>CM052437.1:20114891-20385872 GCA_028533085.1 Varecia variegata
AAATTTCTATTCATATCCTTTGCCCACTTTTTGATAGGGTTGTTTGATTTTTTCTTACTGATTTTCCTGAGTTCTAAATAGATTCTTGTTATCAGTCCTTTATCTGATGTGTAGTATGCGAAAATTTTTTCCCATTCTGTGGGTTACATTTTATAGAAGTTCTCTCCATTTGGGTTTGTTTGATGTTTCCTCAAGATTAGATTCTTGTTATGCATTTTGGGCTAGAATGCTATATACTTATTAAACTATCTTTGATTTCATTGATTTCTTCTGCTATCACAAATCTATTATTGAAAATTATTGTATTTTTCAATCCTGGAAAGCTCATTTGGTTCTTTTTATAGTTTCCTTTTCTCTCTTGAGATTTTCTATTTGTTGAGTCTTTGCCACCATATTTTCCTTTAATTCTTCAAACATATTTATAACAACTCTTTGAAGTGTTTATTTGCTAAAATCAACATTCTGGGCCCACACAATTCATTTTCTGTTGACTTTTTTTTTTCTTGAGTACAAGCCACACTTTCTTATTTTCTTTCATGTCTCATAATTTTTGTTAGAAGTTTGACATTTTAGATAATATATTATGACAACCTTGGATTTTGATTTTTTTTTTTCTCTCTTTAGCAGGGAAGGTGAGGTAACTTGTCTGGACTTAAGTTGCAGAATCTCTCTGCCCTGTGGTGAGTAGCCACCAATGCTTCTGCTCACTTGTTTTATTATTTCCTTTACTTTTTTAAATCTGGCTTTCTAGGGATTATATAGCTTAGTAGATACCCAGCTCTTAGCTGGAGGTTGTTCTCTAATACCTTTGTCCCTTAAGGTGCCCATCCTCTACTCCACTGATTTATCCAGGTACAGGTTGGCAAGGTTCAAAGGTCATCAGTTCTCAAGTCTGCCTTGACTTTCTCTTTCCACTGGACTCTCTTGAGTCTCCCCTGCACATGCACATAGTCTCGTGGTCAGTCAGAGACAGTGGAAGCTTATCTTGTCCTTCTATGACTCTAATTTCCAGGATCTCCTTGTTAAGTATCTGACTGATCCATTTGCCCCAATTTTCCCTGAAACCGCAGCCTTGGATTAGCAGAATTATAGTTTTTCCCTATTCCTTTTACACTGAGCTTGCTACTTTTACTGACAACACCTTGGGTTTTTGCCCTGCTCCCCATATGGAGTCCACTGCCCTTGGCAGCAAAGCCGCTGTTTTCCCTGACCAATTCTGCAATGCTGAAGTTACAATTCTTGCCAACAGATTTGTAGGAGGAGGGGTCAGGATTTGTAAGAGGGTGGGGGGAGAAGATGATAGCAGCCCCAGAAAGTAGTTTGCAGACTCTGATGTTCTTACCCAAAGCTCTAGCTGTTTTTCATAAATACATGCTTCTTCATTTTTTGTCAGCCTCTTTTGATTTCAGATACCTAAAACAATTTTCATCCAGTTTTATACTTATTTTAGGGGTAAAGAATATGCCAACTCATTCATGCCACCATAGGGTAGATGTTCTATTTTCCCTCTGATATATTTGGAATTTGTATACATCTATTTTTATCATTTACTGTATGGCTATCTAGTTGCCTCACATTATTTACTAACATTTACTAACTTTTCCCCAGTGGTTTGAGATGCCACCTTTATCATACACTAAATTTGTATTTCATACATGTATTTGGTTTGTTTCTGAACTTTCTATTTTATTCCATTAGTTTGTCTATTTGTGTGTCTACTGTATTGTTTTAGTTATAGAGGCTTTTTAGTGTGTTTTAATATCACCTAAAACTTGTCTTTCTGTTCACCCACCTCTTCCCACCTATACAACATAGCTTTTTCTTTTCACTGTTTCATGGCTATTTTCCCATATGAACTTTCATTATCATCTTGCCATCATTATCATCTACAGCAAAAAAGAAAAGTATGTTATCAGTTTTATTGAGATTACATTATATTTATAAATTAAATTAACCAATATATTGAAATATTCCATCCAAAAAAAAGGGATGTGCTTCTACTTGTCCAAGTCTGTGTCTCTCAGATGTGTTTTTTGGTTTTCTTCAGATAGGATTCACACACTGCTTGTTAAATTTATTCCAAAATATTTTATCTTTTTGTTGTTATTGTCTTTTTTAACCATATTTAAAATTCTAACAGCAATGACCTGCAGCCTCAAACTGAAACAGTTTGAGAAAGTAACATGTCTATAAGCCAACATTGAGAATGTTATTAGAACATTTTTCTTTCTCCATTGGTTCACATTACACAGGTAAACATATGTAGCTATAAAAGGCAAATGTAACATGCTTGCTTAAAGTTTAATCCTAAACTATGTGCTTTCAGTGAATGGAAACATTTAACATAGAAAGACCTTCAGCCTCAAATCAGAGCTCAGAAATGGTGGGATAGAAAGAACATGGATGTTGGAGTCAACTAAACCTAGATTCAAATCCTGACTCTTCTTTTTCTTTAGCATATGACCTTGACTAAGCTATAACTTCTCTGAGCCTCATTTTCATCACCTGTAAAATGGAGATAATGATACCTACTTCTAAAGGATATTGTGAAGATGAAATGAGATAACCTATAGAAAATGACCACCACACAAAGTTATTACCACCACTACCCCTTCTTATGATATAATGGCTAATTGTTGGACTCTAAGCTTTTACTTTTATGTATTCATATTTCAGAGTCTGTCGCTTATCACCACAGCTATACCTGCTGGATCTCTTGTTGAAGCCTTATCAATAAATTGGTGGGAGACGTATTGATGGGTAAGCAATGAAGCACAGTATATTTTCTATTCTTTTATATAAGGATTTATGCAAAGGGTGGAATGTGTTTATATTTTGGGCTTCTTATAATCATCTAAGCCCCACTTCAGGATTATTTCATGGGCAATGAAATTCAGATTCTAAGGCTCATAATCTCCACTGCCTTTTCAAGCTCTACAACCTGGGGAAAGGAAGAAATCCCATCAAATTGCCAACAGCGTTTCAAGGTCTCCTTCAGCCCCAGGATTTATTTGCAACTCACCATCCATTCACTGTCTCATCCAGCAGGCTCTGTTCTATCTTGTCTCTATTTTCTCTCTGTAAAGCTGAACTAATCACCCTTAATGCCAGGTAAGGTGCTTTGAGATCCTAAAATGAAAGGATTTGTGCCCATAAACATGGAGTTTGGGACTGGTCATGGTATATGTCTCCAAACCCTCCATTCAGCACTGAACACCTCTGAAACCCTGCTCCCTTTCAAAGTAAATGTACCAAGTGGGGAGCTCGGGGTATATTGCCTTTAAGGGCACCAAATGTCCTATTTTTAGAAAACAGCCTGTTCATTTCTGAGGCAGCTCTTGGCTGCTGCTCCAGATTTTCTGAACCAAACAAAACCTCCCAGAGCAGCTGAGAGATGCAGGTGCTCCCAGCTCCTCCAGATTCACACCTGGAGCAAGAACATTCCTGTTCCATTCTTTGTGGGGTTTGGGGGGCACCTCCCCACTCAGCTGCTACACCAGCTGCCCCCTGCCCTGCGCCATTCACCTGTCACCCCACAACCTTCCACCTAGCAGTGCAGGGAGGGTGGTTTCCTGTCAATGGTGGCTTTCATATCCTCTTTTGGGCAGTGGAATCCTCTTTTCATATTCAATTTTCTTCTGAAATCAGACTATATGACAAACAGGAGTAAAGCAGTTCTAGACACAGAGGGGTTGAGGCTGCAGGACCGTGTTGATTCACCCTGAAATCTCTCTACCACCATGCACTCATACGCTAGGACCAAGTCACATTCCCAGGGCCCTGGGTCTCCTTGCAATATAATCTGAAACTAATGGGAGGTAAAAAAGAACACATTTAGCTCAACAGATGACCTTAAAAAAGAAAAAAGAAGGAGACTGTAGTACCAGATGACATTCCTAACTAAAATTAATGGTGAAAAGCAGCATTTAACCTTTGGAGACCAATGCACAAGCTCAGAAGTCAGTACGCTTAGGGAACACCACCCTCTGCCCTTGATTCACAGTGTGACCTTGGGAGGGTTACGTAAGTTCTCTGGGCTTCAGTTCCTTCTTCAGGTGAGGGTTAATGATATTGACCCCTTCCCTTAGATCTTTCCAAGCAGTCATCGGCAAAGATCTTTCTTCCTCCAATAATATTATAAAAGAAATCATGGGAACTGATGACAAAATGTCTTTGTGGCATAAAGCTCATATTTTACAATATTTTGTGTGAGCCAAAATGTAATCCCAATTATAACTGTATTTGAAATAATTATTTACCCACACATGATCATTCTCCTTTATTAAAGTCTAAACTTGCAATTGATTACAGCTTCTATACTTTATAACTTTCTATATAATGCATTTATTCCTATTTCTTTGCAATATATCCCCACTAAAACTTGTTCAAGGTAAGTCTGACATTTTTAGGACATGATTTTTAAGTGGTATCTGTGCGCAAATTACACTAGTACATCCAAATTAAATTGTTTTTACTTTAATGCATAGTGTCAAACAGATAAATACCTAATTTGTATTCCTGGGAATAGAGAGAATGGTATTAAAATAACATAATACCATGCGTAAAATCTGAAATTCAGGGAAAAATTGGAATTTACATTGGGGTTTTGCCTCATAAAACATTTTCATCTTAAAGCTGGTCTTGAGGCTTCTGGATCAAAAAAAAAAATAGGTCACCACATTCCACACAGGAAGAGAAGACAGCCCATCGGTAAAGATGGAGAGAGACAAGGAGAGAAAACCAGCCCCATCCTAAAGCTCTCCTTCCGTCTTACCCTTGTGTCTTCCACTATAACTGTTCCCCCCTGCTTCCTTCCAGCTTGACGCTGTTAATTATAACATTCATTTGTATGACTGTTTAGAATATACAAAACACTTGCACGCCCATCTCATTTCATTTCATCCTTACGATAATCCCAGGACAGGTGGGGGGCAGCGCTCTTCCTACCCACTCCTCAGGGAGGAAACTGGCTCTGTGTGATCACTGGCCACCCAAGCTGCCTGGCCAGATGGGACTCCTGCTCTTCCCGCTCCCCTGTCCCACCTGCCCGACACTGATGTCACAGGTGCCCACGTCTGGGCCCAGCTGCCTTTTAGGCCTCTCTGTGGACCTTCCCAGGAGCAGAGGAGACCTGTGAGGGGGTCAGGGCAGCTGCTCCCTCAGGAAGAGTGCCGACGGGCAGCCACTAGACCTCAGTTCTCGTTCTAGTCTTGGCCCTGCCTGACTCACTCGGCAACCTCAGACACTTCGCTCATCCAGTCTGGGCCTCAGTCCCCCCACCTGACAGGTACACTAGGGAACTCAACATGCACGATATGACACATATGAGAATGCTTTCCAAAGTAATGGTTTCATTTCACTGTTCCCACAGGGCCGTGGAGATGCCCTCTTTTGAGGCCTATGTCTGGGTGGTCATCATCCTTCACAGTCACCCAGAGCCCCAGGGTCTGCCAGGCACAGGACCTGGGGGAGAGGAAGTGCAGTGTTGCTGCTCTGACCTTCCCCTTCGGATCTGCCAAGGAGGCTGCTCCCAAGGGAGGGGCCCTTCCTGCCCCATCAGTCCAGCCCTCCCAGGGGCTCCCCAGTGATATCCTGGGCCTCGCCTTAGCAAGGAGCCTTCAGTGACTTGATGAGAGCTAAAGCCACAGCTCCAGGAGGCAGTGAGTCAGCCCTGTGCTCACCCCATAGAGCCTGCCTGGCAGCCCAGACTTGGGAGTGGGGAGCGAGTCAGTGGGTGGGGGGTGCAGAGCTCCCAGCAGCAGCAGCTTCTCCAGTCCCTGCCCTGGTCTAGGGGCTGCCCCCTCCCTCCTGACACCCCCAGGACAGAGTCCCCGGTGCTCCAGACTCATTAAATGTTTATCTGGTTAAAGCTTCAAGCTGGGATTAGGCAGGTCCTGGCTTGAGAAACCTGCAATGCTAATCAGAGGCAGGCCAAGGGGTGACTCTGGGGCCTTGGCCTCAGGCAGCTCTGGTTAAGAAGGCCCTGAGTGGAGTGGGGCCAGTGGAGACAGGAACCCTGTGCTTGGTTTAACGATGTGTTACACAGTTTTTAGACATGTCTCTGAGCCCTTTACAGCCACAGGGCTGTGCATGTCCACTGGACACCCCAGGTGGGAGAGGCAGCTACCATGAGGCCCCCTGCGTTGTCACAGTGGCTCTCAGGGAACAAGTCCAGAGATGCAGGAGGCATCCACATCTAGGCCTGGCCAGAGAGCTGTGTCTCAGGCAGAGTGGCTGGTCTGCTGCAGGAGCCCTAGCCTCTGGAAGATTCTCCTTGTCATCTAAAGTGTTCTGGTGGGTGACAATCCTGCCAGTAAGAGCTGGCACTGACTGGTACGAGGCACTGATCTGCCAAACCATTTGCTTGCAGGATTCTGTTTAGTCTTCACCATGGTTGTGTGAGGTAGGCACACTGAGGAAACTGAGGCTCACCCACGCAAATCAACACAGCCCGTAAGCAGCAGCAAAGCTGCACGGGGGCTGGGGTCTGACCGCAGAGCCTGCACTCCTCACCAACGTGTGTTCTGAACTGCTTCCCAGGCAGGAGCAGGCCGCATTACATGACATCTGGGGGCTCATTTAAAAAGAAAGGCAAAACATCTGTCTTTCGAGCACCTACTCTGTGCTAGACATTTTGTATTCATTACCTCATAACCTTCATGACAGTCCCATGCAGTAAATATGCTTATCTCCAGTTTACAGATGAGAAAACTGAGACATGGGGTGACAAATGACTCGCTCGTGCTATCACACTGGGATCCAAGCCCAGGTTGGTCTGACTCCAGTGCCCGTGCTCTTCCCACCAGGCCAATCTGAGGGTATTTATTTGCAATTCTCATTCTGCTTTGGGGTTCCTATAGTTCCCTGGAAAAACCATTGAAAGGAGAGGAAACCTCTGGGAATGCCACAGGACTAAAGGGGAAAAGTGTCATGAGTTCAGGCTGGGCAGTGACATTTCAGAGAAGTTTCTAGAAATCCCCAAATCCTGGGCATTACTGACTCACCTTTTGAGAGTGTCAGTTTTAGAGCCATTAACCCAGAGTGTCTGAGATACCAAGTCACATTATTTTTACAAGTTCTCCAGGAAACACCACCAGACCAAGAGTGAGAAGAGATTTGCTTAGATTCTACTCCTTATTCTCTGAGTGGCTTCAGGTAAGTCAATTATCCTCTCAGGGCCTCAGTTCCCTCCTCAAGCCTCTTCCCCCTCTGTTCTCTGAGGCTGCAGCCAAAGCCATCTCAGCCTATGAGAGTGGTTCCCAGCGGTAGTGTCTGGACATGTCCATTGTGAAGTATATTGCAAATAGTTTGTTACTTATATTAGATGTGCCAAAGTAGAGGCCATTCAAGTCACATCACTCTCACTCATGACAAATGAGCAGCAGAGAAAGGAGTGGAATGTCAACTAGCACCAGGAATGGCACAGGTGCCAATTAGTGGTGACCCGTGGTGGGTGTAGGTCAGGGGGCAGAGCGTTGCAGAGCTGAAGCATTGGGAAGGTGGCACAGAGGGAGTGCCATTTGTGCTGGGTCTTGAAGGACAAGGAGGAGTTTTCCAGAGAAGAAGGGCCGTTAAGACAGGACACATTAGACCCAGAAGGTCTTTGCTACTGTGTTCAGCCCAAGATGATCGAGCCGCTCCTTCAGTGTCCTTAAGGGAGGCCTCTGAGTCTGTGCTTCCCTTGCCAGGGTTCACAATCCACAGTGAAATTGGTAGGCTGCCTCCAGCCTCCTGATAACCAGGGAGGATGAGTTCTGGGGTTGCCGTTTCTAGGACTGCTGTGAACAGAGGACATTCTCCTTCCTTCAGCAACTTTTCAGGAGTCCAAGACGCTGTCCTGCTATGACTTGCTCCCTGCCCAGACCTGCCCAGCCTTGTCCAGTCCTGCCCAGCCCTGCTCAACCTGGCCCTCGCCGCCCTGCCTGGTTCTGCCCTGATCTGCCCAGTCCTGCTGAGTCCTGCCCTGTTCTGATGACTTCTGCCCAGTCCAGGCAACCCTGCCCAGTCCTGCCCTGCCTTGTTCTGCCTCGTACTGTCCACTCCTGCCCAACTCTGCTTTGCCCAGCCAAGCCCTGCTCAATCCAGCTCATGGTGTGCTCCATCCTGCCCAGCCAGCCCTGCCTGTCCGCCCTGGCCTGGCCTAGCCCTGCCTGCCATGGGCTGGTTGAGGACCCTCCTCTCTGCATCCAAGGGCTCAAAGGAAGCCTCCTTCTCTAAGACACCCTGCTCCCTCTCCAAGGCTATATTTGGGGACATTATAAGAAACAGCTCTATGAAACTACTACTGCATCTATTGTAAGAAAATTGTCAAGGTCATTGTTACTATATGGGTTTTCCTTATGGGAATCCTTGGGAGAAGTTTCTCTCTGGGCTCTGTGATAGAAATTATGCTGCTTTCAACCAACAGATTGTTTTTTACCACAGGGCATAGTGACGCGGTGATAGTTCTCACTGCAGGGCCTTGCGAGAAAAGCCAGGAGCCAAATAAATGACCCGTCTTGACATGTGCATAGGTTTTCACAGTGTGCATTTTTGCATTAACCTTTTTCCATATTACAAGGATGAACTTTTTTCTCTTTGCTTTTTTTTTTTTTTGCTTTTTTTTTTTTTTTTTTTTGAGACAGAGTCTCGCTTTGTTGCCAGGGCTAGAGTGAGTGCCGTGGCGTCAGCCTAGCTCACAGCAACCTCAAACTCCTGGGCTTAAGCGATCCTACTGCCTCAGCCTCCCGAGTAGCTGGGACTACAGGCATGCGCCACCATGCCCGGCTAATTTTTTCTATATATATTTTAGTTGGCCAGATAATTTCTTTCTATTTTTTAGTAGAGACGGGGTCTCACTCTTGCTCAGGCTGGTCTCCAACTCCTGACCTTGAGCGATCCACCCGCCTCGGCCTCCCAGAGTGCTAGGATTACAGGCGTGAGCCACCGCGCCCGGCCCTCTCTTTGCTTTTTTTTTCTTTTTTGTCTCATGGTTAATTTACTTTTTTCTTGTAAACTAGCCTAAATTCTTCTTTGAAGGAAGTGAGGCACAAATAATGAGGAACGTCTATTAAACTCATGCTCTTGGCAGTGTTATATGGACGCGCTACTCGTTCGCACATCTGGACTAGGCTGTAAAAAAGCTCCCCCAATGCCTGTGGTGTTCCACTCCCCACTCCGTCAAGGCCTCCACTCCGCAGACGGTGAGTGTGCCCATGCGGGAGAACCGCCTCACTAGTGCTTGCAAACTGGCTGTACTTTCTTTGGGGACTTTAAGAGAATCAGGTTTGAAAAAAAGATCACAAAAGATGAAATGATTGACAGCTTTAGCTTTCATGGGTGCAGAGCTCACAAAGGAGTAATGATTATCAAATAATTAATTATCTCAAGGCAGAGAGAAGGAGGAGCTGAGGGGACACAGGAGGAAAAAACACCAAGTGCACATCGAGTTGTAGGCAATGGATAACATGTGCACCTCAATGTCATCTTTATCATCATCCAAAAGGACTGGAATTCATGGAGGAGCCACTATGGGGAGAGTCTGATCATACCACAGGGAGAAAAGGTGATTTTTTACCTTCAAAGAACTGACATTCTGGTTGGGGAAAGAAGTCGGAGAGAGAAAAAATACAGTACAAAGTTGTCTGTGCTGAGCATCCATGTGGCGATAGGGCACCACAGGAAAGGCCTTTCAGGGAGGAGGTTTCAGCAGCTTCCCCTGACTCTAGTGCCAAGGATGGGGCAACGTGCAGACACCGGAGCGAGAGGCTGCTGTCCTGGACCCTGACAGCAATCCAGGAGCACAGGGTGGGGTGGGGATAGAGGGGCAGAAAGGAAATGAAATGCCAACCAACCAGGGACAGAAGGGGAGGGAGTTGCAGCATTTAATCTACAGATTTGCTGTGGGAGAGAGGGAAGGACACAGATGCGCAGGCTCGTCTCCTCCATCAGCCAGAAGCCATGACGCTATGACACTTCACTTGGTTGCAGCTCCCATGTGCTTCTCAGGGCGTGAGCACTTCACAAGCAGGGCTCTGGAAGTCTAACTTGTATCCGTCCTTTGTGACATGCAACATGGACCCAAAATCAAGTCTTTGTGTCTTCATAAAACCATATATATAGTATTTTATGGGTGATCTAAGGAACTTTCAAGGGTCACTGTGACTGTATAATTTTCCACCTTCTCCACGTCAGACTTTTGAGCCCCACCCTCAGGTAAGATTCAGCTCAGTAAAAATGCCTAACAGGTGCTTGATACAATGTTGACGAGTGAATGCATGGCTGGCCAAAGAGGAGAAGGCAGGGGTGGGCATAGGCCTCAGGCTGGGAACTGGGGTGATTAGAAGAGTCTCTGGGAGAATCACAGAAGCCCAGAGTTGTAGCTGGTTTTGCAGAAATGTCAGCAGGTCTCATTCTTTGTGGTCTTCATGTCATGACACATGTCACTTCCTTAGTCTGAGGCCTCTATCCTCTTTCTCCACCCGAACTACTTCCACTTACCCTCCAGGACTCAGCCCAAACATTATATCCCTAGGTAAGCCTTTTCTGAACCCACAGAGGAGATTTAGTTACTGGGTTCCCTTAGCACATTGTACATGTTTCTATACTAGAACTCATTAGTAAGTGCTTTGTGATCATTTATTGCAGTGTGTTCAGCCTCTACTGGTCTGGGAACACATTAGGAGCCACATTGTATTTGCTGCTTATTATTAATTTTCCAAAACAGAGCTCGGAACAGAATGTAAATTGAGTAAGTTTAGTTAGAGACAAGGTGAGATCGGTAAAACACCCATCGTAGTAGATTAAATCATTGGTCCTAAGTTTTTACCAGCATGACCCCTGTGGCAGTGCCCTTGCACAATAGCCTCAGGGAAGGGAAAGTGTACTTCCCTGACACTTGGTTTTGATCTCGTCCAGCAGTTTTCGAAGTGTGGAATGCAAACATCTAGAAGAGGAGGTTGGTGGTTCCTGAGATAACGTCTAAGGAGGCTATGTGGTCAAAACTCTTTTCATAATAATACTAAGACATAATTTGTTCTTTTCACTGAGTTGACATTTTCACTGTGCAGAAGCACTTTGGGTAAAACCACTGGCACCTTAGCTGGAACCAAGGCTGTGCCCCAAAACTCTATCAGAAGTCACTGCATTCTTCACTGGTATTCGTTCTTGGTAAAGGAAAATGCCAGTTTCTCTACAAATTTCCTTGATGAAGGATAAACAAGATTAATTTCATTAAATCTTGTATTCTGAGTAAAAGTCTTTTTACTTGTTATATCTTTAGTCTATGTGGGGACATGGGAAATAAGCACAAAGTACTTGTGCTGCATCCCCAAGTACTGTGGTCACCACAAGGAAAAACACTTGTGTGGTCGAGCTGCAAACTGCCCTAACTACGTCGTTCACAGAACACTATCTTTCCTTGAAAGAATGGCTAACACACCAAGGTTATTCAGACTCGTGTAGCTTGCAGACACCGTAAAAAACAGACTGTCAGTTCTAGGAAAACACCTGACAATATTTGTAGCCAATGATATGATTTGAGCTTTCAAATCAAAATTAGAATTTTCTAAAGCATGTTGTATCAGTGTCTTAAAAAGTCTGACTCCTTTCCTGATGTTTTCCAGACCCCACCTGTCTTCTTCTGCTCCACACTGGGCAGCTGATAAGGAAGCCCAGGTGTTCCCTCCTTGGTGCCAGCAGAGACATTCAAACCACACAAAAACCCTGGCCATGCACAGAAACACTCACTTTGCTTCTGCCCCAAACCACAGTAAAAACCAAAGCCACTTGCTCCTTGTTTCACTCAAGTCATTTCAGACCACCTTGGGTGCCCGCCCTGCTCTCTCCAGAAAGTCCCAATACATAATAATGGATTTTTTCATACCCTCTTTGTGCATGTGAGACATCAGTCTTGATAGCCTTGCCAATTTAGGGTGAGGGATTGATCCCATCCGCTGTGGGCAACCACAAGACGATAGGCACTGTGAGCAGGATGGTCTAGGCGCTGACCACCACCACCTGTTACTGGGCACCTGGGGGCCTTTCTTCTCTTGCTATTTGCTTGCTAACAGCTCTGCTGGCTGTTGGCATGCTCGCACGTGGGGCTGCTGCTTGCTGGCCAGCACACTCTTTGAGCTGTGCTAGTTGTGCTGCATTTGCCAAGTCCTACTGAGACTCTGTTATAGATTTAACTGCCCTAAATCAGAAGCTTCGATAACTGGCATTTAGGGACAGGAATCCCTAAATAGGATCGGTGCCCTCCTTAAAGTTGCCCTGGGTAGTATGTCATGGCCCAGATGGAGCCATGTGATTCAGATTGAATCTGTCTTGATTCCAGCATAAACCAAGACTGACTCTAGGCTCAGGGAACAACCTTTGCACTCTGACTGTTGTTTGTGTGCATCAACTAGGTGTTGACCCTGTTCTACAGAGCTCTCAGGGAAAAACTGGTACCCTGAGCAATGTCACTTAGATAAGGAAGAACAACTAATACGCAGGGCATTGAGGTACAAAGCCCGAGGGCCCCTGGTTCACCCTGACTCCGTGAGGTTCAAGTGCCTGTGCTATTGTTGCTGCTTTGCTTCTGTCACAAGAAAAGATCCTGTGTCCTCAGCATTATAGAGGAGGAAATCCTTGCTGCCCCAAGGCGCAGACCCTAATGAAAAGTGGGCCATAATGTTTTACCCCAGCTCCCTCAAAGGGGCCAGAGGAAGTTATACATTTATTGGAAAATTGAGAAAGTGATCACCAAGGACTCCAGGTGCCACCACCCATTAGCACACTGAGTGGGCCACTCCAGCTCCGCTAGCAGCAGAGGCCCCAAAGGCTTCACAACAGGGTATATTGTGGGGCAGGTATATATGGGGGTCAAATTCCCGACCCTGACCACATGGACTGGGATTCACTGCATAGAAAAGCCTTAAAAATAGGACAGGGAAGGACCTTCCCTGAAACATTTCTTGTAACTACTCGAAAAACATTTTTTCAGGTAGAAGCAGCAGAAATGGAAACAGAGGTCTATGATTTGAGCTGATTGAAAATTCACTAAAAGAATTTATTCCACAGGAAGATGAACAGGGAGCCAATTGCTTTTGCATCTCTATAACACTAGTTGGGAATTAACTTTAACATCTGTTGAGATGAGCCGATTGGCAGGCCTATTTTGTGATCCCAAAATTAATAATTTATCTATCGAAATGGGCCCATAATGCATGCCTTCTGCAACACTTGAGGCCTCGTCTTCCTGTCTTCCCTCTCATCCACGGGATGTTCATGACACAGAAAATGGCCCATCCTACGGCTACCACTGCACATGCTCACGTACACTCTCACACCTTCACTAGTTGGAAACCCTGGGAGGAAGGATAACAGCTATTGAGAAAAATCAGTGTGGTGCGATGGGTTTGTTATTATTTTGCTGAGTAGCCCAATGAATCAGAGGCCCTTACTAGCCCCAAGCAGGACCTTTTGATGCTGATACAAGGCAATTATTTTTAATAAGGGCACTCTCAAATTATCAGGCAGTCTTAAGTCCCCTTATTAGCCAAGTTGCAAGTATTAAGGAAGCATTTGATGGCCCAGAGTTATTAGTTTCCCATGAAGAACAAGATGAAACCCAACTCAATGTTTGCCTATCAATGATAATCACGAGAATAAGAGTCATGAAGGAGACAGTAGTACGCACTCATAAGGGACCTCCAGGCAATCAACTTCCACAAAACGAAGATTCCATCGAAAAGCCTGGTATTGAAAAGAAGACAGAATAATGGCCAGCAAACATATAAAAAAATGCTCAACATCCCTAATCATTAGGGAAATGCAAATCAAAACCACAATGAGATATCACCTAACTCCAGTGAGATTAGCCTCTATCAAAAAATCCTAAAGCAAGAAATGCTGGCGAGGATGTGAAGAGATAGGAACACTCTCACACTGCTGGTGGGACTGCAAATTAGTACAACCTCTGTGGAAAAGAATTTGGAGATACCTCAAAGAGCTAAAAATAGAAATACCATTTGATCTAGCAATAGCACTATTAGGCATCTACCCAAAGGAACAAAAGACATTCTATAATAAAGATATCTGCACTCAAATGTTAATGGCAGCACAATTCACTATTGCAAGGATGTGGAAACAACCCAAGTGCCCGTCAATCCACAAGTGGATTAATAAAATATGGTATATATATACAATGGAATACTACTAAATTATAAAAAATGACGGTGATCTAGCACCTCGTATATTTTCCTGGATAGAGCTTGAGCCCATCCTCCGAAGTGAGGTATCACAAGAATGGAAGAATAAGCACCACATGTACTCACCATCAAACTGGCACTAACTGATCAACACTAGGGTGCTCACACAGTAGTAATATTCTTTGGGGGTTAGGGGGTTAGCTCACAACTAATGGACATGGTGAGCATTGTAGGGGGGAAAAGGCATGCCTCAAATCATGGTTTTTGTGTGGCAAAGTCATAACATGTAACCAAAATGTTTGTACCCCCATAATATCCTGAAATAAAAAAATAAAAATAAAAAGCCTGGTATTGGAACTCTAAAATCTGGGTTTCCCAAATCACTTGATCTTGAATACTGAACAACTCATGAAGAATTACAAGCAGCCTATGGGGAAGCTACAGCCTCCAGTGCCAGGCCACATCAGACATACAGCAAGGTGGGTCCAAGCCTCCATGACTCCCCATGTCCCTGCCACCCTGGGGACCCATCACCCGCTATCCTGATTTTAGGCAATAGCAACCAACACAAGCCTGCTAGGGACTCAGCATCTCCCCTGGGTACCAGCCACCACCTGGGACAATTGCCCCTATACCTCTCTGGTAGTTCATTGATTTCCTTAACATTGATAAATCTTCATGGCCTTAATCAATTACTGGGCTCAAGTTATAGTTAAACTTGGGATGCCATGAAATTTAAACAAGGTATCCCTACACTCTTAGGGAAATTATAAAACACAAAATATAGGGCAAATATGTGTGTCTCACCTCACAATAGTTATATCAGAACTATTATCTTACCTAACTTCCCCATGGTCATAGCACTTACTGCCATAAAATATCCTGTAGTTGGCATGGATGCCCTGATCCAATGAGTAATAAAATGGAATAAAATTAAGTCTTGAACACTTAGAGTTGGTTCACAAAATTAAGTCCCACAGACCTTATCCATACCCCCTTCCACCTGGTTAAAATAGTTAATACAGCCCAACATACTTTGAAACACAAGAATCAAGAACCATTATATAAGACTTACTGAAGGAGGGGGTCATTGTTCCTACTGTCTCCCTCTTTAATAGCCCAACTGGCCAGTGTTCAAACCTGATGGAGACAGATGATGCCTAAGAGTGTTTGACCACAACCTTAATGCCATGGTGCCCTCAGTAAGGTCACCATACCTAAAATCATTGACATTACTGACCATCCATTAGCAACTGGAAAGTATTTTGTTGATACAGATTTGGGTGATATGTTTTCTTCTGTGCCTATTTTGGCAGACTTTTGGCCACAATTTTCCCTCACCTTTGAAGGAACATGAAATTTTCCCTCACCTTTGAAGGAACATGATATACCTTCGCTTCCCCCCATGGGGTGTTTCAATAGCCCTGCTGACACACTCAGTCTTCGCAGGCAAGATCTTAAGCACATATTATACAATTTTCTCTAGGAACACAGTATGACATCACAGTGATGATCCTACAAGGATATTTAAAGTATACTCTCACACAGAAGACGCAAACATTTGTCACAGAAATTTTCCAACTGGGACTGAGCCGTTGTGCCCCGTAAGATTCAAGACTCCACTACTTCAGGAAAGTTTCTGGGCATTATTTGGTCAGGCAAGGAAAGACCCACATCCAGTGCAGGAAAGAATCAACTCTTCACCTTACTGGCACCCACTGCTTTAAAGCAGGCTCAACACTTACTGGTTCTATTTGGGTTATGGAGACTACATATTCCCCAATTATAAATTTTACTTATGCCCATTTATGCTGTTACTCACAAATCAGCTGACTTTTGTTGCCCCCTGTAACAAAAGGCTCTAAAATCTGTCAGATGCAACAGGCAATCTCATTAATTCCCCCTACACACACATACACACACACACATACACACATGACTCCTTCTATATGGAGGCATCAGCAACCTCCTCTCAAGCCTTCTGAAGTCTCTGGACCACCTGTGATGGACAAAAATCACTCATGGGCTTCAGTACATGGAACTCCTCAGCTCCATACTACACACAATTACAGCAGCAACTCTGGATGCATGTTGGGGTCCTCTGGAGATGGATGGGAGCTTTCATAGGTCCTGAGCCCAGGCTTTAGTCATCTTTACTCAGCTGCTACTACACTTTGGGTCATGGTGGCAGCAGCAGGGGGTCGGCATGGCCACAGAGGCCTCCTTACTGGAAATGGAAATGGTACTTACAGCACAGAGCCAAGCCTGGCCCTCCAGCATATCCTGCCTACAGGAAGAAAAGGCTTCTCCATCCCCAATCTTCTGCCAGATGCAATGATACCAGAGTAGGTCACCCTTACCCCATACCTGTTGGCCACTGGGAGCCCCTTGGTATCAACTGAGTAATCAGAAAAGGGAGTCTGTATACTTTATGGATGGTAGTGGCACCATCACACATGATAGTGCCCACTGGAGAGCTGCTGTTTTCCATTTCCTAACTAGGACATCCCTAACAACAAGGGTAGGACACAAGGTCAGTGCCACTGGCCAAACCCCCAGTAGTCCTCTCAGCACTAGAGCTTACCCTGGCCAACAGTCAGTCCCACTTACCTATTTTTATGGAATATTGGACCATTGCTAATGGTTGGTTGTCTGGTACAATCAACAACAATTCCTTATCCAAGACTTTTATCCTTTAGGAGAAATTTCTTGCCTCATGGATATCATATGAATCAAGGTCATACATGTCTCTGTACCTATTAAAGTCACATTATAAGGCACCACCAAAATACTAATCACATTCAATGCCCAGACATTATTGATAGTTACCAAGGCACTCTTTTCACTTCTTAAAATACATAATGCTATCTTATAACCATGCTTTTCACATACTAATTCATTTATTCTTTAGTTACCCATTGAGCACTTGGTACAAACTAGGCACTAGATTTGGTTCTTGGAACACAACAATGAATAAGGCAGACATGGCCTTTGCCTGCCTTGCATTTATTTTATTACCTAAGCATAAAAAATATACATGTTTCATTATAGTAGGTATAGTCAGAAAACATCTGAAACAATGATATCCCCATTTAAAAGCTACACTGTTAAGTGGAGACAAGAATGCTGAGGCATCTGGGAACTGTGTCATCCAGGAACCTATGTGAGGGTGTCAGCCACATTTCTCCTGAAGAAGGGAGCTCTGAAGGGAGTCATGACAGCTGCTGTGTCATGTGGAAAGATGCTATGACAGGGAGGTGTGAGCATCTCTCTTGATATTCCAGAGGCAAGAGTAAGGAGTCAAGGGAGATGGCGGGAAAGCAGATTTTATTTCAATTCTGAAAAAAGAATTTCCCAACCATTGGAACTTTTTAGCAATGAAATGAACTCCCTTTGATATGCCAAGTTCCCCCACAAATGAGTAAGAGCCCAGTGAAGAAATGTGATCAACTGGAACCTTGTATTACTTGGTGCCAGGTGACAGTAATATCCCAGTGAAGAAAGGTGATTAATGGAACTTCATATTGCTTGGGTAAAGGGTATGGGGCAGTTACAATACTGCAAAAGTTCAGTAGCATGATATGACAGAAGTTTAATTTCTCACTCACGCTACACATCTAGTGAGGGGCAGCAGGGGTCTCAGCTCTCTGTGCTCATACAGCAAGCTGGTGATGTCTACATGAGCATCCACAACCACCCACAAAAGTGGGCAGGGAAAGGTCTTCTTCAAGACTCTATTAGTAAGTGGCATGATCCTTCCTCCTGGTATTTCACTGGGGAAAGCATGTCATACAACACAACTACTTACAAGGGCTGTGCTCGGGAACACATGGGGAATAGTACTAACAACCACCATAAACTTCAGTCTCTTGCTCCTCCTTGTCCTACTTTGCAGGATGATTGAGAGGGTAAAATTATGCACATGGAAGTTCCTCATAAACTATCAAGTGCAATGGAAAGGAATGGATGCGGTAAGTTCTGCATTGTGTTCACTGCTCTCTCCTTAGTACCTAGCACCCTGCCTAGAACACAGTAGAAGGTCCATAAATGTTTGCTAAAAGGCTATATGAATTAACAAGCATTTTTAGTTGAACTGATTTCTTATTGAGGAAATTTGAATCTAGATGTACTTAGAGAAAGGTGGCTCGTCCACTATCATTTATTAGCAGAAAAACAGACTCTTGTGTTTAGATGGACTAGAAATTTTATGATCTCAAAAGTCCATTTTAGCAACAACAAAAAGATGCTAACTGCACAGTTTTTCCCTGGAGACATAAAAATACAATGATTGTCCTGAAATAAGGGCCCGAGCTTCATGGCTTATGAAAGAGTTTTTATTCTTCCAAATGAACCCCTCCCCCATCCACTCTTTACTTTGTTGCTCTGTTTTATTACCTTGATAGCATGAAACACTTCCTGAACTTTATCTGCTGTGTCCCCATCTAGTGCAGTAGTAGGATGGGCAGGCACATTGTTTTGCTGTCACTGGAATCCCAGTGTCAACAGAGTGCTGGACAGACAGACAATGTCTAGTATTTATTGAATGGGTACCACTTACCACAAGAGGAAACGAGAAATTGGAAGCTTAGAAAAACCAAATCAAAAGGCAGGGCTTCCAACCTAGAGAAGTATACAGTGTGAGAACTTACCCAAGCCTCCTGGACTATGAAATGGAGCCTCCAACCTCCAAACACCAAAAAATGTCCCGAGAAAGAAAGCTTTACTCCCAAGCATGGCCATCTCACCTGCCAAAGAGAAAGAAGAACCTCATTGGTAAACACAGCCCCTTAGGGGAAAGAACCTTGGCCCTCACAATAACAGTTTTCTGCCGAGGTGGCATTTTTCCCAACACATTATGCAAAAGCCAGTTGGAGAAGATGCTGAGGACTGTTATTTCCTAATTTGATTCTGCCATTTCCAGTAATGGAAAGCTGTACTCCAGCCATCCATCTTCATAAGTGACAGATGCATTTCATTAAAACTTCCTTAAATAATTTCTTGTGGTTTTAGAAGGAGGGAAAAACAAGAAAGAGTGCTGTTTTGTGCTCTCTTGCATGTCAACATTTTGAGAGTCATTAAACAAAGCGAGAGCTCGTCTTAGATTGAGAATTTAGTGGTCAACTGACGCCAACCCAAGCGTGTTTCTCAAATGCAGTTCCTCATTGAACAAAGGCACGAAAGTCTGTTAGACGGTGTGTTAGCGAATGAGTAATAGTAGTCATTACACGTGATTTGACAATTCATATTGCACCGTCCATCCGAAACACACTGCAAAGTGGAGATGGGTAATTCCGTAAATAGACTCTTTTCTACTCTGTAACTCTCTGCAGGTAAATAAGTACATAAAAATCTAGTAAAGTGAAAAGAACATTACATTGGATTCAGGGAATTTTAATTCTAGTCTTGTTTCTACTGGTTGGAAGCTCCGTGACCTTGGCTGAGTCAATGACTTAATCTCTCTGTGTCTTCATCTCCTCCTTTGTATGGCAAAGACGTAACACTTGTCAAAACAACCTCACAGGATTATCGTAGGGATTAAATAAGACCATAAAGAGAAAAAACTTTCTAAACTATAAAAAAAAAAACTTTCGCAAAAAACACCTTCATGAGAGCAGGATACTTTCTTTCTTTGATTTTCCCCACTCCCACGTTTCCAGTGCCTGGAACAATACCTGGCACACAGGAGTCACTCAATAAATATTTTTGGAGTTAGTCTTATGTGTCAATTTGACTGGGCCACAGGGTGTCCAGATATTTGGTCAAACACAATTCTGGGTGTGTCTGTGAGAGTGTTTCTGGGTAAGATTAACATTTGAATCAATATTTGCTTTGAATAAAGCAAATTTCCCCTCCTAGCAGGGGCAGACTCCATCCAATCAGTTGAAGAACTGAATAGAACAAAAAGACTGAGTAAAAGGGAACTCTGCCTGCCTAATTGCTTGAGCTGGGCGTTGGTCCTCTCCTGCCCTCGGACTGGAACTCACTCTATCATCTCTCCTGGATCTCAGGCCTTCAGGCTCACACTGAAATCTATACCATCAACTCTCCTAGGTCTCCAGCTTGCCAACTGCAGATCTTGGGACTTCTCAGTCCCTATAACTGTGGGAGCCAATTCCTAACAATAATTCACTTTATACAGATAGACAGATGACAGATAGATAGATAGATCTCCATTCATCCTATTGGTCCTGTTTCTCTGGAGAACCCTAATACAATGAGCACAGCACAATAAAATGGAAAGTGCTGTTAATAAGAAGCCATTTTATTTGTCTTGATCTTCTAAGAAATAGACACAAAGAACTTAAAGGTGAGACTAAATAAGAGAAATGTGATAAGAAAGTTCAATTATAACTCAGGACATGAAATTTTACACCTGAAACCCCAGGCAGAATGTGTCAACATTATATAGTTTATATCAGTACTGTTGTGCTACTCTCTTTTGAGTTTTCATTATATACTTAGCAGTGACGTGCATTATCTCATTTAATCATCCCAAGCCTATTATCATCCTCACTGTTCTCATGTGAGAAATGCTCAGCCTCAGAAAGTTCAGATAATTCCCCCAGTGTCACAGCTGAGGAGGGAGTGGTGGAACCAGACGGAAATTCCTAACCACCATGCCATGCCCTCCCAGTTTGCAGCTTTGGCAACAGAATTATGGCTTCATCTCTTAGCGTGCAATTGCGTTATGAGTACTAATAAAATCCAAATCAAATGGACTTAAACATGAAGGGAATGTACAGATTCATAACAGAAAAGCACAGTGCAGAGGAGTCTCTGGTACGGTTTGATCCAGTTATCTGTACAGTTTCTCTGGTTCTGCCCTTATCCAGGTGAGGCTTTATCTCTGACTGGTTTCCCTCATGGAAGCCAAGTGGTTGCAGTGATTTCAACATAATATTCATGTCCTACATCATCTAGAGGGAAGAGAAAGAAACAGCCTCCTCTTCTCCAAATCTTGGGACAAACAGATAAAATTCACTCTGATTTGGACCAACCTGAGAGAATCAGAGTGGCGATGTATGGCCATGCACTGATTAGCTTGGGCCCGGTTTGCCCTCCGGCCCTAGACCAGACAAAGAATATGAGTTTGGGCTAATAGGCAGAGGATGAGGTAATCCCCACCTCAGCCGCATCACATGGAAGAAACTCTGGTGCTGTTATAAACAGGAAGGGCAGGAGTGGAGGCTAGGCCAGCAAGCAGCAGATGTCCACTGTGACATCCAAACCACTATTCCCACCACCACAACCTCCCATGTGTCAGGACACTTCCTTGAGTGGTAACAAGTAGCCTGTGCTTTCTCAGTCCTCTCTGACAGCTGTGGCCTGACCAGTCAGCACCCATCTCCCTTCAAACCACTCACTAGTCCGACAAGCATGCAGTAAGCACCTGACTCTGTACAAGCACCAGAAGACTAACATCCAAAGACAAATAAGATATGACTCTTGTCCTCAGGGGATCTTCAGTCTGGTAAAATTGGAAATTGACCACAAAGAGTATGAGGAAAAGAGGAGGAAACAACTGGGAAGAGAGTTAATGTACATGCAATGGGCAGATGGAGTCTCGTTAGCCTGAATAAGGCAGAACCTCCAGTCTTTTCTTCTGCAGGAGAATCGACCCACAGCATTCAGCCTTCCTCCAGAGCTCATTTGATCATTCTCACTGCTTTCCTTGAGGCCAGTGCCCAGGTCCTCAGCCCTTTGCTCAGACATTGCCCATGGCATGTGTCGTGCACTGAGGGTCTCCTGATCCATACTGAGTCTAATCCCACCCCCTGCTCCCCTTAACGCTTCTCTCATTCCTTCGCACTTGGCTTGTTTTTCTGTCTCCTTTCATTGTGGACATTGGGGAGGGGCTGTGTTTAAATACTCCTACTTGTTGCCTATCCTGAGCATAGCTGCTATTCAATACAAATCTATTAACAATAGTAACTGCATTAATAAAGGGTTTCAATCCCTAGAGCTATTAATCAAATGCTTTTTGACCAATTCTAAATTCATTTCATCCTGAAATATTTATAGTTCTTGATCGTGGGCAAGTTTTTCTGGTTGCTTATTTTCTACTCACTGGTACAGTGAGCTTAGAGGATAAGCCTCTTCTCTTTCTCCATGGTTCTATAGATCTTTCAGTCCTAAAAGCTTAGACATTCACCAATCCTCATGAGATTAGGAGGTAGGCTTGACTACCCACATTTTAGTGGATGGAGAAAAAAACAGTGCACAGAAATAGGGTGCATTTTATCCAGGGCAATAGCGGCAGAACCATGCCTACAATTTCAGTTGCCAAGTGTATCATACCTACCCTCAGTGCCTTCACAGGGATGGGGCGTGGGGGAGCTGGGCGCACTGCAGGCAGGAAGAGGGGAGGAAGGGGGTGTTTACTGAGCACTTGCTAGGTCACATACTTTGTCACATGCTTTCACGTGAACCACATCATTTATTTCTCCCAATGGTCTTTGAAAGACAGTTATCATTGTTCTCATTATACAGACATGCAATAAAAGAAAAGAGAAGAACTTAAGGATCAAAACTATTTAACTAACTTGCCCAGAACTAATGACTAGTAAAGCTGGGGTTCAAGCCCCAGTCCCACTCCAAGCTCTGGCCTAATCTCTGTACCCCGATAGCTCCCAGTGTTGACAAACCCTGAATGTGAAAATGCTTCGGAATGGCATCTGCAGACTGAAGGAGAGGAGGAGCCCTCACAGCCAGACCACAACGTCCTGCCATGGTGCTCTCTGTACTGATCTGATGACGGCGATGAGCGTAGCTGGAGAAGTTGACTGGGTTCTAATCCTCTCTCTGCCACTAACTGGCTGAGCAACCTTGGACAGTTCCACTTTTCAAATATATCCATAAATACTTTTAAATAGATAGAGGAATGGTTAAATTATTGAATGCTCAATTGAGGGGGCTGTTGATGACTTTGGCTCCCTCTTCCCCTGACAACCCTAATAGACACTTGTGAGTTTGATCATGAATTTGAGGGTGAGTTCAGACCTTATCAGCTATTGCCAGTCCAAACGCACTGGCATAAAAGCACAGAATTGAGAGCATCTGCATGCAGGAGAGGAGAGTGAAATCGAAGCTCACACAGCTGCTCTGCGCTGGCTTTCCTTGGCTGGTCCCTGAGAATGCCCTAAAATATCAAGCTTCATTCAAAGAACAGGCTGAAAATGAAATCATAGGACACAGTGGGGATAACAGAAACCCCCATAGGCCAGAAAAGGGAGGAAGAAAAGAAGACAAACACTAGTATTAGATTTTGACACATACAGGAAATTCACCCGCCCAGGAAGAGGCCAAGGGAGACTTGGCAGTCAAGTGTGTAAGAGAGAAGCATCGGGTTTGGAAACAGAAGACAGAGCTTGGGGATGGCTCTAGGGTGACCCCAGGGGACTTTAGAGAACTCATTCATCCTCCTTACAACTTTTTCCCCTGTGTGTGAAATGCAGATAACAGACCCATCCCCTTATTTCACAAAGTTCCTCTAAGAATTAAAAGAGATAAACCAGAACAAAAAGGACAGGGTATTGTACCACAGGTGGATTTCAGATTGCTCTGCCTGTCATTTTAAATTTCTTTCTCTCCATGGAGAGAATCGGTAGGTGGACAGGCTGACTTTGTACATTTGGGGGAGGGGCAGTCAAAAAACATTTATTGAAAACCCAATATATACAAAGTTTGTAGAGGGGTGCAAAAGAGTGTGAAACATACTCTCAACCACCTTAAGGAATGGAAATCCCTGTGTCCACTCTCATCCTATAATTCACAGAAAAGCTAGTTTGGAACTTTGGGAGGCAGAATAATGTCCCCCAAGGATGTCCACATCCTAATCCCCAGAACCTATGAATATGTAAGGTTATATGGAAAAGGAGAATAAAGGTTGCAGATGGAATTAAGGTTGCCAACCAGCTGGTCTTGAGCCGGGGGATTATCCTGGGGTGTGTGAGTGGCCCGGTGTAATCACAAGGGTCCTTACAAGTGGAAGAGGGAGGCAGAAGAGATGGCAGTGTAAGAAAGACATGGCCCAGTGCTGCTGGCTTTGAAGGTGGAAGAATGGGGCTGAGAGCCAGGGAACTGGGCAGTCTGGAGACACTCAGAAAAGGCAAGAAAATGGATTCCCCTCAGAGCCTCCAGAAGGAATGAAGCCTTGCTGACACCTGGATTTTAGCCCAGGGAGGCCCATTTCGGACTGATGATCTCCAGAACTTAATATAATAAATTGGTGCTGTTTTAAGCCACTACGTTTTTGATAATGTGTTACACCAGCCATAGGAAACTCATACAAGAAATCAGTTTTGTTTTGTTGTATTTTGTTTTTTAATTTGGACAGTCCTTCTGACTATCTTGTACCTCTTTGCAAGTAAACCTCTTTTCTTTTCTAAATGCTTCTGTCTCTGAGTCTTCCTTGAAAGACATCACATAAGAATTAATTTTCTACCAATGAAATAATAGCCAGAATATAAGATGTATATTGTAGTTATCTATTGCTATTAAAATATATGGTCCAGTCATTTATTACAAATTACTCCACCATTTAGTGAGGCAAGCCAAGCATTTATTATGCTCACAGTGTCTATGCATCAGGAATTCAGACAGGGAAGAGTAGGGGTTGTTTGACTCTGCTCATGATAACTGGGTCCTCAGTTGGTAGACTAGGAGGCTGGAATTATCTGCAGGCTCATATGCTCGTATGTCTAGTAGTTGCTGCTGTCTGTGGTCTGGTACATTAGCTGGAACTGTACGCTAGAACACCATTGCATGGTCTCTCCACGGGGCTGGGACTTCCTTGCAACATGATGACTTTCCTAGAATGTCATATACTTGGAATAATATAGTATATAACTTTTTTAGACTGGCTTCTTTCACTAAATAATATAAATTTAAGCTTCTTCCATGGTTTGATGGCTCCTTTCTTCTTACCACTGAATAACATTCCATTGTATGGATGTACCACAATTTGTCCATTCATCTTTTGAAGGATATCGTTGGCAGTTAAGAATAAATCTGCACATTTGTGTGCAGATTTTCACATAGACTTAGTTTTCAATATGTTTGGGTAAATACCTAGAAGCATCATTGCCAAATCATGTGATAAGACTATGTTTAGTTAGCCTTCTAAGAAACCACCAAACTGTCTTCCAAAGTGGCTGTACATTTTGCATTCCCACCAGAAACTAATGAGAGGTCCTGTTGTTCGACATCCTTGCTAGCATTTGGCATTGTCAGGTTTTTTGGATTTTGGCCATTCTAATAGGTCTAGTGATATCTCATTGTAATGTTTAAATCTGCAGTCCTTATTGACATATGATGTTGAGTATCTTTTCATATTGCCATATGTGTATCTTCTTCAGGGAGGTGTCTATTCAAATCTTTTGCCCATTTTTTATTGTTTTTTTATTGTTGAATTTTAAGAGTTCATCATATATTTTGGATACAGGTCCTTTATCATATATGTACTTTGCAAATATTTCCTATATTCACTTGGACCTCTCTGGGTCCCTTTGGTGGAATCCAGAGCTGAGCCTAAACCCTGTTTCATTAAGGAGCACAGCTTAGAGGTGGCTGTCAAATGCATAATCAGTCCACTTTTGTCTTAGTGGCCTCCTCAAGTGGGATTCAGCCCTCTTCCAATCCCTGGAAGTCTGTCTTCTGTTCTAAGATCCCATGTGCCCCAGTTAGAAACAACTGCCACTAAAATCACCCACACTTCCCACCCATTATGACCCCTGGAAAATAGAGGGTTCTCATACTGGGGACTCTGGAGGTTATCAGTCTCTGGTGACTCTAACCTAGAAAAAGTTTCAATTTTGTTTTTAGAAATAAAATTACGGATAGGGCCTTGAAGCTCTCCTTCTGTGAGTTTAACATTTCTTTGCATTCCTTTGGTAATTTCAGAGAAACTACTATTGCCAGTATAATCTAACAAGGCTACACTTGTGTTCTCTTCCTTCCAAGCATTTGGTAATCTATCCTGTAACAACTCAGAGGTTTAAAGCACTCTATAGCACTCTTTCAAACTCAGTTTCATCACTAGTACATGGTGTTCCCCAAATCAGCTGTGACTTCTGAGAGTTCATGCTCATCTCTGCCCACCAGTGTTCCAGCAGGGAAACAGACATTGCCTCAAAACCAATTGGTCCCACTGCTGGGGCCATAATCAATCTGTGCTACAAATATGTCCTGCACTGGGATTCTTAGCAGTCCTAGATGATGTCCCCATGTGTAGCTGGGATGAATTTTATTTCACAACATGTAACATAAGAAATTTCACATTACTTTCATCTTCCAAAATAAAATTTAATCTTTTCTGAGCCCCTGTCCCACTGGGTTAGTGGCAAATTTAATTTTAGGCGCTACTGGGGCATCCTTTCCTCACTCAAGGTTGGCAAAGTTCCCAAGAACCTGACACAGTGTATCATTCAGAAGTGGGTCTCTGGTCCAAGGTCCATCACTAACGTGGTCATTGTCTGAGCCCATGAAATCTCACAAAGTAACCATCAACTCTGTCCTGGGCTCATGGCCAGAGCTAAGTGTCCAGATCCCCAGGTTCAGCCTCCCAAGGGCCCCAAGTAGTCATTCTCTGCTAAGATCCTGCCACCTTCCTGCAGTGCCTTTAGGGGCAAGGCACTGGTGCCTACTCTCCAATAACCCTGGACATTTTCTTTCCCTCTTGGTCTTAGGGGATGTTCTGAAAACCTCTTGCTTCCATGGCAGCTTCAGCATCTTGAGCTTCCTAGATGCTGAGCACTTTCCTCCACCTCCTTCCCCTTCCCTACAGCTCAGCACATTCCTGGGTGTAGCCCAGACTTTGGCAAAACTAAAGACAGGAAAGCCATTATCTTCTGAGGGGCTGCTTCCTGCAGAAGCTCCTAGGCAGAAAAGAGAGACCTCAAGGTTCATGCTAACTATATAGCACCAAGAAAAAGCCCCAATGGCTATTTCAGTTTATTATACTGTCACAATTAAATTAGTGTAATTATAGGATAGAACCTCTTCTCTAAAAGTTCTTACCACCTGTAACTCCCAAAACACATTTGGAAAGGCCCTGTAACTACCTGCTGGCTGAATCATCACCTCTTCCTCTGCCCACCAGCATGTTGCCTCCAGTCTACCTCTGATTAGGAGTCGTTTTGTCTGCAACTCTCTCTCCTACTACACTCTGAGTTTCTTAAGGTCATGGCCCGAGTTTTTCTGCATCAGTCAGGTTCCAAGAGGAAACAGATGGCACATTAAAAGTGGATAGTGCAAAGAGGGTTTAGTTACAAAGGGACTCATTACAAAGGTATGGGAAGGATGCAAGGAACCTCAAGGGACAGTGTGGGAGTCCAGAGCTAGCAGAGACCCAAAGAGATGAGAGAGGGTCAGGTTAGTGAATCCTGGAAGGCAGGAGTAGGATGGAGTCAGATACTAGGCCAACATGACCACAAGGAGGAAGCTGTGGAATGCCAATTTCCTGGCCTCAGTCTCCTCCCTTCAACTGGACTTTCCACTGGCAAAACCCACCTGGTATGAGTCAGATGTCCCTTCTTTGCATAGCCCAGAAGCCTGCTCTGCCCTTCCTGACAGTGCCTATCACAATGTCTGCATTGTCTGCATCCTGCATTGTCAGCCAGTCCATTGGCACCACTGGGACAGGACCATGCCTGTCTTGTTCCCTGCTGTATCCCCAGCACCTGGTACATTAAGCGGGTGCTTAATACATATTGGCTGGGTTCACGAATGTGATCTAATCTGGGGCCTAGAGGCCCTTGTGGCATAACCAGCCACCCCTCCCCTGTACAGTGGGAAAAGAAAAATATCACAGTGGTCCATTTAGCCATGACGCTCATGCCATGGACTCCAATGAATCTGGGACATAGATCAAATGTTAGAGAACAGAGCCTGGATTTCCTATCTATTTCTGAAAAGGAAAATATCTTCCTATGTTGCTTTCCAGATTGATTTGCTAGTGTTGGGGAAACAGCAAGCCATCTTTAGGGGAGAGGCAACCATTCTTCCCATTGGTTCATCCACATTCATGGGCATCTGGTTTGGGGCTATTGCTGTGTGTACACTCAGATTCTCAGTGAGGCTTTTAGCCATTTGGAAAGCACAATACACTCCTCTCCATTCCCATCTGCACAAACCCATGCTGTAGTCATCTCCCTCCACAAGCCTGACCTGCCATCACGAGACTTCCCCTCCCTGGGATTGGAAGAAATGAGTACATCAACCCTGAGCACGCTTCAGGTGGCTCTGTGACCTTGCGTTCTTCCCAGTGACCTTTCTCATGTTGCTCTTTGCATGGGCAACTCCAGCCATTACATTAGCAACACACAATTACACCTTCAAGGTAGATTCAAGTTCAGACTCTGGCAGGACATAAATACCTTAATGAGGTGACAGCCATGCAAAACCTCTGAGTAGTGTAAATCAGGGCTCTGATAGATTGCAAAGCTATGTTGGCAGGTCCATGCCCCAGCACAAAGAAGGAAGAAGGAAGAAGGGGAGGAAGGGAGACAGGGAGGGAGGAAGAAAGGACCTTTCTGTGATAATGCTGGGGTAGCATGGAGCACAGCATTTTTGAAGTGATTTTTAATATTGTCATCCAACACAAAAGAAATATAATGTGAGCCACATATGTAATTTTAAATTTTCTAGCATCTATGTTAAAAAATGCAAAAAAAAATTATTTTAATAATATATTTTATTTAACCTAGTGTGTCCAAAAGATCATTATTTTAACATAGACACAATGTAAAAACTT
The DNA here is from genome assembly GCA_028533085.1 of Varecia variegata. Taxonomy (NCBI): domain Eukaryota; kingdom Metazoa; phylum Chordata; class Mammalia; order Primates; family Lemuridae; genus Varecia; species Varecia variegata. Next base: position 20,143,818 of record CM052437.1, read on the forward strand.
ATGATATTTCACATTCTTTTTTTTCATAGCAAGGGCTTTAGAATCCTGTATATATTTCACATTTATAACACATGGCAATTTAGACTGGCCACATTTCAATTGCTCAATAGTCACATGTGCCTAGTGGCTACTACACTGGGTTGCCTGGTTCTGGTGGGATTCCCAGGGAGTTACACTCTTCATGTTCCCCAGTCATTCTAGAGAAGCCTACTTCAGGTGCATGAGCAAGTAAGGACAAAGAGGTTCTGGGAAAACCAGGAAATGAAGCATGTGGGCCACAGAGGCTGGGAATGGTAAGTAAAGGCATGCCAGTCTAACCCTAGATAATAGGAACAACTCCAACTCCAGCACATGTGTTCTTATGCTCCCTAAGGGGCAAAGGTATCCAAGGCTCCTATATGCTTTGAAGCTGGTTCCCAAGGCCAAAACGTGGTTGGGTCTTGGTTGCAAAACAATTTGATGAGAGTTGCAGCTAGAGGCTTACAAATTTGTTACTTGCCCTGCAGATCAATATCTCACCTAGTCTTGAAAAAAATTAACTGGATGCCCACACTTAAAAATTGAGTGATTTTACATTAAAATCTAACTTCCCAGCTTCTCCTGAAGGAGCAAAGATTTGAGAAAAACTGGGCCCACATTTATGCATGTCAACACATTCTCCGAGCAATGCTCCTGCCGACCTCTGGTAGGGGACCTGCTTTCTGGACCAGACCCTACTGCTGCCTATTGTAGTCCAACGGCAGCCAGGAAGGAGTCAGCTGCCAATTATCAACACATTTGCTCTGTTATTTGTTTAGAGATAAAAGATTAAAATATTTCTTGCTCCCACGTGTATACCAAGAGTGGGAAAATCAAGATTGATGAAGTGGGCCACATGCTTTCTGTATTTAGCCTGCCTTTCTCCCTGTGACCTGCCCTGGCCTTTGTGGGCATTTGAGTTTGTGATCCTGTGATGCTGCGGTTATTCTGTGCCTAAAGCCCACCACAGAGAAGACAGATCCAGGTCCTTTTGCCACCTTGGTTCCTCTATTTCTCTGAAAGTATAAAAGTCACACCTCTCTGTCTCTCTCTTTCTCTCTCCTCTAAATGCACCAGCCCTTCCTTCCAGCAATGAAACTATGTCTCAAACTCTGTGTCAAGCCCCTGGAAAAGAGACAGAGAGGAAGTTGAATCCAAGTTATAACGCTCTTCCCTTTATCCAAACCAAAAAGAAGGAAGGGCCACGGCCCTCACAGACAGGGTAAGGGAGTATGTAAATAGAAAACAGACATCACGATCGCTGGGCCCCTCCTGCATCTGACTTACCCTGCAAACCTCAGATTCTATTCACACCATTTAAGAGTAGAGTGACTTTCCCTCCTTTGTACATCACACTCCTCATCCTCACTGCCACCCTCACCTCTATACCCCAGCTACACTAGGTCAGGCCCCTAGGACTGCACCCAGACTACCTAATCTTACTTATTTGCTCGTCTCTTTCCCTCTACTAACGTTAGTTCCTTGAGAGCAGGGTCCAGGGCTTATTTATCTTGTTTATCTTTGCATGCCTAGCACCTGACATGGAGTCGCACTTTGAAGACAGAGAATAAAAAAAGAAACAAGTGATAAGGAACAAGCACAACAAACTCTGAGGTGGCCAGCCCAAAAATGGCAAACTTGCTATGTATTTTTTATTAGTGCACAACCTTGGGCAAATAAAAATCTTTCTAAGCCTCAGTTTTCTCATTCACGAAGTGAGAAGAGTGATTTCCATTCCTTAGGGTTAATTTGAGGACACTTAGAGCAGGTTAGCCCAACTCACGACACACAGTGGGGTTCAGAGAAAGTGAGTTTACCATTCCCTTGAGCCAGAGCAGAAGGAGGAAAAATGAGGTGATAGGAACTGGCCACTTCACTCTTGCTGTCAGCAAGAATGTAAGTTCTGTTCATTCCCTAATATCAAGGCTGTTCTGACCCTCAGTATAATTTTATTCAGGCCAAAGGGGCAAGTATCAAGGGACATCCCCCCAATCTGGGCCTTAATTTAGGAAGCACCCACAGTTAAAAAGAGAAACAGTGATGCATTCAAGAATACAAGATGAGAATATTATTTTCTTGCACCTCTGGTTGGCTATATTATTTGTTTGGTTTCATTTCTTGATTCATATTAATTAGCTTGCTTATCTCTTCTGCTGCATGTCACTATATGTTTCTTATCTCTCTATATGTTTCTCTCATCTCCTCCTGACTGTCTTATCTTTATGTGATTCTCTCTCTGTCCAAAAGCTTCTTTTTTCTGTTTTTCTTTATTATTTTTCCATCTCTTGCTCATTTTTTCTCTTTATTATCTGGCCATGATATATTAAATATAAATGAATGTATAAAGTTATTTTATGCATTTCTTAAATGTGATACATTTCAAAGTGGAATGTTTTCTGTTTTTCCTCTCCTTTGAAAAAGACATTCATTTAAAAAAATCCCTTCAGGTTGTTTTTTGATATATTTCCTTTGGTTGATAATTTTCAGCATGCCAGTGTCTCTCAGTGATAATAATTGAAATAATGATAGCAAGCATGGTATGGCACTTAAGCACTGTTCAAAGCTTATATTTCTCCTATGGGCCAGACAACAACCCTATGAAGTGAAGTAGGTAGTATTATTATCCCCATTTTACAGAAGAGAAACCCAGAATGTTTGAAAGGCCTATACACCATAACTTTCCCCCTTCCCTGAGAACTGCTCTTTCTCATCTAAGCCCCAAATGGAGCCTCAGTTGTACTTGGATTGAGCAAACCCAGCCCTCAGCCATGGCTGATTTGACCAGAAGAGGACGCCTGTTATCCTGTCCTCCTAGGATCATGCCATGAGAGAAGCCAATTTCTGTGTGCAGTGGAACTCGCACTGAATAAATATGCAAGCTGGGAGGTGGCCATGCTCTCACATACCCATGGACCAAAGAGGGAGAGAGAGCAGATATGCAGAGAAAGAGAAGAATGAAGAGATGCGCAAAGGAGAAAGAGATGGGGGTGGAGACAGCGGGCGAGCTCTGACAGTGTCCTAGCCCCAGTGCCTGTACCTGGTAAAGCTGCTGTTTCCCTGTCCTTGGGCTCTGCAGCACAAGCCTGTTCCTGTGTCCTTACAGTAATTCCCCTTTCTGTTTGACTTCCTCAAGGCGGTTTCTGTGACTAGCGACCAGAGTCCTTCCTAACATACATATTATGTCACTGAATGGTGATTGTCCTCTCTGTCAAATCCTTTGATCTTTTCTACCACTCAGCACCACGTGGTGCTATTGCCCTGTGTGCTCCCCTTGCAAGCCCCCAAACCAGACAGACTCCTGTCCTCAGGTGGTTGCCTCTGCACTATGCCACCTTGTCCTCTGAGGCTCCTTCTCAGCTCCACTCTTCTCTGTCCACATCCAGAGCCCACATCCACACTCTAAACCAGAACCGTCCCAAGCTGGGATGACTCTCTCTGTGGAGATCTCATCCCCCAGCCTCCCTGGACAGAACGGGAAGCCAAAGTGGAGTGAGATGAAGATGACGTCCTAGTACAAAAAACTGTATGTCACTCTTTTGGGAAGTATACGTGAGAAAAGAAGAGGAAGATGGAATAGTACCTGAAAGGAGATATAGCATCACAGAAGGTTGTCTCTTGAGGATGGGAAGATAATTCCAAGATGACAGGTTTAGCCATCATTCTGATTGCAATCATACAAAGTGTGTTCTTTGATGACATGGAATAAAATTAGAAAATAATTAAAGTTCATTTGGGAAATTCATAAATATGTGGAAATTTAAAACACATTCCTAAATGACCAATGGGCCAAAGAAAAACCACAGAGAAATTGGTAAATACCTTACAATAAATGAAAACAAAAACAAAACATATCAAAACTTATGATGTGCAACTAAAGCAACATTTAGAGGAAAAGTTTATAGCTTTAAACTTCTATATTAAAATAAAAAAGAAAGATCTCAAGTCAATAATTTAATCTTCTACCTTCAGAACTGAAAATAGAAGAGCAAACTAATCCCAAAGCAATAAGAAGGAAGGAAATAATAAAGATTAGAGCAGAAATAAATAAAATAGAAAAACAATAGAGAAAATTTTAAAACTAAGCTGGTTCTTTGAAAATATCAACAAAATCAGCAAACTTTTAGCCAAACTGAGCAAGAAAAAAAAGAGAAGATTCAAATTACTAAAAGTGGGAATGAAAGAAGGAATATTACTATCAACCATACATAAATAAAAAATAACTATAAGGAAACACTATGAAAAATTATATATTTACAAATAAGATAACCTTGAAGAAATGGACAAATTCCTAGAAACACACAATCTATTGAAACTGAATCAAGAGAAAACAAAATCTGAATAGACCTATAACAAGTAAACAAGTTGAATTAGTAATAAAAAAATATTCCTACAAAGAAAAGCGTAGGACTCGGTGGCTTCACTGGTGAAATGATGAATTAATAACAAGTTTTCACAAACTCTTCTAAAAAGTAGGAAAAAGGGGAATACTTCCCAATTCATTCTATGAAGCCAATATTACCCTGATAACAAAACTAGACAAAGATATCACAAGAAAACTACAGACCAATATCACTTATGAATGTAGACATAAACATCTTCAATAAAATACTAGCAAGCCAAATCCAGAAACATTAAAAAAAAGGATTATATACCACAAACAAGTAGAATTTATCTCAGGATCCAAGGTTGATTCTACATATGTAAATCAATGTAATAAATAATATTAATATAATAAAAGGCAACAACTACATGATTATCTCAATAGATGCAGAAAAAGCATTTGACAAAATCTAACATCTTTTCATGATAAAATCACTCAGCAAGCTAGCAGTAGAAGAGAACTTCCTCAGTCTGACGAAGGGCATCTATGAAAAACACAGAGCTAAGATCATACTTAATGAATTGCCAGTGAACTTAATGGGAAAAGACTGAAGACTTTACCCCTAATACCAGGGACAAGTCAAAGATGTTCACCTTTGCCACTGATTTTGAACATTGTACTAGATGTTCCAGCCTGGGAAATTAGGCAAGAAAAATACCTACATGATGAGTGTGATGTGCACTGTCTGGGGAATGCACACACTTGAAACTCAGACTCGGGGGGATGGGAGGGGCATGGGCAATATATTTAACCAGAACTTTTGTACCCCTATAATAAGCTGAAATAAAAAAAAAAGAAAAATAAATAAAGGCATCCAGATTGAAGAAGAAAAAGAAAAACTCTACTTACAGATGACATAACTACACATATTTTTTAAATCCTAAGAAATACACACACACACACACACACACACACACACAGAACTAATAAATGAGGTTCAACTAGGTTGCAGGATACAAAAACAATATACAAAAACCAGTTGTATTTCTATATACTAGAAATAAACAATCTAAAAATAAAGTCAAAACAATATGGTTTACAATATTGCCAAAAAGAATAAAATACTAAGGAATAAATTTAACAAAAAAAATGTAAGAGTTATACAATAAAATACTAAGATTCCATTGAAAAGAAAACATTTAAACCTAAATAAATGGAAAAATATCTTGTGTTCATGGATTGGAAGACTTATTAAGATGTCCATACTTCCCAAATTAATCTACAGATTCAACACAATCGCTATCAAAATCCCAGCTGTTTTTTTTTTTTTTTTTTTTTTGCAGAAATTGACAAGGTGATTCTAAAATGTATATGGCTATGTAGGGAACCCAAAATAGCCAAAACAATCTTGATTAAAAAACAAAGCTGGAGAACTCTCTTTCCAATTTCAAAATTTCATACAAAGCTACTGCAATTAAGATATTATAATACTGGCATAAGAAGAGACATATAAATCAATGGAACAGAATTGAGAATCCAGAAATAAACTTTTACATTTATGGTCAATTGATTTTTGACAAGTGGGCCAAAATAAATCAATGAGGAAAAATAGTGTTTTCAACACATGTGTTGGGATAATTGGACATCCACATACAAAAGAATGAAGTTGTACCACTATGTCGCACCACATACAATAATTAAAATGAATAAAAAGACCAAATGAAAGAGACAAAACTATAAATATCTTAGAAGAAAACATAGCTATAAATTTTCATGACCTTAGATTAGGCAATCGTTTCTTTGATATGATGCCAAAGTACAAACAACCAAAGAAAAAAAAATAGAGAAATAGGATTACCTCAAAATTATAAACTTATGTGCATCTAAGGACAATATCCTGTCATTTGCAGGAACGTGGATGGAACTGGAGGCCATTATGTTAAGTGACATAAGCCAAGCACAGAAAGACAAATTCTGCATGTTCTCATTGATATTCAAGAGCTAAAAAAGTGGATCTCGTGAAGATAAAGAGTAGATTGTTGGTTACCAGAGATCAGGAAGCAATGTGGGATGAAGGAAAAAAAAAAGAATATAAATAACTCCTCGCCAACTGGACAGTGCCAAGAGAAAAAAAAAAAAAACCCAGTTATCCAATATTACTGTCTCAACTTCCTCAACTGCCCAGCCTTGCCACCACAATCACCACCATTATTACCTCCTACTACTGTGAAACTGAAGCCATACTGTGTGTTCTTTCTAAAGATTACCCAATTATTAAAACCCATTCCCATCCCATCATGAGAACATAAGGTGCCCTCCTACCTTCCAAGGCCACTCTGGCCCTGGTGCACTTGGCCACACCATCTCCAGTCTCCAGGATCTTGTTCTGTACCTGCAACTTCCCCCTTTCTGGTGGATCCCTCTTTCCTGTCATCCTAGAAATATGCTCAAATGGCTCCCATACCGATGAGGAAATCCTCCTTGATCCCGGTCCATTTCTATTTACTACCCCTCTTTTCTCCTCTTGTTTCAGGTTAATTTCTCAAAGAGTGGTCATGGTTACCCTGCCAACTTCAATCACTCACTCTGGCACCCACTCCCACCCCTCCTATCACTAGATGACTTCCTTACTCTCAAAGACAACAGGTCGTTTGTGGTATCATATTTTTCCTATACTCTGTTGCATGTGGCACTGATGATCACTCCATCCATCTAGAAATTCTATTCCTTTGACTTCTAGAACACTATACTCTCTGGGTCTTCTGTCTTTCCAGCTATTTCTTCATGGGCTCTCTTTTCCTGAGCACAGTTATTCAGTATTGATGTACCAGGGTTCTTCCTGATTGCTCTGTCCTTTATACCCTGCTTTTCTCCTTAGACGGTCTCATGGTTTTAACCATATGCTGAAGATTCCTAAATGTCTCTCTGCAGCCTAAACCTCTCTATCAAAGCACAGATTCATACATCCAACTGCCTGCTGTGTATGTCTGTCTGGTCATCCCCCATGTGCACTAAATTCAGCACGTCTAAAACAAAACTCATCATCTCAGTTGGCCGTCTCCCTTCACTAGTCACACAAGCCAGAGGGACACACTTGACCCTTTTCTCCACCTCACCCCCACATCCAGGCACCAATACTACAAATGGTACTTGCAGAATATTTCTTCACTCTGCACTTGTCTCTTCACACTTAATTAGGTCTCTCATCAGGATTAGGGCAAGAGCCTCCTAACTGATCTCCTTCCCTCCAAGGGTGTCTTTCTCAAATTCATTGTCCAGCCGCTGGAATGACCTTTCAAATGGTCTCCTGCTTTATACATTTCCAGGATAAAACTCAAGACCCAAGAGAAGTCCCAAGGCCCTCCTTGGCTAAGAGGACCCCTCCCATCATCCTGACTACCACTTCCTTCACTTTCAATAATCTGTCAATGAGATTTTGCATCTTCATCCCAGAAACTTAGACCTGCTTGTGGTTTCCCTCTGCCCCTCAATCCTTAATGTGTGCACACACACGTGTGCATACACACCATTCTCCATGTCATGTAGGTAAAAACAAGCATATGTCTCCTTCCCTCTCCATAATTTCCTGGATCATTCCTGCTCAGCCCTTCAGTAGACTCTCAGAGTTTCCTTCCTCAAGGAGGAAGGCCTTTCCAGATCCTCTACACTGGACCCACTTATAGATGAGTTAGGGGTTTCTATTTTATGCTCTTTAACACCTCATACATACATCACTCATTGTGTTTATTATATTGTACTTTAATAATCAGTATCTCTCCTACTAGTTTGCAAGCTCTACGAGGGAAGAGCCCATGTCTTGTTCATCAAAACTCCCTGCACATGGCTTGACACAAGGAGGCACCCAATAAATTGTGTGCAGACTGGAAGGATGAATACAATATAACTAGTGATGTGGCTATGCATATTCTTGAATGAACTAAACAAACAAAAGGAATTCATTTATTGGGGTCATGAGAAAGTCCAAGTAAGCTTCAGGTCCAGCTAGATCCAGGGACTCAGAAATACCACCAGGGAGCTATTTGTGGTTATCTTGGGGCTCAGGAAGACTTTTTTCCCCAAATATTTGAGCAAGAGCTCTGGGGCCCAGGCCAAATTGACTTGACCTTCCCAGAATCAATCACCAAGGCTCTGGTTGTGTGCTCACTTCTGGAGGAAGGGGCTGGTGTCAGTCTCACCCATATACCACACTGGCAAGAGTGGAGGAAGGGTGGTTAACAGAAAGAACATAGAGGTTTTCTCAGCAGAAGAGGGTAGATGAAGGCTGGACAGGCAGAAACAATGGTTGTCCACCACAGGGTCTCTTAGGTTTCCTACATCTTATTTGTGTTCCTCTTATTCCCTCACTTAGCTTATCAGTGCTTTAGGACAACGTTTGTCCTTCCTTTGTCATTGCCGACAGATTCCTGAAAGCTGCTCCATGCACAGTGGCCACCCATTGCAGACTGCTGACTGACTGATGGACAGGTTACCACAGACAGTACTAGCAGCATCTGGCCAGGTCTTTCAGCACATGTGCAAAGGCAAGCTTTACAGAGCAGGTGGAGACTCTCGCTGGGAAACATGTTGTTTTGCAGAGAGCTGAGTATTTATTTGGATTATGGTTTTCAAGGTTGCCAGATTTCAAACCTAAATCAAATATTTATTGCCGATAGGTGGCAAGGAAAAAAGTATACTTTGGGGGTAATTATTCATGTATTCCAGCTCATCTGTCATTGGAACAGCTGAATCTCAATCCCATGAAACTGGAGACCCAAGCAAGAATAATCATATTTATAATTGCTCACACTTACCAAGTGCTTTAGCAATTTACAAAGTCTTCACCTATGTTATTCATTTTGATTTTAAGTCACACACCTGTAAGAGGTGAGATGTGTAATTCCCATTTTATGGATGAGGAATATGAGACTCCAGGTGTGGAGTGATTTGTCTACAGGTGGCAAAGCAGGGGTTTTCTACCCCGGCACAGCCTGATGCCAACGCCACAACTCTCACCAAGATACCTCTCTGCCCCTCACCCACTTTCCTCATCAGCACCCCTAAAACACAGAAACACTTCACGCACTTCATGCATGTCTGACCTTCGTGAGTTCTGCATGAGCTTAGTCAAGGTCAAGTTACTATGCCCTTTCACAAACATAATCTCATTTTGTTTTGAAGACAACCCATTATTTCAATGTGCGCTTCCAAATCAAGAATGTGACTGTTAGTTGACTAGAGAGGGAAGCTGAAGGTAGAATGTATTGCTTGATCAGTTACTGTTCTCCTCAAAAATATTTTACTGTGTCCTGCTTCCCCTCAGAGATCCACACCAAGGCCAAGGTCTGGGTATTTCTGACCTTTAATCAAATGCACAGCACGACCGTTACAGAAACGTTCCTCCTAGAGCACCCTCTCAAAACGAATCTGTTCTTTCATCTCAGTTCAAGTCCTCCGCCATCATTCTCACAGATAATTGCCTATTTGTACAACCCAAATTTCTGATTCTTTCAAGTTTTCATCAGTCCTGACAGACCCCACGCATGTATCTGACCTTGGTAGTTCTTCAGTGTCAGCTGACAGCTCTTTTTCTTGACTTACTTAAGCTTCCCTTTTCATGTCAAGTGTCTCATTTGAAGATTTGTTTAACCTGACAGAGAATTTGATATGAGTTCTTTGCTCCTAATAATGGCCAATCATTTCCCACCATCATGAGATCAAGCACTTCTCTTTATTGTAGCTGTAGGACCAGGTGAACGTGCTGACCTTGGGTGTAGTTTGGCAGTAAGAGCTGCCCTGCTGCAGACTCTGCCATGACCATTCCCAAGTCAACGCATGACAAAGAAAGTCATTCTCCTTATTTCATATCACACCTCATATTAGCTTTTATGCCATAGAATGCTGGGGTGGAAAAGGGCCAATAATAATCCATCTTTTCCTACTTTTAGATGAAGGAACTAAGATCTTCTTGAAATATCTGATAGAAAATTTGCCTGACAGGTAAAAACAAGACCTCCAAGACAACAGACAGGGTCCTGCCTCCTTAGGTTCTCTTGGGAATAATATTTAGGGACATCTTGATCTATTTTGAGATCTGGGTCCCCCTGTCTCACACATTCTCACACTAACTTAGCAGTGCAGTCCTCTGTCTTTACAAGATACACGTTCAGTGAAGATCTCTATCATTGTAATGTGGTAGAAAGAGCTCTCAGCCCCGACTCATGAGTTCTAGTCCTGGCTCAGCCACACCTGACCTTGGGGAAACCAGAAAGCCCTTTATCTCCAGGCTTCATGGGATTGTTGTGGTGTCAGATGTGTGTGTGTGTAGGTGGAAGACCGCACTGCCATTGTCATCACCAACACTTTTGGAGCATTGCTGTAGACTGGGGAGGAAGACGCCATGCCTGAGATTTCGTCTGGGCCTAAGGTAAAGAAAAGCAATTGTTTAAAACAATGTCCAGGGTCTTTGATCACCTTTCTCTTTAGAGCAACAGGCCTGGGACATACGGGAGGATGAACAAATAGCAACTGGCTCTGCACTCGCCCCATGAGTGTGTCTTTGTTAGATGCGTATGTTTACAGGTTGGAGGACCAGGAATAAAGGGTCCTATTTTCACACTGACACAGGGATCCTCCAGGGACATCAGACATTGGAGTGCCTAAGTCCACCCTGGACTGGCCCTCAAAGACCCCCCTCCCCTCCCTTTATGCCATTAGGGATGGAGTTTCTGGTTTGAGGTATAGTAAAAAAAAGTGAATTCTGGGGTAAGACCAATCCCTGTGATAGAGGGTGCGAGTTTTAATTTCTAAAAATGCAGAGGTTTTACATGTTGGGTACTAGAACAAGTGTCTCAGAAAGAGGGGGAAGAAGACACCTCAAGCACAGGGAGAGACTGGGTATCAGGGTGGACTCAAGAGGGACCCCTGTGAGGAGTTATTATTTAGTTGGGTTATTTTTTTCCCTTGGACTATTTTTTTCTCCAAATATGGAATTATCTTCAGTGACTGCCTGAGCCCTCACCCTGTATGGAGAGGGATGGGGACTGCAGGGACAGGGCAGTGTGGGGACATGTGACCTTCCACTTCTACTGGGCTGGCCAAGCTGTCAGCCTCACTCTGAGCAGGATGACAGCCCCCAAGTTCCAGGTGGTGACAGCAGTGAGGTGGAGGTCGCATGGAGGAGCTGGGAGGGAGGGGACACTCCCATTACAGAGAAGTGGCTGCAATGGGCAATTTGGTGGCTATTAATCAAAACCTCTCTTTCTCCAAAGACACTGGGAAGGTGAGCCTTGAAGGGGTTCAAGGGCTGACATGGGTGACAGATATGCGACAGTGTTCTCTGTGAGTGACTAAGCCCAGGGTGGGTAAGAGAGATGATCAGAGTTGCAAAGTTTTCCCTCCTGTGACTCCCAATCCCCCAGGCCTCCTGTGATGCAATCTAATTGTCAGGGAGCAGCCACCTGCTCCCCATCCCCACCCACAGCCCCTGCCCCCCTGTGGTTCCAAATGATGCTCTCCTGGTCCCCAGCAGGATGAAGGAAACTTGGCCTGATGTGACATTACAGGATACTCCCCAAATTTTCCCATTCTAGTCACTGGACAGAGCCGGAGGACTTCTGGGCACTCAGCCCTTCCGTCTCAGGTGACCTTGCTATTTCCCATTGCCTGGAACAACAGCTCATATCAATTATAGTACAATAGCTCCAATTCCCTGGCTTCCCAATGTGACAAGGCCCACGTGGGAACAATAAACTGTGTGCTCATCTAAGACAATCACCACGCTCCCTCTTGATTAACCTCTTTAAAAACCAAGCCACTATTCCCAAGAGCAGAGGCCCCTCCTCGAGTGTAATCACGAGCCGTCTCCAGTGCCTCTGTGTGCTCCTGTCTTCAGCTTGACAAGCATGACTAAAGCCACCACGGTGCCAGAGCAGCTGCCCTGGGTCAACTTCTCCTCTTGTAGACATACTGTGGGACCTTGGATTTAGCCGAGGTACAAAGCTGGGGCAAGGGCTGTCACCCCAGACCATAATAGGTGAGGGATATCCTAATCTTTCGTGGGGAGTCAATGCATCATGTCTGGAGTTCATATGTCAAGAAATGGCAACACTCACATTATTTAGAGGTATGGAAATAAACTCCAGTAGAATTAAAACCAGAGACAGTCATTTTCAGGGAGTGAAGGAGGAGGATCACAGGGCACTGTTTTTCATTTTGTGCACTTGTGTGTCATTCCATTTTTAACCATGTATATTAATTTCATTTTTCAAACTGATTTAAACAAAAAGAAAATGGGATACAAGCAAGTCAAAATACACTGAAACAAACTAATGAAAATATATGTAAATTCCATGCCAGAGAATCTATACATCTGGCAAGGAAAAAAATTTAAAGAGCCCCTCCTACAGTTTGCTCTCAGCCCCCTACTTATTTACATGTGGGAAAAGCAGGCTAAGAAGAGGAGAAATTACTTGCCCAAGGTCTCCCAGGGGATTATTTCCTATAATAATCTCATTTCAGCAACACTGTCCTGCAATAGTGCTTGATGCAGGGAGGTAGAACAGGAAGAACAAAGACCAAAATCCTCCTCTCTCATTGTGCCCTGAAGGTCATGTGGGTCATATTAGCAGAACTAATTGCCACTCTTGCAATGACAGTCTCTGTAGTTGCAAGCTGTAATTTAAGTGGTGGGATGTTGCCCTGGGGAGTCGGGGCTGTAGATGCTGGGCCCACTGACTGATAAGGAGAAGAGGGCAAGGGGGAAGCTTTGTGTCTGGAGTTAAAAATCCTTGGTTCTACAGTATTCTGGTTCTGTGATCCTGGGGAAGCCACTTATTATCTCTGTGCCTCATTCTCCTGATCTATTAAATGGGGATAAAGAATAGTACCTGCCTCACAGGAATGTGTAGGAATAAATAAATTAATATATATTAAGCACTTAGAATAGCCCATGACATATGGTATCACATAGATAAGTGTTAACTTTCCTATCCTGCCATCCCAAACCCCTAAGATTTTATTTTAAGAAATACATGTAAATAGAGGAATTTTTGGTGAATCTGAAGCTGTGAAACACACGGGGGTTGGGGGAAAGGTAGATAGGAAGTCTTGTTATAAGCTAAGATTCCACAGGGTATCCTGACACCCTCTGGGAAGACTGTGCAAGACCTACATGGGAAGCTCATGGGCCACCATGCCAGGAAACCAGTGGGACTGTCACACTGGGCACTGCACTGAGGTTGTCTCACCTGCCATGCCAAGAAACAATGGATACCATCAACTGAGAGGTTATCCAGCCATCTGGAAAGAAATCAGCATGTTCCAGGATCACAGAGAGGAATCTTGTCATAGAAAATGAATGCAGAACCAAGAATTACTAAATTTCAGGTGAGGTAAACGTAAGAGATAACTCTCCAACAAAGAAAAGAACTTCTACATGGGAAAAAATAGAAAAAAATTTAAAAGGCTTTTCAAAATTATAGTTATAATCCTCTTAAAATTGAAATATAAAATTTGTTCAATAAGATTTTTAAGTTTGTAATTTCTTAAAAGAACCAATTAGAGAATTTGAAAAAAAAAATATGTCTATTTGAAATGGACAAGTTTACTATCAGAGTAGGCATAGCTGAAGAACAAATTAGGCAACTGGAAGATAAAACTGTAACAATTATTCAGAATTCAGCCCAAGAGAAAAAGAGCAGAAAATATAAAATGAAGTATGGCATATTAAGTATGACAAGAAACAGGAGAGTATCTTGATACTTATTATAAAACACTCATACTAATTATAAATCAATGAATAAATAAATTCTTATTAATTACGGGGGGGAAAATAGGGACTTTTACAATGGATACATGTAAGAGGCACTGCTGTGGTTTAGATATGGTTTGTTTGGTGCCCCCCAAATCTCACCCTGAAATTTGATCCCCAATGCAGCAGTGTTGGGAGGTGGGGCCTAGTGGGAGGTGTTTGGGTCATGAGGGCAGATCTCTCATGAATAGATTAATGTCCTCCCCAAGAGAGCTGGTTGTCGCCTTGCCACACTACTCTCTCTCTTACCTCCTCTGTCACCTTGTGATCTCTGCACACACAGGCTCCCTGTCCCCTTCCGCCATGAGTGTAAGCAGTCTGAGGCCCTCACCAGATGCAAATGCCCAATCTTGAACTTTCTCATCATCAGAATCATGAGCCAAATAAACTTTTTTTTCCTTTATAGATTACCCAGCCTCAGGTGTTCCTTTATAGCAACCACTAAACAGAGTAATACACCATCCTAATCACATGACCAAAGTTAGCAGTACTAGTTGTAAGACAAGTCACCACCATGTCCCCCCAGGTATGCTGCACTAAGAAAGGCACAACACCACTTCTGTGGTATTCTTCCCAAAGAGGCTTAAACTCCACTCAAGAAAAACCATCAGGCAAATCTAAATTAAGAGACACTCTACAAAATAACTGACATGGTTTTTCAAAAGTATCAAGGTCACGAAAGGCATAAAACAAGTTCAAGGAACTGTCAGATTGAAGGCATCAGGGGGACATCCTAATTTGATGTGGAATCTTGGATTATTTCCTGGACCAGAAAAAAGGACATGAGTGGGGAAACTCAGGAAATTCAAATAAGGTGAAGAGATTAGTTAATAGTAGTGTACCAGTGTTAATTTCTTGGTTTTGAATATTATACTACAGTTATATACAATGTTCACATTTAGGGAAAGTGTGATAATAGGTATATTAAAATTCTGTGCACTATTTTTTTGGAACTTTTCTGTACATTTGAAATTATGTTACAATAAAAAGTTATTTTCAAAATCACTTAGAACAGTGCCTAATACAGAGTAATCATGAAATACAAGCAGTCCCCAGGTTATAGATGTCCTGACTTATGGTGTTCTGTACTTACCAACGGGCTCTCAAGGCTCCCCATAAGGATAATACATAATTAAATAATTAAATTAATAATTTGAGAACTAGCTTCTTCTGCACATGTAAACAAACCCACGTGGTGTGAGCGGTTTTTTGGTGCAGCATCTTTACACTAGTGGCTAGTCTCACAGATAGAGAAGCAACTGATAGAAACACAAGAACATGAAGAGTCAGAAGATTGAGAGTCAAAAAAGTTTGCAACAAAAGAATTAGCTGAAGGCTTTCGTCTCCTTGAAGCAGGATTTGCTAAGCTTGAGGAGCAAGATCCTAACATTGAGCAGTTTACAAAAGTTAACCATGCCATGAGAATCATCAGCTGCTACAAGGCCATTTATGATGAAAAAAGGGAAAAGGCTGTGCAAACAACCCCACATAACCTTTTTCAGGTATCTAGACTTCAGTGGTCTGCTCCCCTCCTCCCACAAAAGAATCACATCCTGATTCTCCAGCACCCACTCCATTCTCTCCAGCATCATCTCCATCATCACCTTCTGATTAACATCAGCTGCCTTCTTGCCTCACAAATGCTCCTTCCAGTAAGCAAGACACTCATGCAACATTAGGTCAATGTTAACCTTTAATATTCTTTTTTGAAATTTCTCCTATCTCCTATCTAAACTTTCTCTATGAGTTTGTTTTTATGTTCTGTTTGTTTGAATTAAAAGAAAGAGCACAATAGTTTCTGTAACTTACTACAGGATTTGAACAAAGACAGTAGGCGTCTAGGGTCTGTGTTCTTAACCATATATCTATTCTACCTCCCAAAATAATTAATCATGGAATACAACACAGCAGTGAAAATTAATGAACAATCACTACACACAAAAATACAGATAACCTCTGAAACATAGCACTGAGTTTTCCTTTGTACGTTACCTGCTTCTTTGGCCTTACAGCTCATAGGAGGGCCTCTTTGGTGGTTATTTTGGTCAATCTGATGACTGTGAGTCATGGTGTCTTCCTGTTTGCGATGAATCTCCCAGGAGTCCTTTGAGCTTCTTGTACCTGGATATCTAGATTTTTAGCAAGGCCTGGGAAATTTTCCTCTATTATATCCTCAAATAGCTTATCCAACCCTTGCGTATTATCTTCCTCACCCTCAGGGATGCCTATGAGTCTCACGTAGGCCTCTTCACATAATCCCACATTTCTTGTAGGCTTTTCTCTTTTCTCTGCTCTATCTCTGTGGCTGACTTATTTAATTGAAAGGTGTTATCTTCAATCCCTGAGATTCTTTCTTCTGTTTGATCTACCCTGTTCATGAGGCTTTCCACTTTGTTTTGTAATTCCTTGAATAAATTCTTCATTTCCAGAAGTTCAGTTTGATTTTTCTTTAATATTTTGATTTCTTTAGTGAATTCTTCTTCCAAGTCCTGGATTTTTTTGTGTGTGGTTTCTTTGTATTGGTTATCCATTTTTTCTTGCATATCATTGAATTTTCTTATAATCCATGTTTGAAATTCTTCTTCTGTCATTTTAGTGTTCTGAATTTGGTTTTTGTCCATTGCTGGAGAGCTGGTGCTCCCCTTTGGGTGTGTGCTTTCCATTTGATTCTTCATACTTCCAGAGTTCTTTCGCTGTTTCCTTCCCATCTGCATCAGCCACCTGTTGCTTCTTACCTTTAGATTTTCGTTTGAATAATGACACGCCCTGTTTAGTCTCTGAGCCAGTAGTGGTGTTTGTGGGTGAGATTCGACCACACCCCATATGATGAGTCAGTAGATGCAGTAAAAGGGTGTGCAGAATGACCTCCCTGTCAGTAGGTGGCGCTTGCTGGGAGGAGCAGGCTGCAGTGTTGTTTTTGGGTTCTGTAACCAGCTCTTGTTCCCCTGGAGAAGCACCCTAGTGCCTCAGGTGGTGGGTGGTATCCTGGGACTTCCAGGTGTGTCCTTATTCTCCACCTCAGTAGGGGCAGGTGGGGGAGTGCGTCTGGGCAGAACTGGGTTGGGTGAGCCTGCCTGCAAGCACCACAAATGCTGTTAGCAGGGGTCAAAGGTCTGTTCTCTGCTTCTGGGCAAAACTGCCAGGGAGGGGCTGAAATGGCCCCCCTCAGCCAAAAAGTCTGTGTGGGGGGGTGGGGCTGTCTGAGACCTGCAGTCTGGAGCAGGCCTCACTCCCTTCCACCTTCCCCTATTCCACAGTTTCTCCTGGGTCTCTGCCAGCAGGCAGGACCTCCAGCCAGTGGATCTCCCCTGGCTGTGATGCAGGCCGGGAGGTTCCCTGCCCAGGATGGCAGCCTGAGCTGGGTGTACAGCCCTCCCAAGGAAGGAGGGTTGCCCCTCAAGCGCGCTGATCTGCCCCTGAAGGCACATACACTTCAGTAGGCTCATTCACAAATATCCCTTTTGTGCCCACAGGCAATGCGATCGAGACCTGGGTGTACGGGATCTGTTCTGCAGGCCTGTCTCCTGGGCCCTGGAGATCAATGCCTGACCCTGCCTGGGAGAGGAGTGCTGGTCTCAAGTTACCCACAGGGTGCCCAAGCTGGTTCAATGTCTCTCTGCCTCAGGATTTGCCTTGCTCTCCTGGAGTCACCAGGCAAGCAGCACCTGGGAGGGCTGGCAGGTAGGGAGCTCACAGTCTGAGTACCCCTCAGTCCACTGTAGGACCCCCAAAAGAAAGGTTCTATTCCCTTCAGATGCCTCCAGGTGGTGGCTAAATTGTCTTTCTCAGCAGCTGCAGGTAGGGAAGGGAAAAGGGAGACTGAAGCAATATGGCACCTGCCAATCAGCGCAGGTCTGCAGGCTGGGAGGTGCCAAGGGAGCTGGGAGCCTGATGCTCTGTCGGCAAGAGGCTCAGTCTGCAAGAGGCTCACTGCTCCATGACAGCGGGCATCTCTGGGCTGGTGTTGGCAGTTCTTTCCAACCACTCGGGAGCCCGAGCCAGCGGTTCTAGAAGCAAGGGAGGGGAAAGTTAACTGCTCCACCTGCCCTTGTCACTGGTCTCCAAGCCTCTGGGGCGGAGAGACCTTTCTCCTTCCAGTTCTCGTTCGCAACTTCTTCCCGTGGAGTCTCCTGTATTTTCAGGCACCCTTCCTTCTGACCCTCATCTGATCTGTGTTTGCCTGTTTATTTTTTTTACTTTCTTCTAAAATCTCTTTCTTGCAGAGACACTCTGACTGGAGGTTTTTCTCATCCACCATCTTGATTTCCTGAAACATAGCGTTGAATGGAGGAGGAGAGAATTTCATTGCAGACAAAGACACAGTGTGCTATTTATTTACATGAAGTTTAAAAACTTGTAAAACTGAATAAAGTTTAAGGATACAAACATGGTAAAGAATGATTCCCTTTATTCAGATATTTAAAAAGAAACCTTAAAAACATATATTGCTTATAGATTAAAACAATAATTTAAAATGTATGTTGCAAAACCATAAAAGAAAAGAAAGGAATGATAAACATAAAACTGTGGAGAAGACCTGAGTCAGTGAAAAGGAAAAAAACAAGGAGAATCACAAAGAAGACCTCAAAGGTAACACAATGTTTTTTTTACAATGGATTTTGGGAACTCATGTGCTCATTGTATTTTTATTTTGTACCTTATGCATATTTTATAAATATTACTTTGTATATACTCAATATTTAATCAAACAATTTTAAATAATGCTTATAAAGAATAAATAGTAAGGAAAGAAATCAGAAAAATGCACTGTTAAATTTAAATAAACATTGATTATTAAAAAAGGTTTTTAATAAAAATCTGAACTCAAAATCTCAGTCAATAGCAACACGGGGTTTGGATAATAGAGAGACAATAAAGGCATGCTTTGTTGCTATGTCAGAGAAAGAATAAAAATACTAATTAACTCTAGATTTCATTAGAAAAATATTCATTTATGTATTACGTCAAAATGGAAGAAAGACCTGGAAAAATCAACATAAACTGTATAACTTTCTAATCAGTAGAGAAAAATTTTCAAAAATAAAAAGTGGCAGTATACGCATGTAATTAAAAACCATGGAGGCCAATACCCAGACGAAACAGCCAAAAGAATTGGAAATGGCTAACCCAGGGAAGTGAGAAGTAGGAGAGATATGGTTAGGAAAAGCTGTTTTTATTAGAAGCCTTATAGATTATTTTCCTTTTTAACAAATATATAACTTCTATAAAAATTAAAATTAAAAATATGATTCTCTCCAAAACTGCTTGAAATGGTATTTGATACAATAGCTATTTGTTACTTTTAAAACTTTTAGCAAATTCAAAGTAGAAGCCAAAGTCTTTAACTTGGTATGGCCACCTACCAGTATCATATAAGACAAGAATGTTCATTGTCACTAACATTATTCTACATTGTATTACAGTTCTAGTCAGTGCCAAAAAAGAAAAAAATACTAGAGAAAGAAATAGAAGTTATAAAAAAAGAGAAAGGAAATAAAATTTGTCATTACCCACAGATGAGATTATCTACCTAGAAAACTAGAAAAATCAATGGAAATGTTTGAAGAGGCAAAGAGAGAGAGAGCAGATGCCAGAATCCAGAAGGAAGAGTTGGGAAAAGAGGGCTACCTTGAGAAGACCTGAGACCTTCAATAGAGGGACATAGCCCAAAGCAACCCTGCAGGCAAAGCTAGGAAAATAAACGTCCCAACTTCATCCTCCTCACTCCCCTTGGAGATGCCCCACTGCTCCAGTCCAAGTCCCAGAGAGTGGCCTTTGTATTCCACACAGCTTCCCAGGGCAGTGCGCAGAGTGAAGCAGCACAGAGAATGGATCTGGAGGGGTAAATAGAACCTATCTGACACTGTAAGAAATAGGTCAATAGAACACATAGAGGGTTAGAAACAGACCTTTGTATAAATGAGAATTTGATAAATGACCGAGGTGGTATTTCAAATGAGAGGAGGAAAGATGAATTACTCAAACAATGGTATGTATTAGAGCAGCAGGCTCTCTATTTGGGGAGGGGGAATAGTTAGATACCTATCTCATACTAATAAAGATAACTTCTAGATGGAATTAATACCTAAATGTAAAATACAAAGCTATAAAAGAAGTAGAAGAGAATATAATATTTTGATGTCCTTGGGGTAAGGATGCTAAAATAAAAAATTATAAAGACAGATAAGTCTGACTTTTCCAAATGCTATGTACTAAAATATAGCATTAAATAATTTCAAAAAGCCGAGAGAAAATATTTGCAAATAATAACAAGGAACTAGTATTCAGAATATACAAAAAGCTAGAAATCTATAAGAAAAGGACAAGCAATCCAATAGAAAAATCATCTGCAGATATGAACAAACAGTTCATAGAAGATTACAAATGAGAATAAACAGAAAATCCTCAGTCTAACTAACAGGCTGGAAAACATAAATTCAAATGGTGCCATTTTCACTCATCAGATGATCCAAATATTAAGGATTATGGTATCACATGACGGCAGAATGTGGGGAAACAAGTACTCTTTTGCACTGCTGGTGGGAGTAAAACTCAGCACCAAGCAAAATGTTTGTGGAGAACACAAACCAAACTTGAACACAGTGGTTACTGCTGTGGAGAAAGTTAGTATTTGGGATGGTAGTTGGGAGGCCTTTAGCTCTGTCTTTACTGTGTTCTTTATTTTTAAAAAAACTGAAGAATATTACTTGTGTTGTTTGTATCACACTGTGATGATATGTCCTCATATTTTTGTCCTTGGCACTTTGACCTTTATACTCCATACTCTCCCGCAAAATCTGTCATCCACTCTGATAGAATTATTGGCCACCCATATGCTGATGGTGCCCAAATCTGTATTTTCAGCTCAGCTGGTGTTTGAGCAACTCAAAGATGTTGGAGCCAAGGTCTCTGAAATTCACTTGACTTTTCTTTCATGGTTAGGACAAAGTTGCTTTCGTCAAACAATCCTCATGCCAAGAAGCAGGGAGGGCAGGAGTCAAGAGGAAGTGATAGTGCCTGTTGAACATCCCTAATCTGAAAACCTAAAATTCTAAATTCTCCAAAATCTGAAACTTTTTGAGCATCAACATGACACCACAAGCAGAAAATTCTACACCTAACTTCATGTGATGGGGTCTCAGTCAAAACGCAGGCACACAACACACAGTTTATTCAGTAGCTCCAAGAGAAAAAAGGCCCTCCCAGTGCCCTTCAGCTGTGACATGCTATCTTTCCTGCACACACCCAGATTCGCCCATGCAAGCACACCCACCAAGGGTGACAAAATGGCACGAGTATAGGCTGGACATGCCGACATCAGGTTCCTCCACAGTGCCCCACGTGGAGCCAAGATCTACATACATTACTCACTGTGATTTTTTGCTTGTTCTCTGCTCTGTGGTATAGTTATTGTTGGAAATGTCATAAAGGCCTGCTATACACCATAAGTAACAGTGATAAGAAAAAGAGGAAGTATTTATGTTTATCTGTAGCCCAGAAAGTGAAGCTGTTAGAGAAACTGGACAATAGTGTAAGTGAAAAAAACATCTCACAGAAGAGGATGGTGTTGGAATGACCACCAGATAGTTCCTTCTCACGTAACAAAATAAAATACAGTGTACAGTAAACTTTTAATCAAAACACAGCATCGTGGTGGAGGCTGAAAGCCTGCTGTCGCCTGCCATTGTTTGGGAATGCTGTTGTTCACACCTGATGACGACCTGGTGATGCTACTGTGCAGCTTACTTACCCTGAACACTTATTTTTTCATTTTTTCACTGCATTAATGGTACCTCATACTTTTGCTGTTAAGTACTTATGTGTGCATAAGAAAATGATTGCTTATCGGTAGCATATGAATTCATAATCAGAAATGACGGTGATGCCAAACAACCACATATTGTCCCTGTGGCTGACTGAGACTATGACGTCTTTGCTTTCTGACAGTTCAATGTTCATGTACAAAATTATTAAAAATACTGTATAAAATTACCCTTAGGCTAAGTCCATAAGGTATATATGAAACATAAATAAATTTTTGTGTTTAGATTTGGATCTCATCCCCAAGATATTTCATTATGTACATGCAAATATTCCCAAATTTGGAAAAATGTGAAATCTGCAACACTTCTGGTCCCAAGCATTTCAGATAAGGGATAGTCAACCTGTGATATGAAAACAAAACGGATCCTGAATTCCCCAGCAGACTTCAATCTGTCTCTCACTGGCCAGAAGAGTATCAAATGGCTTCCCTTAGCTGCAAAGGAAGCTGGACAATGTAGCTTTTCTCTGGGCACATTGCTGTTGTTAGGAGAAATGCCACAACTTTCCTCAGGCACCTGCAACTCCATGTGCCCAAGATATACCCCTCATCTGCTCCCTCGAGCTGCTCCTCTGCTGTGCTCTCCATCTACGCCACCACGGTTCCCAAGTCAGCCTTGTCATTGTCCCTGACTCCTCCTCAAACCTCACATAGGAGTCGCCACATCTTTCCAAACTCTCTCACACTTGCCCCTTCACCTAGACTCCTGCCAGCCTTCCCAGTGGTCTTCCTGCCCCTCACCTAATCTGCACAATCAGCCAGAGTGATCTTTCTGAAATGCAAAAACAGACCCTGAGATGGTCTCCCTTTTTTGTTTTTAGGACAAAGTGTAAGTTTCCTATTGTGATTTACAAGGCCCTTCATGATGTGGCCCTTAACTGTCTCTCTAGCTGCATCTGCTGCCATTCTCCGCCTCACATTCTTCAGCCATTCTGAACTGCTTTTCCGTTCCTCTAGTGAGCAGCACTTTCTCCTGAATTCGAAGACTTTTACAGGTCTTTTCCTTCCACCTGGAATACTCCCCACCCACATCCACTGAGTCTAATTAGTATTTCTGTCATCTCTAGGGCTCAACTTAGGAATCCTTTGCTCCAGAGAATCCTGCCTAATTCTCCCTCCCTACAAGGAGATGATAATATTATCAATTGGCTTTGCTGCAATAACAACTGCAAAGTCTCAGTGGCTTATAACAACTAGCTCTTAATTTTTTTCTCATTTTACACATCAGCAGCTACAGATTAGCTCTTCTTCCTGTGCCTTCTCATTTAGGACCCAGGTTAAGGGGATAGCCCTGATCTAATGCACGACATTCTCACAGTGGGAACACAGGATGCCTCTTGAAGCTTCTGCTCAGACATGGTACACATCCCATCCTCTCACATTCTACTGACCAATGCATGTCAAATGGCCACGTCATTATCTTTGGACTCGGACTGTATCCTCCTCTGACAGGAAGATACTGTGAGCTGCACGGCAATGGGAGATGATGTTTCATCCTTTTACTGGAAAAGGAGAAGGAAATAATTGCAGTTAATTATTGTATGATCTACAACAATGATAATGATGAGAGTGATAATAGTTATTTATTATTAACTATATGCCAGACTTCCTGCTAAATGCATTAATAAAACTTTTCATTGTGTCCTCACAACAATAGTAAGTACTATTATTGTCCCTGTTACAGAGATGAGACTATCAAGGTGAAGGAAGTTGGAGCAACTTGCTCATGGTTGCACAGTAAGTGCAAAAGCCTGAATTTAAAACCAGTTCCAATTCTGTCTGCTCAGAATCCACTTGAAACCACCATACTATGCTTCTTCTGTAGCTCCCTACTCACTCCCAAGCTTAGTCTTTCTACAAAATTGTAATTTCCTGGGTAACTCCAAAAGGAGTCACATCACTAGCACAATACCTGGCCTAGAGAAGGACTCAATCATTGTTTGCAGAGTGAATAAATAAATTGTTGCACCTCATCTCTATTTTTCAGTTAGCTAACTTCCACTCAAAGAGTCCATTTCTGTTTAGGTGTTACTCCCTTCCAGAAGCTTCTTCTGAGCACACAGGCAGGGTTAGGACTCCCCAACTGTGCTCCCATGGGCCCTTGTGCACAGAGCTACTCTTGCATCCACCGTAACAAACCACAATGACCTTTGTGACTCTTGAGAGTAGGGCACATGGCATCTCATGTCTGAACCCTTCCTTCTCTCCCTCTACTCTTCTTCCTTCTAGCCCTGGTTGGCACCCCTGAGCAGGGTCACTAGGCCTTCCACATGAGATCTGATCCATTCACTCACTCTCCTAAGGACCTGCTCTGCACACCAGGCAACACAGTCAGCTTCTTCACCACCAACACCCTGCCCTTGCAGAGTCCACAGCCCAATGTGGGAGCAAGGTAAGAGAAAAGGAATCAGACCGGAAGCACCAAGTAATTCCAGATTGAAAGGTCAAAGACAAACATAACTAGAAAAGAGTGATAACTTGTAGGATAGGGAAGGGCATTTTGAGATGGTGATGTTTAAGCTGAAACCTTAAGGACGAGAAGGAGCCAGCCACACCAGATAGTGAAAGAGCACACCCTTTAGGCAGAGGGAACGGCACATACAAAAGTGGGATGAAGCTTATTGCACTCCAGGAATTGAATCACATGGCTGGAGTGTGTGGTGCAAGGGAACATGGCTTGATGAGGCTGGAGGGGTGGAGAGAGGTCGATACCACCAGGCCTTGTGGGCCATGATGAGGAGTTTGGATGGGAAGCCCCAGGAAGGCTTTCAGCAGGGGAGAGACTGTCTGCTTTTCATTTTAAGAACACCTTTCTAGCCACAGCATGGAATAAAGTAGAGGAGACAATTGCATCATCCAGAAGATAGATGGTAATGACAGCCTAGACTAGGTAGGAGGCAATGGAGATAGAGAAATGGGTGGATTTCATATGTCATATGGCTTTAGACATGTTTCATTTGAGAAGTCTGCAGACATCCAAGGGAAGCTTTCAGGCAGCTGGAGCTTAGAGGAGAGATCCAAGCTGGAGGTCCAACTGGAGAATCACCAGAACATGGATAGGATTTTAAGCTAAGAGAATAGATGATATCCTCCCAGGGAGAGAGCAGTGAGCCCAGGACCAAGCCCTGGGCACACCAATATTAAGAAGTCAGGAAGAGGAGGAGTCAGTGAAGGGAGTCAAGAAGGATGGCCAGAGAGGTAGGAAGGAAACCAGGAGGCTCTGGAACCATAGACCCCAGGATCAAGAGGCTTTAAGTATAAATGACCCAGAAGGCTTAATGTTTTTACACTGTGATAGCTGGAACAAAAAAGATTCTGAATAAATGTTAGTTGTCTTTCTTTCCTCCAGAACTCTTAGATATTTATATGTTAATGAAGATAAAACTTTACAAATCAAGCACACTCCAGACAGGCACTTTCTTTTGATTCCTGGGGCACAAGCTTCGCCCTGCTGCTGCATGCGCCAACCTCGCTGCTTGGAAGGCGTGCTCTTTGGCTGTCTTGGTGTGGCCAGCTCCTTCCCAGCCTTTAGGTTTCAACTTTAACGTCACAAAACAAATCAAAAGAATTGTTCTCTACTTGTGGGATTTTAAGTATTGGCGCCCACACAGCGCCACTTCTGGAAAGGGAGAACAGTGATGATGAAATTACATCATATGTAAAGCCATCCCTACCTTATCTATAAGTAAAATGTTGACGGCTAGAAGAGTCCTTAGATATCATCAAGTGCCTTGCCTTATGCAGTGAGTAAGGCCACCCTGGTGACATCAGTAATGAGCATCACATCACAGAGTCACTCAGGTGCTCATAATGTGCTAGTCTACGGTAGAGTGGGGCCAGTGCTCTCGCTCTAACAAGTCCTCTGGGTGTTTCCGACACGTGCTGTAGTTTGAGAACCATGGTATTACAAGAGCCTGCTGGCCTGTTAGTCTGTTCCTAGCTAATTGGTAATGCAATGGGTACTTGGAATAAACAAATCCAGCCTGGAGCTGATAATCAGGCGTAGTGTGGCAAGTCGTGGTGGCCAATGGAGAGAGAACAAAGGGAGACATGCGAGGGTTTATCCCAGAGCCTCTGGGGACACCCTGGAGGTAGCATACAGCCAGGGATCCTGACTCAGCCGTCCCACAGCCTCTGGGTTGTAATCCCTTATGGAAGATTCTCCATCTCAGCAACACTGTCATCCCAGGGATTATGGCCAAATGGAAATACACTAAATTGTAAATCATCTCCCCCACATGGGCCAAGAGAAGCCCCAGAAGAATTCATTACAGTGTAATGGTACCTGCACCTGTCACTGCTGCACACTTCACTCGAGTGAGGCCACAGAATACAGATTACTCACCTCAAGTACGGCCACTCCGTAATGAGCTCCTCCAGGGTTAGCCCCTAGTGGAGAGTAGGAAAGAGCCAGGCAGCTACTTAGAGCAAAATGTTTCCAAGAGCAGCAAGGACGCCAGGCTGGAAGCCTTGTCCAACCTGTGCCACTAATTCACTGCGTGTCCATGTGCACACTGCTTCCTGTCCCGGCCCCATTTCCTCACCTTGCAAACTTTAAAGTGCATAAGTCACCTCAAAAGGCATCCAACCATCTCTGTGTTTCCAGGACTGAGGGGTGTCATAGGATTTCAGAGTTTCAGTGCCAAAACCAGGACAGTGCCAGGTAAATCGGCCGAGTTGGTCTCCCTACACCTGGAAAGCTTGTTAAAACAGAGTTCTGGGCCCACCCCAGAGATTCTGATTACTTAGGTCTGAGAGGGGGTGGGGTTGTCAGGACAAGAGTTTGCAACCAAGCTCCCTGAATGCCAGGTATAGACTAGATGGTGGTTCCTAAATGCCTAGCTGCAGGCCAGCTATATTAGACACACCCAAGGAGCTTGTTAAAAATACAGATTCCTAGGTTCCAGCACTGGGAATTCTTATTCAATGGGGCTGGAGCTGGGCCCAGGAATATGCCTCTCTAACAAACTTCCTACATGATGCCCTGTGGGGTTCAAAACCTTTGAACTGGATCACATCGAAGGTTCCTTGCAATTTGCACATTCTATTACATTTGAAGTCTGTGTGTCCATCTCCGCTTAGTAAAAGCTCCCAAAAGTTTGATGCACAACCCCCATGTCATTTTCTCTGTGCTTGGATCAGTCATCCCTGGCATTAGGCATTTCCATTTTTGCTCTGAGCAAAAGCAGCTGTCGGAGAAGCGCCTGGTGCCCTGGGAGACAGGCGTGCACATTCAGAGCAAGGCAAGGGAAGCGCGTTTGCGCTTACTCATGCATGCAGCTCCCATTTGCCCTAGGGAAGACCCAAGCCTGCGTCAAGGAGCTCCAGTGAGCTGCCCGGATATGAGCTGGTCACTGGGGCCTCATTGGGGATGAGTGTGCCCTGGCCTGTGTGTGTCATGCCAGGTAAAGTCAGATGCAGGCAGAGAGGCAGCAGTGAGTGCCTCCTGTACCCAGGGCTTGGCAGTCTTGCTGGGACCCCTCTCCTGAGCCAGAAGACTACAAACAACTTGCAGTGGAATGAAATGAAAGAGTCCAAATGGGAGTGGAGCATGATGTTCACCCCAGCCCTACAGAAATGACAACCCAGGCCCCGTGGCTGTAGCCAAGGCTGCTGGCTCTGAACGGAGCAGGTGCTGCCACCTCCTGGCCCCAGCTCAGGCTGTCTGTTAACATGGATCTGGAATCTCAAATCAGGAATTCTGAAGTGTTTGGCCTAGAAAAGACCCCAGAGATCATCCAGTCCCTTCCCCCTTGTGCAGAAAAGGAAACTGAGCTCCCTGGATGATGGCAGGTTCCTCCATATCTCAATTGTGGCAGAGCCAGTCAAGCCCACCTGGCACTCTTTCCCTAGAGCTTTGCTGATTTCCTGGTTCTTGAAGCCAAACTGCTATGACCCAGTAATCTTGGCCAGAGAGAGAGGAGGGGTTTGGAGCAGGACCTTAGCAAGGAGAGAGGCTTGGCTGCTGTTCAGTGTGTGCCCACTTGCCTCCTCCATGCGTAACCCTCCTTTGGAAATGAAGCGGCAGGAAAGAGCACTTACCACTTCTCAGAGGAAAGAAAGAAATGCACATCTTCAGATAGTCATCTCCAAAGCAAAAAGCACCATGTGGAACAGGGTCCCTACTTCCCTGATACCAAACATCTTGAATGTGCAGTTTCTTTGTTGCTGTTGCTCTTCAACAGCTATTTGGGGCCATGGCAGGAGTCAGAAACCTAGAGAGACGGGGTAGGCCTAGCAGAGCTGCTTAGAGTACCAAGGCTCGGAGGCAGATGAAATAAAAATAGGAAAAGAAGAAGGTACAGAGAGAAGAGGAAAAACCAAAAGGGGGGATAGAGGGAAGGAAGGAAAGGACAGATGAAACCATTGGGTGCCAACCTGGGCCAGACTGCTAACCCTTGCCTCAATAAGTCTCACTCATTAACCAATTAGTCAAACATTTTGGAGTACCTGCCTTTCCCAAGAGTTGACACAGCAAGGATCACTTACTCCTGATTGCAAAGAACACCCTGATTTAAAAGGGGTTACTTGCAGGCTTGTTGGAAACATGAGGTAAGGCATGCAGACAAGAAACCCTACCAAGCAACTGTACTACAAAGTCAAAGGTAATGGATATTATTTAATGTGATAAGAAATACACAGACAGTACTGTGGGAGTCCAGAGGAGGAAGAAGCAGGTGACATTGCACCACAGCTCTAAGTTCATGGGAAGGATGGGGGCATGGAAAGATGAAATTTACAGCATTTAGGGAAGGAAAGAAAGAAAAGGCAAGAAGCGAAGGAGGAGGAAATGCTGTGGGGAAGGCAGCAGCTCTGTCTGGCTGAAGTGCAGGTGCAAGAAGGGACATGTAGGCAACAGGCAGAAAAGGCAGGTGGGGGCAGTTGGAGGTGCAGGGCCATAAAGTGAACTTGAATGCCAAGTTAACTATCCCAGGGGCAAGAGGGAGTCCCTGCAGGCTCCTAAACAAGACAGGGGCACGGTCGGAACTGTTCCTGAGGAAAACTAGTTGGCTGGAAGGCAAAAAGGAACTCAAATGAACACTGCAGTGTGAGGAAGGAGAGGGCACAGGTTCATGGGAAGAGGGTCCCCTGCCCACCAGGATTTTATTTTGCAATTCAACTTAAAGCACTGAACAATATGTCCCAGCGTTCACATTGCTGGGATTATATCCGCCAGTTTCCACTTCCTGCGCACTCCTTGCCAGACTTTCTCCTCCCTGAGCTGCCCTAGAGGACCATAATAACATCCTCCACTTCCTACTGGCCTCCATTCCGTTCTGCTGTCTGAATGGTGCATGTGTCTTTGTTCTTTGCAGGATGAGGCTCATGTTTCTAATAGAAACTCACAGTCTGAAGTCAAAAACAACTGTGCTGGGACTGCTGGGGGGTCCAATGGCCACCACCACAGTTAGAGAGCAGGGACTCCCTTGTTCAGCCCATATGAGGACGCGCTGCACTTCCACTCTGTCCCCCCAGCACATGTAACACATGGCACTAAACAACTAGCGCAATTCACAAAATGCCCAGAACGTGCAGACAGGCGAGGAAGGAGCCTCACCATTGTGGTCGGTGGGGGGCCCTCCCATCACAGTAGATTCATCAAACTTGCCAGCTCTTTAAACTTTAATTTTAAATGACTAGATCCCTTTGTTCACAGCCAGATAATCAAATTCAGTATATTGGAAACATGTTTCAGTCTTTTCTGGGTTGTTAGGTTTTTTTTTTTTTTTCAATTTTAAACATATACGAGTTCTTTCCAAGGCAATTTTTTATTTCCTTTGCTTCACAGACTGATTAATGACAGGCTCAGCTCCACAAAAAACCAAGGGAAGGGAGGAAAATGAATGTGAAGGCCCAGACGTTTAGGTTCTCTACTGGCCTCCTGAGAGAGGTGTAATACCTGCTGACCGCTCCTGGGGACAGGCTGGCCTCAGACCTGAGCTGGCTGCTGGGGCCGGTGCAGGACAAGCCCGAATCTGTGGCTAAGCTCGCTCATTATCCTTTTCAGTTTGAGCTAAGTATTGAAAAACCAAGTGGAAATTGGCAGAATTCTGCAAACCTCTGGCTGTTCACTTTGCATCTCCACCCTTCAATGATGCAAAGAAGCAGAAGGCCTGGGTTGAAGACTCAGGTCTACTCTTTCCTGGAGGTGGGACTTTAGCCAAGTCACTTCCCTCTCAGAACTTCAATGTCCTCTTTCAAAAAAGGGTACTTGCGGGCTTGCTGGAAGTGTTAAATAAAGGGGGCAAAAGCACTAAGCAAAAATTACGATGTGAAGGTTGACAAAAGGCATCCACTTCCTACCTGACCACAGGAGAGAACATGTTAGTAAAGGGCTTTGAAATCCTTACAAGGAGCCCTTAAGAGGAGTGTAGAGTCATGCAAACACCATGGGATTTGGGGCCAAACAACCTCATTTCAGGTCCTGGCCTTGTGTTAACTTACTCAACTCACTAACTCACACCAGGTCTCAGGCTCCTCAAGCATAAAATGGAGGTGACGATGCCCACTTCAAAGTGTTTAGAAGGAGCTGGTACCAAACCTCCTCTTAGAAAGAGACTCCTCTATAGGAAATCCTCCCTGAGAGGCTATCCCAAGTTAGGTACAACCTGTAGGGCATGGATATGGCTGGGACCAAGAGCTCAGGAAAGCAGGTGAAACTTCTCTGCTTGAAACAAAAGCAATTTCTAAAAGAAAAGGCAGGGAGAAGCATGAGGGACAGAGGAGTGAGCTGAGCCTGGGACATGGCTCATCCCACCCCACCTGACAGCACTACGCCTTGTATCTGCAGCAAAATTACTAAACTAATAAAACACCTTGGTCTAAGTGGAGCACATGGGTGTGTGATGAGGCTGCATTCTCCATCTGGCAAACCTGTGAGGCTTAGGACCATGAGAGCGTGAGTCTGTAAGAATCTGCAGAAACCACGAAGACAGGCTCAGGCCTTCCCCAGGCTGTGGAGTCCCCAGGTGACATCTGTGTGGGGTTATTATTGTTGCAGTAACAAAGTAGTACAACAAATTTGGAACATTTCATTCACGTAGCTAAAATTCCAAAGAACAGGCTTAACCTGGGCAGAATCTTGATACATCTTCATTCCATTCTGCACAATTTCCTGGTGAACACAGCGTGACTTGGGACACCTCCCCTGGACATGGTAGACTCAGGAACCTCATTTTCATTTTCAGTGTATTACAATTTGGGAGGGGTGAGGGTGAGGAGCATCTGTTTCTGGGTCTCCGACAGTAAAGAGGACAGAGCTTCCACAGTTGGGGGAAAAAAGATTTCAAGAGGAAACAGAACTAACAATTTCCCTGGTAAGTTAGTTTTATGCCGCACCTGTTATACAGGTTTCCTCGATTCTGTCTCCGTGACACTTTGCATATTTTACCCACAGTGCCTTGCAATACTTTAACTTTCAATAGGTTGCTTTTTGGCAGTTCTCCTAACATAATTAGGTATCTGCCTAAGCCAAAGGAACACCCCTTTTTTCCCTGGCCAAAGTTACCTACCCTGGATCACGAGCACACCCAGTGCATCCAAGCTCAGTGCTCAGGGTGGACATCACTTAGGCAGCTCGATGAGGACAGCTCCAATCTTTCATCTTTCCTTGTGTCTATAGTCTATTCCACTTCATTTGGAGAACATTATTCATGGTATTGCCTGGCAAATTATTTATCCATTGGATTATTGTAGTAAACTTGTAAGCAGATGGGGTTTTAGATTTTCCATCCTGTCTCAAAGAAAAATGAACAAGGAGCACAAGACACCTAAAATCCCTCATCCATCATCGTCGACTGGCAGGTGATCTGCTTCAGCTACTCACGCTGCACACATCTCCTGCATTTCTCCTGCTTTTATCCTGCTACAAGGGAGAGATATGCATCAACAGCTCCTCTGATGTCAATGATACGCAGATGTTGGGCCCACCCCTCTTCCTGTGTAGCCCACGTGTTCTGGCCTCTCCTGATTTTCTTTACAGAGCCCTGCATTGACATTAATTTATAAACCCTAGTCCTGGCTTCCCTTTGCTTTTCACCTCACGTCCCTAATCCAGGCCTCACCTTCAAAGCTTCTTAGTGCTCTGCTCTGACAGACCTAAATTCCCTCATTTCCATCAGGGTCTGTCTATACCAGGTTGCTAATTAACTTCTGGCTCTCCAAGTTACAGAGCTCATTTGCTGACTCACTAGAGACAACCAAAGGAAGTCCTTCATTAGCATTCCTGAGCTGCTCATTAGCCACTGGGAGAATCACGCCATCCAAACTGTCAAACCCACCCAACCACAGGAAGGAGAAATGCCTCTACTTGAATTAATGGCATGTCACCCCCATGCACTGGGCATTTCCTAAAGGCTCAGTGCTATTGGAGGAGGGGTATCAAATCTGTATGAGACAAACCATGTCCCCAAGGAAATGGAAACAAGACCCAGAAGCATGAAACAAATAAAATATAGTACATGTGTCTAGAAGACATCAAGACCAAGTTAGTTTGTTCCAAAAGGGAAGGTTGTTTTAACATTTTGAAAATCTATCAATGTAATTTGCCAGTTTAAAAGAGAAGATTTTAAAACCCAATATAATCAGTTTAATAAATGAGAAAAAAAATCATCTGATAAAATTTAACACCAATTCATAATTTAAAAGAAAAAAATAACTTTTTTGCCAACAAGTAGTATCATCTGATAAAGGATGGCCACCAAAAATCCTACAGCAGACATTGCATTTAATAGTAGATTGTTGAAAGTTTTTCATCTGAGATTGGGAGCAAAACCAGGATGACCACTATTCTCACTTTCCACTTACTGGGTAAATTAGATAACCACATGGAAAAAAATTGACCCCTATCTCACACCATACACAAAAATCCATTCCAGGTAGATTACAGATCTAAATATGAAAAGCAAAATAATAAAACCTCTAAGTAATGAATAGGAGAATGAACTGTAGTGGTAGGCAAAAATTTCTTAAACAGGACACAAATAGCACTAACCATAATGAAAAAAGATTGATCTACATTAAAGTTAGAAACTGCTGTGTTTCAAAGCACAACCTTAGTAGAGAAAAAGGCATTATATATAACTAAAAAAAAAAGAGCTTGTTCAAACTATATAAATAACTTTTGCAAATCAATTATACAGACAACTCAATTAAAAAATGCAGCAAAAGACTTGAATAGGCATTTCACAAAGGAGATATCCAAACGGTCAATAAACATATAAAAGTTTCTTAAACTCATTAGAGATCAAGGAAATGTATATCGAAATGACAATATGATACTCCTATACTTCTTCCACAATGGTTAAACTTTAGGAGTTGACTACACAAAGTGTTGGAGAGTAGGAAGGGCACCTGAACCTCTCCTGATTGCTCAGGAGGGTGCCAATCAGTATAATCATTTCAAGAAAGTGACAATGTCTACTGAAGTTGAATATACCCATGCTCTATGAACCAGCAATTCTACTCCTCAGTATATGCCCAACAGAAATGACTACATACGTACACCGAAAGACATGTGCAAGAATGTTCATCGCAGCACTGTTCATGACAGCCCCAAAATGGAATCAACCCATTTGTTAATCAACCAAAGAATGGATAAATACATTTCTGTACATTCACAATGAAATATTTGTACAACAGAAATGAATAAACTACTGCTATATGCAAAGGATAGATGAATCTCACAGACATGGGGCTGAGCAAAAGAAGCCAGAATTGAAAGAATCCAAAGTACACTATTCCATTTATATAAGATTAAAATATAGGCAAAAGGAATCTGTGGTATCACAAGTGAGTCTTTCAGGGTGCAAGTCCTCTTCTATTTATACATAGGGGTAGTCATTACATGCACGTGTTTTCACCATGTGATGTTTATCAAGCCGAAGTGGTGTACAAAGGTGGGGAGGCCCTGGGTCTGCTCCCAGGGAGGAGAATTTTATCACTGACGTTGTTTAGAATATTCAAAGCATCATTGTGATGATAAAAAGCTTTTCTCCAGTGTTCAAATTCTCTACAGACAGTGAACCCCCTTATTTCCTTGTAGCTGGGGTGGACCCCTCCCACTGACCCCCCACAAATACTACGTGTCAAACTGTACACTTAGGATTTGTGCAATTTCTGCATGCTATACTTCAATAAGAACATTTATTTTAAAATGTTAATGGCAATAATTAAAAGAACACCAATTAAAAGAATATAATTAACCAATTCTAAATCAGAAAATACTATTATAAAAGATAAACCCAAATGCACTTCCTGACAGTGGTTGACTCTGAAAAGGAGGAAAATGGAACTTCAACTTTTTCTGTACATGTATGTGTCTGTGTGTAATGAAAAAAGCCTGAGCCAAGGACCACCTATATCAAAGTCATTTCTTCAGGAGGGATCATGAAGGCAAACACTAAAACATCATCAGTATGGGTACAAAGAAAAGGTTTCATTCAAAAACATACAAGAAGAGGGTTAACAAAAAATGCCCATGGTGGCCATTCATTCACGCTCCCACAAGACTCAGGCAAAGGAATGGGGGGAAGAGGGGGTACCAGTGCCTCCTACTTCTGGACAGCAGGGTCTTCGCTCATGCAGCAGGCAAAAAGACCATGGGGCCTGGAGCTGTGGCAGGTGCTTCTGGAATCCCTCAGACATCGGTAATCATTTCAGTGCTCAAATCAGGACAGCCAGGAGGAAGGTCAGCCTTAGGGGTGGTCTTATCGCAGAAGTGAAGTGGGGCCTCAGGGTCACTGCCAACCTCCAATAATGTCTACTTGAGGTTGGGGGACCCAAAAGTTAAGAGCCTGGCAAAAGGAACCACCTCTGGACAAGCAAAGAGAGACCCACTTAACCACACGGGGTAAATTAATAATGGCAATTGTCATCCTCACAGCACTTTGCAGTTCTCAAAGTGCATTCCAATATAACCCAATATAACATTTTGTTTTATTTCCTGAGCCACCTCGTATAGTTGGCAGAGACTATGTTTTTCCTTTTTTTCTCATAATAAAAGTAATAAAGACTAATGAAATCTAGAAAATGAAGGAGGAAAAGCTACCTCTAAATTATCATATTTAACATTTTTAATAATATTTCACATTCTATGAACCAGTTTTGCTGGGTTTTTTTCCTCTTAGTACTAAGTTGTAATCACACTAAGTATACAAATTTATATAGCAGGGTTTATTATACCCATTCTAAAGAAAAGCAATCTGAAACTCAAAGAAGTCAATTAACTTGTCCAAAGACACAGGACTACTGAGTGAAAAAGCTGGTTCTAGAATCGATAAACTGATACTCTGGTCTTCATTTTGATGAATTTGAGAAACAAGTAGAATCTCACTTCTTTGTCATCCTCCCACCTCCAGCAAGTCATTTCCTGTTTTTATCAGCCCTTCCTGGAAGGAAAGGAAGAGAAAACACAGATTCTCAACCAAAAAAGAGCCGTGAAGGCTGCATGGGGGAGCTGGGATCACAAGCAGCCGTGGGTGGACGAGGGGAGTCACAGTCTGGCCACTGCTCGTTCTTCCCTCCAACCATGGATTAGTCAGGGGCCTGGCAGAAAACAGAAGGCCCGTTCTAACGGGGTAAGAAAAGCAAGCTTAATGAAGGGGCTGTTTACAGAAGTGTGAAAAGAGCTGAGAAAACTCACCAAAAAATGATAAAGCATCCTGGATCTAAAAACAGCAGGGTTGGAACCTGTAAAATGCAAGGGCTCTAGGGAAGGAACTCAATCTCCCCAAACCACCTCCGGCAGGGAAGGAGCTAGAAGTAAATTCCCCAACCTTTTTCCCTGCTCTATGTTGAGAACCTGCCAGTGTCACTCAGGAACTGAAATCAACCAGAAGCCATAGGGCAAAGGAGCTGGATAAAGCCCTAAGGTCAGCTCCTAGGACAAGGTGGGAGGGGCAAAGAGAGGACATCTGGGGTGAGATTTCCTGTTTCCTCATCATAGGAGGAGCCAAACAGGGCTGTCCCTGAATTAGAATGACACATTGAAATTCAGATCCACCAAGTAGGTCTACAGCAGGGACGGGCAAAATGACATAGCCTGCCGGCCAAGTCCAGCTCAAGGCCTGCTTTTATAAAGTTGCATAGGAACACGGCCACACCCATTTGTTTATGTATGGCCTGTGTGGTGGCTGCCCTGCTATAACAGCCAAGGTGAGCAGTTGCAGAGACTATGTGGCCTGCAGAGCCTAAAGTACTTACTAGCTGACCCTTCACAGCTACAAGAATCATATTCATTTCACATTCATCCTATGAGTATTTATGGGATGCTTATTATAATACATGCCAGATACTGTTTCAGACACTGGGGATACAGCAGTGAGCAAAACAAATAAAAAACCCTGCCCTTGTGGAGCTTATGGGGAGAGATAGATACTAAACAAAATAAATAAGAAAATTATACAGAATATAATAATTGATGAATGCTATGAAAAAAATAGAAGCTAACAGAGGGGACAGGAAGTGCTGGGGAGTTTAGGGGGTTGCAATGTAAGGGTTTATCTTAACCACCTCACTGAACCCCAGCATAATGCAGTAAGGTAACACTCTCCCACTTCTCACATGAAAAGGCAAAATGAGACTCACAAACTGGCCCAAGACCACATCACTGATTTTGCTGGGATTTGAACTCATGTCTGTCTGCTCCAAAGCCCTTGCTGGCACCACCACCACGATGCCACCTCCTGAAAATGAGGGTACAGGCTCAGAAAAGTCAAGCGACTTCCATCAGGTTTTCCATTTTGAGGCTGAGAGATAGCCAGGGTTAGTTCCTTCATCCTCCCAGGGTGACTTGCCCGAGCTCACACTGTGTGTTAGCAGCCAAGCAAGGCTTAGAACCCAGATCCTCTGAAGCCAAACCCACACATTTAATCCACAGGAATCAAATAGAATTTTTAGCCAGAAATATTTTGAAGAGTTGATCGGAGTTGAGAAAAAAGACAAATAAGGAACAGATGCACAGAAAGCAAAGGAGCAACTCTCATACCATAAACTGGTTTGTACAGGGACGCAAGTAAGCAAGCCACCATACAAGGGCGATGCTACTAAACACATACTTCCCCAAAGACCAAAGGAGGATTCTAACAACATCGTAGCTATTAGCTTGCCCTGGGAAGACTTTCCCAAATATCTGTAATCAATTGTTCTCCCACCTTCCAAAGGCCAGCTTACAATCACTTTGACATGTAGGATGTGGGTGTGGGTTGTGGAGAAGAGGAATGACTATCTAGGGATGCATAACAACAAAAGAAATTGTTATGTCTCAAATGTCCCTTCCAAGATGGCAGCAGCTCTGGCTCTCAGATGGTGTGGTCTAGGGAGTTCTAAGTAGGAAGCCCAGGGTTGTAAAGAGCCTGTCATTGATTCTCCCACCAGTTAATGAAGTCCCTAGGCTTAGGAGAGCTATTAAATTTCAGTGCCAAGTATTAGTATCTTTGCTGGTTGTAGTGATTCAGCAGCCCCCGGTGAGGATGAATCACAGGAAGAGTCGGAGAGCCGAATGTGGCCCTAGAGCCGGGAAGTCATGTTCTTGGATATCACCTGGCATTCACATCAGCCAAGCAGCTGAGCCCTTGGAACAGATACCACCAGTGCCATCTCATCTGGCTACCGTCAGTCCAGTCATGGCTGCGTGGTCCTTGCCCTCAAAGCCAGACACATCAAGGCTGGGGCTGCTCTTTGGGCAAATGAAGAAAGGGAAGATGCCAGGGAACATGGGTAGCCATGAAATATATGTCCCTGCAGCCCCTCCATGAATATTCTAATCCAAAGAGGAGAGACAAAAACATAAATGAGAACGCTAAAAGATGAAAGAGCTGAATTAAAGATTAAGAAACAAAGGAAATGACACAAATAGTCTTTGGGTAATAGGATTCACAGAGATTTTTATAATGTGGTATATCTTGCCAAGGAAGAGGCAGTTTCTTAAATGAGCTGCATCCATCCAGACAATGGTCACCCTCACTTGGTACTTGGAATAGTGGTCTCCATAATATAATTCTTAAAGACACTATCTCACTTTCTTAAAGACACTGCCCTACCCACAGGCCAAGAGTGGACAACTGATCCCAGGTGCTTCAGTTTCCCCCTTGAATGCCCAGCAATATGAAATAATGATAATCAGAGACCGAGTCCATCAGCCATGAGAGGCACTCTGGGATTGTTCAGATTCAGAGCTCCAGCTTGGAGAAGCCATCATGGGCTCTGGGCACAGAGATGTAGGGACAGATGCCCCAAAGAGCAGAGAAAATGGCCTGTGTCATCACCCTGGGGCCAGGGAGAGAGGAGGCTAATAGCAACAGGCTCCTTAGAGCCCCATCAGAAGCCAGGTTCCATCATCGGAAGCTCCCCTAAAACTTGAGCTTGTTTGAGTAAATTTCTCTTCCTTGAAACTGAACTGTTCTGGACTAGACTTTTGTCCTCTGCTATCCTTTGTAGAGCTTTACAGATGAGGGGAAGAGATTGGCTTCTTTTTAGGGGAAGGGGAAAAAAGATACATGGCAGAAGAAATGCTGTCCTGGAGTCGGTTGCTCTCAGTTCATTGTTCTGAACTGTTTCAGTGTGACCTTGGGTGAGTCATGACCATTCTGCTGGCATTGGTTTCCTTATCAATGAAAGGATCAATGGTTCCCAGCCTGAAGTCCACAAACTCATCCTGGAGGTCCTGCAGGTAATAACAGGGTTTTATAATATCACATAGCACCAAATGTCTAATAGAAAGTCTGCATTTTCCCACCATATGTATGCAGACGCCACTCACTTCTTCCCGGCACAGCTCTGCATGGCCCCGCATACCCCAGCTCTGCTCAGCCAGCTGTCCCCTCATCAGCCTGGGTGAGCTCCTTGCAGAGAGGGGCTGTATGCAATGCACACCATGTGAGTGAGCAAAACACTCTGCCAGATAAGTGCCT
This sequence comes from Varecia variegata, assembly GCA_028533085.1. Taxonomy (NCBI): domain Eukaryota; kingdom Metazoa; phylum Chordata; class Mammalia; order Primates; family Lemuridae; genus Varecia; species Varecia variegata. The sequence goes on from CM052437.1 coordinate 20,182,697, forward strand.
GGGAGAGAGAGAGGTGAATGTCAAAACTATTGCATCTTTGAGTTGGAAGTGACCTCAAGAAGTGGCCTCAAGGATCATCTGAGACATTCACATTCAATGAATAAATGTGCTGGTGACATATGTTTATCTCCACAGGCTTCCATTCCTTCCTTTGTCAAATGAGAGGCAGGGTCCCATTTCAGCTTTATGTTTTAGTTTTCTATTGCTCTGTAACAAATTGCCATGACTTAGCAGCTTAACACAAGATCTACAGTCCTGCAGGTCAGAAGTCCTGGCTGGCAGGGCTGGGTTCTCTGCCCAGGACATCACCAAGCTAAAATCCAAGTACTACCAGAGAAAACTGTTTTTAAAAGGGCTCGTGATTAGGTGAGTCCCACCAGATAATCTCCCTATCTTAAGGTAAACTGATTAATAATGTTAAATTAATTATAGCTGAAAATCCTGTTTGCCATGTAAGATAACATAATCACAGGAGAAACACCAGAGAGGTTGTGGAGGCCATCCTAGAATTCTGGCCAACCTGCTCTGTCGGTTATTATTATTCCAATAATTCCTTCTCCTTCTTTCTCCACTCTGATGGCATGAGAGTGAGGACACCAGCCTCCTGTCTGTCACTTGTCCTTAACATCATTATGGCATAAATACCGGCCTATTTTAAACATCAGTGGAGTTATTTGTTAAATAAGTATACAATAGCATTACTTGATGCTAAAGGAGAGAAGAATAAATATCTCTGAATTTTATAAAATATGAAATTATGAAACAAAGAATAAATATCTCTGAATTTTATGAAAAGTAGGCCATTACCCCACTGAGCCCTTGAACAACAATGACAACAATAAGAAACACTCTCACTCAAGATTTTAGAATTACATTTGTCAAAGTATTTTCTGCAGAACAGTAATCCTTCCAGGATTCCCTTAATAAAGAGACACCATGGTCAAAGCAGTTTTTAAAATGCTGCATCACATACCTTCAACCGCTAACCCCTCTGCTCCCCTGGTAACTTGCAATGCACAATTATATATTGAAGCATGTGAGAAACTCTGCAGTTAACAGAAACATTTAGCTACAAATCCCTCTCACCTTTTATTTTTTTAATCAAACCTTTCACAACTAGATCATAAGCACCATGAGAACACAGATTTGTGTTTGATCTCTTACTGTAAGCCCAGTGCCTAGAATAGAGCTGGATACATAGTAGCTGTTCAATAAATGGCTATTGAGAAAACTAATGAACCAGTGTCCCAGGAAACACATTTTAGGAACTGCTGATCTCAAATCATACATGTGAGCTAGTTCAGACAACAAAGTCTGGTCTGGTTCAAAGATGGGAGCAAATAGTGGCTTCAACTCCATTAATTTTTTTTTCCACTGAGATTGACTTCCAAACCAGCAAATAAAGTGGTGCAGAAATATGCACAAAACCAAGAACACAAGCGATTTAGTGCAGCTCTCCAGGGACACTCAAAGTTCGAGGTTCCTACAGGGGACCTAGCCAGGACCTACCACAGTCGTGGAAACAAACTCTATCTGTGCTTAGCGAACACACATTTACCCATTTGGTGTAAACTCCTCCTTATCCACACTTGCCAACTAGGGTTCCTAAAAATTAGGGCTTATTGCTTTGGGTGAATAAATGGACCTCTGTACAATCAAGACTTTAAAAAGGCAAACACTTTAGGCCAGGTACACAGTGGCTCATACCTGTAATCCCAGCACTTTGGGAGGCGAGGCAGGAGGATCACTGGAGGCCAGGAGTTCAAGACCAGCCTGGGCAACATAGAGAGACCCTCTCTACGAAAAATGTAAGAATTAGCCTAGGGTGGTGTCATGTGCCTGTAGTCCCAGTTACTCGCTACTTGGGAGGCTGAGACAGGAGGTTCACTTGAGGTTCACCCAGGAGTTTGAGGTTGCAGTGAGTTATGATGACACCCCTGAACGCTAGCTCAGACAACAGAATGAGACCTTATCTCAAAAAACAGAAACAAAACATAAGTACTTTAGAAACAACATATTAAGCTGTTATCAGTTATTAGTGAGATTTTTTACAAAAAAATCTCTCTTCTAAGACTTAGATGAATTAAGAAGATAAAAGGAAATAGGGCTCCGGAAGAACATGGTTTGCAAACTTTAAGGTTCTTAAGAATTCTACCTGAAGCTTGTTAAAAATGAAAGCCCCATCCCAGAGATTCAGCAGGTCTAGAGTAGCAACCCAGGAATTACTCTACCAGCCCTCTTGGGAAAGACTCTTCATCAGAATTCATCTGGGCCAACTCCTCTGCCACTAAAGAGTGATCAAGAATATTTCCTGAGTCCAATTTCAGTGCCTACCAAGGCCCCTCAGCCTGAGCCCAAGCATAAATGCTTTGTACTTACCCAATACAAATTTATTAGGCAACTTCTAATAATTACATACTTCTCTCTGCCCCTTTCCTCATTTGATAATCTTATGGATCATAAAAAGTGGAGGTTTTTGGTCTAAATTAACTCTGACACTGTTGAGTATTTATAGACCTTGGGATAATGGCACCAAAACAATAAAATATCCATGTTTTGATGTTTTTATCACCATTATGATGATTTGACAATTTAAAAATAAACCAATTGACTTTTTCTGTGTCTTACATTTCCTCAAAAAATTTTCTGGTAACCAGACAGAACAGTCTTGGTGGATAAAATCCATTATAAGTTCAGACAACAAAACTGGATCTTTGGAAAAAAATAAATAAATCAGAGAAGGTCATTGCCCTAGTAGCACTGCTCTTCTATCTTGCTTTTGTGACTGCTTTTACTCGTGGATGGTTTCCTGGCTTTCAAATGACAACAAAAGTAAATAAACTGCTAGATTCACCCCTTAGGCAGTGAATTTTCTTCGTGACTATTTCTTACTTTTAAAAAGTAGAGATTGGTTAGTGTAGTGGTTTGAGTGGTGGTCCCCCCAAAGATATGTGCACCTCCTAACTCTGGGAACCTGTGAATGTGACCTTATTTGGAAAAAAGGTCTTTGCAGATGTAATTAAGGATTTCAAGATAAGATCATCCAAGATTATCTGGAGAGGCCCTAAGTCCAACTACAAGTGTCCAGAGGACAGACATAAGAGAAGAGGGAAAGCCACTTGAAGGTGGAGGCAGAGATTGGCGTTAATGCAGCCACAATCAGAACAATGCCTACAGCCGGCAGTGGCTGTGAGAGCAAGGATCTTCCCCAGAGCCTCTGGAGAGAGTGTGGCCCTGCTGACCCCTTGATTTCAGGCTTTTGGAGTCAAAAACTGTGAGAGAATGAATTTCTGCTGTTTTAGGGCACTCAGTTTGTGGTCATTTGTTATAGTGGCCCTAGGAAATTAATATGGTTAGCATTCTTTTACTTCCTTTTTATGACATTGTCTTTTTGTAAGTATCACAGAGATACATACTCAGTTAAGAAAATTTAGAAAATAACAAAATAGAAATTTTTAAATTCCCATTTTCTAATACTCAGACAACCATTTTAACATTTTTCATATTCTTTTATTTTTTCCTATATGTCAATATACACATAAAAAATATGATTGACATATAAATTATATATAACTATAATACTATGTATAATTTATATATTTAACATATAAATAATATATTAATATTTACCTATCATATATAAGATAGATTACTATATGCAATTGTGACAGCTACATTTTTGCTTTTTAGATTATAACTTATATTTATTAAATATTCTTCTACAGCATGGTTTTTAATGGCTGCATGCTTTTCTGCTATATAAATTTGCAGTAGTTTATTTAATGAAATCTCTATGTGACATACAGGTAGTTTATAGTTTCACTATTAAATACAAAAGTGAGATGAAAATCTTATAGTCAAAACTTTGTTTATGTACTTAATTTTTCCTGAGGATAAAATCCTGGAAGTCTAAATACATCATTTAAAGTTATGCCTTTGGTTGCTTTCACTTCTATTTTGCTCTCTTCATTTCTGGCTCCAAATGTCACAATTGTTATGAAGGTGTACGTGTGTGTGTGTGTGTGTGTGTGTGTATGTGAGAGAGAGAGAGAGAAAGAGAGAGAGAGACAGGAGTGAGATAGAGAAAGAAAAGGAGAACGACTGAAAGAAATCAAGACAAAAAATTGTCATTTCTCAAAAGCATTAATCTAACTTCTATTTTATTCCAGTTCTTCTTTGCCCAGAACACAAAAAGTTTACTATTTCTTTCCATTGTTGAGCTCTGGATCCCAAGACTCTCTAAAAATAATTATCAACCACAGAGCAGCCAAAAGATTGGCATTCAAGAAGGAACATTCAGATTCTTATCATTTATTCTCCAGAAGTTTAAGATATGGTCATTTGTAGAAACAGATGGGAATCTCTCTCTTCATTAACACAGTAAACAAGGGCAAGTGTGTGTGTGTGTGTGTATGACAGAGAGAAAGAGACAGAGAGAGGGCACACGCATGTGGGGAGGTACTATGGAGTCTACAAAAATGCAAATAAATAAGCATGTAAAATTTTGCTGAAAAGAATTCTTGCCGAAATTTTCAGACAAATTTTTTGTGATATAAACCAGGGTACTTTTTTAATGTTTCTTAAAATAATCAAGTCAGATCTAGATTTAAGTGTATACCCCACTTTCCTCAAATACCACCAGGAAAAGTTTGTTCAACTTCATCTAAGAGTTCACATGCACGAGTATGAAAGGTCCTGTAAATTAAACACAAAAATTTATGCCACCACATACTGCCACCATGAAGGAGGGAAAGGAATGAAAGCTAAAACACTTTTCAAGAGTCCTAGAAAACAAACAGCTTTTTGCCTTTAGCAAGTGGCTTTCTACAGTAATTTTTGAATAGTTTATTAAAGTATAAATCACATACAGTTCATTCATTCAAAGTGTATAATTCAAAAGCTTCCCTCATACCTATTCAAAAAGTTCAAAACTATCTCTGGCACTAGGATACGAGGCAACCACTGATCTACTTTCTGCAACCACACTTTTTGCCTTTTCCAGAACTCCATCTAAATAGAATCATAAAATATGAAGTCTTTTGTGTCTGACTTCTCTCATTTACCATGATGTTTTTAATATCATCCATGTTGTTGTAAATATCATCAGTTCATCCCTTTTTATTGCTGAGTAGTATTCTACCACATGGATATTCCATATTTTGTTCACCCACCACCAGTTGGTTGACATTTAGTTGTCTGTTTTATATTTCATTGACTTCTTCTCTTAGCTTTATTCTGTTTTTGCTTCTACTCTTTGGGGTTTAATTTTCCCTTCATTTTCTAGTTTCTTAAGGTAAAATCTTAGATCATTGATTTTAGACCTTTCTGATTTTTCAATGGAAGCATTTAAAGCTATTAGTTTCCCTCTAAGCATTACTTTAGCTGAATTTTACAAATTTTAATATGTTGCATTTTCATTTTTCTTTCCATTCAGGATGCTCTCTAATTTCCCATGCAATTTCTTCAATTCACAGATTATTTAGAAGTGTGTTGTTGAAATTTCCACATATTTGGCAGTTTTCAAATTTCGTCTGTGCTGACTTCTAATTTAATACTATTGTGATCCAGTGATTTGAAATTTCTAAGTAGAGAGTAATTCCTCATGTGAAAATCAAGAATAGTTTTATTATATACAATGAGGAAAAGGAAAAATGCTAGCAAGAATAATCAGTTGTTCCAGTACCACATACTGAAAAGACAATACTTTTACCATTGAATTACTATGACACTTTTATTGAAAATCAATTAACTATATAAGGGAGAACTGTTTGGGATTCTCAGTTCTGCGACAGTGATCTACAAGTCCATCCTTATGCCAATACCATACTGATTTGATCGCTCTAACTTTATAGTCCAGTGATTTTAAGCTGTTGAGCAGTGACTATTACCCAGCCTGAGTGTCACTTTTTGATAAAGCTTTCCTCAAACACCACAGGCAGAATTACACCCTTGATCTCTTAGCTTTCTTCTGAAGCACTTGGTCCCTGTGTTTAGTGTGGTGGCTAAAACCAACATGGACCAACAGGGGTTCAAATTAAGGCTTTGCCACTCACCTACTCTTGGTTTTTAGTGAGTTAGTGCAGTTGATAGTATTGCCTCTATGCCTTTTACTCTTGGACCCAAGGTATTTCCAGCAGATAAAGATAAAATGTTTCTAACACCTTACTGAAAGCTTTAACATTATTTTTGTCAGAACTTTTGGAATATCTAGTCAGCCATTCTGTGGTTAGAATGTAGTAAGTGTCCAGAAGATATCATCGTATAAAATATTTTTTTTTCATTTCAGGGACCTGGTCAATTTTATCATTTTTGTTCAAACTGAGTAAAAATCATTTTTAGTACCCTGAAAGCCATTTTAAACTGGCATAAAATAACATAAAAAAATTCATCCTCAGAACTTTGAAGAATTCAAAATGAAAATAAAATAATGGAAATAACAATCCTAACCACCATCTTATGCCCTGGTGCAGGTGTGATTTTTGAGCAATAACTACTACAAGTGACTTAAGTTACTTGAAGTTTTCTTGTTTTTATCAAGAGTAGTTTAACTTAAATATATGCATATATATTTGTATATTTAAAAATGTGTAGCATAAAAAATAAAATTCCCTCCCCTCACTCTACCTGAATTCCCATTTCCCAGAGGAAACTACTAATTAAAGTTTGATTGCTATTGATTATTTTGTAAATTGTTACCTAGTAGCCTCTCTTAGGCTATTGATAAGTTATGAATGAGATTTTCAGATAGATGTCTGATTCCATCTCAAACCTCACTAAAATGATAGCAATGGAATAAAAAGGAGAGAGGCCCATAGGGACAGTGAGAATAGAATCAACAAAGTTTTTAAAGATGGAAAACAAGTCAGCAAGTGCCTTTCAACCCTCCCCTGGATTTCAGATCCACCTACTTTACCTGCTTGGGTGGAAGAAAGAAGCCCCAAGAAGCAAGCCAATTCATGATGCAAAATCTCAGGAATCAAAGGTTTAATATCTTCTGAAGGTGGCACGCAGATGAGGCTGAACACAGGACAATTGGGTGAGAGTCTGCATATGGAATATTCAGACACTCAGATCCTTGTTTCCAATTGACAGCCACTAGTGACCACCCTGTCCCCACCCCAGAGAAGGCCAGAGGGTTGCTATCTCGAAAAGTTATTTAGAGGCTATGAACTAGGTATAACTGAGGGCTAACTGGGTAGTACATGAAGAAAGTAGAGGAATTAAGGGAAAGTTGGAACACTGGTAACGTTTTCTTCTCCTTCCCCTACTGGCTCTAGAAGACAGACTTCCTGGTTTACACCCCCTCACCCTCCAAGGAGGATCCCTTCTGGGCAATTGACCAGCCCAGTGGAAGAGATCTATAGATACTGACATGGAGAGTTCCTGACAGGGGGCTGAGACCGGTCCCAAGCACTCTGCAGGGAGCCTATCTACAAGGCTCTTCCCATGCACTGCGCTTCCAATCAGCTTCCTGACACCTCACTCAATATACTGTAAATGATGGGCCAAGAATCACCAGTCATTTGAAGAAATGGAAGTCAGTAGGCAATATAGAAAATTGAAAACTCACTCAAGAGTAGTAATAGATTGTATGCTATTAGAAATAGAAGATAAATAAAAAAGAGTTAAAGAGTTGAAAGTCTGTCCATGGTGAATGAAAGCCTAAGGTGAATGGAGTGAACAGGGACCTACAGTTTTTCAACATAAACTTTGTAGTATTTGGCTTTAAAAAAAAAATTAAAATTGCATTTTTACGAAGGCACTAGGTTTTTTGTTTGATTTTTTTGTGCTAAAATAGAATAAAAATATATTTTATTTTTCTGTTTAATATAAACATAAAATAGAATTTACCATCTTAACCATTTTAAGTGTATAATTCAGTGATATTAAGTACATTCACATTGTTGTGTAACCATCACCACCATCCTTTTTCAGATTTTTTGTTTTGCAAATTTGGGATTCTATACTTTGAACAATATCTCCCCATTTCCTCTTCTCCCCAGGACCTGGCACCTACTAGTCCACTTTAAATCTCTCCGAATTTGACTAATCTAAGTACCTCATGCAAGTGGAATCATATAGTATTTGTCTTTCTGTAACTGGCTTTTTTTACCAGAAGTTTATAGTTCCATTTCACCTTAGGCAATGTTTTTCCTCTTACTTTGGAAAGATGTCTTCAACTGATTGACCAGTCATTTTACATGGTTGTACCATCCTCTGTCCATCCGTATATCATTTGGACAGTTCTCAACTTCATGATGTCATAAAGAAGCACATTTAAACCAGGAGGTCATACCCTGTTGCAGTCATACATGACTGTTTACCTGTTGTAAACTCCCATCTGGCTACAGACATGACAGTGCCTGTTTTATTAATATCAGTTGGCAAACCAGATGTTCTAGCTGCACTGTCTTCAGTGGGACCTGCTTCATACATGTCGAGTGGTCACAGTGCACCATGGCCTGTGCCAAAGCCCCGTGCATGCAGTGTTATACTTAATCCTTATAACAACTCTAGAAATAGGTGCTATTATAACCTCTGTTTTACAGCTAACGAAACCCAGGCTGAGAGAGTTTAAGTACCTCACCCCAAATCATCCTACAAGTAAATGACACAGCCAGTTTAGTCAGACTTCAAAATCTATGCTGTTACCCACTGAACTATCCTGCTTCTCACGAGTTTTAAGGCCAAACTGGTCTACAGTGTGTCAGGTTCCTGGTTCAGTGCCACCAGACAACGCTGGTTGAGGTGTGAAGGCAATGATGCCCTCCCTACACATTGTCCATCTGTCTGTAAGTGCTGCGACATAAAACATTGCTGTTTTCCTTTGCCCCAATCCTACTTCCCACTCAGTAAGACTATGAAGAAATTCACTCTTAAAGAGTCTGGTAGAAAAATGATGAGATGGTCTTTATAAATTAAAAATGTTTTCTAAGGTTGGTTTTAAGATTATTCAGTAGTGCATCCAAGGGTAGATTGCTCTTAGGAGACCTCGACCAAGGTGTTTACTGATATGCAGGTGCCATCCTGTCTACAAATGATGGGAGACAAAGGTGAAGGAATTTCAGTGCATGGAATATTTGATTTCTTGAGGATTTCAAGGTGACAGTCCTGGTGACATAAGAGTGTCACAGCAAAACATCTGGCTGGAGACCGTGGGTGGTGTATCCATGGTGTATCCGGCACACTCATCCCACGGTCCTCTCATCCACAGCCACGCAGAGCCACAAGACAATCCTCACACGCCATTACGCGTTCCGTTCTGCTTGTAGCCTTTGGAAAGAAACATTTCATTGACAGCATTTGCAAATCATGTTTTGTTTTTCTCCTCTAGAATAATTTGCACCACAGAAATTCTTCCATATGTCAAAGTTGGTCTCATCATTTTACTTGGAGAAGGAGGCGGGAAGAAGACTGTAGCTGAGTTCAAATCAGCTCACACCAGAGAATAGATACACATTGTAATGGCATGCTCCCAGCACAGGGCTCAAGAACTTTCTGTTCCTTCAGGCTTCACCTCATTGCTGAAGTGTAGGTGATTTTGCATTAAGCATCAGACTTCTGACATGAAAAGTATGCTAATATAGCTGAATTATAGCTTAATATCCTGAATTTTGATAATGCTAACACCTCACTGTTACTGCTCATTATACTTTATGTTAGCTAACAGGTTATCTCACAGCGACACCGTAAAGATGAAGGCAGCAGCATTACCTTGCTGTGTAAACTTGCATTGCCCTACAGATGGTTTGTCTATTGTCCATCCTCTTCACCTGACTGTGGCTCTTTAAGTGGAGGGAGTGGGACATTAAGGGACATCAATTGAGCTGCACTATGGGAGATGAGATTATGTCATGAAATGCCAATGGGGACGGCCTTTCCCTCTCTAGGCCTCTCAGATCTAAAGTTTCCAAGCAAAACAAGTGCTTGAATGGCCAGTCTCCATTCATACACAGAACAGGGCCCAGCCACATCTCTGCACTCCCTTCTAGCTCCTTTGCCACTACATGAGCAAGACAAGACTCTGCAAAACACATGGTCCAGGTTCAGGAATGAAAGCTTTTCTTTTCCTCCTGTTTTCCCTCTGGAAACCTCCAAAATTCTGCCTCTTTTTAGGCTTCAATTCTGGACTAATTATAATTCACTGTTATTCTTGTTGGGAGATGAGAGGGAAGGACATGGGTTTCATATAAATTAATTATGAAGAGCATGCAAACAAACATTTCAAATGCCACATCCTCTACAAGGCCCTCAGTTTGTTATCATTTGTATAAACCTACACACGCACACTTTTAAATGTTTCTAAGGGATATTTTTCTAAAGCAGTTCATGTACAAACAGCAAAAGGCAATATCTAATAAGGATTTCAGCAGGACAGAAATCTCTATACCTGTCTGATCTTCTTGGAAGCCCCATGAGGTCTGTTCTTCCTGCTCCTTCCTGGCTTCCTGTCCACCCCCACCCTGTTGACCTGGGTCTGCTACCACCGCCCTTTATGTCTCCAAGGCCACGATCTCGCTCAGTGAGGCTGCCATAATTCCAACAGGTGCTACATTCTTACGTACCTGTACCCCTATACCCTCAAACCTTCAAACAGTAACACCGACAATGCCACCACTGGGCTGGGACTGTAGCCACCTGACACCATCCTCTGCACAGGCTCAGCCAGTTATTCAACCAGAGGTCAAAGCAGCTGCAGCACTGTCTGGCAGTTATTTCATCCCTCATTCTCTCCATTTCCCTTACCTTCCTTCCACAAAGCTACTGTGGGCAACTCCACAGCCACCTCCAAGACCTCTTCCTGGATGGTCAATTGAATTTACACTGACAATCAAGCTTCCGTGTATCATAGTGTTAAACTGAACTAAATTTGGTTTGAGGATGCCTTTGTACTCAAGTCTTTACTTAAAGAACTGCAGCCAGGTGCAGTGGCTCACACCTGTAATACCAGCACTCTAGGAGGCCGAGGCAGGAAGATCATTTGAGGTCAGAAGTTCCAGACCAGCCTGAGCAAGAGCCTCCCCCAACCCCATTTCTACTAAAAATAGAAAAAATTAGCCAGGCATTGTGGCACATACCTGTAGTCCCAGCTACTTGGGAGGCTGAGGTAGGAGGATCGCTTGAGCCCAGGAGTTTGAGGTTGCAGTGAACTATGATGATGCCACTGCACTCTAGCCTAGGTGACAGAGTGAGACTTTGTCTCTAAATAAATAAATAAATAAACCACCATCTGTTCAACTACAGATTAACAAATCCCACTATAAAATGATTTGGGCAATTAAAGCTAATCATAGATAAGTATGATTAGATGAATAATAAGTCAACTGAATAACGTCCATTTATTAAAAAAAAAAAAAAGAACTGCAACCTAACTTACTGCGTAAACTAACCGAAAGCCTAACGAGGAGTATCCACCGCCGCCCCTGTGTAACAAATAGCTGAGTCTCAGCCAATCAGCTGCTGAGCCTCAGCCAATCCCAGGCGGCCAACTGATTCAAATAAGGCAAAAATGCCGAGCTGTCGACAGTTCAGCTGACTCTGTACCTCACTTCCATTTTATGTCCATAAATGCCATCTGACCATGTTGCAGGCTGGAGTTCTTAGAACCCGTTCTGGTTCTAAAGGCTGCCCGATTCACAATCATTCTTTGCTCAATTAAGCTCTGTTTAATTTGTCTAAGGTTTTTCCTTTTAACAATAGTTTACCCAGGACACAGTTTGTTAGCACAGTTCCGCAGCTGGCTCAGCTTTCATCCAGTGATTCTCAGGGCAGGATGCACATTAGAACCACCTGGAGAGCTGCGAAAACCTACTGATGCTTGGACCTGATGCCCAGAGATGCTGATTTAATTGGGCCAGGGTAGGGCTGGGCCCTTGCTATGCTTTACAAATGAGTCCAATGTACACCCAGGGTCAAGAACTGCAGTTTCATGACCTTTAGGTCCCTACCTATATGTGAAGCATGCTTACCAACTTAGGCCGCATCAAACACATACAAGCTGATAGTGTACTGATTCAATTTAATGGAACACACATGTAGCATTATATCATTTTTATATAACTGGAGAGCTGCCCTCCTGGTGCTCCTGGTCTGAGCACCCAGGGGATGGAAAGCCTGGTACTTCTTCCTTTAACACTAGTCCAGGGGCTCTACCACCCTTCCCAGAACTCTGAGAACTAAGCAGCTGCAGCTAAAATCTACTCACATAGTTTTGGACCACAAGAGGCAAGAAGTGGTCCATAAGTCCAACAAGGTAATGAATTGTCTTCCTTCCATGGTGATGGTGAAGTGCTCCTTGCTGGCCAATGTGCATCTTTCTGTTATATTTAAGAGCTGTCATCTACCACCCAATAGGGAGTGTTGTATAGGGTATAAATAGTATAAATAGAAGTAAACTTGCTGCACCTCTGTGGGGTTGCCTGGCTCTGACTATCTGTCCTAATCAACCTATTCTGATCACCTTGGTCCCCACAATAAAACCCTGGCTAGGTGTGTGTTGGGGGGGACCCTATACCATGAATCCAGGTCCCCAAGCAGACTCCTCAGTCAGGTCTGTCTTCATGCTCAGTGAGCTGGGAGGTGGTGAGAAACATGGGCCCTTAAGTCCTGGGTTATACGCCTCTGTCTTAATTCCAGTTCCAACACTTCCAGGCTGTGTAAATTAGAGGTAGTCATGATAACCTAATTCACAGAGTTCTTTTGAGGATTAAATGAGGTCATGCATGTAAAGCTACTTAGCACAGAGTTATGGTAAGTAATTAATGTTTTCTAATAATGCACACAAAAGTTTTCACTTTGCCTAACTTTAAAAATCATTTAGGGGAATAAAAAGCAGAGAGGACCATGGGAAGACATCCTAATTGTGATATTCACTGTTAACTTGGAAGTGGCATGGGGAAGATCCACAAGGAATTAAAAATTTGGGGGGGGGATGATTTTCTGGTTCACATTCAACACCCCTCTCTCATGAGTAGTGAGGAAAGCGCTTTCTCTCCTGGATTTAACAAAAATCAACTCTTTCCTCCTCTTGCAGGGAGGAAAGAAAGATTCTGAATCATACAATTACCCAAAATCTGAAGCCAAGAGAACAGGCCTTGCAGTCTCACACCATGACCTCCAGGGTGCTGGTGAGGACCCTGCTCTCCTGGACCTCTGGTGTTGGTTCTGCAGGCTGTTGAGATCATCCACATTTCAGTTGCTGACTTCCCAATGACCACTGCAGCCAGGGTCATTAAAAAAAAAAAAAAAAAAAAAAGTTGACTTTGGCCATTAAACAGTAGACTGAAGTCACTCCACTGCTCTACCAGGGCAGAATTTCCCGAGTGTTCATGTGCCAGGCAGCGAAGTCAGGCTGCCATGGTTCCAAATCGACTACTCAAACTTCCTAATGTTCTTAACTTGACTCGTTGCTGAACAACACTCAGGGAAGAGTAATTCTCTCTCACCTTTGGTAAATCAAAAGAAAAAAAATCAATAAAATAATTTCCAATCTGTTCCTTACAACTCGATGCCCCACTGATCAGAATGAGTCAGGAACAAACGCATTAGCTCTGAGAGAAAAACAGCTTTTAGAAATAAGATTAGATCTAGTTGGCTGAACAATCATTATGCTTGAAATTCTCTGTGCCATATTTACCAGTCAATAGAGCACACAGGGATGTAGACTGCAGGGACGGTGCCTTTCATCTGGTACTAGCTTGCAGACCGCATCTATAATTGCTATAGAGAGCGTCAAACCATCCAGGGACTTCAGGGAAAAGCTTAATTCTCACCAAAATGCAGCAGCAACTAGTGTGTAACAAAACAATAGAGGTCCCCTTGGGACCCAACTCTTCACTTGAACTTCTCAAATTGGAAATACTATCTTTTACTAAAGATTTGAATCACAGTTTCGGCCCCATAAGCCCCGTCTTGCCTAGCACTGTTCAACCCAGTCTTTGAGGCACAGCCCCACACAGTCCCCCAGCCAACCCTGACCACAACAAGAGCATATCACAAGTCCCATCACACTCAGCAGATAGGGTCTAGATCAGAGTTTGGGGTGATGCCTGGGCCCTGTGTGTCCTATTCCAGGATTTCTCTATTACTCACCTGACTTTAAGGATGCCGTTTCTAGAAACCCGTTACACTGTGTCCAACTTACAGAATAGAGGAGCTTCTGGACTTTGATAAGCCACCCTCCTCAGGAGTCTGTGCCCTAACCAGTCAGGTCCAGGAGGGCCAGTCCTGGATCCTTCCCTGCCACACTTGTCACTCTCACCACCACGCCTGCATGAATGATGAGAAATGTTTGGGTTTTGGTTTTGGTTTTGGTTTTATTTTTGTTCTACCCAAAAAAAAAGTTAGCCTCAGATTAAGTGTTTGAACTCTAAGCTGCATGGCCTTGGGCAAGTCAACAAATACCACATAAACTGGGTTAAACTTTAAGGAGTGCAGGCAGTATCTGCGCAACATTAGCATCACGCTCCTAGGCACATCAGTTTACCAGATGTCAGCATCAAATTTGCATCTCGGGTTTACCTAGTGTGATGTAGACAGCTGGTGCCCAGCCCAGATTCTCATGTCTAGGGCAAGCACCCATGCCCCAGCATTGTGAGTGTTGCAGCTGCCCCATCTTATCCTAGAACGATTGCCCTCAGCCCACACTCTCCATCAGGCTGGGCAGTCCAGGCAATGGCTGGTTGACATGAGGTACAAAGGGTTGGTCCCCTTGCTTCTAGGTGGGGCCACCTGTGTGGTACCATTTCCACTCCAGAGCACCCCACAGGATCGAGCTGAAGCTGGGTCCAGCTGAGACCGCAGCCTTGCCACGTCCTGCTTCCCACATTTTCTTTGTCAGGAGGGCTCTCTGCCAATAAATCACGCGCATTCACCTCCCCACACCCTGGTCTGGGCTCTGCATATAGGGAGCCTGATGCAGGGCACCTAGGATGCTGTGTGGAAAATGGACAGGAGAGGCAAAGAGGGAAGGCAGGAAAGCAAGTGAGGAGGCTGCTGTAGCGATCCGGTTAAGAACTGTTGGTTCATTTCCATGCTCCTCTGAAATTCTATGACTCTGTGCAGGATGCCGCCAGTGGTAACAACAGGCTTATTAAGTCTGCCCCATATGTTAGAATGGACATAGGTCAAGCTGGCACCATGAGTTGTTTACTCCGCTGAGGCATGTGTTCAGACAAATAACAAACATAGCAAAAACAGATGCGTTTGACTTACCAGGCAACCAGATTGTAAAAATAGATCATCTCCCAGTTCTTCGATCGAACTTAAAATTCCACAGGGGATCCAAAAACAGGTCGCTTGACTTAGTATGCTGTTGATTATGCATAGATTATCCAGGACAATCTGCAGCTGTGAGCCATCACCCTCTGCCCCCAGCAGTTCCCTCCGGAGTCAACAGGTGTTACAGAATGTAAATTAAACATAACTGGAAGGTAAACCTACTTCAGATCAGACACATCAAGATGCATCCAAACGAGATTGGTCTTGGGTTTAGCTATAATTTCAATCAACATGGAAGTTCATGCCTTTCCTCTGACAAAATTAAGCATACCAGTGTTTCTCAATCAGGTCTGTAGAAATATCCTCGAGAATTTGAAGCTCTCTATAAGATTTTTTTTTCTATTTTAAAGATTTTTATGATAACCTTTAAAAACATAATGTAAGCATATTCTGTATTTCATGGACAGCCACTGATGACTGAATACTGCTGTAAGATTTCAGTGTTAGTGCTATCATTAGGTGTTGACCATATTGACACTAGAGGATGCAAGTGTTAACTTTTAATGAAGAGTCTCTCAAGCTGGAAGTTTGTAATCTATGAATTTCAACAGTCTATAAATTTCCAAATTTGAGAAACATTGAACAGTAGGTTTATGTCTGAGGGTGATCAATACCTACAAATTCCAATTGCCAACACAATGGCAGGTGGTCAAAGCCAGGAGCTGGTGTTCTGGCTGCCCTGCTACCCGTCACGGAGCAGAGGAGGACGTCTGGGCAGAAGGGGTGAGGCACACTCGTGAAAAGCAAATGACATCAAGTATTCCCATCCCAGGGCCATCATGGCTTATTATGTTGCTGTTATTGTTGTTTATTTTTAATTAAAAATCACACAAATTATTAAAGCAGTGACTGTGAGATTGTTCCAACTTGAAGACGGGGCTTATTTTTATTTCTGGCTCTTCAGAACTTAGCTGCTGGGCTCTTGGGAGATGTTCACTAAACATCTGACAAATGAATAACTATGCATTAAGCCACAGAGGCGGGCCCTCAAGGAGTTTATAGACTGATAGAAAAATGCTCACATTATAGGTGACTATTTGATTGATCACAAAACAAGTCTGTGTATTCATAGGTGCTGCAACTAGAAAGAAAATAAAGAAATTGATTACCATAAAAGAAGGAGGGTAAGGATTGAGATCAGGGGACATGGGGACCTCCTGAGATCAATGATAATGTTTCTATTGCTTAACCTGGGTGACAGTTACATGAGTGTTTATTTTCAAAGTGGTAGGTACCCTATGCATTTATGTTTCAGGGATGACAATAACAAAAATCAG
Source organism: Varecia variegata (assembly GCA_028533085.1). Lineage (NCBI taxonomy): Eukaryota > Metazoa > Chordata > Mammalia > Primates > Lemuridae > Varecia > Varecia variegata. The sequence goes on from CM052437.1 coordinate 20,199,253, forward strand.
TGAAGCACTATGCTCGCCAAAGAAATATAAACGAATGTGACCACTGTTGCATAAGAAAAAGAGTCCTGGCCTGAGCCCAGATTCCTAGTTTGAATCCCACGTTTGTAACAGATTAGCTGAGTAACTTTGGTAAATTATATAACTTCTCTGACGCTCAGTTTTCCTATTTGTAAAATGGGATATCACCAGCTTCATGAGGTATTGTGATTCTAAAATGAAATAATACATATTTAAGTGCCTCACTGCTTTGTAGAGTGGAAAGCATCATAAAAAAGTAAACTAGATTAATATTATTTGGGGTTGTTATTGCAACTGAGACATTGTGTCTAAGAAAACACAGGCATGGGGTCCACGTTCCACTGAAATCAACTCATCAGTTCTGTGTCCTGTGGAGCACGTCTTCCACATTTTCACTATTCCTGAGCCTGCCTCCTCCTGGCCTCCACTGTCCAACACAGACTCTGGGCGCCTGCCATACCACACTCTTGCACTTCCCCCTGATGTGCATCATGCACTCTCTGTGCCCTGTTTCTTCCCTACACTGTTTCTTCCATCTTTACTTCCCTGGCTCACCTCTCCAGCTAATTACTCATTCATTCATGCAACAAATATTTATTGAGCAACTATTATGTGCCTGGCACTGTTCTAGGCTTTGAGGATAAGTTCCTGCCTCCTAGTGCTTACAGTCTATTGACAGCTCACTCATTTGCTCCCCATGAGGCTCAACTCAAGAGCACCACGTGCTCTAAGATAATTTCCCAAGTGTCCCCTCCTTCCTACCCTTCCACAACCACCTGCCACCAACCCCCACCAAGATAGTGAGTGTCCTTCCTTGTCCTCAGAGTGTCCTGTGCACTCATGTACTAGCCTATCTTGTCCATTCATGTAGATGATGAGCTCTCCAGTGTAACGACTATGTCTTTCACCTTCAAATGCAGAGAAGAACGCAGAGCAATAATAACAGCTAACGTGCACTGAGTGCTTACTATGTGGCTGGCACAGTTCTGAGCACTTTAACATATTAACACATTGAATTCTTACAAAACCATGTGAGGTGGCCATTAACTATTGACCCAGCTGGAAAATGAGGAAACCAAGCACAAGGAGGTACAGTGACTTGCACAAGGTCCGAGAGCTGGTGAGGGGCAGAGCCTAATGTGAGTGCAAGCACCCAACTCTTGGTTGCTGCACTCCACCCCTCACAGTTAGGAGACACTATAGGGGTTTGGGTGTGGAAGAAAGGCAAGGAGGGGGAAGGGAAGAGAGCCATTTACTTGGCAAATAACAGGATAAGGAGACCTTAGAGTTGGGGTGAGTCTGAAAGAAGAAAGAAAACTTTTCTATCTAGATTCCAACATCTATTTCTGTTTCCTTCATTCCTCCCCTCCTTAATCTTTAGCTACCTAGGGGTTATCCAATCAATTAGAACACGCTTTAATTAATGGCATTGCTCCAGCTCGTCTGTGTTCATTCAAGCCCCAAAAGACAGCCTCATAAATGAAGTGGGGGACTGGGGACTTGGGGACCTCAGTCTCTTTCCTGTCAGTCATCCCTGGATCCGGTGGCATGAAACATTCTGGGAAGCAATGTGAAGACAGGCTTTCATTGCTGCTGGAGCCCCAGAGATCCCCTGGTCCAGCGGCAGCAAACTCAAATGCCCTTGAGGGAGACACCAAAACAGAGCCACGGGAAGAGGCAGTAGGAGGAGAGTCCAGCTTGCACAGGACTCAGACATAACAGGCCTTGCCTGGTCTCCTCGCTTTTTATGATCTGGTGTGGAACTTCTGGTTAAGCATGGCAGATTAAACCAGTATCTACTTCCTCCCCCAACCCTAATAACATGACAGTAAAAATGTTTTAAGAGTGAATCCTTAGGACAAAGAAGAGAGAGAAAATGACAGCAGACACGGGATATCTGCAAGACTTTTAGAGATGGAAGTGACAGCTGACTTAGTGTGGAGGAAGCTGAAAACTAAGCATGGAAAAAGGGACATTGCCAAGAAGCAAGTCCATTTGTACCTCAGAATCAAAGAATGGCTCTGAACTTGGATGAACCAAGTAACCTCAGTGGCTGGGGAAGGATAGGGCTGAAAAATGGGAGGACCAAAAGCCCCACCCTCAAGTAACCAAGTGACTACATCTCCCTACTTTGGGAGAAGACTAGAGGTTTTGCCATTTGTGTAACAGAACCAGACTTACCAGAAAACAGGGGTGAAGGTACCTCCATGAAAACAGGACTAAGTGAAATTCTACACATTAACAGGAAGACCTTATGCAGAGGTCTTCCATGTCTTTCTTTAAACTTATTTTTAGTATTTGATATTTTTGACATTATAAATGGTATGTTTTTAAAATTCCATGTTTTAATTGTTTGTTGCTATTGACCACTGAACTTGTATCCTATTACCTTACCAAATTTACCTAATAATTTGAATCCTATATCTGTGAAATAATGAGTTTTATTTTTTCCTTTCCATTATTCATTTTTCCTTTTTCTTATTTCCCTGGCTAGAATTTCCAGTACAATGGTGAAGAGAACTGATGTTGGGGGCATCAATGTCTCCTTCCTGATCTTACTGGGAAAACTTTCAAAATTTTACCATCAATTATATTTACTGTAGATTTTTATATAAATTTTCATTATCAGAATAAGAAAGTTTCCTTTTACTCCTAGTTAGCTAAGAGGCTTTTTTTTAAATCATGAATAAGTGTTGAACTTTGTCAAATGTTTTACACTGAGCATATGATTTTTCTCCATTATTCTGTTAATTTGGTAAATTGCATTGGCCAATCTTTTAATGTCAAACACACCTTGACTTCCTATATAAATCCAAATTGGTCATAATATCTTATGTTTTCTATATATTGCTGGATCTGTTTGTTAATATGTTGTTGGGATTTTTGTATCATTATTCAGGGAGAGATTTATCTGGAATTTTTCTTTCTTGTAGTCGTTCTTAATAGGTTTAGGCACATTACTCAACACCTCTGAGATTCTATTTCTTTTTTTGTAAAATGAAGATAACTTGGCATAATTCATAGAATTGTTAAGAAAATTAAATGAGAAAATATATGTGAAATCATTTAGTGCATTTTCTGGCACACAGTAGGTACTCAATAAATATTTATCAAAAAATTAGAATGGACTCCACATCTAATTAAGGGAAACTTCAGAATAAAATATATATACAAAACAATCCAAAAACTAAAATTAATGGAAGCAACAAAGGCTTCATTTCTGAACTCACTAAGTAGAATTTGGCACACACAATCTAATTGGCAGAGCTCCAGCTGATGTTCAGAAGTTACGATCTAGAGCCCAGTGAAGGCAGACTCCAGGACAGGAAGGACAGGAGAGAAGGGCTAAGACCCCCGTCACACCCACTCTTTCACTCCACAGTGAAAATTTCTAACTCCGCCATCTCCGTAAAAGTGGACTGGTGAGAAGCAGCCTGAACTGGCAACAAGGAGACTGTCCTTTATTAGCTCTGTGACCTTGCACAAATCACCTAACCTTTCCGGGCTGCAGTTTCCTCACCTGTCAAAAAAGCAATGATAACCCCATCCTGCCTATTTCATACAGTTAACATAAGAATGAAATGCATCTATATTCATAAGGGATATTGGTCTGTAGTTTTCTTTTTTTCTTGTGTCCTTGCCTAGCTTTGGTATCAAGGTGGTACTGGCTTCACAGAATGAGTTGGGGAGGATTCCCTCCTTCTCAATGTTATGGGATAATTTCTGCAGTATGGGTACCAGCTCTTCTTTGTAGGTCCATTAAGATTTGGCACTGAATTCATCTAGTTTGGGGCTTTTCTTTTGTTGGAAGATTTTTTTATTGCTGCTTCAATCTCTTTGCTCATTATTGGTCTGTTCAGGAGTTCTGTTTCTTCCTGATTGAATCTTGGGAGGTTGTGTGTTTCCAGAAATTTGTCCATTTCCTCTACATTTTCGAGTTTATATACATAAAGATTTTCATAGTATTCGCAGATGATATTTTGTATTTCTGTGGTATCAGTGATTTGCAGATTCAATGTAATCCCCATCAAAATACCAACATCATATTTCACAGATGTAGGAAAACTAACTCTATGCTTCTTGTGGAACCAGAAAAGGACTCGAAGAGCCAAAGCAAAGGAACAAATCATGAGGCATCACATTACCAGACTTCAAACTATACTACAAGGCTATAGTAACAAAAATAGCATGGTATTGGCACAAAAATAGTGACATAGATCAATGAAACAGAACAGAAAACCCAGATATACAACGATCCACATTCAGCCAAGTGATCTGCAACAAAGCAGACAATATACACTGGGGAAAAGAATCCCTATTCAATAGATTGTGCTGGGAAAATTGGATACCCACATGCAGAAGAATGAAACAGGATCCATATCTCTCACCACTCACAAAAATTAATTGAAGATGGATAAAGGACTTAAATGTAAGGCATGAAACTGTAAGAATTCTAGAAGAAAATATTGGAAAACTCTTATAGATATTAGCCTAGGCAAAGAATTTATTAAAAAGAACACAATGGCAATCACAGCAACAATAAAAATAAATAAATGGGACTTCATTAAATTAAAAAGCTTCTGCACAGCCAAGGAAATAATTAACAGAGAAAACAGACAACCTACAGAATGGGAGAAAAATATTCACAAGCTATAAATCCAATAAAAGACTGGTAACCAGAATCTACAAGGAATTCAAACAAATCAGCAAGAAAAAAATCAAACAACCCCATTAAAAAGTGAGCAAAAGACATGAACAGAAGCTTTTCAAAGGAAGATAGACAAATGGCCAATAAACATATGAAGAAATACTCAACATCACTAATCATCAGGGAAATGCAAATCAAAACCACAATGAGATATCACCTTACTCCAATCAGAATGGCTTTTATTAAAAAGTCCGAAAATAATAGATGCTGGCGTGGATGCATAAAGAAAAGAACATTTATACACTGTTGGTGGGACTGCAAATTAGTACAATCTCTATGGAAAACAGTATGGAGATTCCTCAAAGAACTAAAAGTTGACCTACCATTTGATTCAGAAATCCCACTACTGGCTATCTACTCAAAGGCAAAAAAGTCATTTTATCAAAAAGAGAAGTCATTCAAATGTTTATTGCAGCACAATTCACAATTGCAATGATGTGGAAACAACCCGAGTGCCATTAATGCACAGGTGGATTAACAAAATGTGGTATATATATACCATGGAATACTACTCAGCCATGAAGAAGGATGACTTAATGCCTTTTGCAACAATTTGGATGGAACTAGAGACCATTATCCTAAGTGAAGTATCTGAAGAATGGAAAAACAAACAACACATGTAGTCACTATTAAATTGGAACTGACTGGTAAGCACACATATACACAGAGAGGGGAGGAGAGGATGGGTGAAAACATACCTAATGGGTACAGTCAACACTATCTGAGTGACAGGCACACTTTTAACCCTGACTCGAGCATTACAAAAGTGATCCATGTAACCAAAAACATGTATACCCCCATAATACTTTGAAATTTAAAAAAAGAATGAAATGGAAGTCTTTTAAAAAGTTAAAACCAGCAACATGCAAATATCAGACATTATCACTATATTACTAGTATAAAAATATGCTAAGTGCTTCCTATTAATTATATCATTTAATACTTAAATAAGCCTGTGAGGTAGGAATAGACCTAAGGCATAGAAGGGTTAAGCAAATTTTCTGCTGTCAGCTAATGAGTTGTGCAGCCAGGATTTGAATCCAGACAGTCTGTGCTCTTAACCTCTAGGTTATATAGACTAAGAAAAATGCTGGTCTTCCACTCAAAACAAACACTTTCATATTTTATGTTGTGATAAGATTGATATGTATGGTATTGAGTCAACATCCTTTAATACCAGAACATCTATTACAGAGAGAAAAGATGAATATCTCTTTTTATGGTTGTCCCCTTTCCCTTTTGAGAATCATTTCTTTTATCTTTCATTAAAAAATAAAAGCACCATCGCAGGAAATGCTTCATCACATACAGATCAAGCTAATCCAAAGTTTCCTTGGCTAACTGCACCAGCTGTGCAACTGGAAGACATTAAGACTTTCGGGAACTCACAGTTCTCCTGTTAATCTAATATTGAGTGGTTCTAACATTTCATTGACTCAGACATTGCTTTCCAACCTACAGTAGCTTCTGCCTCTAGACTTTCTTTGTCAGGTCTCTGTTGTCTCACTGCAGAGTCTGCAAATAGCCACAAGCCCTCCCAGGCACATCATTTCCAAATATCTGAGGTTAGTATCTCAGCCGAAGGTCTCACCTTGGAGACAGAAATTTAACAGGAAGAGGTCCAGCACCACAGCATAAGTTGCCAAGGCTCTCTAAGCCTCTGATTCCTCACTGGTTAAATGGGACTCATCTTATCAACTCTACCTACTTCCCTGGGTTGGTGTGCAGATATGATAAGACAAAGCTTAAGAAAGTACCCTGAAAACTGCAGAACACTGTTCACAGTGCAAAACAACACCTGTGACCCATCCAGTGTGTGATGCTATGAACACAGCACTGTCTGGGACTCAGGAGCCTTTGTCTCTCTCATGCAGAGATCTCAGAATGTGTGCTTTTCTCATTTTTGTTGCATTTGCCATCATTTAGGACTTCCTTCCCTCTGGGCTTTCCCTCACCTAAAATCCTTTTTAACTTTTTGGTTCAAAAACGGAAAAGCTCTTCTCCTTCCCTCATCAGACACGTTCATTGTTGGAGCCAAAGCACCAGGCATTTAAACTTGTCTTCCCACACTTCATTCCCCTTCATGGACTCTCCCCTGTGGTTTCCACCTAACCCTTCCCCTCTTGGCAATAGGTAGACTCGTCTATGATCTGGGCCAGGAGAAACGGGGCATCTGTTTTCCATACCAGGTCTTCCCAGCCCTCACCTCCTCCTGGGGCTTCATATCTCTCCCTCCAGCCTCTCTCAGTCACTCAGAAGACACTGACTGGATTCCTGACCTTGTGCTAAGAACAAGGACACAAAATCAAAGAAGATATAAACTCCTCAAGGAACTTAGAGTCTAGGGGGAGGGAGAGATTACAAACTCAACAAATAAATTCCTACAATCAGATACGACTGAAGAATGCTATGATGGAGGGAATACCTGGGAGGAACACCTAACCCAGTCGGGCTGTGGCCAGGGAAGGCACTGGAGAGGACAGGTCATGTGGGTTGGCTCTTAAAGAATGAGTAGGAGTTAGCTAGAGGAAGGAGGAGGAAAAGAATGTCCCAGGCCTTGGGACATGGGTGAGCATGGGTCTGGGGAAAAAAACTCACAAGTAATAGCAGAGTATAGGCTGCATTTGGGGATGTTTGGAAAATAAGATAGAGATAAATCAAATCATGGAGGGTGTTATTTGCTAAGCTAAGAAGCCACAGGGAAACTCTCAAAGTGGCATAGTGGAAGGATCAGATTTGTGCTTTAGAAGGTTGCACTGATGATTGTGAGAAGGGCAGACTGAAAAAGTTCTGATGAAGACATGTACACCAGTTAGGAGAGGCAAGAAGTGAAGACCTCAATTAAGGCAGTGACCTTGAGAATGAAGATAAAGGCAGACTCAGAAATACAGAAGAAAAAGAATCTCTAGGACTTCCTGACTAACCACACGTGGTGGTGGGTGGAGGGAGAGTGAATGAGGGGAAGGGGCCTCGGTGGGGTGACGCCCGGCTTTCTGGCATTGACATCAGGGTGAATGGAGGTGCCATCCCATGAGGATCCTGGAGCAAAAGATGAGATTGTTTTTGCACATGTGGAAAGTGGTGATTAGGCCAAGAGAAAGAAGTCTAGCACAAAGACTGTACACCATGGGATTGCATTTTCAGGAAGTTCTAGAAAAGGCAAAACAACATAGTGACAGAAAGCAGATCAGTGGTTGCCAGGGGCTAAGTGTTGGGGCGGGGGATCAACTGCAAAGGGGCAGGAGGAAACTTAAGGTAAGAGAATATTGAGAGCCAAGGCTAACGTGAGAGAAAGAAAGAGTATGGAGGGAGAGAGAGTGCATTTTTCTAAGGCCAACATCTTGATTGGGACAGCAGTTTCATGACTATATACAATCACCAGACTTCATGAAGATATATACCTAAAATGAATGAATTTTATTGTATGTAAATACCTCAACAAAGCTACTTTTTAAAGTGGTGCCTTTCAGGACACCTAAGTAGAGATGGCAACACACAGAGGTCTGGATGTAAGATGTGGATTTGGAACCAAAGGTGAGTAGATTGTATAGGGTAGAAGGACAGAAGCCAAGGACAGCAGCCCAGGAAACAGTGACACTAAAGAAGAAAGGCCATGGGGGAACCAGAGAACCAGCAAGCACACCAGGAGAAAATAGTGAACAAAAGTTCAGTGAGAGTTTTCTTTTATTTCAGCATATTACAGGAGTACAAATGTTTAGGTTATATATATTGCCTTTGCCCCACCTGAGTCAGAGCTTCCATCCCCCAGATGATGCGCACTGTACCCATTAGGTGTGTATATACCCATCATCCCCTCTTCCCCACTCCTACCTGCCTGACACCCGATGAATGCTATTACTATATGTGTACATAAGTGTTGATCAGTAAATACCAACTTGATGGTGAGTACATGTGGTGCTTGTTTTTCCATTCTTGTGATACTTCACTTAGTAGAATGGGCTCCAGCTCTATCCAGGATAATACAAGAGGTGCTAGATCACCATTGTTTTTTGTGGCTGAGTAGAACTACATGGTATACATATACTACATTTTATTAATCCACTCATGTATTGATGGGCACTTGGGTTGTAGACACATCTTTGGAATTGTGAATTGTGCTGCTATAAACATTCAAGTGCAGATGTCTTTTTTATAGAATGTCTTTTATTCCTTTGGGTAGATGCCCAGTAATGGGATTTCTGGGTCAAATGGTAGTTCTACCTGTAGCTCTTTGTGGTATCTCCTTATTACTTTCCACAGAGGTTGCACTAGTTTGCAGTTCCACCAGCAGTGTATGAGTGTTCCTATCTCTCCACAACCACACCAACATGTACTGTTTTGGGACTTTTTAATAAAGGTCATTCTCACTGGACTTAAGTGATATCTCATTGTGGTTTTGATTGGCATTTCCTTGATGATTAGAGAGGTTGAGCATTTTTTCATATGTTTGTTGGCCATTAGTCTGTCCTCTTTTGAAAAGTTTCTGTTCATGTCCTTTGCCCACTTTTTAATGGGGTTGTGGGATTTTTTCTTGCTGATTTTTCTGAGTTCTATATACATTCTAGTTATCAGCCCTTTATCATATGTGTAACATGTGAATATTTTCTCCCATTCTGTAGGTTGTCAGTTTGCTCTCATGATAGTTTCCTTGACTGTACAGAAGCTTTTTAATTTGATCAGGTCCCATTTATTTATTTTTGTTGTTGCTCTGATTGCCTTTGCAGTCTTCTTCATAAATTCTTCCCCTAGAAAAATGTCTATAAGAATTTTTCCAACATTTTATTCTAGAATTCTTACAGTTTTATGCCTTAGGTTTAAGTCTGTTATCCACTATGAGTTGACTTTTGTGAGAGGTGAAAGGTGTGGACCCTGTTTCAGTCTTCTACATATGGCTATCCAATTTTCCCAGCACCATTTATTGAATAAGTATTCTTTTCCCCAGTGTATGGCTTTGTCTGCTTTGTCAAAGATTAGATGGCTATATGATGGTATGTCTGGGTTCTCAGTTCTGTTCCATTGGTCTATGTCTCTGTTCTTGTGCCAGTACCATGCTATTTTAGTTACTATAGCCTGGTAGTATAGCTTGAAGCCTGGTAAACTGATGCCTTCCAATTTCTTCTTTGTGCTTAAGATTGCTTTTGCTATATGGGGTCTTCTCTGGTTCCATAGGAAGCATAGAATTATTTTTTCTACATCTGTGAAAAATGATGTTGGTATTTTAATAGGGATTGCATTGAATCTGTAGATCACTTTGGGTAGTATAGACATTTTAACAACATTGATTCTGCTGACCCATGAGTATGGTATGGTTTTCCATCTGTTTACGTCCTCTGCTATTTCCTTCCTCAGTGTTTTATAGTTCTCCCTGTAGAGGTTTTTCACCTCCTTAGTTAAATATATTCCTAGGTATTTTTTTTGTTGTTGCTATTGTGAAGGGTATTGAGTCTTTGATTTGGTTCTCAGTTTGACTGTTGTTGGCATATAGGAATGCTACTGATTTCTGTACATTGATTTTGTAACCTGAGACTTTGTTGAATTCGTTTATCCATTCCAGTAGCCTCATGGCAGAATCTTTTGAATTTTCTAGATATAAGATCATATCATCAGCAAAGAGTGACAGTTTGACCTCTTCTGCCCCCATATGGATGCCCTTGATTTCCTTCTCTTGTCTGATTACTCTGGCTAGGACTTCCAGTACTATGTTGTATAGAAGTGGTGATAGAGGGCAACCTTGTCTGGTTCCAGTTCTAAGCGGGGATGCTTTCAATTTTTTCCTATTCAGTATGATGTTGGCTGTGGGTTTGTCATATATGGCTTTTGTCATTTTTAGGTAAGTCCCATCTATGCCTATTTGTTAAGCGTTTTTATCATAAAATGGTGCTGAATTTTGTCAAATGCTTTTTCTGCATTTATTGAGAGGATCATATGGTCTTTGTTTTTGCTTCTATTTATGTGGTGAATTGTATTTATAGATTTGCTTGTGTTGAACCAATCCTGCATCTCTGGGATGACGCCCACTTGGTCGTGATGGATTATTTTTTTTGTAAGCACCTGAATTCGGTTTGCTAGAATTTTGTTGAGACTTTTTGCATCTATATTCATAAGGGATATTGGTCTGTAGTTTTCTTTTTTTGTTGCGTCCTTTCCTGGTTTTGGTATCAGGGTGATGCTGGCTTCATAAAACATTGGGGAGGATTCCTTCCTTCTCAATGTTGTGCAATAATTTCTGCAGGATAGGCACCAGTTCTTCTTTGTAGGTCTGGTAAAATTCGGGTGTGAAACCATCTGGTCCAGGACTTTTCTTTATAGGAAGATTTTTGTATTTCTGCTTTAATTTTGGAACTAGATATTGGTCTGTTCAGGAATCCTATTTCTTCCTGATTGAGCCTATAGAGGCTGCGTGTTTCTAAGAATTTGTCCATTTCCTCCACATTTTCAAGTTTATGTGTATACAGGTTTTTATAGTATTCATAGAGGATATTTTATATGTCCATGTTATCAGTTGTAATTTCTCCCTTTTCATTTCTCATTGAGCTTATTAGAGTCCTTTCTTTTCTGCTTCTAGCAAGAGACATGTCAATTTGTTTATGTTTTCAAAGAACCAATGTTTTGTTTTATTAATCTTCTGTTTAGTTTTTTTTATTATTGATTTCCTTTAGTCCTGCTTTGATCTTTGTTATTTCTTTTCTTCTGCTGGGTTTGGGGTTGGTTTACTCATCCTTTTCCAGTTCTTTGAGATGATTCATTAGATTGTTGATTTGTGATCTTTCTGTCTTTTGGATGTAGGCATTTATGGATATAAATTTTCCTCTCAGGACTGCTTTAGCTGTGTCCCACAGATTTTGATAACTTGTGTCTCTTTTATCGTTTAGTGCAAAGAACCTTTTGATTTCCATCTTAATTTCCTCCTTAACCCAATAATTGTTCAGCAGAAGGTTGTTTAGTTTCCATGACTTTGTGTAGAGATGAGAGTTTCTGTTGGAGTTGATTTCTAATTTTATTCCACTGTAGTCTGAGAAGATGTATGGTATAATTTCTATTTTTTTAATTTGTTGAGACATGTTTGTGGCCTCCATCTTAGAGAATGTCTCATAAGCTGATAAGAAAAATGTAAGTCAGTGGTATTGGGGTAGAATGTTCTGTAAATGTCAGTCAATCCCATTTGTTCTAGAGTTCTGTTTAAGTCCATTTTTTCTTTGTTTATTTTCTGTTTGGAGGATCTGTCCAGTTCTGTCAGTGGGGTGTTGAAGTTTCCAACTATTACGGTGCTGCTGTTTATCATTTTGTTTATCTCAAGTAGGATTTGCTTTATGAATCTGGGTGCACCTGAGTTAGGTGCATAAATATTGAGAATTGTTATGTTTTCTTGTTGAATTGTACCCGTCACCATTATATAGTGACTATCTTTGTCTTTCATTACTTTTGTTGATTTGAAGTCTAAGCTATCGGAAATCAGAACTGCTATGACAGCTTTCTTCTGGCTTCGATTTGCATGGAATATTGTTTTCCATCCCTTCACCTTGAATCTGAATGCATTCTTGTGGGTTAGATGTGTTTTCTGAAGACAGTAGACACTTGGCTTGTGTATATTCATCTATTCAGCCAACCTATGTCTCTTTAGTGGGCAGTTCAAGCCATTCACATTTATTGAAATAATTGATAAGTGCGGCAGATTTCTGTTCATCCTGTTGAGTTGAACTTTCTTGCTTTGTTTTCTCTCGTGAGCCATTGGTAGCCAAAGGTCAAAGGTATCTGGCCTTTGAACTTTAGCTTTTGGATGATTTTAAAAGAGTATAACCCCTATGGAAAACAGTATGAGGATTCCTCAAAGAACTAAAAGACCTACCATTCAATCCAGCAATTCCACTCCTGGGTATCTACCCAAAAGAAAAGAAGTCCTTCTATCAAAAAGATACCTGCACTAGAATGTTTATTGCAGCACAATTCACAATTGCAAAGATGTGGAATCAACCCAAATGCCCATCAATTCATGAGTGGATTAACAAAATGTGGTATATGTATACCATGAAGTACTACTCAACCATAAAAAAGGATAAATTAATGCCTTTTGCAACAATTTGGATGGAACTGGAGACCATTATCCTAAATGAAGTATATCAAGATTAGAAAAACAAACACCACATGTACTCATTGTTAAACTGGAACTAACTGATGAGCACACATATGCACACAGGGAAGTAAAACTCAGTGGAAATCATGCAAGAGGGATGGGGGAGGAGGGGATGGGTGAAAACCAACCTAATGGGTACAATGAACACTATTTGAGTGATGGGCACACTTATAGCCATGAGCCAAGCATTACAAAAGTGACCCATGTAACCAAAAACATGTGTACCCCCTTAATATTTTGAAATTTAAAAAAAGAGAGAAGAGAAATCAACAAAGTAAAAACCCCCAGAGAGCTCCAGGAAGACATAGACTTTGTAGATCTGGAGGACTTGGTGAGTAAAGTCAGAAATTTCCCTCTTCCTTGTCTTGCTATAAGAATAACTAGGTCACCCCAAGGTAGTGGTTTTAAGACATTTTTTTTAGTAACAAAAAACTTGGGGAAGGAGAAGGTGGGGGACTTGCCATGACCAATCCTAAATGTGGTGACTTCCAGAAAATTTCTGACTTTTGGTCAGAAAGTTCAATTTATGAACATTTTAGCCATAGCTAATACCTTTCTGGTCATATGTTAGTTAGGTGAAAATTAAAATAAATTAGAATTGCACAGGCACCCTCTACCTGAAAGCAAACACCTGAATGGATGCTGGGTGATGACTCCAAGTGTTGCTGCCAGGAATTCTAAAATCGTAGGGGACACATACTGGAAATTGAGACTGGCCACGCTCATTGCTGAGAAGCAAGGCTGACAGAAGGAAATTTACCTGGGTGGAGAAAATACATTATTTTGAGGCCAAGGGTGACACCTAGTGGTCATAGAGAGTACTCCAGGCTCTCAGCACCCACTGTTTGTTCAGGGCACAGAAGAGAGGCTGACTCCCTGGCACTACCCAGCCAGGTTTGCCTTGGGCCTCCCCAGGTCAGGAGGGCATGCCAGGCAGAGAAGGAGAGGTAGGTGACCATGGGCATATTAGCTAAACCCTGTGAAACGGTACCCAGCTCTCTCTTTCCCGTGACGAGGTCTATAAAGAGAGAGCTTGACTGTCTCTAAAGCACATCTGCACTCAGCACCTCACTTGATCCTCACTGTGAAGCTGGCACAGTGAGTTGTCACAGCCCCATTTTATAGAAAGAAAACTAAGATGCAGAGAGGTTAAAGTATTTACTGAAAAACTCAGCCATGTGATCACTAAGCCAAGTGATCATTCCGTAACACCACATCTCCAGGACTTAGCCAGGATGCTTTAGATACGGGGGTGAGCATCTAGAGTCCCACATTGGGAGCCCCAAAATAAGACTCAGCCTCCAGGAGATGCCAAAGTCATTCAGTAAGCAAATATTTCTTGAGTGCCCACGATGTGCCAGGCACTACATGTACAAAAGCAAAAGACAGCCCCTGTCCCTTAAAGAAGTTTTTACTCTCTCCAGGGAGGAAGATGAACATGACGCGATGGGATGGGGCTGGGACAGGCAGGCCAGGTGCAGCGGGAGCACAGCTTCCCAGAGGAGGACTGAGGACTGACGGGGACACAGCTCCACACATGGCAGGAGGTCTCAGCCACAGCCCACCTCTGACAAGAGGGCAGTGTCAAAACACTTCTACACAACTCTCCCTCCCAGAAAGAATGGAAAATAGAGAAGAAAACTCACCTTCATGGAAACTAGGAAACAGCCAGAGCCCTAAAGCCCAGCTGCTGGGGTGTAACTGCTGTTTGGGCCTAGACAAGAAGGGGCAGAGAATGGCCAAGTGCCTCTCCAGCCCTTGGGTGGCGCGTGGTTCTGCAGTTGGTGCACGTGCTGACTGGCCACTGTGAATGTGGCAGTGATGAAGGAACATCTCAGAACTCTCCCAGGCCCACTAAGAGGCGGGGAGAAGCAGAAAGCAGGCCAAACGAGAAATCATTATAAAAGACTAGGCATCGGTGATGCCAGCTAGCAAATAGCTCTGCCACTTGTGATCAAAAATAGGAGAAAAGAAGTAAATGCTAAAACACTAAATGTCGCAAGAAAAAAAAAAAAACCTGCGACAATACAGGATTTTATGCTGAGTAAGCAGACTCACTGCTCACTCCGAAAATAGGAATACGGAAAGTAGAAAGCATGACGCAGAGATAGACCCTCTGCAGAATATAGAGCAGAGCTTGCAAGAAAAGAATTTTGAAGATTTGTACTTCTGGCAAAAAGGCGACCAGATATTGCCAGGGTGGGTGGTGAGGAAGAGGAACTCATGCTATAAATAGCTAAAAGTACAATATAGATACAACAAACATGCTTTTAAATGCATAGCTAAGCTCCTAAGAAAGTAAGGGAAAGCCACAGGCCTGCAAGTGAAGAGGCAACTGGGAGGAGAACCATGAGAGAGCCCTGGGCTACCCTGTGTTAACAGTCTGAGCTTTCTGCCCAGAGCCTACAGCCCTATTAGAACATGCCCGTGGAAGATTGAAGGCTCTGAGAGACCCCCGGGTGGGAGGAATTGTGAATGTGAGGCTTACCAGAGAACCTGCCTGTCTCGGTCCATAGCTTGGGGTCAATTAAAAAAAGGACCCTCGGAAAATGTATAAGCACAAGACTTCCCTCCCATAGGAGGGGTTTGAAAATACACTATTTCTTTACAGGGAACCCCAAAGGAAAATTTAATCTCAAGTGCCTCTCAGTCAAAATCACCCCAGGTACCTGGCAGATGCACATGCAAAGTTGCTCAGACTCCCTCAGAATTCCCACAGTCAGCTAGATATAATCAAATCAAAACTACTAAAAACACAAGAAAACAAACACCAGAAAAAGATGGACAAAAAAGCAAAGCCTTACATCCCAAATGACTCAGATATTAAAATTATCACATAGAAAATGTAAAATAAATATAAATAGAAGAGGATGTATGTCCACAAAGAGACTTGTCCAAGAATGTTCATGGCAGCTTTATTTATAATGGCCAAAACCTGGAAATAGCTCAAATGTCCATCCACTTGGAGAATGGATAAACAAATTGTGGTATACTCATTCAATGAAATATTACTCTGTCATAAAAAGGACATGAATTAAAGGAATGAATTGCAATGTAGATGAATCTCAAAAACACTATGTTGAGCAAAAGAAGCAGATACAAAAGCCACACACATACTGTATGATGCTATTTTTATAAACTTCAAAAACAGACAAAACTAATTTGTGGGTAACAAAAATCAGAACATCTGAGGGAGCAGAAGAAAATTAACTGGAAAGATACATGGAGAACTTGCTGGAATTACAGCAAGATGCCATACAATGATTAGGTAGTGCCATACAATCCTTAGGCACATATAATTATCAAAATTCATCAAACTGAATCATTAAGATTTGTGCATTTTATTGTGTAGTAATTATATCTTGATAAAATGTACACACATTTAATGAAAGAGAAAATGGAAATTATGTTCCTTTTATGATCATATAAAAATGATCAAGAATATTTGAGAAAGATCCAGAATGAAATTCCATAAATAAAATATACAATAATTGAATTCGAAAGCTGAGTAGGTTCTGCATCAAGCTATGGCTTATATAAGACCGAGTCATCTATCGAGAACATCTTAAAAAGGAGAAGAACATATTTATTATTTTAAAAGATGGTTTTTAAACGTCAAAAAGCTCCCAAAACAGTGAGACCTTGAACTTGGACCTCAAAGAGAAGGGAAGTGTAGAGATGTGAATCCAATTCAATTACGCTGTTTCTTCTAAAGGTATTTGCTGAAAGTGGCCAAGAGTATGGAAAGTTGGGGGGAAAAAGACAACAAAGGTGATGAGGGATTAAGCAAAGCTTTTGATAGTCTTAAGGGCTGCGGAGATAAAAATTGGAGTTCAGGATCCTATAAACATGTATACATGTCCCTATGTTTGCAAGTAGGAGCCAGCAGGTCTACCTGTGAGGAGTGGGAGAGACAGCCCCTACAGAGAACAAAATCAGTGTCAAATCAACTGGATTTCAAAATGGATTAAATCTCTGCCTAGTACAACCACCTGACTGAGGCAAAAGTATGTCACCTTTGGAGGAAGATGTCATCTAGAGCCTCAAATGGTCTTTAGAGTTAATCAGACACAATGTCTCTCATTTAATCAAAAACCAGGCAAGGGCTCCAGAGGGCCCCGAGACAAGGGGAAGTACAGTTGCCACCCCAGTGCCTGCTCTGACTCCCCAGGCCCTGTCCCATGCCAAGAGTACTACCACTGCCTCGGAGATGTTTCAGCATGAACGGAAAAGTGAAAGGAAAATTACAATTCAAAGCAGAAAGGAGGACATTAAATATGTCAGGCATCACTCTTAGTATATTCAAGAAAAGAAAAACATGGCAAAAGACCCCTCATTTGGTTTTATAACAATATCTACAAAAAATCCAGATGGCGGTCAGCCTCATGGACCCAGAGAGTGCCATTCCAGGAAAGAAAGGGACCCCACTGAAAAGAGAATTGTCTCTTTATGGTGAAAATATTTAAAATTTACTCTTTCAGCAATTTTGAAATATGCAATGTATTGTTATTTATTATAGTCACCATTCTATGCAAGAGATCACTAAAGCTTACTCCTCCTATCTGACACTGTACCCTTTGATCAACATCTCTCTTTTCCCCATCCACCCCCCTCCTCCAGCCCCTAGTAACCACTGTTCTACTTTCTACTTCTATGAGTTCAACTTTTTCAGGTTGCACATGTAAGTGAGATTATGTGGTATTTGTCTTTCTGTGCTTGACTCATTTCGTTTAGCACAATGTCCTCCAGGTTCATCAAAATATAGCATTGTACCCCATAAATATATAGTTATTATTTGTCAACTGAAAATAAAAATGAATATGAAAAATAAAGTAAAAGAAAAAAGACTTGCTTAAAAACTTACTACTGTTTTCCAGGGACAATTTTCCATCCTCACTACAACAATGTAAATTTGACCCACCATTATTTCACACAACAGATATCATTCAGATGCAGTGTCTCTGCCCTCTTGCCTTAGACGAAGATAAGAATTAGAGTCCAACAATCACAACTAAATGTATCTTATTAGGAATACAGAAATTTCTAAATGAACCAAATATATAAGATTAAAATTGCTGGAAGGTTTGAGAATTTACTGCCAAAACAGAGTATGAAAAAAAAATTTGAGGATAAGCCAAGAATTTTGTTCCCTTCTATATATGGATCAACGGCATCTTAAAAATGAATGGATACTCTGGATTAAGAACTTGCCCAGAAAATGTTTGTAAAATCTAATTTTACTATCTATAACTACTATTAATCCAGCAAAAGGCTTGTATTTGTTCCATGTCTCCATTTTTGTGAATTGTATACTGTTCCAAATTTGCTAAATCACCCCCTTAATTTTCTCATGCATGGTTTATTCCTTGAGTCATTTCTATTTTGGGTTGTTATGTAAAACTTGCTTTTATTTAATATTGATGTTAGCATTTCAACTGCTGTGAAATTATGTACTTTTATACTATAAATACCCTGCTACTTGGTTTTCTTGGCTCTCTGATTATTCCAGTTATTAGACCAAGTCTTCTGTGCTTTGTGATGCTGCGGCTGAGACTCTGCAAACCACATTTCTGACACACGAGCTGGCTTCATGGTAGGCTCTGCCAACAAGAAGCACTAAAGGCAGAGGGCAAGGAGGGAGGAGGAGGAAGGGACTTTCTCCTGTTAGCTTCCTGTTCCTGTGAGCATCACCTTGGCAACACTTCTTCACGTGGGCAGCAGCAGTTCTTTCCCATGGCAGCAGCTGAATTCAGTTGCAGTTTTTCAGCTGTCTCAGAACAAGCCTCACTGCATACCCTCAGAGAGACCTGTACTAGCCAGCTCAGCTACCTCCTCAGAGGGCTGGATCTGAAATCCAGAGAGTCTGCCTCCAAGTTCAAAGACACCAGCACCAGGTGGGAAGTATCTCCCTCCCAAAAATCTAAACTTCAGCATTATGCAGCACCTTTTCCAAGCTTGAAAATTTTAGTAATTCTAACCTCTTACCTTTGCTTCCCCAGCTTGCACTTGCTACCTTTCTAACACTTGTCCTTCCTTTTTTTATTTGTTTGCTTTCAGAAATCTAGTAAACAAATGTATACCTCATTAATAATTCTTCATATTAAATTATTTCCATCAAAATACTGGTATATCTCTCCAATCAATTAGATCTTCTTCGATTTCTTCACTGTTTTGTATCTTACATCATACAACTCTTGGACATATTTTAATAGTTTTAAATCTAATTATTTCATTTATTGGTGCTATTTTAAACAATACTTTAAAAATGAGTTAAAGGATTGGAGGACGCATTATTGTTAACATGTCAATTCTCCCCAAATTGATCTATCGGATTTAATACAATCAAAAACAAAATCTTAGTAGGCTTTTTACATAAAAATTGACAAGCTTATTTTAAAACTTGCATAGAAAAACAAACTGAATCAAATTAGCCAAAACAATTTTGCAGGACCCACACTACCTGATTTCAAAGCTTCACACAAAGCTATAGTAATCATGACAGTGTGATGTTAGTAAAAGGATAGACATATAGATCAGTGGAATGGAACAGAGAGACATAATAGACTCTCCCGTATACAACTGATTGATTTTTCAAAACAGATGTTAAGGCAATCCAATGGAGAAAAGATGGCCATTCCAACAAATGGTTCTGGAGCAATTAGACATCCATACACAAAAACAAAAAAACAGAATTTGACCTAGGTCTTATGCCACCTACATTTTCAAATAAGTAAATACTAAGAGTCTTTATCATCAGCTATCTTCACTAACGAAACTAAAAGTACTTCAGGAAGAAGAAACTATCTGTGTTTCAAACAGGAAAAATGAGAAAAGAAACTGGTAAACATGTGGGTATATCTACACAAATATTACCAGTGTAAAATAATAGTAACAATATCTAATTTGCAGGGCTTAAAAATACTACATAAAACATCTAGCAAGGAAAAGGGCAATTGGAGTTAAGGTGAAATATCTTCATATTTCTCAGAAGAATGATAAAATGTTTAATAATTTTTAATTTTAAATTATACATATGTTAAAATATTAAGAGCAACTATTAAAAATTAAACAATTAAAAATAAAAACAAAGTATACAACTTCTAAATTAGTATAGACAAATAGAATTAAACAAAAAGTAAATGAATCCTAAGATAGGTAAGAAAGGAAGAGGAAAAAAACATTGAAAATGTGGGCAAATAGAAGCCCCAAATGATACATAAATATAGTCTATAATATACAATGTATAATATATAATAGTGGTCATAAAGTGAGTATAGAAAAAGCCGCTCAAGGAGTTTTGTTATTAAAGGAATCAGAGACATGGGTCAGTATCTGACAGGAGAACTGGGGTCAAAAGAAGACTTAAAAAAAATAAGTAAGAGAAAAATACATGTTGCACGCTAACAAGAATGAGCCAGTTGAGGTCAAAATGGTGATGTTGGAGGTGGACAGGAAATGGAGAATGGCAGAAGCAATGCCCCTGAGTGGAGGTGAGGTGGGGGACAGAATGCCAGAGTTGGCCAAACTTAGGAGGCTGAGAACCAAACTGCAGTGACAGGAAGGATGACCAAGCATAACGGAGCAGAAACAGTAGGAGGGTAGACTTGGCGGTGGGTGCTGTGGAAATTCTCTGCTAGTGACTTCAATTGTGTTATAGAAATAGCAAGTAAGCAAGATCTTTAACTTAGTGTAAGAGTGGAGGAGGTAGTGTTGCAAGTCAGAGTAGGGAGCTTAAAAAAAAAAGAGGCTGAGCACAGTGGCATGTGCCTGTAGTCCCAGCTACTGGGGAGGCTGAGGTGTAAGGATTACTTGAGCCCAGGAGTTGGAGGCTGCAATGAGCTATGATGGCCTCTGCACTCCAGCCTGGGCAACAGAGTGAGACTGTCGAAAGAAAAGAAAAGAAAAGGAGGGAGGGAAAGAAAGGAAAGAAAGAAAGAGACAGAAAGAAGGAAAGAAAGAGAGAGAGAGAGAGAGAGAGAGAAAGAAAGAAAGAAAGAAAGAAAGAAAGAAAGAAAGAAAGAAAGAAAGAAAGGAAGGGAGAGAGAGGGAAAAGGAAGGAAGGAAGGTAGGTGGGAGGGAGGGAAGGAAGGAAAATATGAAAAAATATTACCTACAAAAATGGAAAAGAGTGAATGGACTATGAACATATGATAGGATCACTGAACAGGAGCAATAGCTCCATTGAAGTTTGCAGTAATGAATTTCCAGCGAGACCAATCAGCACAGTTTTATGTATTTTTCCAGCCACATTTGGCTATATGAGTGCAGGCACAGAGAGACAGAGAATTGTACTGATATTTAACCAAGGCTCAGAGAACACTACGAAGCAAAAGAGAAGTGAAATATTTGAGAGTATATGCAAGAAAGTGAGGATGACAACTGGCCAAGTTAGAGAAATAATAAAGAGGTGGGACCTATGAACTTGAGGTTATGCAAGGCTGAAGAAGTGTCAGAACTGGGGTACTGTAGAAATGAGCTGGCAAGTTAGGGGACAGTGGCCACAGAGAGGAAGACTCAAAACTGAAATTCAGGACAATTTGCAGTTATTGCTCTTGACAAAGTATAGGGTGTGGCCATTACAGGGAATGGCTGAGGTAGACTAGGGAATAAAATGTTAGTAATGAAAGGAAATGAAACAACATATTACTAAATATGCCTTTGTTTAAAAAGAATAGAGATTTCCATTTCTAGAGGATATGGAGTAACGTAGACTAGATTTACCCTCCCACTTGGAATAATGAAAACCCAGATGAAATTAATGAAAACAATAGTTTCAAGACAGTGGCCATCAAAAAATAAAGAACAGTGATCCCTGAGACACAGGATGGAAGAGATGAGACTTGTGGTTGTCCCGGCTTACTGCCTCTGGAAGATTCCCAGGCAGAAGCCAGAGAGGGGATCCAGGCAGTGCCCAGAGGATTCCTTGAGTTGAGGAGACAAAACTCTGAGACTATTGGGAGAACGAAGCAGCTGGAGTTTATAGGACGCAATGCAGAGGAGAGAACTGTCCAGAGACAAAACTGAGGCTCCCCAAGGGTCCCTGTGAGCATTCAGCAAAGACTGCTCAGTGCATGCCAGGAACTGCCCACAGCTGGGGAGAGAATCACCTAGGATTAACAGGAACGTACCCAGTGCTCATGGAGGGCCAGGAATAGCGCCTGTTCCCACCAGCCAGGTTACAAAACCTCATAATTCACAGAGTTTGGTGTACTCAGGGGAATCTTGCCTTAGCAGTGGGGCATAATTAGTCCTATATTAAACATGGTTCTGATACCACCTAACAAATCTCAGTCCTGGTTGTAGAAGTCATGACCAACTTCTTGACCAAAGTAACACCCCCCTTTGAGGACAGAGCCTTCACGGAAGCTGCTTTTATTCCTATCCTGCCCGTTTATCCAAGCTCAAGGCGTTTCCTACGTGAGAAATTCTTAGCCCCATACCCTCAAAGTACAATGCAGAGACAATTACTGAATACTGAGCAAAAGATATTTTATTTGAAATAAGGCATTGTGCAATAAAGTGTCACCTTTTAGAACTCCTGGGATTCTAGGACAAAGAGAGAAAGCTGTATCCTGTTTGTAGCTCAGTTAACAATTTTGATTCTACAATGCTTGGATCCTTTTGACAAAATACAGATGCCTCTACCTTATCTCAGGATGTAAAGTTTTTAAAGTGGTCCTATAATTCTTGGTTTCTCTCTCAAAATGCAAGGTCTTAAGAAATGTAAATCTTCCCTTCCTCCAAGGCGTGGGGATATATGCCAAGTTAAACAGGACTAGACCATGCTAAGGGCAATAAAGACAGTTTCCTTTTTCAAAATCAAAGATCCATACACAAGCAACAATTTCAAGGGGAAAAAAAAGTGTAGCGGACACTGTCAATACCCTGCACCTTGGCAACTTAACCTCTGTACATCAAAGACTGCAAACATGTGTGACTCTCTCCCTGAACTTTCCCTGACCCCAGGAGCATGCTCATCGGCCCAGGGAAAGCCAGACGCACCTAAAAGGAAGCCTCCAGAAGTAGCAGATGGGGACTGGTGGAAAAATACCCCAATTCCTCACCCCTTGGTAGGAATAACTGCAGTGTATCTACACCATCTCCCAGAATCCCCCAGCAGGATTGAGCTCAGGTAGCCTGCTTAATAATTAATTCCATATTATCTTCCTTCCCATTCCTGTTTCCCTTCCCCACTCCTCTATGCATTTTCCCAGAATCACTTACCAAAGAAAATACTTGAATTCACATTCTTGTCTCAAAGTCTGCTTCTGGGGAAACTCAAACTAAGACACCAAGTACACTTCACAGGCATACGCGCACAGATATTCAAATCAGAAGGGCTCTCAGAGACCATTTAGTCTATCTTCTATAGATAAAGGACCTGTGGTCCGGGGAACGTGGAGTTAGTGGCAGAGTCAATGAAAACCAACAGCACTGCTGACAGTAAGAAGCTGATGGAAATGTATAAGCAGCAGCAGCAGAACTGAAATGGTCAGGAGCTGCTAAGGGTAAGTAATCAGCTAAGGTTGATTGTGTTTGTATTTGTGCATGGAAATACACAGGTAATTTTGTAATTATAGTCTCAGCGAATATTGTTGGTGAATTAGTTTTTTTTCCTTTTGATGATTTCAAGTCATTTCAATACCAAACTACCAGCTTCAGAAAGTCCCTGCCCATGCTTAAAGAGAGAAATGAAAGACAGAGTGGATAGTTTATTGGCAGGACTGTTGGGCACTGTTCAAGCATGGTGGAAGGGAACTTGGCAAAGAAACAAGGGACTCGCTCACATCCACCTTCCTCCCAGCCAGCCGCTGCTCCTCCCCTCCCGGGCTATGGGAAGACATGGATCTGTACCTTTGTGGTGTTAACACACCCAGCAGGAGGAGCCCTTTGTAGTTGTCCACTTGAACTATCTACATTTTCACAATGAAAACTCGCAACAGATCAGAAAGCTGTTAGAGTCCACATGAAGTGCAAGAGGAGCACTGGCTCCCTGACCAGATACATCTAGTTTGAGATCCCAGCTGGCCATATGCTAGCAGGCAAGTCCCCTAACCTTGCTGAGCTGTTGTTGCCCCATCTGGAAAATGGAATACTACTTGACTTGCCCACTTCACAGAGCTGTAGTGATGACTGCAAGTTATAGGGAAGCAGGGTGTGTCTATCACCTTCCTTATTTGAACTCCTGTACGTTGCACAGTGCCGAGCTCATGTTACAGTCTGAGTTTCGCATTGAAAAATCATTAATCTGCCATTCTGCTTCTGTAAACCTGCTTGCTCCTGCTTACTACCCCCAACACAGAAATTCCTAAGTGACTACAACACTCATGTTCTGTGTAAAACAATTACAGCCCCCACGTTTCGCGTGAAGCTATTATGACACTCATGTTTTGCGTGAACAAGATATGGCCCAGAGCCCAAACTGCCCAGATCCTGTTACACCAAAGATAAGAAAACGATATAATGCTTACTCAAGGCTTTTTGTACACGTGCTTGCTCTGTCTTAGTAATTGTCTACCCACAAACTTACAATATAAAAACTTTCTGTTTCAAAGGCTGACTGCTGCTTTCTGTGCCGCCTTTGGGCGGTGCAGAGAGTAGTCGCTGGCCAGCTAATAAAGACTCCTGATTTGGCTCAGTTCCATCTTTAGGTGGTCATTTCTCGAGTCTCAGACCATAACACTCATAGTAAACTCAATACAGGTTGATGGTTAAATGGTAGCCCAAATGATGGATGCAAACAAACCTTGCTAACTAGCAAGTACCACCCAGATGTTAGAGACAATCTGTGTTTCTTTTCTGACTCCCCTCCCTCCTTGCCCTATGCTATTCTTTCTCCAACAATGCCCCTGTAACTAACCCACCCTTCAACCCAAAAGTTACTCCCAGACCCCCCCCAGCCAGTGTGATGTCTCCAAACATACAGTCAACCAACCCACAGTCAAGGACAACTGTGGTTCCAAAATCCCCCAGCACAGTTAAGGTCTCCTAACCACTTAGATCACAATACTTCCAACATTGATTAAGTTACCAGTTATCTCCCAGGGCTGCCCCTTGTACAGAAGACCCCCACACACACCGCAGGCCCCCAGGAATAACTAATAGGCCTGATCCCAAAAAAGCCCTCCGCAGACAGACACGTCTTCTGCTGGATCCCACCCTTTTCAGCTTCTCCGCTCAGCCCAGGTTCTCAGCACCCCAGCACCCCGTTCTTCCCACTTCAGCCCAGTGCTCAAATCTCTTTAGGTAGCCCCTATGTCACCCTCCTAGCAGATGGTGGAGGGAGAAGTAGAACCTGGTAGGCAGCAAATTATTCACCCCTTCACCTCCACCCTTTAGCAGACTCTAAAATTGATGTCAGGGGCTGACCAGGAGTAAACCAAGACTAACTCAACAGAATATGTACTACTCTTGTGAAACTAATGAGAATGTGTGACAAGGGCGGGGAAGAGGGAGAACAAAAAGTAAAAGGAAGAACTGAGTTAAAAATCTGACTTATCACGTACACTGCTTATTAGCCGTGTGGCATGCTCCGTGGTGTCCTCAAGTTTCCGTTTTATTACTGTAAAGTGAAGACGTATTGTCTTTTGCACAGAACGCTGGGAAGGCTAAAGGAAATCATTTAAGTACCTAACACGGTGCCTGGTCCTTTACACCTCCCCTGACTCAGCACATTCACTTGCAGCTGTGATCCCAGATCCACATGGAAGCCTTCCCTCAATGCTTCCCACATGGGCCCTCCTTCCTTCACCACTGGAGGAAGGAAATTAGCATTTCCACAGCACTTTATCCACACCTGGTCCTTCTTAGAACCACCCCCTGGGGTCATGCCCTCTTTCACAGAGGCTCAGACATGTCAGGTGACTTTCTCAAGGTCACACAGCTCCTATGAGGCTTAGCTGAGGCTCAACCCTAATTCTCTGGAACTCCAAAGACTACTTTTTATGCTTCCCACAGCTCTCCTTCAAAAGGATGCATATGAATCACAAACTAGTTAAAATAATTATGAAACATCAAGAAAAGAAATTCATCATCCATGAAGGGCAGTTTACTCATGAGACATCTTTATCCTATTTTCCAATATCCCTCTGTCCTTGAGTCTCCTTCTCTCATCTGCATTTCCCTCTCTTTCCACAAGGTGGCAGCATCCAACAAAGTTAAGCACAAAGCAACCCTACATTTAGCAGAGATCCCTGAGGTTATCAACCTCTCGACCTTGTGTAGGCACCTGCAAGGAAAAACACTCACCCTGAAATACACTGGGGAGAACACACACAAGTATCCCAACAGAAGAGCTTCCTTCCACTCCTTTCACCCCCTGAGGACAAAAAGATGCACTCTCAGAGGCATATCTGACACCTTGTTCCTACAAAGTCAGAAAAACAAGAAACAGAAAAAAAGAATGAAAATGGGATAAGGAGGAAAGAAAAGAAGTAGAAGAAAGATAAAAGAGAAGGGCAAATGATAAGAACCAGGGCCAGGATTGATGGCAAAGGGAAGCAGGAAGGAAAGAGAAAAGAGTGTTCTGAGCTCGAGGATCTACATTTCTAACATCCATAGGTCCCAACCCTCAGGCTAAGGCAGATACCACTTGGCCAGGGACCCACAGCACAGTCATCACTTGGGCTGGACCACTGTTCCATCACCAGGCACCAATGGGGCGCTGCACCCATAATTAACTCCACCGGGCTCTAGATCAAAGACTCAGGGATTGCTAGAGTTTACAGGGACCCTAGAGGACTATTTCTTCCAGAAAGATGGAGTAGATGTATTTTTCCATATTGCTCCTGCTAAGTACAGCTAAAAACCCTAGACATTAAAATAAATATCAGATGACTCCAAAAGCTGAAAAGAAGGCAGGCAGGCTAGGAACTTCAGGACCCAAGGCATGACATGGTGGTAAGTTCTCTGAGTTTTCTTTTTTTGCCTCAAGACCGGTTCCTAGAGAAACTGGCAACCTGGAAACTCCAATAAGTGCAGACCAAAAAAAAAGATATTCCCAAGAAAACCTGTTCTCTTGCCAAAGGACCAGGAAAGGGATAGCCTGGCAAGACATGAAACTTTTAGACAATAACCGCTCAACTCCAGCCAAATGCTATAGAAACAGTTGCAGCCTCACCCCTACTGTCACCAGCAAAGGCCGAATGGAGAGCCAGGTTGTAACAAGGCATTCCCCACCTGCCCTTCCTCCCTCCATCCCCAACTGGTGTGGTGTCAGAGAAAGACAAATGGGAAGATGGGATGTTCATTCTTGCTGAATAATAAACACCCGCTCACCATGTGGAGTGGTCGGTAGAGACCACATGAGACTTCTATCCCCACTAGGTGGTAACAAGGTACCACTTCTCTTCCCTGATGGGGTATCAGAGGATCACAGGAAACCTAGTAAGCATCCATCACTTGCCAGCAATAACAAGGAATCTCTCTTCCCATAGGTATCCACTGAGGCCAGGAGCTGAACCTGAATTTCTATCCCCTTCTGGCAGTAACAAGGCAATATCCCTCTTCCCTTCACCAAAGCAGAAGTCCTGCTAAAATAAAAGACTTAAATAAAATCTCGAGTCTATAACTTAATACCTAAAATATCCCAGTTTCAATCAAAACTTTACTCATCATACCGAGAACCAGGAAGAGCTTAATTTGAATGAGAAAAGACAATCAACAGATGCCAGCACCAACATGGCACAGATGTCTAACCAGGATTTTAAAGCAGCCATTATAAAAATGCTTCAACAAGCAGTTATAAACAGACTTAAACAAATGAAAAGACATAAAGCCACGGCAAAGACATAGAAGACAGAAAGAAGACCAAATAGAAATTTAAGAGCTGATAAATACAATAATGAAAATTTAAAATGAAATGGATAGACTCAACAGCAGAATGGACATGGCAGAGGAAAAAAATCAGTAAACTTAAATATAGAACAAAAAATTACTCAATATGAACAACAGAAATAGATTGAAAAAGAAAAAGAGCCTAAGGGAAACTTAGAACTATAACAAAAGAAATTTTTCTAACATTTGTTTCTTCAGAGTTCCAGGAGAAGACAAAGAAAACTGGGAAAAAAATACTCAAAAAAATAATGACTGAAAGTTTCCCAAATTTGACAAAAGATATAACTTACAGATACAAGAAGTTTTGTAAACATTAAATACGATAAACCTAAAGAAATCCACATCAAGGCACATCATATTCAAACTTGTAAAAACTAAAGACAAAGAAAAAAATCTTAAAAGGCAGAAGAGAAAAATGACGTCTGTAGGGGAAAGACAATCCAATGATAATTGATTTCACAAAAGTAACCAAGAGGCCAGAAGGAAAAACATTACAAAAGTTTTCAAGTGCTGAAAGGAAAGAACTGTCAACTCAGAATTCAGTAATTCTAATCTAGAGAAAATATCCTTTGGGAATGAAGAAGAAATCAAGACATTCTCAGATGAAAGAAGACTAAGTGAATTGGTTGCTAGCAGACCTACACTAAAATAATAGCTCAAGGAAGTTCTTTAAACAAAAACAAAATGATTTTTTAAAAAGGAATTCGGAACATCAGGAAGGAAGAAAGAACAGAAAGGGCGAAGTTAGTGATAAATACTGTCCTTCTCCTCTTGAGTTATCTAAGTTATGCTTAGTGGTTGAAGCAAAAATTATCTGTCTGATATAGTTCTAAGTGTACATAGAAGAAATAGTTAAGATAATTATATCATAAATAGGAGAGGGTAAAAGTATATAAAGACAGTTAAGGCTTCTATACCTCACTGGAACTGGCAAAATGTTGACAACAAAAGATGATGATAAATTATGTATATATAATACCTAGAGCAACCACTATAAATGCTAACAAAGACATGCACTTAAAAACACTATAGATAAAACAAAATGAAATTCTAAAAAATGTTCAAGAAAACCATAGGACAGGAGAAAAAAGAAAATCAACAAATGAAAAACAGGGAACAAAATGAAAACAAAAAATAAAATGCAGATTTAAGCACTATCATCTTAATAATTACAAGTGTAAATGGTAGCAATGGAAAGACAAATTCCCAACACAAAGAAATGATACAGGCTTGAGGTGATGGATACCCAGATTACCCAGATTTGACTACTACACATTATATGCCTGTATCAAAACATCACATGTCCCCTGTAAATATATATAACTATTATGTATCCCTGTTGCTAAAAAAAAAAAAAAAGACAGAGAGAGAGACTGGGGAAATGTTGATCAAAGGGTACAAAGTTGCAGTTAGACTGGAAGAATAAATAAGTATTTAAGTTGATTGATAGGTTAATTAGCTTGAGTCAATCATTACACATGATACATATAACATCACTTTGTACCCCTAATTGTATGCTATTATAATTTGTCCAAAAAAAAAGAGATTAGCAGAGTGATTAAACACATTACTCAACAATAGTCTATTAGACACTTACTTCAAATATAATGATATAGGCAGTTTGAAAGTAAAAGGGTAAAAAAAGAAAATTACTCATCCCTTGGTACCTGTGGGGGATTAGTTTCAAGACCCACTGAGTATACTAAAATCCTTGGATGCTCAAGTTCCCGATATGAAATAGTATAGTCTTTACATATAATCTAGGCACATCCTCCCATGTACATTAAATCACCTCTAGATTGCTTATAATACCTAATACAATGTGAATGCTATGTAAATACTTGTTTTCTTATATTTTTAAATTAGCATTATTTTTATAATTGTGTTATTTTGATTTTTTTCCCCAAATACTGTCAAACTGCAGTCGGTTGTATTCGCAGACATGGAACCAGTGGATATGATGGGCTGACTGTACCAGGAAAATCCATGATTCGCTATACCATTATCAGGTGAAGTAAACTTCAGAGCAAAAGTCACCAGGGGACAGAAGCTTCCACCAACCTTACTGAACAAGTAGCATAAGCAACAAATAAACCTTTGTTTCAAACCACTAGATTGCTGGCTTTGTTTTGTTCCGTCAGCACATCCCAGCCTATCCTTACTGGTGTTTAAGATGGCTCAAAATGCTTATGTCTTGTTAGCAATTGAGGGTGCGATGCTTTCCGGTTAAATTCGGACTGAATGTTAATTAGGTGAGGGTTAGACAGTGCTTTCATGTGACGGCCCCTGCTGGTACAGTGTAGTGGCTCCTCTGGGCAGTGAAATAATGCTCCTGTAGGCTTGGGAACACCTAAAGAGGCTTCTCAGAGGGTGGAGTGATAAGCTTCACATTTGAGAGTTAAAGTATAAACCAACACCTAATAGGAGCAGAGATAAGCAGTCACCTTAAAAGATAGAACGACTCCTGAAACAGAAAGGCTAGTACTATCATTTGTTTTATTCCATAACATGTCTGAGGACAGAATGTAAATTGAAAAAGGAGTGCAGAAATGAGAACACAGAGAGTCAGAGAGGCAAACTCCATTAATGTTAAGTACCTCCTAGATGCTTGGTCCACTGTTCTTGCCACAATAAAAATAAATAAAAACATAAATACAAAAGGAAGAAGAGTATTCTAAGCACAGAGGCCAGTGTGTTCAAACTTTCTGAGACTAAACACAACAGGGCCAGAGAATGGCAAGTCAGGGAATTTAGCGTGACCAGAGCATACCCCGTGGGGGGAAAGAGGCCAGAGGAAAGATGCTGAAGACCCGCAGTGAGGATGACAGCAGGGTCTCTGCCCTCAGGGCACACAGCCGGAAGGGAAGGCAGGCATTTACTAAGTTTAGCCTGAAGCTGCCTCCTTACTTTTTTTTTTTTTTTTTTGTATGACAAATGTTAGTAATATTTTAAACTCCCAGGGTTTTTTAATTTCTTTTACAGGAATATAATCTTTCTCTGAATGAGAAATGCTAATTTATGGAAAATGAGAGGAGGAATGAATCTTCTGAAAATATTTTAAGTGATGCACATGTGTTTCTAATGTCATTAAAAATGGCAATATATGTTGATAACTGGACTTTTCTGAATGGGAAAATAGAGTCCTGCTTTCATTGTCGCCTGTTTCCTATAGGAGGTTCTCATGGCGCCACCTGCTGGCAAATGGCATAGCCGTTTTCTTCGTTTTGGTTTCACAGGTAGTGGTAGGAATAGGAACCCAATTGTAAATGTGTACCACAACGTGGTCGATCAAGAAAACCTGCTTTTGACACACCTAGTCACTCCGCAAATATTTTAAGTTCTGCCAGCAGGTTTCTCCGTAGGTAGTGAACTATAACCTAACTGGATGTGTAATCAGACTGTAACCTATTCGTGTACCAACCACAGAGTTTCGACCAATCGCAGGAGGCCAACTGTTCAAACCGTGTTCAAATAAGGCAAACTCGGAGCTGTAACCAACCCAGCTGGTTCTGTACCTCACTTCCGCTTTCTGTACCTCACTCTTCTTTTTCTACCCGTAAATGGATCTTACTTTGTGGCAGCCCCAGAGTGACTCTGAACCTATTCTGGCTCTGGGGGCTGCCCGATTTGCGAATTGCTCTTTCTCCATTAAACTCCGTCAAATTTAATTTGTCTAAAGTTTTCCTTTTAACACAATTAAGCAAGCGACTATAGGGAAGCAGGATGTTGACGGTAGTATAGAAGCACGTGGTGCCCTGGAAGCTAGAAAGTGACAGGAGTTAAACAGGACAAGCAGGATGGGCAGGGGTGAGGTATACAGTGTCAGTGACGCCAACTGAACACATTCAAGAGATCTGCTGTGCAACATCGGGCCCATATTTAACAATACAGTATCACAGACTTAAACATTTGTTAAGTGGACAGACTTCTTGTTACGTGTTCTTACCACAATAAAAATAAATAAAAATATAAATACAAAAGGAAGAAGAGTATTCTAAGCACAGAGGCCAGTGTGTTCAAACTTTCTGAGACTAAACACAACAGGGCCAGAGAATGGCAAGTCAGGGAATTTAGCGTGACCAGAGCATACGCCCTGTGGGCAAAGAAGCCAGAGGAAAGAAAGGTCTAGGTCTTGTGTGGCTTTGAAAGCTGAGTTAGGGAGTTTGGACTTTGCAGTAACACGATCAGATTTATTAATACTTTTAGGACGGCTCTCTGACTGCTGGGAGGAGAACTGATCAGAGATAACCAGAGAGGAGGCGTGAGAAGGATTTAGGAGGGGGATGACCGTACCCTGAACTGGGGTGGTAGCACTTGGACAGGGGAGATGCAGGGCTTGGTGGCTGACTGGCTACAGGGGTGAGGGGGAAGGCAGTCCTAAGCATGATTCCCAGGTGCTATGGTTGAGTTTGTCCCCACCCAAACTCATGTTGAAATTTGATCCCCAATGTGACCATGTTGGAGGTGGGGCCTAGGGGGAGGTGTCCGGGTCTTGCGGGCGGATCCCTCATGAATAGCTTGGTGGTGTCTTCACGGTAGTGAGTTCTCGCCCTGGCAGGACTGGATTAGTTCCCACAGAGTGGGTTGTTATACAGCCCGGACGCACCTTGGGTTTTCTTTCTTCACACGTGTCCGATTCCCCTTCAACCCTCTCTGCTATGTTATGATGCAACACGTGGCGCCCCCAGAAACCAAGCAGATGCAGCTGCCGTGCTTGTCGTACTGCACAGCCCGCAGAACCTCGAGATAAATAAACTTCTTTTCTTTACATTAATAATTTACCCAGCCTCAGGTATTCTGTTACCATACTGCTAAACAGACTAAGTCGCCAGGTTTCTTCTGTCTTGAGTGACCAAGTAGATGGTGATGCCAATTGCTGAACTGGAGAACCCACGAGGAGGAGCAGGTTTGGGGTCCAGAGCTCAAGAGAGGGGTCTGGGCCTGTTTAAGCCCCGCCCACCTGGGGAGGTCCCCCGTTCAGACAGGAACTAAATCCAGTCTGCTGGGGCTGCAGTTGTGGTTGTCTTAGTCACTTGAGCTGCTGTAACAAAATACCAAAGACTGGGAGGCTTAAACCATAGTTTATTTTCTCACAGTTCCACAGGCTGAAAGTCCAAGAACGGGGGCCACCATGGATGGGTTCTGGGGAGAGCACTCCTGGCTTGCAGGTGGCTGCCACCTTGCTGTTTCCTCATGTGATGCCGGGAGAGGGGGAAATCATCCCGTTTTATAAAACCACAGTCCTGTAGGATTAGGACCCCACCCTCATGGCCTTATTTAACCTTAACACATGCACTGCTGCGTGAGTTGTGTTTAACTCACGATAGTTTTGAGCCCGGGGCCTTGTGAAGAAAAACCTGGGCAAAACCCTGCAGTTGGTTCATGAAAATCTTACTTGTTGATGTTTTTATTGTTACAATTAATATTGACAATTTAATTCTAAAAACATGGATTAAATGAATAGAAGCCAATACATTTCGTTTTCCTATTTATGTTTACCTTTCAATTACACTTAAGCCTGACACATGAAGAAAAACACTTTACTCCCATGAACTATCTTTCAAGTTTTCATATTACTTTTTATATTACTAATTTTCAAGTTTTTATATTACTTTTCTATTGAAAAAACATAGAAAACAATAAAAATAACAATTTTTTGTGAAACTATAAAGGATCATTTTGTTTTTGAAGCTTTTATTCTATTTTCGTAATACAACACTGTGACCCCAAGAAAAAAAATTTTTTTCTGGTGTGGCAGTCAATGTGTTAATTACCTCCTAAAGACTCTATCTCCAGATACAGTCACATTGTGGGTTAGGGCTTCAACATATAAGTGAGGAAGGGAGGACAATTTAATCCATAGCAGAGGTGGAATGGGGGTGGGTTATCTCAGCCTAAGGTCATTACGCATTCACATGAGAGCTGGCTCTCTGTGTCTGCAACCCATGCTCTCCAAGCCACCTTCTGATATCTTACTTCCTGTGGTCTTTAAGGAAAAAATACACTGGCTTGGCCAACATGAATATTTGGAGCACAGTAAGTATTGTGGCTTAATCAGCATGGGTCAGAATGCTCAAGTCTGAAAACCTCTGCTCCAAAGAAAGATCACAGCTTTCAACCTACAAAACTGAGAACCAAAAGTTCTCTACACTACAATATATGCAACTTAGTTGAGATTTTCAATGGTCAGCCAGCCTCTCTCAGAGAATATTCCTCTGCACCAACAGTTTCCATTTTGCCTGGCTCATTTAGAAGGAGGAAACAACAGCTTCACTTATGTGGACAAAGTAACAGAGGGAAAAGAGAAAGGACTTTGGAGCAGACCATTGTAGTCCATGTGGATGAGACCCGTGGAAGTTGTGCAGTGTGCAACCTGTGCTGCTGCACACAGAGGCCCTGCTTGCAGTCAACAAAGCAAAGCTCAAATGCCAGCGCCTCTACTTACCAACTATGGGGCCCTAGGCAAGTCATTAACTTCTCTGTTAGGTGGAGAAAAAAAGTATTCACCTCAGAAGAGTAGATTGTGTGGAAAATGGTATGTTGAGCCTTTAAACCAGTACCTGGAATTTGGTAGGAAATCAAAAATGATTGCTGTTTTTATTTTTAGCAGGGAAGAAAAATAAGGATAATTAAAAGGCATTTGCATCAATGTGTGACTTCCACTGTTGCCAACCTAATATTGGGATGAAATGGTTATTCAGAACCACTCCCTAAATTCTGCAGGGCTATGGGAGGAAAGGGAGATAGAGTGGTGAATGGAATTGCCAAAAAAATGGAATGGAGCTCTGTTTCTGCCCAAAGAAAATCCAATTTTTTGTTTTGATCATCACCTCCCCCCAGTCAGGAAGATACTCTTCCTACCAAATGCAGCTAAAGATGACCTCTAATTGGCATGAGGAAACTTCCAGGGATAATGTGCATGTTCATAATCTTGACTGTGTGTGGTTATCGTTTTATACATACATATGTCAAAACATTAAGTTGTGTACTTTAAATACGGGCAATCTATTGTATATCAATTAAACTTCAATAAAGCTGTTGGATTTTTTTAATGCTCTCCAATCATTACTAGTTTGCCAAACACTGATCCAGGCAGAGAATGCCACACACGGGGGGAGGGGCCGGAATAAGATGCACAGGTTAGAAAGAGATTATCAGTATTTTGAAGTCTATATTAAAAAGGAACAACCCTCCTGGGGAAAGTGAACGATCTAGACTGCGGTTAAAATAAACCTGGAACCTTTACAAATGCAAACACTCAAAACGATTTTTGTTTGCTATTAAAGGCCCTGAAAAGCCAAGTGCCAGCCTGGCCCCAGGATGGGACACAGCAAAGCCTCTAGGGAGGTCCTTTCACAGTCTTGTTCCCAACCCACCCTGTGGGCTGCTGTTGGAATAATCTTTCTCAGAGAACGTTTTCATCTCGAGCTCTGCTTCTTGGATCTCCTGTGGTCCCCACAGTTCACAAGGCCAAGTCCAATTCCCACTTGCCTCCTCTGCAACCTTCCTCCTCCGCAGTACAGGCCGACTGGCTGTGGCTGTGCTCCAGCACTTCCAGCTCTCCTGGGTTAGCGGCTTCCTTTCCACCCCAGGCTGCCCTTCGCCCTTTTAGATCCAGCTTAATTTTACATCCTCTGCAAATCTATTCTTGGCTTCACCACTAGATGATCATTTATCTTTCCCTTCATTAAAAACCTATCTATAGAGACTATACTCCTGAACCCAAAATTGGAACATGTGGATAGAGTTTTATGCTGTTGACAGATGTGAAAGACAGTCTGGGAAATGTAGCTCAGATGCTCATAAATTAGATTTATGAGAGGATGTTTTGATAGTGTGTGGGGCCAGGAAACAAAACGTTTAAAATGGTGATTGTGTAGGGCACCCGGGATGCATGTCTGTGTCTCTCATTTGGCTTTCAGCATGGGCTACAAACAGTATACTATTAAATTCTTTCAGCCACATCTTTTTTCCAAAACTAAACTTCAATTACTTTAAGGACAGGAACTATGTTAATACTTCAATATACCCCCAACACCTGGGCAGGACACAGAAAATGCTGGAGAGCAAATAAATGGTTACGAATGAACAATTTCAAATCCCTAATGTCTGTGGGAAAACAAGTCCCATGCAGTGTCACCATCATCCACCATCCTTAGCCACTCCCTGTGAACAGCACCCCTCACCTAGGCTGTGGCTCATGTGACTGATACAGGGAATGACCTTCAGGACTTTGTGTTCTTTGCATCGTCTTCTAACCAATACTTTAGAGAGGGGAAGAAAAGGTTGGGCCTTGCTATGATGGAGAGCAAGTTTCTGAAACTTTTACATGCACAAAAATCACTGGCAAGTTTGTTAAAATCTAGATCCACAGGTAAGTTTGGGATGGTGCCTGGAAATCTGCTTTTCTTACAATCTCCTGGTTGGAGCTGAGGCTGCTCATCCTTGGACCACACTTGAGCAGAGCTGACACAAAGCACATTCGAAAGGGCACCACCATTACCAAAACTTCATGAGAGTGGTGGTAGAAACTCAAATCAAACTATCTTTCTTTTTCTTTTCTTTTTTTCATTTTCTTTTTTTCCTTTTTGCTCCAAATGTGTTCACAAAAACCAAACTATCTTAATTGAGCAAATGGATTTGTTGGAAGGAAACTGGGGAAGGTAGCTCAGTGTGAGTGGCAAAGCTGTTAAGGATCTGAGGACCTCAGGGACTGAACTTGGGGACTCGATCATCACTGGCATTCTTTCTTTCCTCACTTTTATTTCTGCTGTCTCTGTTTGGCATTGTGCTCCCCCACTACCAACAAATGTTCTTCATATCATGGGGACACAGCTAATGGAAATTCCAAATTCTTATTACCAAGTTTCATGTTTCAGTTATTTACTGCTATATCACAAACCACCCCAAATGTGGCTTGATGCAACCACAGTAATTTCGTTTTGCTCAGGAATCTACAATTTGGGCAGAGCTCAGAGTGGACATCTCATCTGTAGTCTGTGTGCATCCACTGGGGTTCAAAGGCCAGAGGGGACTTGACAGCTGGCTGCTGAAATCCTCTGAGGGACCCTCACCCACTTGTCTGTTGAGTGACACTGGCTGTGGAGACCTCAGCTGGGGGAGCAGCCAGAGCACCTACCCATGTCCTCTCCACCGGGCTGCCTCGGCTTCCTCATGGCATGGTGGCAAGTATCCCAACAGAAGCAGGTGTAAACCGCATCATCTTTTATTACAGATGTCACTGTAATCTTTTAATACAGATGCCTCAGATGTCACAAAGCCTTATTTCCACCATAGTCCCAGATGCAAGAACAGGGAAAACTAACCCCACCTCTCAAGAGAAGTGAAAAAGCCACATCACTTAAAGAATACAAAGTGCCTAACGGGCAGGTAGCATCTACCCGTGTATATACTGGACAAAGCTTGATTCACATCCCAGATAGAATGGAGCAAGACTGTGCAAGATTTCATCACAGTGTCCCATTTAAAACTTACGAATTATTTATTTCTGTAATTTTTACTGTTTTTAATCTATAATTGTTTATTTCATTTAATTATATATATATATATATATATTTTCTTTTTAAAGAGAAAGCCTACACTCAGGCTGGAGTGCAGTGGTGTGATCATAGCTCACTGAAGCCTGGAACTCCTCAACTCAAGTGCTACTTTTCCCCCTCAGCCTCCCGAGTGGCTGGGACGACAGGCGCATGCCACCACACCCGGTTCTTCCATGTCATATTTTTGAACTGAGGAAAGCAAAACCTTGAATGAGGAGGGATGGCTGTACCTCATTTAACCCCCACAACCATAATCCTGTAGGCTAAGTACAACCTTGAGGAGAGAGACTCAGAGGTGCTAAGTGGCCCATTCAGCACCACACCTAGGTGGGAACTGTTGCAGGCTGAACCAAGCCCAAGCCTGCAGGAGCTAAGTCCCCGCTCTTACCCAGCATAACTTAGGACCCCCACATTCATGTGTTACAGTGGCACTGCTGTGAGCAGTGCCACCACAGAAGCACCCCTGGCTGGTGCCAAAGTGCTCCACATAGCAAGTGCTCAAAAACTGTTAGCTATTTTCACTATTTTACTTTCTATTTCAAAACACCTGGTAACGTTCATCATTTTATTTGTTTCTCATAACAACACTAAGCAGGGGTAGAACTCGATCATTAGCCCTAAGGTTACAGGGGAAGAAACTGAGACCCAGAGAAGTGAAGGGACCCAGGTCTTGTTTCTTCCATCAGAAGGCTCCTTCCCCTCTCCTACTGGCCACCGCTCAGGTCACATTTCCATCCGATCTGGAACATTCCCACCAGCCCAGCAGTTCAGGGCTGGCCTCCTTTGTGCCCTAGCAGACTCCCACCTCCAGGGCAGATGCAAGAGTGAAAACCTTCCTTCAGCCACAAAGAGACCAAGAAA
This sequence comes from Varecia variegata, assembly GCA_028533085.1. Taxonomy (NCBI): domain Eukaryota; kingdom Metazoa; phylum Chordata; class Mammalia; order Primates; family Lemuridae; genus Varecia; species Varecia variegata. The sequence continues at coordinate 20,237,366 of CM052437.1, forward strand.
AAGCAGACACACCCTCTGTAGGCATCAAATTCCCACTCTCTGAAGGACAGAGAGTTCCTGCAACCGTGAGCGGGAGCAGGTGGTGAGGGCTTCTCAGAGCTGTCTCCTCCACACCCACGACCTTCCACACTGCACCTCTATGCCAGGCCCCCACCTCACAGGCCTCTTCTGGCATGCTCCTGGGTTCCAAGTGCCATGCGACTTCCCGGGCCTCTCTCTCACGGGGCCCGTGAACTTCGCCCGGGAGCGCCCTAATAAAGCCTCGTTACTTACCCCTTTTCAACTCTGCTCGTCTTTCTTTCTCTGGCGTCAGTCACCCAAAAACCTTACAAACTATATTTTCTCCGACACTACTTTCTCCATGAAATGCCTCACGGGCTCACTCACAAAACTCCTCTAATGTGAATCCATGTCAATGCCCCTGGGCCCCACCCCAAGATGATGCCACTGTTTCTTCCCATCCCCCTCCGCTCCCTCCTGCCAGCCCCAGTGCCACAGTGTTCTTTTCTCAAAACATAAATTTAGCTGCTCCAAGAGGATGGGCAAGGCTGGTGGCAACTGTGTTCTCTGCAGGTGGCGTGAGTTACTCTGCCTTGGCAGGGGCCTCTCCTTGCAGGCTCCTCAGCATCTTCAGCCCTTGGCTGCGCCTGGCTAAGCACACCTGTAGTGGCAGCCTTGGCCTTGAGACGTTCACTCACCCAGGGAGCCAAAGCTGTAATTAACATCCCCCAGAAGATGTTCCCTCCCTCTGGCTTCTCTAACTCCCCTCAGCATTTTTTTCCTCCTTTATGCAATTTATTCACAATGGACATGTTATTCAGATCAGCTGGGGAAAGTAGACCCACCTGCAGTGAAATAGCATGTCTTTCTTCACACCCCAAATTCTAAATGCTTGAGGGATTTTAAGCCGAATCTGATATTTGTCCTTTTTACCACTTGCCGCTGCACACTGGTCTGCTTATTCCAATGTGTCCCCTAAACATATCTATTTCACTTCTCTCTGGTCTTCCCAGACGACTAGGCACTTCCAGAAGGCTGGTGGAGTGATTTTTGCACTTTCTTTAAACCAGGGGGCGAGGCCGCCATCTAGCGTCCAATATGGGAAGTGCAGGCATGAAACAAGTCATCTGTGAACAAGAACATTGCACCCGACCTGCCAATTTTAGGGAACGTTGGTGACAGTTTGGTGACAATCATGCAATCAGACAGGTTACATATATTAGACAGCTAAAGAAATAGTGTGTGGGTGGAAAAAACATTTCTTTACCCCCTCTCAGGGTAGAGTGACCAACCATTCTGTTTACCTGGGACTTAGGGAGTTACCTAGGACAGAGGACTTTCACTGCTAAAATTGGGAAAGTCCCAGGAGAAGAAGGACAAGTTGGCCACCCTATATGGAGAGATGAAATGATTCTGGGAGCAGAAACTGTAATAAATAAGAGTTCTTGGGTTTCTGGTTGGGGACAGAAGACTCTTAGCTTTAGAAAGAGAATTTTTGCTTTTCTAGAAGAGACTAGGCTTTGTGGTTATCAGAGTGAAGAGGCTCAGCCAGGGAGCAGAGAGATTACTTAGGGCACTAGCCAAAGATATCCTGATCAAGAGACCAGGCTGAGCTGAGGAGATTCCCTGTCAGCCTCCAAACTGAGGAATCTCAGTTGAAATGGTCCATTTCCTACTGTAACGAAGGCAGGTTCTGCAACTTCTCTTACAGACTTTGCCTTGAAGTCTCTAACATAGCCTCAGTACTTCAAGTAAACGCATTTTGACCACACTCAAGAAGGGAAGTGTTGCTTCACTAACCATCTGGGAACCGCCCCGTGAGCAAGTGGACTTGGGAGTTGCAGCTCTGCCATGAGCTACGTGGCACTTGAGCAAGTGACTTAACTGCTCTGAAGCTGTTTCCTCAATGGGTTGTTTTGCAGACTGGATGACCTATACATCCAATAAACCTTGTCTATGATTGACCAAGCAACCCAGAAGCATGTCCCAGCCCTGAAGTCAGAGTCCTGGGGTCTCTTCCCTTTCTTCAAGCAGACCCCTCATGGAGCCTGCTTTCCTTCCCATTTAGGGTGCCCACCCCCTATTGACTTCTTGCTTTTCTTCCTACCTGGAACTCATTGCCCACCCTGCCCCTCACCCCCAGGGCTGGCTGCAGAGTGGAGACTATAAGAGATAATCTAGGTAAAGAGCCTAGAGCAAGGTCTGACCCAAAGTAAGAGCTTGAAAATTCCCCTGCTGTGGTGGTTCTCCCACCTTCACCTCCAAGCCACAGGTCTTGTTATTTTCAAACATCTCTGAAGTCTAAGAAACAAAAGTTCAAGAGATTGCCCAAATTTTGCCCTAAAATCTAAGCAGTGCTGAAGAGCTTCAAAGTCCTTCCTGGTTCACCTGTTCATCCATTCAACAAAGATTTACGGCCCCTATGCCAGACACTGTGTGAGGCAGGAAGGATGCCTGGGAACACGACAAACGCAGCCCCTGCCATTGGAGACTTACAGCCAACAGGGAAGCCAGGCATTAAAGGTGAATTACGAGAAGGTACAAGGGATAGGACTTGGAGGGCCGAGGGAACGTGGAACAGAGAACCCATCTCCCGGTGGGGGGGGGGATCTCCACCAGGCAGTGACATTGAAGCTGAGGCATGAGGGATGAGGGTGGGAATGAGCTCACCTGCCCAAGAGAGGGACAAGAGGAAAGGAGGAGAGAGTTCCCAAGTGCAGGAAAGAGGCGATGATGGTCAATGCCTGGGACTAAGGCTGGAAGACAGAGCGAGAGAAGCAGACCAGTGAGCGGTGGCGCCACGAGGGGAGGGAAGAGCTGGGTCTTGCAGGACCTGAACGGCTTTGTAAGGACACGGGACTTCCCTCTGAGGGCCACAAGGAGCCCAGGTGAGCCTGAAGCCTGGGAGTACAGATCAGATTAGAACGTGGAAAGCTCCCTCTTTTGTCCCCGAGGGCGAAGGTGAGCAACAGCGTCGCCCTTCCTCAAGGCTCCTTCCTTTCCACAGATTCTTCAGGGAAGGTTAGTATGGAGCCATGGGTGTGAAATATGGGCTGTTCAGGTGGGTAAATCTCCTCCCCAAAAGACTGCCGTACTAGAACCCCAGAGCTCAAAGAGACCATCAGATAACACATATCTTCCCAGCAAATCACCCGAGGGAGGGAGAGGATTGCAGAGTGGCTCTGCCCCCAGGCCCAGAAGCTGGCAGTAAGCTGGCTGCAGTGCCCACACGGGCTTCCTTTTGTTCCTTATCGCTAATGTTAGTGCTAGTTTTTACAAGTGGTTCACAAATCCAGCTTATTCTAACCCCTACGTATTTCTTAAATCCCTACCTTGTGCATCAGTTGATCTGCCATGGTTGAACAAAAATGACCTCAATGCTTTTGGGTGTGGGGAAGTTAGATATAAAATAGCAACCTCATTACAGTCTTCACAGAGCTTATAATCTTGTGAGGAAAGGAAAAAAGGAATTCAGTAGGAAGAAAAGGACAGTAACAACCTCTGTACTCCTTGGTTAGGAAACTGAGGCTGGAAACACCGAGAACCATTTGCCAAAGATTGAGATGGAGTCAGTGCCAGGGCCAGGGCTGGAACCCACCAGACCATGCTGGCCAGGGCTCACGCAAAGGCCCCTGGGGAAGAGCCTGGGGACCCTTCCCTGCTCTGTGGGAGGTTTCAGGTAAGTCATGGACCAGATTCCTAGCCATAATCCACTATAAGAGCCCCTGTTCTCATCATACAAATCTTTCTTTGGTTCCTCAAAAACGCCAAGTCCATTCCCACAGCCTCAGAATCTTGCTTCTTACTGGAATGCTCTGACCCCTCGATGGTTACTGGTTTCCCCCTCTAGGTACTTCATCAATACCACCTCATCAGATAGGGCCCCCAAAGACCCTTCCTGAAGTGACCCCACCGCCAGACGTGAAGTCTCTCTCTCCCCCAACATCAAGATTTTCATCTTCATTGTTCTCAACCACCAAGGGAATGACCCTGTTCTGTCAGTCCCTTCTCCCACCCCCATGCCCTGAGCTGCAGACTACAGACTCCAAAGACAGGATCTTGTCTGTTTTGTTCACTGCTGCACCCGCTGAAGGGAGGAGGCTTGGCATATGGCAGGCACTCAACAGCTTTAACATGAATTAATGAAAGAAATGCTTTATAAACAAATCCACTTTGAGTAGATGCAGCAAGTCTTATTTGTAAGATAACTAAATTCAAAGGTGGTATAGTGGAGACAAGACCAGGTTGAGCAATCACAGGACATAAATTTAAGTCCTAAATGGACCTTTTTTTCTAGCTGTGGTGGTCAATGTACTGAAAATTCTGAAACTCAGGCTGAATTGAAAAGGAAAGCAAGCAATAGCTTGCACATTGATGTTGAGAGGATCAAACCAGAGAGTATATGGAATGCTTCGAATACTATAAAGTGCAAATAAACATATTATAACTTTACAGAGGGAATTACTGCAATATTTATTTATGTAAGTATTTTCCTTAGCCTATTTAAAATAGACTTGGACTTAGAAAAACTGATTTAGAATTAACATTTCAGAAATCCATCTAGTGTTTTTACACTAGATTGAAACATTTCTATAAATGAGGGCAAAGTGTACAAATTGTGTCTATTTTAGACTCTCTTGTTTTTCTTTCACACTGTGCCCACTGGCAGCTGGCTTCACTTTAGAACAAATTTTGTCGTCCGTTTATTTTCCTTTTTAAAGGACTTTTTCCTATTTATATATGTAATATGTGGTCTTGAAAATTTTTAGAAAATGCTGCGAAGTATTTTTGAAATCACCTGTAGCCCTAACAGTCTAAAGGTAACAAAAGTAAATATTTTAAAATATTTTCTCCCAAATTCTTTTTTAAAACTGAAATTGCATGTGACGGTTTCATTTTGTAGAGCATAAGTGAATGTGCTCCGTTGCTGCCTAATAATGGCTCTGTTAGGCTGGCTGAGACCTGAGCAGGATCCAGAGGGCAGTGTACAGGGGAAATGCACAGGAGTTTGGTTCTGACTCTACTTCTTAGTAGCTTGTATACTTTGGGCAAGTTATTTACCCTCTCCGAGCCTCAGTTTTCTCCTCATCTGCAAAATGAGGCATAACAATTCCTATCATATAGAGTGGTTGTGAGCACTCAATAAAATATATAAATTGACTGAAACATAGTGGTGCTCCATAAATTACAATCATATTATTAGTGCTTTTAATAATAATGTCTTTAAAGATGGCAGCTCAGTCTCGAATAAAGACATTAAATTGAAGCAAAGTTGGCTGAAGCCACACATGGTAGAACGAAACAGGTGAGAACTCTGCACAGGTTGCTAGAATCTGGCCTGGGTAACCAGAGAAAACTTCCCATGTCCAGCGCTTCCTTATTCCTTGAGAACAGCATCAAGTACATAGAAAGTCAATGAGGAACTGGCAACACCCAGGTCTGGCCACAACTGAAGGATAGTAATCAGAGAGCAGAAAGGTAAGTGTGGCAAAGCTATGACGTGGCACCCAGAGGGCTCTGCAGGATGAAGGACTGATTCCCCTAGCTGCTGGGAATGCCGCTGGGAGACCACTCTCAGCTGTCACCCCTCTGTGGATGATCTCAATGAAGAAAGCTGCCTTGCCAAAGGTCACATCTCTTTTCAGGGTAACCCCCACCCTGTGACTGGTGATATGGGCATGCAAAGGCCTGCCCCTCTCTTTCCAATCCAGGACAGCTCTGAAAGCTCATCTCATCTTCAGAATGCCCTGGAGGGTCAGCTGAGTCTTCATTAGGGCCATGGTACCTCCCTCTACACAATCCTGCTCCCTTCCACAGATGTTGATCCCAAAAGTGCTCCCTAATGAGCCTCCTATGACTGACTCCATCTCTGACTCTGCTTCCAGGAAAATCCAGCCTATGGCAGGAGCCTCACCTGTTCCCCCTCCTTGCTGCTTCTGGTGCAGTCACTGCCATAGGGTCTAGGGGGCTTCTTGGGGACACAAAGGGCTGAGCTGACATTAGATTGTATTTTTACATTTTGCTTTTATTTTATCAATGTCACAAAAGGATTTCTGCTCCCAGGAAGATGGAGTAGTCATACTTTTTCCTATTTGTCCTGCTAAATGCAACTAAACTGAAATTGCATGTGACAGTCTGATTTCTTACACAGCATAAAGTAAATGTGCTACATATATTTATGTGCTACATATATTTATGTGCTACATTACTTTTGTGCTACACATATTTATATGCTACATTATTTAAGTGTGACATATATTTATATTATACATAAAACACAGAAAAAAAGATTCTGAAGGTGGTGAGAAGGAAGACAGGCTAGGGACCTCAGGATACAAAAAATGATACAGTGGTGAGTTCCTTGAGTTTTCTTTTTGCCTCATATATCCCAGACTTGGAGCTAAAGGAGCCAGCAACTCAGAAATGGCAATAAGCACATAGAAAAATGTCCCCAACAAAAGTCTGCTTTCTCTAGCCAAAAGACCAGGAAAAGGGCAGCCTAGCAAAAGAAAACTTTTAGACAATAACACTCGATGCTCTGTATTTTGACTCTATCAATGTTCATATCCTGGTTGTGATATTGTACTACAATTTTGGAAGTTTAATGTTTAAAAAATGTCATAAAAGTCATATATATTTGTTGTAAAAAATTAAACTAAAATTAAATTTTAATTAAACTTAATTAAAATTAAATTAAATTCAAATTAATTTTAATGAAATTAACTAAAATTGAATTAACAATTAAATTAAATAAGTATATAAAATAAAAAGTTCCTTGTAAGATACCTGGACCCTACCAATTCCCTTGACCCTCTCCCCATACACCCACATGAACGCACGCACACACAAACACAGCCTCTAGAGAGATACAATTAATGGTTTGGTTTGGGTTGGTATATATTGCTCAGATTCTTTGTATATCCTAAAATATCTACCTACCTATATATATAATTTTCATTTTTTAAACCAAAAACGGAATTATACTATACAGTTCTGCAACTTACTTTTCTTGTTTAATGTATTGTGGGCACTTTTCTATATTAGTATTTCATTTCTATCAATGGCTACACAATATTCTACTGAATGGATGTGCTGTAATTTATCATTTCTTATAATGATAGAAATATGTTTTTTTCTTTCAACATCACAAATATTGCTGGAAACAATTATTTTTTTATTTGTGCTAATGTATTTCTAGTATCATTTCCTAGAACTAGAAATTGTTAGACCAAAAAGTTTTGCCTATTTTAAAACGTAATAGAGTATGCCTTTTTCCCTCTACAAACACTGTACCAATTTATAAAGTCACTAATGGAGTATGAGACTGTTTGCCTACACCTTCAACACAGATACTGGGTTTCAAAAATTCCTCTGGTGTCATATTTGTTTGTTTTTTTTTTTTTTTCAGTCTCACTCTGTTGCCCTCAGTAGAGTACCATGACGTCAGCCTAGCCAGCAACCTCAAACTCCTGGGTTCAAGCAATCCTCCTGCCTCAGCCTCCCGAGTAGCTGAGACTATAGGCACGTGCCATGACGCCCGGCTAATTTTTCTATTTTTAGCAGAGACGGGGTCTCGCTCTTGCTCAAGCTGGTCTCGAACTCCTAACCTCAAGCTATCCTCCTGCCTCGGCCTCCCAGAGTGCTAGAATTACAGGCGTGAGCCACTGTGCCTGGCCTCATATTTGTGACAATAGCAGAAATGTGGAGAAAATAGTGTCCCCCGACATAGACATAGGAGTTTAGGTTCCAACACTACATACAAGGGTAAGACATGTAGACAAGGGTAGTCGTGAAGAAAAAGAGAGGTAGAGACATAGAGACAGACAGACGAATGGATGGACAGACAGATGGATGGATACATGTATGGATAATAGATATATAAAGATATGAAATCACATTTGATTCAGTTAAACATTTTTAGAACAAGCACACAGCTTTAAATATCCTAAAGCCAAGTGCCATGAATATATTGGATGGTTTCAGTAGTGAGAAAAATATTTTATATATAAAAACAAAAATATGTGAAATTCTAAATTAAACTAGTTGTATCAAGAACAAAAGTCCTAAAGGCCGAGCAGAAGTTTTCTAGGAGTGCATGCAAAGGTTGGTGTAAAAGCTGGGAGCTCTGAGAAGCAGCCAGGACGGTAATGTGGCAGAACATTAGGCACCTGTAGGGAAAGGGGACAGTGCAGAACCTGTTCACAGTGCAGGGAGCAGCAGGGAGAAGATGGGTACAGGAAGCAGAGAGCAGGTGTGGTGGCCTCTGACCTCCCTCCAAGAGAACCTGCGTAGCCACAACTTTGGCCCTGGCCGCTCCCACCCCACTCCTGAACACACGGCGGGTTCTGCAGCTGGGCCATTTCTGCCTGAGGTGGGATTCCTCTCACTGGCTGCCATCTCTTGGGGATGCTCCATTGTCCAAAGCTCTCCCTACCCAATCCTCCTTCTCTGCCTCTCTCCTTCCACAGGTATCAGGTCTACATCGCAGTCTGATGGCTCTTCAGCCTACTGCTGCATGTCACCCCCCCCACACAGGTGTTTTCTCCCTCTCATCTCTGCATGTCTAATCCCATCTTGGCATCTGCTTCTTAGGGACCTGAACTGACCCAGAGAGAGAGATGGAAAAGTGGCATTTCACTCCATTAGACTTTGCTGCCACCCTACTACCACACCTGGATCACGAAAGTTAATCCCTTACTCCTGCCAAGCTATGGGTTCCTCATCTGCAACATGGGAGAGATGGACTACAAAACCTCCAGGTCCTTTCGGCTCTATGGCTCCACAAACTGAATTTGTTAAGATTTCAAACTTGACAATGTGATCTTTACTGTCAGAGGGAAAGGAGGATTTTCTTTGAACTTATAAACCAATAAACAAGGATGAATCCTTCCTGTGAACAGTCTGTTATTAATCCCAGAGTGTAGTGGCTTATACCAGGCAGGAGAGCAAGAACAAAATGGATGATGGAGGAGGACACGAGGAACTGGGGGTGCAGGAAGGACACCCGGGTCCTTGAGTTCCTCTGCACAAAGACGGTGCAGAGTTCACAACCTGCCCTTATTTGCCCTGACTTCTTTTTTTAAAACTACAGAGGTTTTCCAGACTTTAAAAAAAAAAAAAAAATCAATACAGAAGTGCATAAACTGCTTAAGGGTTATAATTGCTCACAGTATCATCTTTCTGTTTGCAAAACTTTCTCTATTTTACACAAACCCATATATCTGCACTTGTACACATTTTATCTTTTGAATTTTTAAAATTATAAAAGAAATAGAAGCCTATTGTAAAAAAAAAAATCGTTCTTTAGAAGATACTGAAGCTTATGGAGAAAAAGTGTAAGTTCCACTTGACCTCTGTCCCAATCTGGTCACCTGCAAGGAGGTAACACATATGAATGTACAACCTCCTACTTGATATATTTCTTTGTATTCCAAACAAGCAGCTAGAATTTTAACAAGTGCAAAACAGGACTCTTGACTCTCACTCTATACCCACTCCCCGAAGCCATTCCTTGAGGCCCCAGTGTTTCTCATTCACTAAAGGCCCCCACATTCATCTCTTTGCTTAGGCTAAAATCTGGGAGACCAGGACATCTTATATATCCCAGACACTGCCACTTCTTCTTGTGACTATGACCATGGCCCTAGCGTAAGCCCCATCTGCTCTCACCTACATCACCAAATTCACTTTTGAACTTATATCCAGGTTTCTAAGAGTATCCAGAAAAATCATTTTAAAATGCAAAATGAAAATGAGGTTTGAACCACTGCACTGCATTTCCATTACACTCAGAATAAAGTCCGTCCCTGTTGGCCCCCTGTAACCTGGTGTCTGCCCCACTTCCAACCCTTTTCCTTTCACTGCTTACACTCCAGGCTCACCAGCCTTCCTAGGCCACCTGAGCTCCTTCCACCCTGGGACCTCCAATTTTCTGTCCCCTCTGTCTGGGACACCCTTCTCCACCATTTGCACACAATGTTCCTTCTCAAATATCCCTTCCTGCACAACTTCAAGTAGACACCCCACCTGACCTCAGTGCCCAGTTTTTTACAAGGCACTTGCAATATTCTGCAAATATTTGATTATTTACTTGTTCAGTTTCTCTCTCACTAGAGTCTGTCACCTGTGAGGGGCAAGGACTTTGGCTTACTCGGCACAGCATCCCTGGTTTCAAAAGCAATGCTTGGTTCAGTTGGTAATTCAGAAAAAAATTACAAACAAACAAAAAAAAGCAATGCTTGGTACCTAGTAAGTGTTCAGTAAATATTTATTGATTGAAAAAATGAAAATATACATATGTATCTGGGATTTTTTAAATAATTGCTTTAATTCTCTTTTCAAATTGCTCTTTTCACTTAAAAAATATTACACAAACACCATTCTATGTCAGTACACATAAACCACTTCACAAGGTATCATGCTATGTCTGTATTATAATTTATCAAACCATTTAGCTACTGGTGGACATTTAGCTCATTTCCAGTTTATATTTTTTGGGGGGTATTATAAATAGTGATTTAATGAGCTTTCTTCTACATATATTCCTGCACCCTGGATAAGTGTTTTCATAGACTAAGTAAAGAAGTGGGATTGCTGGTTTAGAGTCTTAGTTGCCTTTAAAGAGATAACTGTGGACTAGAAGAATGAGCATAGGCTTTGTTTCAGATGATCTGAGTTTAAATTTTACCTTTTCCATGAATTTACTCTGTGACATTGGGAGTCTCTCTGAGACTCAGTACCCAAACCAGCAAAATTTCACAAATCTATACATCCATACGAGATAATGGGTGTGTAAGTATCTTCTACAATGTAAAGTTCTGTAGAAAAGGTAAAATTATTAATCAAATAGTGTGGCATATCAGTTAAGAGCATGGGCTCTGGAGCCATCCTACCTGAGTGCTAATATTAGGCACCACTGTTTACTGTATGCCATGGGCAGATTGCTCAACTTTTCCAGGCCTCAGTTTTGTCACCTGTATATAAAACAAGGACAGTAATAGTATCTATCCCATAGAGTTGTTATGACGACTATATAAGTCAATATGGATAAAATACTTAGAGAGTACTGAGTTGCACATGGTAAACACTATATAGGTACTATTATTGTTATTATGATATCACTGCTGTGCTTTATTTGGTAGCATAAAGCATTACTTCATGAAGAACAGAGCTACCTATATACCCTTTTTGCTTAAAAAAATATCCTCATGTCTTCATAAATTGTAAAAAATTCTCTCTCACCATTTCCTTCACTTTATCTAAGCTTTCTCACCTTTTATTAAATTTGTCTTCCTTTTCAACTTGCTCACACAGAATGTGTTGCACAAAATACTACATATAGATCTACTCTATATTCAAGGTCTGCCACTCAAAAACTGGATTAAAAAATATATCTAATATTTCTGAATGATTTCTAGGAAATAAATACATGACATTGTGCTGCTCTGAGAAAGTGGAAAAAAAAAAGAAAAGAAAAGCTGCCAGTGTATTGTACTGCCATGTTATCATCACCCAAAGCCCCTGGTTATTATTTGTTGTGTGCTCATGTTGAAATTCAAATGGCACATACACGAAAGACAAAGCTCAGCCCTGCCTCAAGCCTTTCTGCAGAACTCTCACTGAGCACTGGTGAAACAGGGCTGTTACAATGGACACAGTTCTCCTTCTTTGCCTGGTAGATGTCAAATTACATGAAGTCTCCCAGGAACACAGGGAGACACAATGGCCATGGCTCTGGAGAAAGAGAATGCCATACACAAGCGTTGATCTGTGATTCCACCTACTGCATGGTCATTATCTTTGTATCTTTGAATACCGGACTTCTGTACTTTTCGCTTGCTCTCTCTCTCTCCCCCCGCCCCCCGCCCCCCCAAGAAGCCATTCATTTGCTCATTCTCCAAAGTCCATTTTGGAGTCAAAGAACACATCCACGGAGGTCAAAAATGTGCTGGCCATGAGCCATTTCCCAGCTTACTGAACCTCTGTCAACACGAAGGGCTTTGTGTGAACTCCATAAGATGAAATCTTTTCAGATCAAAGCTTATTCAGATGGTACCAGTTAGAATCCAGAATTACAGTCAGGATGGAAAGATTTCTTGATAGAACTCCTAAGCTGGTCAGTCCTGTCACTAGTATATGTTTAATAGACTCATTTTCCAAAAATATTCCTTTTCCAATAGTGAGGCTTCTGATCCTAAAAACCTAGGTCTTAGAAAACTTTAAATTGAGGATCTCGAGACTTTAAAGGCTTTTTAGGGTTAAAAAAAATAAAATTGTCTGTAATTACAGAAACATCTTGGTCCAGCCAAATTGCTGAGACTGGCACTTTCAGTCTATCTACTACCTGTCCTTGGCCTGGACTTCCAACATCTTTTCTATCTGACATCCAATGCTGTTCTGCTAAACAGACTTTCTCAGTCTTCCCATCTTCCCCAAGCTCGCTCACACTTCCTGTCTCAGAGCCTCTGCTCAAGGGCAAATTAGTCACTGAGGAACTTTTACAACAGATGCTGGAAAGCACCTGGCAATGTCTTCAGCAATAATGGTAACACAGCTCTGTCTGCCAGACTAGAACCGGCCTTCTTTTGGGAAATGCCAGTTCCCCAACTCCAGCCAGGCAGTCCTGGGAGCTGTGGGAGCTGCCAGGAACGGCTTCCGCACACCAGCAGTTGTGATTGGTCCCTGAGCCAGCCAGGCCAAACAGAATCCTTGCTGGGACTCTCCCAACTGGAGCTTGCAAGGAAAAGACTCTCCAGTCAGGAAGCCATAACGAGATAAACACGGAGCCCCTTAAGGCCACACAAGTGGTCAACTTGCAAAGAGAGAAGTGGAGATAGAATCAACCAGTCTTGGCTGCTTCTGAGTTTCCTAAGGCCATTTCAAACCAGCCTTCCTGTTCTTTGGTGATATGGGCCAATAAATTTCCTTCTTATGTTTCAGCTACTTCAAGCTGGATTCCTGCTCCTTACAACCTAGTATTGCTGACTGGTAATGGTAGTTTTGCAGAAGATGCAAATTCTTCACATGATCAGTTTTTGTATCAATCCTCCATAAAAACTGAGAACAAATTAAACTTAAAAATGCTTGTGACAATAAGATTTACCTTTACCAGTTTTCTAATTGCTAAAGGTAAACATATACATGTAAAATGTTTATAAAAACTAGGACAGTGTAGAAAATGAACATTTCAGAGGTTCACACATATATAAGTACATATAATAAATCTTATTATTTTTCCAGACTATGTATATAATCCTACATAGCTTGCATATTCCACTTAATAACACATTTTGGACAATATGGTATAACAATTCATATAAGGTGCTTTGTGGAGGTTTTTTGTTTGTTTGTTTCTCCTAAGAGATAGGGTCTTCCTCTGTCGGCCAGGCTATAGTGCAGTGGCATGATCATAGCTCACTACAACCTCAATCTCTTGGGCTCAAGTGATCCTCCTGCCTCAGCCTCCTGAGTTGCTGGGATTTTAAGTGTGAGCCACCACACCTGGCTAATTTTTCTTATTTATTTATTTTTTTTTTAGAGACAGGCATCTGACAATGTTGCCCAGGCTGGTCTGGAACTCCTAGCCTTAAGCGATCCTCCTGTCTCAGCCTCCTGAGTTGCTGCGATTACAGGCATGAGCCAACGTGCCCATCTCTCTGTGCTGCTTTAAATGTTTATGTTCAAAGTGCATTTTCCTAAATGACTATCATTGATATTAATCACTGCGGTCGCTAAAAGTGTGTATACAGTAATCCCCCTTTATCCAAGGGGGATACATTCCAAGACCCCTAGTGGGTACCTGAAACCATGAATAGCACTGAACCCTATGTGCATTATGCTTTTTCCTATACAGTAACAGGCAGAAAGCGTGTACAGCGTGGAGACACTGGACAAAGGAATGGTGCACATCCCGTGCTGGACAGGGCAGGACAGTGCCAGATTTCATCACACAGCTCAGAACAGGATGCAATTTAAAACTTATAAGTTGTTTATTTCTGGAATTTTCCATTTAGTATATTTGGATCATGGAAAATGAAACTGCTGGTTAGGGGAGATGATGGTAATCTTATTGATAGAATTCTCATTTAGAGCCCAGGGTCCTTTGCTATTGACCTTTTGTGTGCAGACAGGTTTTCAAAGAAGTTGCATGACTCCTTTTTCATTTCCATGATATAAATCATGTCAGACTTTTGGCAGTATTGCAAGTACTTTCTCCATTCAGAGTCGAATTGTGAAAGAAAGCTATCAGGCATTTGCCTGGCTGTCTGTGAAGTGACCTTAACATCACTGTGGATGGTACAGAGAAAACAGGAAAATCCACTCACCTTGCACTTAGGTTCATGACCAACAGTCATGGAAATAACAAGAACTAACACAACAGCAACTTTTATAGAGCACTTAACAGGTGCCAGGGACATCACCTGAGCAGTTAACATTGGTGGCATTATTTAATGCTCACAATAACCTGAGTTAGCACTATTTCTAGTAATTGTGTGGAGCTCTTGCCCATGGTCATACAGCAAGGAAGCAGCAGTGCTGGGGCTGGACCTCGGGCTTAATATTATAACTAAAGCTCGAGTCTTTTGCCACCATTTTATTCTGTTCTCTAACTGGCCCACCTAACATTTGTCTCTCCTTACCTCAAGACTCAGATTTTGAAATATTAAAGTTTTTATTGTTGGGAAAGTGTGTGGAAATTTTACTACAGCTTTTGCTATTCTTAACAATTACAGGGGTAATGTTATAATATCCTCTTGGCTGGTGCAACGTGATGCAAGTAAGGGTGAAGGATTGCTAATTCAGGTTCTGTTCCTTGACCATTCGAACATTTCCTTGAGTCGGGCTTATGGAAATAAGATACATTAGAAAGAATGCAGGTATGTGTGTTAACAAAATTAAAGCTAATTATAAAAGGCACTAAGTAATAAGAAAACAGTATAAAACATGACTTTAGGAAAATCAGGTGATGTGTTAGTTTCCTATCACTGCTCTAACAAAATACCATAAGCTCAGTGGCTTAAAACAACACAAATTTAATACCTTACCGTTCTGGAGGTCACAAGTCCAAAATGGGTCTTGTGAAGTTAAAATAGAGGCTGAAGTGGCAGAGTTGTGTTCCTTCTGGAGGCTCCAGGGGAGACTTGGTTTCCTTGACTTCTCCAGCTTCTAGAGGCTGCCTCCATTCCTGGGCTCAGAGCCCCACGTCACTGGAATCTCTGCTTCCCTGCTCACATCCCCTTCTCTGACTCTCTCACTCCTTATTTGTAAGAAAATGTAGTTTATTTTTTAATTGTGGTAAAATACACATTTACCATCACAATCATTTTAAGTGTACAGTTTAGTAGTGTTAAGTATATTCGCACTGTTGTGCAACAGATCTCCAGAACTTTTGCATATTGCAAAACTGATACACTATATCCAATAAACGGTAACAGTAACGCCTCAGGCTGGGCATGGTGGCTCACACTTATAATCCTAGTACAGTGGGAGGCTGAGACAGGAAGATCACTTGAGGTCAGGAGTTTGAGATCAGCCTGAGCAAGAGCTAGACCCATCTCTACTAAAAATAGAAACAAAAATAAACCAGACAACTAAAAATAGAAAAAATTAGCCACCGATGGTGGCTCACGCCTGTAGTCCCAGCTACTCAGGAGGCTAAGGCAGGAGGATCACTTGAGCCCAGGAGTATGAAGTTGCTATGAGCTAGGCTCACGCCAGGGCACCCTAACTTGTGCAACAGAGTCAGACTCTGTCTCAAAAAAACAAAAAAAACAATAATGCTTCATTTCTCCCTCCCCTCTAGGTCTGGGCAACTATCATTCTACTTTCTGTTTCTATGAATTTGACCACTTTAGATACCACATATAAGTGGAATCTTACAGTGTTTGTCATTTTGTGACTGGCTTATTTCACTTAGCAAAATGTCCTCAAAGCTCACGTATGTTGTAACATGTGTCAGAATTTTCTTTCTTTTAAAGGCTGAATCATATACCATTGTATGGCTATACCACATTTTGTTTATCCATCCATCCATAGATGGACACTTGGGTTGCTTTTACCTTTTGGCTATTGTCAATAATGCTGCTATGAGCATAGGTGTACCAAGAGATTTTTGAGATCCTGCCTTCAATTCTTTTGGATAGATATACTTGCTGGATCATAATTCTATTTTTAATTTTTTGAGGAACCACCTATTTTTCATAGCAACTGCACTATTTTACATTCCTGCCAACAGCACTTGAGAGTTCCAACTTCTCACATCCTTGCCAACACTTGTTATTTTCTCTTTTCTTTTGTATAATAGCCATCCTGATGGGTATGAGTTGGTATCTCATTGTGGTTTTGATTTGCATTTTCCTAAGGCTTCGTGATGTTGGGCATCTTTTCATACACTTCTTGGTCTCTTTCTCTAACTCTGATCCCTTTACCTCCCTTTTATAAGAATCCTTGTGATTACACTGGGCTCACCTGGATAATCCAAAATACTCTCCCTACCTCAAGATCCTTAATTTAATCCCATCTGCAAAGTCCCTTTTGCCCTGTAAGATAACATATTCACAGGACCTGGAGATCAGGATATAGACAGCTTTGGGAGTATTATTCTGTCCTCCACAGAAGAGTACTCTGCTTGCCAAAGCCAAGCGAATAAAAAGTTTGAAAAATGAATGTTTGGTTGATGATTTCAAATACGGTACAGAATCTGTGCACTCCAAAAATATTTGGCTGAATTTTATGATAGTGTCCTTTGATACAGAGTTTAGTAAAGTGGCAGGGCCACAATCCAGAATAAGTGACTAATATTTGATAGAAATATTCACACAAGTACTCAAAAGATATACGAAAAAGAATTTTCAAAAAAATAAAAGGCAAAATGACTAGAAAGTAGTCAGCAAAATTCTGATCATTTGCAGACAAATTTTTCCATCCAGAAAATTCAGGAAAATAAACTACAAAATCATTATCTTTCTTACAAAACAACAAATAACCAGTTAGAGTTATAATATACAATATGGGAAGTTCCCATTTACAGTTATCACCTGTATTAGTCTGCTAGGGCTGCTACAACAAAGCACCATGGATTGGGTGGCTTAAATAGAAATTTATTCTCACAGTTGTGGAGACTAGAAGTCTAAGATCAAAGTGTTGGAGAGTTCGGTTTCTTCTGAGACCTCTCTTCTTGGCTTGCAGATGGCTGCCCTCTCCATGTGTCCTCACATGGTCTTTTCTCTGTGTGCAGGCATCCCTGGTGTCTCTCTGTGACCTAATCTCCTCTTCTCATAAAGACACCAGTTAGACTGGATTAGGGCCCACCTTAATGGTCTAATTTTGACTTAATTACCATCTAAAGTCCCTACCTCCCAATACAATCACATTCTGAAATACTACAGGTTGCATTCAACATATGAACTGGGGAAGGGGGTACTCAATTTAGCCCATAACATCCCCAGAAAACATACAGTACCTAGATATAATCCTAAAATGCTCTATGAACCCAGAAGGCGGCAGCTATACCATGAAATTTTACTGAAAGACATAAAAGAACACTTGAATAAATGGAGAAATGCACCATGTTCTTGGTGGGAAAGTCTTAGTATTATAAAGTTTCAATAAAGTATCAATTTATTCCAAATTATTTTACTGGTATAACACAATTCTAACCAAAAACCCAACAGGATATTTTTCAAATCTCTCACCCTTTTTCATTTTTCTTCCATATTTGTTATATTATCTTTTTTTTTTTTTTCTTTGAGACAGAGTCTCATTCTGTCACCCTGGGTAGAGTGCAGTGTCATCAATGATGATGACACTGAGCTATGAAGCTCACTGCAATCTCAAACTCCTGGGCTCAAGCGATTCTCTTGCCTCAGGCTCCCAAAAGCTGGAGACTACAGGTGTACCACCAGGCACAGCTAATTTTTCTATTTTTAGTAGAGACAGGGTCTAGCTCTTGCTCAGGCTGGTCTTGAATTCCTGAGCTCAAGCAATCCTCCCATCTTGACCTCCCAAAGTGCTAGGATTACAGGTGTGAGCCATCACACTTGGCCTATTATCTTTAATTATATGCTCTTTATAGCTAATGAGTATACCACCCTCAGCTCAGACCCATTGTCTTTCACCCCAAATCAACCTTCCCAACCACCCTATATCACCCTACCAGTCACCTAGGATAAAACCTCTGGATTATCTTTGAAAATTTTGTCCTTAGTCCCCCTATAAACAGTCAGCCCTGTGTAGCCACTCTTGTTAAAGTTAAACCTGCACCTTCATTTCCATTCCTATCTGCCCTTCATATCTCATACTTGGATTTTTTTTTTTTTTTCTGGTAGAGACAGGGTCTCACTATGTTGCCCAGGCTGATCTTGAACTCCTGTCCTCAAGCAATCTTCCCGCCTGGGCCTGCCAAAGTACTGGGCTTACAGGGGTGAGCTACCACACCCGGCCTCATACCTGGATTCTAACTCTGCACATCATCCTTAACTAGAGTAATCTTCTTAAAATATAATTTCACTATTCTTTTCCACATTTACAAATACTGTAGTCAATAACTGTACCAGGTGACCTTTGACAAGTTGATCACTGTGCCTCAGTTTACTCATCTATAAAATAGGGATGATAACAGTACTTACCTCACAGTTATGAAAATTAAAGGAGTTATTAATAATAATTTTAAGGCACTTAGAACAGGAAACACTTCATATGTATTTGTTAAATAAATAAATACTGTCCTCATTGTTTTTACCTGGTACTTAAGGTGTTCCTTCCTGTGGGTTTAGGCATTGTACTCCCTTTTTGAATGATTATATTCAGAAATACTTGAATATTTTAGTGATGAACGTAGGTGTTGATTAAAGCAGTATTTTTAATACCAAAAGATTGAAGGCAAACTATATGTCTATCAGTAGAAAAACTGGTCAATTCATACTATGCAAAACTATGGAGACACAGGTAAATTTGCAAATAAAAGATACATTTGGCATGAAAGGATGGCCATAACATATTGAGTGAAAAAAATCAAGCTGAAGAACAAGAGGTACAATATGCTCTGATGCACATTCATTTTGGGAGAAGGATACACCTAAAGCTGTTAGCAGAAGACAGAAAGAAGTCTCTTATGAAGTGAGGCAGTATAACCTTCCTGCAATAAATGTGTTACTTTTGTAATTAATGCTAATTAAAAACAAAGGGATCAAGAGAAGAAAAAAACTAAAATATTGTATGTTCAAAACTTCCTTATCTCTTGGAAAACTCACTTATCAAAAGATAACTAGTCCTTACTACCACACGGGTTCTTGGGGAAAAGAAAAAAAAGGTAACTAGTCCTTTTGCCTTTGATGTTTCTAGAAACTTTATCTGAATTGAATGAAAATACCGGTGGATCTGGTGATGACCGGGAGTCAAGTACTAGGATTTGCTTCAGAACTTCTGTCCCACCAAGAATGGCTTTAAACACCTTGCAAATTAACCTCAAACGTCAATTTATATTTTTTATCTGAGAAATAAGCATCCTCAAATATTTTTGCTTTACCCTGAAAGTCAGCCAACAGAGATGTAATTACCTGGGAAGTTCGAAGGGAACGAGACGCAAAACCTCCCATCTTAAGTGTGGATGAGGGTTAAGAGAACAGCTACCCTTTTCAACAAACCAACCTCAGACTCTCTGAGGCAGAAAATCTCCATGTGGAACACTGAATTTTCTCATTTTTTTGAGAATCATTTCAGCTACCAAGAAAAAACTCAGGTAGTTGTAAATAAAGTCAGGCACAGTTGAAAAATCCCTTTTTCCGTGGATGTTTTCCAGGAGTTCCTATCTCCTCACACTGGAGGGGTTACGGTTTTGAAAGTAAAAGGTAGCCCTCTCTGAGGGCGGCAAGAGTAAGCGGCCTCAAAGAAATGAATTACACAGTGCATTCTAACTGGCTAGGTACCTGCTTTGTCTAGGAAACAGCCTGTTGTTTTCATTTGTCACCACTGGGCCTCGCTGGGTATCAATAAGCCAGGCCCTAGCCGCCACCTGGTGACGCTAATGACGCCCGAAGGCTCCCAGCTACCGCAGCTAGACAGGCGGAGCCGTCTCCTTTAAGAAGCTGACTCACGTGGATGCAGTGTTGTGTGCTCTCAGCTGGGAGGGGAAGGGGGATCCTAGGTCTCACCACATTGGCCGCCTCAGGAGAGGGGGCAGAGTTAGCCTCTTTGATTGGCTGTACGAGTCCGAGGTGGTGGGTCAGGGGCGGGGCGAGCTGCAGTGAGCTTGCCCAGGGTCTGCGGCTTCTGGGAGGGGCGGGCCGAAACTCGAAGGGAAGCCAGGGTGGGGGAGGGTGAGCCAGAGAAGGGGCGGGGCCCAGCGGAAGGGGCAGGGTGCCGGAGAAAGAGGCGGAGCCTAGAAATGAAGGGCGTTCTGCGCCAACCCGGAGCGCCGACTCCTGGAGGGGCGGAGCCACGCTGGGTGATTGACGCCAGAGGCCCCAGCAGGGAGAGGCGGGGCCAAGGCCGGGGCCTGACTAAACCTGGAGACTGGGTGGCCGAGGGGCTTCGTCCCAGCCGAGGAGCGAATAGCCGCTGGTAGCCGCGGATCTCACTGCAGCTCGGGGTGAGTGCTACGGCAGGGCCTGGGCTCGGAGCCGAGGCTGGGGCAGAGGAGCCGGTCCGGGAGGCTTCGAAGCACTCGGGGATCGGGCCACGGCGGGGGGCCCTGGCAGGAAGTGCCTCTTCCTCGCCGCGCTCCCCGCGGGGTCCCAGCGCGGCCGCCCCCGGCCCCTCTGCACGGGCCCCGGCGCCGGGACTGCGGGCTGACGGACCGGGCTGTGGCTCTTTGTGAGGCCTGGCGCGGCGGCCGCCGCCGGCCCGCCCCCGCCGCGCAGCCGGGCGACGGGCGCGACCACAACAGCCGCGACCCCTCGGCGCGGCGCCTCCGCCCTGCTGTCTCGGGCCGCGCCCACCGGCCCAGCCGCGAAGGCCCCGCACGGCTGCGGAGGCCTGCGGCGCCCCTCCGTGGGCAGTTCGGCCGGCGACCCCCACCCCGCCTGCTGCCCCGCCCCCACCAGGCCGCCGTCCCCGCCGCAGTGTCGGGGGCGCGCAGGGCTCCGCGCCACCGGGCTCCTCGGCCCCCGCCCCGAAGTGAAGTCGGAACTTGGTCGAGTTGTTTAGGCCACGATGACGCGACGGCGTGACCCGTCCTGGAAAGGGCCCCACGCCCGGCCCGCAAGGCATTGCCCACGGGCGGGGGCGGCGTTCGCCCTTGCTGCGCTAGGTGAATGTGCGCTACCCCTGCCTTCCTGCCTGCTGACCCCTGGGCGGAGGGCGCGGAGTGACTGTTGGGCAGCCTGCGGTGTGCGGGGCCGTGGGAGCCCGCGCCCGCGCCCGCTCAGCTGTTTCCTGCTGGTGTTTGTTGTGCCGGAGGAGGCCCCGCCGCCGCCGCGCTCGGCCGCCCCGCCCCTCGCCATTGGCCGGCGGGGGTCACGTGGCCGCGATCAGCTGGGCGGGCGGCAGGGGCGCTCGCGGCTGTGGCGGAGCCCACCGGCGCCCGGGGTCGCCCGGGCTGCCCAGCTGTACCCGCCGCGGGCCGCGTCCTACTGGCCGCTCGCGGGTGGGAGGGTGGGCGTGCTCCTGGAACCCCTTTATTTACAGTCTATGCAGGCAGGTAGGACAAACGAGTATTTCGATGAGCGGGAGTGGGAAGCTGAAATACTATGAAGATTTGTTTAATACTGACAACGACCAGTCTCCTTTTCAAGGGAGAGTCTAGGAAGGTGTAAGCTCGTTTATTTTTAAACTTTTTCTGTTTACAGAGCCCTCGCTGTTGGTAATCTGAGGATTTTTATTCCGGGTCTCCTTGACAGATGGAAACCCTGAAGTAACCTCAGGCTAACCTTGTGTTTTTGGAAAATTAATAGACTTAGGGGTGAAGAAACAAGAAGTAATAAGATATTAGCAATTAGCTAACCTGGCATATACAGCGTTGGAGCTGCATTCCAACAAAGAGGAACCAAAAGCTTGCAGGGTTTCCAGGGTACATACTTGTGCCAGATGCGAAATGCCTTGGGTGGATTTTTTTTCCCCTAAAATTTTATTGCATATTTCTATGGAGTAGGTAAGAAGGAAATTATACAGAGCTTCAAGTCTTTTCTCTAGAAACTTGCAATTTAGTAAAAAGTCATAGACAAATGAAATTGAGTAACAATACAAAGTTAAATGTTAGTAAGTTATAAAGTGAGTGTTATAAAAGTTCAAAAATAAGGCAGAGAGAAATGAGTGGGAGTGAAGTGGGAAACATTTTGAAGTGGATTGGTATTGATTAAACCTAGACAATGAAGAGGTTTTCGGTTGCTCTTGGGCTGATGGGAGCTTAGGAGGTAAAAACAGGCCTAGAACATTTACAAATATCAAGGAGGTGGAGTTTGTGGAATTTGGAACACAAAATACTTTCCACATATCTCCATTATTTATCTGGGTATGTACTGGAACACCAGGTAGAATTACACTCTTTGGAAGGAACTGTTTACTTTTCTACACCCTCATCCAGCCCAGTGTCCAATACAGGCCTTTTTTGAGTTTATCTCTAGCAACCATCTTATCTCTAAGAAAGAGGCATGATGAAATGTGCTCAAGTAAATTATTTAACTCTATACAGAGAAACCAAGTAAATTGGATTTTAACAGTAACTTTTCTAAACAAGGTTAGTAAATATATGTGGCTTCTATATACTGGATCATTGAAGACTTTAGACTTATTTGCCTTTTCTGTTTTCTATTGAAGTAGTAGGAATAAGAAATAAGTTTTGAAACAATAAAAAGTGAAAGGAAATAGAGCCAAAAATTTAGTGTAAAAAGAAGAAATTAGCTACTACCTCTAAAAAACAATCCATGAGACTCGAAGATAGTCCTAAGTATATTTGTGCCCAGAATATCACTTTAGGTTTAATAGTGCCTAAATGCCTATCTAAATCAATACCAATTTTCCTGGTAATCCTGTGTAGCAATGTCAGTGTAATGTAGGAACTGAATCTTAGCTAGACATGAACTTGCTGCTTGAAGCCTGAATCAGGAAACCAGATGTTAAATTCTACTCTAATTCGTCCAGTTAGAGGCTTGCATAACAACAAACGAGATCATGAAATTGTCTTGCCAAGAGGTTTTGGGGGAGATTACCAACTCAGTTTGTGCACTGACTCCTGGCTTCCTAACTGATATGACTAGTCTTATTTTCTAATGATGATTAAACTAGACATTATAAAAATACAGTAAACTTGGAGGCCATTTAACAAAACAAGAAAAAGTAAGGCGTTATTTGGGGGGTAAGAACAGAAACATACTTAAAAATTTCAATCAAATGAAGACCTGATTCAACAACCAGGACATCATTTGACACAGCCAGGTAAACTGATCAGGTATTGCAAGAGTATACTATAGCTTTCTTGTGTCACTGAAACCTTGGCTTGGTAAATATTTTGTACAAAATTGGAAAATTAGTTTCATGGCTCTAACTTATTTTCCCTTGGAGGTTTTTAAATAGCATTTAGTCACAAATCAGAATGAATAGAGTTGATGAAATTACATTAGCACTAAATGTTAGTTATTGTAGTAATCAACCCAGCACTGTTAAAAGTTCTTTGGGTTTTGATCCTTTGTTTTGGGCAGGGAAGAGACTAAAAACCATATATACAAGCCTGCGTCTACACTATCCCATTTTAGGAGAATTTTATTGCCAAACAAAACCTCTGGAAGGGGCAGATTCATTTAACCCTTTCTGCAAACTGTTAACTGGGTGTTTTTCCATCAGAAAGTCCTATGAGATGCAAATAGATATCTATTGTTTTCCTCCCTGGTATTTTTAGGACTGGGAAATAGTGCCTTCTGGCTAATTTCACGTGCCTGCACTAAAACCAAACTGGATTATTAATTATAGGGAGAGCAAGTACCTATTTTAAGACCTAGAACTGTGACACTGAGAATTTGAGATGCCTCGGAAGGTTTCTACCTTTCCTCCTGCTTATGATTTCTATCTCCTGGTCGCGTAGCTTTGCCATAATTAACAGGAGGTGAAGCCAGTTAATTGTTACTGTTCTTATCCTTTCCAAGCCTTGCTTTCCTCATCTGTGACAGGGAGGAAGGTGGGGTGGGAAATGTTGATGAAGGTAATCTAGTTTCACTGACCTTTATTCACTGTGAATAAAAGGCGCTCAATTCACATTCACTATTCTCAGAATGTAGTATCTCCATTTAATTCTCATAACTTAAGAGATGGATATTGCTTGTCACCATTTGACAGATGAAGAGGCAGAGGATAACTTACCTAAAGTTTACAAAGCTAATTAAGCAGGAAAACTAAGATTTGAACCTGGGGAGTGTTTGAGTCCTGGAACTGGAGGGAGGAGGCGGCAGCAGCTGGGTATAATCTATTTTTATAATCTTTATGGTTGATCTTCAACACACTGAACTAGTTATGGAAAGTTAAGGATTTTAACTAGAAAACCCGTGAAGAAAAAGGGAGTAAGATCAAACTGATGTTGTCAAATACTCCTATTGACAACAATAGGATCCTTAAACCCAAAGGCCAATCAAGTTTCCATTTTTTTTCTGAGAAAGACTGCTTCCAATGAAAAGCTCATTCCATATCAATGTGTTTTTAAGCAAGACAAACTTTTTTTCTGTAAAGAGCCAGATGGGAGATATTATAAACTTTGCAAGTCACAAGGTTTCTGTAGCAACTATACATAGACTCCACCATTATAGTGAGAAATCAAGTATAAACAAGTGGGGGCGGCCATGTTCCAAAATAACTTTATTTATGGACACTGAAATTTGAATTTTGTAAATGTTCATGTGTCACAAAATATTCTTTTGATTTCCCACCCCCGCAACCATTTGAAAGTTTAAAACTCATTCTTAGCTGTGGGCAGGACAAAAACAGGTGATGAGATGTATTTGGCCCAGAGGCCTAAGTTTGCTAACCCCCTGCTTTTAAGGAAAATATTTAGCAATGAGCAAGATACCATATTTCATTTGTTAGCGTGTATAGATAAAAGAAACCAATAAATAGTCTTTTTAGAAAATTGTTTTACTGGCCTGGAAACAACTAGAAAATTATACAGTTCGTCATGTCCAATGTTTAAGGCATTTTGGGAGACTTTGTCTCTCACAGATTCCTGAAAGAGAAGAATCTTTCTGTTATAAATTCTGTAAATTCTGTAATTTTTTTTTTTTTTCCATTTCGTAAAAAGGTAGAAGTCCTAAAATGTGATTGCTTCACCAGAGCCTCCTGGTAAAAGAAACTGGAAGTTATAGGTAGATAAATGTGCTATTTGTTGGAGGGAGAGGAATTTGAAAATAATTACCAAACTATGATCTATGAATCCATCTATGAGCTTGTATTTCCATCCCAACCCCTCATCATTTCAGGTAATTTCAAATTAACTGAGAAAAGGCCTCCAGTTAAACAACCAAGTTTGATACTTATTTCAACCTTTTTAGGATTTTATAACCTGAAACAACTAAAAGCTAATACCGAAGAGGCCTTATTTGTAAAATTATCTGGGAAATGTTACTTACGAAAATTAAGAATATTAAGTTAGTGTTTTTGCTTGAAATGTTTAAAAGAAAGGGAGCATCTTAAATAAAACTTAAGCTTTAACTGTGTTGAGTTTGGCTGTGATTTCAGCCATAAACTTGAACTTCAACACTGACAGATGTGGAAGCTGCATTTTGTTACTAAGGGACACAGTAAGGTACCCCCAGAATCAACACAGAGTATTAGCCATCTGTGAAAGCAGCTCCCTCTTAAGATGTTTTAGAAATATGTGGCTGAAGAGATTTGGGATTTCCCCTAAGTTCAAGCAAGGTGATTAGCATACAGCATAAGTGAGAAGTATTTTGAATATAAAAGTGATCAGACAGAAAGCAGATCAATGGTTGCCAGTGGCTGAAGGTGGGAGAAGGTATTGGCTGCAGACTGGTTTGTGGGAATTTTTAGGGTGTGATGGAAGCATTTTAAAGCCAGTTTGGGGTGATGGTGACACAACTTTATAAATTTACTAAATATCATTTCATTGTATACTTATAGTAAGTACATTTTATATGTAAAATATTAAGCTCTTTTAAAAAAAATCAGCTATTTTCTATTCTGTCAGAAAAAAATCTCAAAGTTTGTAGAGGAGCAGTCTCTATGAGGTTTTATTAGGTTATTAAGTGTGAAGTGTCTGATTTCTTTTTTTTTTTTTTTTTTTTTGAGACAGAGTCTTGCCTGTTGCCCGGGCTAGAGTGAGTGCCGTGGCGTCAGCCTAGCTGACAGCAACCTCAAACTCCTGGGCTTAAGCAATCCTATTGCCTCAGCCTCCCGAGGAGCTGGGGCTACAGGCATGCGCCACCATGCCCGGCTAATTTTTTTTTCTATATATATTTTTAGTTGGCCAGATAATTTCTTTCTATTTTTAGTAGAGACGGGGTCTCGCTCTTGCTCAGGCTGGTCTTGAACTCCTGACCTCGAGCGATCCACCCGCCTCGGCCTCCCAGAGTGCTAGGATTACAGGCGTGAGCGACCGAGCCCGGCCTGCTTTCTTTAAATACTAAGTTTGACAGTTAATATCTGTGACATTTAATTTTGACACTTCTTATTTTTATTGTAAAAATACATCCTCATTCTTTCAAATGCATGTTTTGACTTGTGGTTATCTTTCAAATTTCTTTTTAGAACAATTTTAGTACAACCATAGATAAGTCAAAAATTCATATTTCAAATATGAGTTCCATCATGAAACCAATGCAACACAGCTCAAAATATCAACAAAGTGTTTGGAAAGGATGTGGTTAATGAACACACAGTATGTTGATGGTTTAAAAACTTCTGGTAATTTTAATCTTAAAAATGAGCCACGTGGACTACCTGAGACCAAGGTGGATAATGATAAACTTAGTGGAAGTGAATTCATCTCAACCTATGCATAAATTAACAGCAAGGTTTGATGTTACTATTCCAACAATATTAGACCATTTAAAACAAATCGATAAGGTAAATAAGCTGGATAGATGGATACTACATAAATGAAACAAATGTCAAAAGAAAAATCGTCTCAAAGCTTGCCTTTCTTTGTTGTCCGACATAAAGGGGAACCATTTCCACACTGTATTGTTACATGTGATAAAAAAATAGATTCTTTTTAACAATTACAAGTGTTCAGCACAATGACTGGATAAAGGTAAAGTGCTGAAACACAGTCCAAAACCAAATATTCATCACTAAAAGCTAATGGTGTCTGTTTGGTGGTCCAGTGCTGGTATTATCCACTACAGCTTCTTAAAACCTAGTCAGTAGATTACAGTGGATGTCTGCTACACTCAATTGGACAAAACGATGAGGATACTTGCGATTAAGCAGCCGAGATTGGTCAATAGAGACAGACCAGTTCTCTTGCAAGACAACGCTTGACCACGTGTTGCACAAACAGCACTGCCCAAACTACAGCAGCTGGAATTGGAAACTCTCTGTCATCCACCATATTCACCAGACCTTGCACCAACTGACTACCACTTCGTCCAGGTTTTGGACCACTTCTTACAAGAAAAATATTCAATTCTCTGCAAGCTGTGGAAAATACCTTTTGCTATTGCATCGCCACCTTTCTCTCCAGGCTTCTCCGCTGCTGGCATAAACAAGTACCGTTAAGATGACAAAACTATGTCGATAGTTCAGACATATACTTTGATTAATTGTACTGCTGCTTGTTTGAGATGTAATAAATGAAACTGATTCAAAATTGGAAATTTCATGTTTAATGACCTAATAGAAAAGGGTGGATGAAGCGCTTGCCTTTGGCCATATTTTTGTAGCACTGTCTGTTTAGCACAAATGTAGTGGCATTTGTGAATGTATATTGCATTTAATAATATACACTCCCTGACCACGAAAGGCTTATCTAGATGTGATGAGGGGTTAAGACAATGATGAGGGGGAGGGAGGAAAGACTTGCAGATTGATTTTGGAGGTGCTGTCAGTTTTGCAGTTTTTTTTAATGAAGTTGCCAGAGTTGCTGGTTTAGAAGAGTTTGTGATTAGAATTGCCACCAACCAAGTAGGGAACCTGAGGGAGAAAGACTGAATCTGGCAACCTTCTGGTCACTAGAGAGAGAGTGGAGTGAAAAGAACTGGAGCAAGATTTAGTTCAGAGCGCAGCTTGGCCACTTCTGGAAAGTCATGTTCTCTTTTTCTTTACTTATAAAAGTGGGGTAATAAATAACTGCTTTAAAAGTTGTCAAAATTAAATGTGGTAGGCATATAAGTACCAAGTGCAATGTCCCATACAGTGTAGACACTAAATAGTTAACAGGTCTAAGAGCTCAATATATTTATTACCAGGGTCCAGAGAAGCCTGACTCAAGTGTTAAGTCTTAACTTTTTAATGACCTTCCTCCTTAAGTAATCAAGTAGCTGTCTTAGTTCATTCAGGCTGCTGTAACAGCATACCATAGGCTGAATGGCTTATAAACAACAAATTTGTTTCTCACTGTTCTGGAGGCTGGGGAGTCCAAAATAAGGCACTGGCAGGTTCAGTGTCTGTTGATGGCACCTATAAACTGCATCCTCACGTGGTAGAAAAGGGAAAGGCAGCTTTCTGGGACTCTTACAAGGATGCTAATCCTGTTCTTAAGGCCTCTGCCCTTGTGACCTAATCAACTGCTAATACCATCACATTGGTGATTAGATTTCAGCATGAATTTGAGGGGTGCACAAACATTCAGACCATAGCACTGGCATTTTAATTGATGTCAGCCTCTTGAGAACTTAAATACTGTAAGTCAGTATTAGGTTGAGTTTCTAACTTTGAAAAGCTAAGGCTTACCCCTTGGAACCTAATGACCTTGCAGAGGTTTTTCTATTTCTTAAAGACCCTTGACAGCAAGTGATGTTTTGCTTCTGCTAGAGTCTGTGGCATTCTAACTTATCTTTTTTGGCAAACAAGAACTATATTTTACAGTTTTACATATATAGTGCTCTATAAATGGCAACCACAACTAGGAATAGTGTAACATAAGGTTCTGCCTAGATATTTTTGGTCTTGGTAATGAATCATATCATTGAATCCAGTAAAAATACTTGGGTAAAGAGTAAAAAATAGATTGAATTGGAAGCGGAGAAAAGAAGGCATGTTAAATCTATTTATCCCCAGTAGAAAGTGGTCACAGCTATATTGTAATTTTGAACCAAAGATAGAATAATGTAGGCAGAAGGTACAAAAAGAGTTCATTTTGAAGTTCAGTACATTCTCCACAATAGCATTGTATCCACTGTGGTCAGTTCAGAAACAGCTAGTTAACTTCTGCATTATGGTTGAAATAAATTACAATATGAATATTTCATTTAAAAATTTTAAGGGAAATTGGCTTTAAAATAATGAGACCCAGAAGCCCTAGCTGGAGGCTATAAGTGACTGTACAAATACTAGTCCTTGTAAGAAATATTAAACCTGAGGACTGTGCCTTAACAGCCGAGACTCTAAAACTTTGCTGTTGATTCCCATCTGTTAACGATCAAGGTTAAGAAACATGACTAAAACCAACTGCTCATGGGTTTGTTGAATGCTTTATTTATATTGAGAGTCATAAATTCAAATGTTGGTATGAGGACCAAACAGGTAGAGTAATTGCGTGAAGCACAGTGGCGTCTGAGCAAATGAAATGGCCTTAGGTGTTTGCAGCTCAACTGTAGTCAGTTGTTGCCAAAGGAGAGTACGTGCCCTGTGTTACAGGCTCTTTAATTAAGATTAAAAACTATGTGGCCCAAATAAAACAGACATGTCCATGTGTCATGTTTTTTTCAGGGAAGGGTTTTTATCTGTTTTGTTCACTGCTGTGTCCCTATACTGCCAAATGAATTCAGCCTGCAGGCTTCAGATTTGCAACTTCTGATTTGTGTGTAACAAATATTGTATGTATTCTTAATTATCTGGAGAAAGTAATGCTATAATCTTAAGGACTGAAAGATTAGGCAGTGAGTGTTACCTTTTGCTGTCATTTTACAGAAATGTTATCAGAAAGTTAAATATCATACCTTAGTCTATTTTTAGGCCAGGGTGTATTCATTGTGACTTTTAATTTACTGGTTTTCCTTTTACTAACTGCACATTGTAATTCACCATTTGTTTCTTATTCCTTATTAAACTTCCATATCATAATGTTTAAGGGAAGTCATAAAGATCTTTGTGATAATGACATTTCTGATGACATTAGGATGGCCCAATGCCTGAGAAGTTCATAGATCTAAAAAGGAATGGAATTTCCTTTTTAATTTGCGATGGAATTCCCCCAATCTTAAGGTGACAGTCATTCTTATTACAAACATGCATTCTGGATTTTTTTTCATAGTTGCAGTTATATTAGCTCTACATGCCATTCTAAAAATGTGTAATGTTAAGTATTAACACAGAAACTGATAACTACACCCAGGAATATATTCTTTTTAAAATGAAAGCTGTAGTGTATTCTTGACTATATTTGGATCTTTAAAAATACAATTTAAGAGAGTTAATTGCAGTGAATTTAAGGAATTGCATGTATCAACTCCCCTACCTTTTGAAATATTGAAGTGTGATTATCTTAGTTTCGTAAGTTTGTTTCAGAGCTATGTTTTTTCAACGTACTAAGATTTCTTAAAGCTAAGCAAGTTATATAAGAGAAAGCCCCTCTTTGCCTTATTCTGTGCTCACTGCGCTGGCTTATGCCAGGCTGAGACCATCGTTAGGGGAGGGGCAGTGTGGGTGGTGGAAGAACTTTGTCTTTGAGTTGGGTGAGCTGCATTCAGCTGGTTTTCTGTATTTAACAGCTGTGTAACCTTTGACCAGTTAACTTTTTTAGACTTGATTTGGATGATCTATGAAGTAGAGGTGGTAAGAGCCTCACAGAGTTGTGATGATTTTGAAATAAGTGCCTTGTGCAGTGTTCCCTGGACATAGACTCAGACTTACCAAAGTTAATGCCAACCCCCTATGTGGTTGTTAGGTGCACCTGGGGACCACAGACCCACTCACCTCATGCTCTCAAACCAGACTACCCTCTTCTTATTTTCTAACTGCCCCCTTTTCTACTCTTACCTGATCATCCCACTCATACCCTACATGTCTTTTCTCAAATTACACATACTCAGAATGTGCACTTAACACTTATGCTAAACCATTTTTTCTCACCTCTCTGCCAGTGCTTTATATAATAGTATAATTCATTTTCTAAAATTCCACTTTCTGTTCCATTTCCAATCAAAAGAGAAGTGATACCATTCCTTGGCCTTGCCTAAGCATATTTACTTCCTTGGCTCACTGCTTCTAGAATGTTCTTAGGTTGGGTATTCCTGTTTATTCGTTCAGTGCATGAACTTTTGTTCAGGGTCAGCTATTTCATATAATGAGTACTACATCAGAGATTACATAAATAGAAATTGTTCTCTATGACACCCCTTCAATAGGTGCTAACAAATGGTTTTTTATTATAATGCATTTATTATCATTTTCCATTTGCTCCTAGGTTTTTAGAACTTCAATTATAAAAATGGGCAGAATTTTCCTTGATCATATTGGTGGTACCCGTCTGTTTTCTTGTGCAAACTGTGATACGATCCTGACCAACCGCTCGGAACTCATCTCCACTCGGTTCACAGGCGCCACTGGCAGAGCATTTCTTTTTAACAAGGTTAGTGAGAAAAAGTTTCATTCCTAAGTGTGTTAAGTGGATATATTTGACAGTAACAACATAATGCCCCCTCAGACCTTAGAGATACCTGAAAGAATCAGAATGAGAGGTGAAATCTTTAGAAATGATTGCCGACTAGCTTATCTTTGGGACCTCAGTAAGGTATTACTAGGATGTGATTTTTAACCTTGAAAGTTTAAAGAATGTGTTATCAGAAGCATGGTCTCTATTGCCTCAGAAAATGTTCAGTGTAAGAATTTTATAGTGACTTCACCACAGACAATGGAAGGAGTCAAGACACCCAGCTCCCTTCCCTGCATGTCACTGATGTATCCATTTAGCATGATAGCTGCATTAAGCTACTATAACTTTTCAGTGAAAGTGAGTAAGGGTCATCTGACAACTTATCTTGCTCTAATTCAGGCTCACCAATCCTTTTATTATTATTTTTTTAATTTTTATTTATTCATTTATTTACCAACCACTCATTCATCAGTCATCACCAATCCTTTTGATTATGGTTGGGCTTATTACATAGGTTTGCCAACAGGAGGAACATTTTATGACTTGCATATATTTCCAGTCTGCCTTTCTAATTTCTGGCTTGCTTTGAAATTGGTTGGTGTGATTCTGCCTCCTGAAGTCTAATATATAATAGCAAAGTTGAATTGCCAAATCTCTTAGGCTAAGGAACATGGCTAGTCTAGGGTACTGTTCTTAGAAGGTCAGACAAATTTCCCTAGTAGGCTCTTGTTTCAGGTAGAAACAAGCTTTTCTCTCAGAGAGTTGCTAGTGTATACCCCTTGACCTTTATTTAGATAAAAAGTACAGGGGTCGTCACACTACAGCAGGCCAGCTGCCTGTTTTTGTAAATAAAATTTAATGGAACACAGCCTATGTTGTTCATTTATGTATCGTCTATAGCTGCTTTCATGCTGCAATGCCACAGTTAAACAGCTGTAACAAAGACCATATAGCCCTCAAAGCCAAAAGTATTTACTGTCAATCTCTTTACAGAAAAGTAAAGTGTGTAGAGAATTGTTGGGTATTCAAAATCATTGGAAAGTCTTCACAGATTGTCTTAGAACCCATTTCATGTGTTCATTGTCTTTGAACTCACTTAAAAACTCTGCATTACAGTGTATGGTCTATAATAGGCTTATTCTATCCCAGTCTATATAAAATGTATTTTTAGGAACAAATTGGCAAACTCTTTTAGGAAATACTTATGGTATACTAGATTGTTTTTTACATTGATTGTCTTATTTGCATTCATCATTGTATACTGAAATGGTAACAGTTAAACCGAAACCTACAATCCATGACTCCAATTTCAGGGCTCTTTCTTCACTACAGCACAGTAATGTACCTAGTGTTTGTACACAGTGCAACTTGGGCTATAGTAGAGTAGTGCATGATTGCATTAGATACCCACCACGGTGCCATTTCCAGATGTTTGTCCCATAAGATTCTAAAAATAAATGTTGGGAAGGGTATTATAGGTTTGACTAAAGCAACAACTTTGCTGTCTCCTTTTCTGAGTTGCTGTTAGTACACCAGCCATAATATTGTGTGCTTATTTGGAAAATAACTTATGTGCCTTTACAATTTTGTTTTTCATGTTTCTTAGGTAGTTAACCTGCAGTACAGTGAAGTTCAAGATCGGGTCATGCTCACTGGCCGCCACATGGTTCGAGATGTGAGCTGCAAAAACTGCAATAGCAAACTGGGATGGATCTATGAGTTTGCCACTGAAGACAGCCAGCGTTATAAGGAAGGCCGTGTGATCCTGGAACGTGCTCTAGTTCGAGAGAGTGAGGGCTTTGAGGAGCATGTACCATCTGATAACTCTTGAAGAAAAAGAGATAAATCCATCTTTTCCCAGGTCTCCTTCACTGAAATCAAAAATCTACTTACATACACTGTCACCTTAGCATCAGAGTCGGATTCATGAACTGCGGAACAAGAGGTTGTGAGAATCCAAGATGGAACCTTTCTTTCTTTCTTTTTTTTTTTTTTTTTTTAATTTTGTATTTTCCATCCAACAGCAGTGTGTAGAGAGAATATTATGCAGATGCCGTTAATTTTTTTTCCCTATGTTTACATCTTGAGGCAGAAGAGTCTGTCTGCAGCTACATGGTGGGCTATGTAAGGAAAGAAATCTGGGCTATTAGAGTGAAAAAGTGTGTTTTATGTAAATTTTGAAAGGAAAGTAATGTCAACAGCATGGTTTTTAAACTTACTTGGGCTTCATTTTAAAATTTTTTTTAAAACCCAGTTATTTCACTTGATTTGCTAGCTTCAGAGAAGAGATCCGAATCTGTGCCCAGTGCAAAAGGCTCAGTGTTAGCATGGCTTGTGCTGGCCGGTGTGCCATATTCTTGTTGGAGATGAACCGTAGCACCAGAGCCCATTCTTCCTTGTCAGTCTTGACCCAAAGATGTCACCATTCCTAGTTATTTGTCACCACATAATTGGTGTTGATTGGAAACATTTTCTGAAAGGGGCAGAACTGCTTGGTTGTCTTTTTTCCATGTAACTTAAGCATAGTAATATAAATAAAGTAATAGTTGGATGTTTTGGTCTTGTGTTGCTTTCAAAACCACCTTATAAAAGAGCAGAATATCTGATAAGCAATTTTCATAATAGTTAAATGTTTCTTTTAGTCTCTTAAGCCAATTGACTGTATGCTATTCTTCATTTAAATGAAAGCATATTGTTTAAACCCACAGTATTGCATTTAGAAAACAGTTGAACAGAATGTCAGTGTGCATTCATGCAGAATGCATTTAATCGGAATCTGTTTTAAAGGGGGGGGGGTTGAAGCAGCTTATCTAAAAATACTGCTTTACAAAGCATTTCAACCTTTTCCCCTCAATTTTGCATTTTTGACAAGTCTATAGAGCTAGATAGTTTCATCAAAGGACTAGATCTCTAATTAGCATTGTTTTTTCAGCTCCTTCCCTCAGAAGTTCAGCTATCAAAATCAAAACTCTACTTGGTACCCTCAAATGGAAAGAGATCAAATTTGACTCAGTGCTATTTTAGCCCCAAATTTATGACATTATGAAGTAATGTAAATATTTCTTTATCCAAACTACTACTACATATTCTAGTATTTGCTTTTGGTGGAATAAATGACAGTAAAATTGGCTAATTATTTAAATGAAAGAATGCATGTTTGCATGCTCAGTTTCTAGGTCTTTTGTCTAGAAAGGAAATTTGCCTCAGTTGAATTTGAAATCTGTCTGTTGATGTTAGAAGTGACTTCTGAGTGCAGTTAAGTTCCTCTTAACTGCCTTTGGGTTCTTGGTTATAGGCATAGTTATCTGATGAAGTAGGTATACTACATTGCATTTGAAATAAGTGGACACAAATTCTTCCCTATCCTCCCTCCGCCATGGACTAAATCTAAGAACCTGCATTCATTTCCATACTGGCCTTTGACTATATGCAGATTCCTAGTAGCATGCCTTATCTACAGCACTATGTGCATTGTTGTCACAATAAAGTATATTTTGTCTTGCATTGGTGCAATACTGCTACATATTTTCCACTGATTTGATCTAGTGATCATCTTAATTTTTATCTCTAAACACAGACTACAGATACCTTTGAGTTGGTTATAGCTTTCTTTACTTGGTGGTGATAATGACATTCTGACTTCTCTCTGCCGAATTTATACATGAAGACATTGGATTTACCAATATTAACTTCTGAGATCATTTTGCCTTAGACACTGACAAGTATATATGAACAAATAAAATAAGTGTCATATTGCTAGGTTAACTTTTAAGTGATTGGCATATAGTAATGAGCTATACCTGCCTTTTAAAAGCTATTTAATTTGGAAAAAAATCAATATTGGAAGACCCATTTAGATTGGATTGCTTACAGAAAAACAAACATTGTTCACTTGAGGTGGGAACACTAATAGGAATGGTTTTACTTTGGGGTGGAAAGCTAACTTACCAAGTACAGATGAACTTAACTGCATAATAACTGGGTCACTGAGGGGTATACAGATTTAAGCTTTTTTTCCTTGATTGAAAATGAGAATCCTACCTCTTAATTTTAGGTGACAGTGACCATAACTTGTTTTGATCTTAGAGGTGCATTTATTTAGAGACCCTGAGATGAATTCTATGTTAAAATGTTAGTAATGCTGTAATGATTTGTTACAGTTGTGATTGACTACTTTGGGATTGGAGGGAAAGAGTACCATCTGTTTTCTAAATTTACTTATTCATAAAAGTCATATGGATGTTTAAATTGTAGTCTGGGCCCCAGCCCAGGCCTAAGTCATTCTCCAGGCAATTTTTGATGGGACAGAATCAAGAAACCACCAATTGGAAAGTATTCAGAGACACATTTATGATGGTTCATTTCCAAAATACTTATATAAAAATATCTCAGTTGAAACACATATCTACTAATTGCTTATCTTTTTAACACCTACTTCCCACTAAGGGCCATATAAAACTTCTCATGTAGGTAAGGTGTTAATTGGAAATAGAGCAAGAATAAACTGAAAAATTCCTGTTAGGCTAGCACTTTACACTGATATATCTATTATAGGAATAAAGCAAAACTAAGTGTAGAAATTAGGGTGGATACTCATTTCTACACTGGGTGTTAATTGTATGGCTTCTTTACCTTAAAATATTGGGCTTCTCAAATTGAAACTTCTGTAGTAAAGCATAAAATATCCACTCCAAAGCACTGTTAAGCGTTGTGATCCTGGACATCACTTTACATATTTTTTTCAAATCATCTGCAGCATGACCACCTGGGAGACTTATTAAACATGTGAATTGTGTTTGTATTCCTTCCCCAAATACTGAAGGGATCTCTGAGGTGGAGCCAAAAAAAAAAATCCAGATTTTTAATAAAACTCCAAAAGTACCATGTCTGTTAATATGAGAATTATTACTCAAAGCTTTATTCAAAATCTATAATTGTGATATGTTACTATTTGGCAAAAGCATATGCTTGTCACAAGAGGCTTATAAGCTGAGAAGTGCGGATAAGGGGGAAAAAAGACAGATTAATATGGCTTTCCACCTGCTTAAAAAAACAGTGATTCTTAAAATGGATAAATATAGGTTAGACAAACTGGCTTTAAGAAGTGGAAGAGTCTTCTAGTTTCCAGAAAGGGGCATCTAGTTTCTGGAAAGTTTACTAGACATAAAATCTAAAGACATTGTCTTCAGTGTGACTTTGGGAAGTTACTTAATCTCTGAACCTTAGTTCTTATAAGTATGAATTATAAAAACAAGCCATCTTAAGTAATTCTTGTTAGAATATAGTGAAATATAGGCCATAAAACCTGTTAATAAGCATTATACAAATGTACTCACGCAAATGTATGGAATACTTTTTTCAGTAATCCTGAACAATCCTTCACAATTTAACCTAATTTGTTCTAAATTATAGAATGACCAGAATGCTTTTAAAGTTCTTTACGTCCTTCCTGGACTTGACATGTACTGTTAAACCTTTTAACAAATTAGGTCTTGAAGTCTGCAGTTTATCAAATGTTGTCATTTTGAAAAACAGGTGTGGTGGTGCGCATCTGTAGTCCCAGCTACTTGGGAGGCTGATGCAGGAGGATTGCCTCAGGCCAGGAGTTCGAGACCAGCCTGGGCAACATAGACTCCACTCCCCCCTCTCCCTGCATCTCTAAAAAATTTTTTTAATTAAAAAAAAAAAATTAGGTGTGGCTCACACCTATAGTCCCAGGTACTCAGGAGGCTGAGGTGGGAGGATTGCTTAAGGCCAAGAGCTCGAGACTAGCCTGGGTGACACAGTGAGACTCTATCTTAAAGAAAAGTTATTATCTTGACCTTTCACTGTAAGGAATCTTTCATAATCTGCTACAACAGGCATTTTACATTGCTTTCAAAAACCTTCAAAGCTCCTGTTTTTCTCCTACCATGGAGCAGAAGGAAGAAAGGTATAAAGGTTCATGGTAAGAAAGATAAAAGGTTCATGGTAAATAAAAAGCCACCATTTTTTTTCCCAGAGAAGGTAACTTTTAGAACTGGGAAGAATTTCCACTGATGGCTACTGGCTAGTTACTTTTTAAACCCCGTTTTCTTTCTCCTGTGTTTGGGTTAGCCTGTTTCATACTGCTGTAATGTTAGTCCAGTTTTTAAAGAATCCTAAGGTTGTAAGTTAGAGAAATGGTTTGTATACCAAATCATCTAATCCTCTTCTGAGTTGCCTTAAAGATGGCAAGTTATGTCTTGTCCTTGGATTTAAAGCAAAATACAAAGACAAATTCCATCTAGTAATTACAAAAACAAAACAAAAAACAAAACCTGTATCCAGACCAAATTTGAAAGCCCCTGAGGATCAACCAGAGTTTCCAGGGACTGGTACAGTTTGGGAAACCCCAGTGGTGTGCCCCTGAGCCAGGAGGTTAGCTTGAGCCATTCCCCAGGGTTTCCCTTCTCTCCCAATGACTGTTGAGAACCTATAGACAGCTGTCAGCATCTGGCCCTCACCTTCTCAGGTAACTCACTCTACCCATATCCCTCCCAGAAAATACCAGGCAAAGCAGAGGCATTACTATGAACTCATGAAAATTCCATGAGTGTTCTCTGTCCCAAGCCTTCTCCCTTCGCCCAGGTTCCAAGTCAATTAGAAGGAGCTCAGAAGCATGGCTGAAACCTGTCAATATGCCAAAAAGGAATTAAAAGTATTTCACTCCATTTCTAAGTGAGTCTTAGGTCCTGTGTTAGAGTAGGCTCCTTAGAACAACAACAACAGAAAGTGAGTTTCAGAGATTGGGAGAGGACATTTTAAGAACTTGTCTGCGTAAAATGTACAAATGATCCTGCTGAAGTTTATGCTGCAGAACAAATGTTTTTAATAATATAAAATCAGCTGGAAAGTATGCTATCGGAAAAATACCAGTAGATGGCATGAATGTGAAAGAAATTTCCATTCTTAACCGCCAGGCTGACTTGTCTTGGAAAAAAGTAACACTGGGACAGACTGTTCTTGTTGCTGTTGTTTAGTCCCTAACCAAGGAGTAACAGCTGCTGCCGTGAGGGACTATTTTACTCCAATGGTGTAGAGTCATTGTGGGAGTCAAAACATGGGAAAAAATGTTTTGCAAACTATCAAGTGCTATACAAATGTATCCCACTTTGTCATATTAATACAATTTTTTTCTGCCATGTTTTAGTCCCCAAAGCTTTAGCTTATACAACTTCAAAACATACTTGTTACCAAAAACTATTTTTTAATATTGGCCTTCATTTTGATAATGACAAAGTCACAAAGAAGTTGCACATCACAGTATGACTTTGAAGTTAGCCTCTTGAAGCCTCATTTCTTCATCTTTAAAATAGGGAGAATAATTTCTAGAGAATGTGTTTGAAGACTGTAAGCCACATGGCATCCTAAAAATGAAAAATATTCCTATAACTTGTATGAGGATCAGTGAGTTGTTCAGCCAGTTACTTAACCAGTAGTCTAGGCTCCGGTTGCTACAAAGAATTTATTTGTGCCTTCACTTACCCAGTCAGCAGGATTTGAGTGCCTGTTACCTGTGCATAGCAACACCTGGCACCTGTTTCTCAGCCAGATGAAGGGTGTTTGCAAAGCCCAGTAAAAGTACTGAATGCATCCCTATGGCAGGAAATGAAAGGTAGGGGTGCATAAGCTGGTGAAGCAAAATAAAGGTCTTCCGTCTTCCAGCAATTGATTAATTTCTAAGTTAGAATAGAGGAAACCTTTCAGATTAAATGAAAATAAGTCTATTTCCACATGCAAGAGATTTCTGAAATTGGATTAACCATTCATTCTAAAACAAGCTTCATCTGTCTCCCTTCCAGAAGCAAATATAAATCATTGATTTCAGGGCATATGGCAATAGGAACACGGACTCACATCTGACAACCAGGCCAAGTAGAGGACTTCATAGCTGAAAGACGAGGAACCCAGGCCCCAGAGCTGCCTTTGCACAAGGAACTTCCAAGGTAAAGTGTTAAGCTGGATTGCAGGGAGGAAGAAAGTTGAAGTTGGATGAATAGTAAATTCATTAGCTATTATCTGATCAGTGATCTCAAACTCACATGGCTCTGGGTGCCAGGCAGTGAAAGAAGAAAGCCTGCGGTGAGAGAGCTGGACGAGGTGGTTACAGAGTGAGCAGGGTTGAGCATATACCAGGGGTCTCCAACCTATGGTGAGTTGTATAATTATTTCATTGTATATTACAATATAATAATAATAGAAACAAAGTGCACAATAAATGTAATGTGCTTGAACCACCCCTAAACCATGCTCCCCCTTCCTGGTCGGTGGAATAATTGTCTTCCATGAAAACAGTCCCTGGTGCCAAAAAGGTTGGGGACCTCTAGCATATACCACTTAAAGACAGGCAGAGAAACAACACATCTGGCCAAACACAGCTTATTCTCTGGGCTTTAGGGGCTCCAGTTTACATCCCTCATCTAATCTAACCTCTCCTTTCAAATATTTGGAAACTAAGGCCAGGAGAGGTGAAGTGACTAAGCCAAGTTCTCGTAAGGAGCAGAGATGACTATTCAAGGTGGGGTGTTCCCCACAACAAAGAGCACAACAGAGTATGCTGAATGTCTTGTAAACTGGTTAACATTTTCGAAACAACCTTGTGAGGCATACAGGTTAAAAGCATGGACTCTGTATCCAGAGTGCCTGAATCTCAGCTCAACATTTGACAACTATGTCTTTGGGCAAGTTTCTTCACTTTTCTGTGCCTCAGTTCCCACATATCTAAAACAGGGGTAATGATAATACTAACTTCATAGAGTTGTCATGAGGATAAGTTGATAAGTGTAAAGTGCTTAGACCAGTGACTGGCCCATAAATATTATCACTCCCAGGTACAGATGAGGAAGTGCATGCTTAGAGGTCAAAGTCACTTAGCATTACTTAGAGGTCAAGCATGTGTGCACTCACGCGCAGCTGGTATGGACCTCCCTTTTAGATGCCTGGTATCAAAGCCTGACCACCTAAGCCCTACATCTGCAATGACCAGGGTTGGAAGAAAAACAAAAGGCTGGACTGGAGCAGAGGCCAGAGCTAGGTGCTAGTTGGCTTTTTCTACTTTTCAGGAATAGGGTAAGCTTCTAGAAAAGCAAGCCGAGGGTGAAGAAGTAGTTTACATACATCAGTGTTTCTCAAACTTTCGAATGCATAGCAATCAGCTCAAGGGTGTGTTAAACCAGATTGGTGGCTTCACTCCCAGAGTTTCCGATTCAGCAGGTTAGGGTGGAGCCTGAAAATGCGCATTGCGAACAAGTAGATGATGCTGAAGGTGCTGGTCCAGGAACCATGCTCTGAGAACCACCAACATGAATTTTTATCTAATCCACAAAATAATCTTGTGGGCTTGGCATCCTCTCCCTTTTATAGTGGAGAAAACCAAGGTCAGAGAACGTGGCTGACTCATCCAGTATCACGCTATTTGTTAGGAGCAGAATTGGTCTTGAATCAAGTTGGTCTGATGTCGAAGCCTGTGCTTTTCCTTCCTCACCATGTGGCACAAGGCATGAGCATTTATTCTCTGCCAGGCACAGAGCTATGGGCCACAGAGACAAAGGTGGCTGGGATCTCTGTCATGGGCAGGGGTGTGCGGGTGGGGAACATGTGAGGGAGACTTCCCTGGAGAAGGGAAGGCCTTCCCACCAGTTTCTAATATCTCCTCTCCCAGTTCACCAACTGCCCTACGTCCTCTACGTGCACAGCTGCCGCGTCTGACCCCGTCACAGCCCTGACGCCGCCTTCATCAGCTCCCTCCTTCCTGCTCCCTACAAGGCCCCATCTGTCACTCGAGATCCTTGCCTATCCCAGAGGATGATG
Source organism: Varecia variegata (assembly GCA_028533085.1). Taxonomy (NCBI): domain Eukaryota; kingdom Metazoa; phylum Chordata; class Mammalia; order Primates; family Lemuridae; genus Varecia; species Varecia variegata. The sequence goes on from CM052437.1 coordinate 20,278,887, forward strand.
TGCTCTCTCCAACTTACCCTTAGCCCGCATTCAATTTTTCATCTGGCTAGGCTGTCCACCCCCGTCTTTGCCTACATGTCCTTGAAGACTCAGCTCCTCTGACCACCGCTGCTGGTACCCACCAGTGTGGATCATGTGTGCCTCCTGTCCCTTCGCAAGAATACTCTGTCTTACCTCTTTTATAGCTCTTGTGTACACTGTTGTATAATTATTTATTGGTCTATTTCTCCTTCTATACTAAATTTCTAGTCTCGACCAACTTTTATCTCTAAGTCCTCAAGAGCTATTACAAAATCTGGTACAGAGTGGAGCGATGGTTCCAAAACTTGTCTGCACATTGGAATCACCTAGGGATCTTTTAAAAATCCCAAAGCCCAGGCTACTCCAGACCACTGAAGTCATAATCTCTGAAGGTAGGACAGGCCATCAGTATTTCTCAAATTTCCCCAGGTGAGTCCAATGGGCAGACAAGCTTGGGAAGCACTGAAATAGAGTCTGAATAAATGCAGAATGAGTTGTAGGGATAGTTGGATGAGTGGACAGTTAGATGATGGATAGATGGATGGATGTATGGATGGATAATCAGGATGAATATTGAAATGGAGAGTACCAGGCAGAGAGAGGGAAAAGAGTATTCAATAAGAACTAACCGCAGAATCAAAACCCCAGAGGTAATAGGGTTCGCAGGAGCTGATAGAAGATAAAACTAAGAAGGCGGTGCGGGAAGACTATGAAGGCCCTGACCTGCCATGCGTAGGAATCTGAGCTTTATGCTGTTGGGAGATGGAAGCTATTGAAGGATTATAAGTAGAGAAGCAAAATGGTCAAATATATTTTTTAGAAAGCCAGTTGGCAACTGTGAGAACTTATGGGAGTGGGGAAAGCCTGGAGGCAGGAAAAAAAGTGATTTTTCTGCTCCTTCCTCCTGCTAGAGACTGGCCTCTGGAAGGCTGGTCACCTTTCAGGAGCAGCAGCCCAGTGAGGCTTGACTGGGGAGGACTAGAGGCCGCTGGGGTCGGGGCGGGGGCTCCTCTTCCCTAGCACCCGGCAAAATGAGGACTCAATCTTTCTGCCTCCAAGGCTGCGAACTCTTCATACTGACTTCAAATTTTCAGGTCCTCCAGATAGTTTCTCACTCCGTGTCATCATGGGAAAGGTAAGACTTGACAAATTCAAATACAAGGCCCAACAGGCATTAATTCAAGTGGCTGTTAATAATCAAAGCTAACCCTACCAATAGAACAATTGGGTTTGGGACCCAAACTGCAAAGAAAACCACAGTGGTGAAGCCACTAATCATATTCATACTTTCCAATTTTGTCTTCTACTTAATGGGTTAATCAGTCCATTCTCTGATACTCTAGCGATTGTCCCCTGGGTTTCACTGCGTTATCCAGGAGGCTGCTCACCTTGCTGCCACCCCATTTTACCTGGAGCTAGGTTTTCCTCTGGCCAGATCCATGCTGGAGTGCCTTTTCCTCTCCCCATTCCCCAGACCAGTGCCCCACATGGGGGAGGGAACAGAAGGGACATGTGAGCTGGAGTCAGCAGAGGCCTCAAGCCATCCGCTGGGTCTCCTGCTTCCTGACCTGCTGGGCTCCCTGGCCACACGAGGAGAGGGTCCCAAGCACACATCTGGGAGGACTTATCAGACCCCACGCACTGACTCTGTTTTTTCTTCATCCTTTTTTTTTCCTTCTTTCCTCATCTCATAACTTTTCTTTTTCTCTTCTCCCATTTTCCTGTTGTTTTTCTCCCCTCTTTTTCTTTCCCCTGCAAGCATCCACTTATGCTTAGGACCATTTCCCTCCTATTTGTCTACCTGTCACCTTCCCGCCCCAGGGTTGTGGTGTGCACTTTGTCCTGACCAGGAGTTCCTGGCCAAGGAGGAGAGTGGGTCCTGAGCTCGCCAAGCCGCCCACCTGCAGGGCCCCACGAGGGTACTGTATGGACTGGCTACCTGGTTCTTTCATGTCCTCTCCTTTCTGTGTCTCTCTGCTCTGTTCTGGAGCAATGTGTCACGGCGGACAGAGCATGGGCTCTGGTGTCAGGCTCCAGCTCTGCCATTTACTGATTCTGTAACCGTGACCATGTTATTTGGCCTCTCTGAGCTTTAGTTTCCTCATCTGAGCACACTCCTTGGTTAGCTCTGATGCCCAGGGAGGCAGGCAGGCAGTGTGAGCACAGAGCACAGGCTTACGAGTTTGAATGCTGCCTCCACCTCTCACTGGCTGTGTGACCTCAGTTCCTCACCTCTCTAAACCCCAATTTCCTACTTTCGTCAATGAGGAGATAATTAGACCAAGCTTGTAGGGTTGTTGTGAAGATAAAGGAGGTAACTCAGGCAAGAACATAGCATCTGGACACATCGTAAACATGAAATAATTGCCAGTTGGATGTTATGATTGCTGTGCTATATATTATTTGCATACCACCTGGCATCTGGGAGGTGCTTGTGGCAGCCAGCCTCCAGGGTGGCCCCCGTCAAGCCCTGAGATGATGACAGCCCTGGCTGACAACTGGTGGCAACCCAGAGCCAAAATTGGCCAGCCACACTTCCTGAGGCTACTAAGGCTTCTATAACAAAATACCATAAACTGGATGGCTTATAACCAACAAACATTTATTTCTCACGTTTCTGGAGGCTGGGAAGCCCAAGGTCAACGCACTGGCGGGTTTGGTGTATGGTGCAGGCCTTCTCCTTTACAGATGTCACCTCCTTGCTGTGTCCTCACATGGGAGAAGGGAAGAATTCTGTTCTCTTCAGCCTCTTATTAGGGCACTAATCCCATTCATGAGAGCTCCCCCCTCATGACCTGATCACCTCTCAAAGGCCCCACCTCCTGATACCATCACATTGGGGATTATGTTTCAAGAAAGGAATTTTGAGAGGACAAAAACATTCAGACCATAGCACATACCAAACTCCTGACCCATAGAAACTGTGCATGATAATAAATTCTTATTGTTGTTTTAAACCTCTTATTTGTTATACAGCAATAGTTAACTAATACAGTGCTAAAAAAAAAAAAAAAAAAAAAAAAACTCCCTGCTCCTTTTCAAGTGAGAAAAAACAGATTGGCATTTCTTTCTGCAAATCCATGCAGTCTAGCATATGATCAGCAGAGGGAGCCAATGGACCGCTTTCTGGTCTGGCTGTGCGAGTGTTTTCCTTACAGAAACAGTGGGAGAGGCCACCGGAGAGACCAGCCTGCTCAGGCCCTGGTGGCCCTGGGGGAACACCCACCCCAAGTACCAGCTCAGAGCAGGCTCCTGCCGCTGTAGCCGGGAAGCCCAGAGAATGGCTCTGAGTCCTGCTTCATGGGCTGCAAAGCAAGTTTCTGGGCAGGCTTGATTACAACTCCCCTTGGCCAGAGAAACTCCTATTCTTGGGCTCGAGCTAAGACCCCGAGGAGGGAGCAGGGTGCTGTGGCCATGTGGCACTGCTTGGGGAAGGGCTTCTGTATCTCTTCTGTCCTGGAGAAGAAAGGGGCTGGGCTCCTGGCCCAAGGGACAGGTCTCACCCGCTCTGCCATCCTTTGTGTACCCCAGCCCCCCACTCTGTCAGTAACCACCCGCCTGGTTGCCTCACGGCCAGCATGTGAGGGTGTCTTGCCTCAGGTGGGCAGTTGACACCCTCCATCCACAAGCGAGGCTCCGGGGCCTCCTGCAGACTCTGACATCACTGTCCCACCCCACCACCACTTGCAGACCCAGGCCCAGCCTCAGGGAGCAAAGGTCTGTCGACTGGGTTTGCCTCAATCTTGGAAGTGCTGCAAATCCAGGGACCACACGTAAGGACCAGCCAGCCTGAAGGAAGGGCGCAGTGAGCTGGAGACAGAGCTGGAGAGAGAGTGCAGGGCCCTAGCTCCTCCCAGGAGGTGGGAGCTCAGTGAGACAGCTGAGCACACCTCTGTGCTTGCTTTCTGCGTCCTTGGGAAAGAACAACAGGCTCTCATCTCCTCTGGGCCTGAGACCTAGAGTATCTAAGGCCTTCTGGGTCTTTCTGCTACATCTTCCTGGCCCAGGAAAGGAAGCATCTTGCGGGGAGGGAGGAAAGGGTTGGACACATCCTGGGTGCTTCCCCCCATTCCTTGTTGGTGGGTGGGGTGGAGTGGAGGTGGGTGGTCATCCGAAGAGGTGAGAGGGTAAAGGCCAATGTACCTCAGGAAGCTCCAGCCCCAGGAATGACCCCTGGACCTGCTCCCCTGCCCACAGAACTGGACAGGAGGCAGGACCACCCTCCAGGGGACAGGTGGAAACACAGAGGAGGCACGTTTTTTCCTCTAATGTGGTGTGTTTAAGTATTTACACATTGTAATGCACATAGATAAGTGATAGTATAAATTACTCTCTATTTCTTCTGTATATTGCAGGGCCTTTTTGGTAATTCTTCAAAATTATGCATATAGATTTTAATAATTGTAGATTTCACCATTGTAAAGGGCATTAACATATTTATTATAAAATAGGGGCATTGAGTCTGACTGTGTGAAGAACTACAGCTACAGAGAGATCGATTACTGCCCCAGCTCACCCTTGGCAATCCAACTCTACAATGGGAACTTCTTTCTTAGGCCCTCAAATGATGTCATTGTTATCCTTATGCAGCTCTGATTGGAAAAAGTGTAAACAGTGCTTTAACCTTTACTCAGCTACAGGTCCTGCCCTTGTATCAGCCCCATGGTCGGGCCACTGTGATAATTATCCCTTACTAGGTGTTTGCTCTGTGTGCTGCTTTAATCTCTGGTTCTAATAACAATCCTTCAAGGTAGGTCTCTTCGCTCCACAGGTGTAATAACCACAGCTCAGAGAGGTTACATGACTTGCCCCAGAGAACTCAGCTAGCAACGGAAGAGATTGTTATCGCACATACCTGGTGCTTCTAAGAACAAGCCTGTCCCCATTGATAACAAGCCTGATCCCATAGTTACTGTCACAAATATCCCAAAGCTGATGTTTCCCATCCTGTGTCTTGCCCTGGGACCCTCCAGCCCACCCCGATCTCAGTTCTAGCAGTGAGGTAAACTCCCTTGTCCAGGAAGACCTGTGTTAGATGACCAGGCCGGCTCTGTCTGCCCAGCCAATGGCTTTACCTCTCCAGGTGCACCATGTTGTATTGTAGAATAACATACGTTTTAGTATTTGATAGGGTTAATCTGCATGAATTCCTTTTGTTTCCAGAATTTCCCTGTCACATAGCAGGTGCTCAACACATGTTTTATAAATGATTGTTTCAAGGGGCTTATGGTCTAGATGGCATGATAAAACTAAACAGATAGAAGAAATGGTACCATGGGGACATATCCACTCAACAAGTAATGCTTGAGCACTACTACACATGGGGCGCTGTGCTAAGGGCGTGGTGGACTCTGTAGCGACTGGGAACATCTTCTCAGGGTTCCACACGTACAAGTACTTTATCAAAAAGGCCTGTCTTCGTTTCCTACTTCCCAGGGACACAGAATGAAGTAGAGACCTAGGCTGACCAGCTGGAGGAGGTGTCTGGGAACCGTGAGGCTCCCCGCAATTCTAAGTCACTATCCAGGTAGAAAACCACGGCCATGTGCAAAGGTTTACAGTGCTCCACAACCACTGAGAAGTTGGGGTGCTCCCTTTTGGCCCAGGAAAGAAGGTGGGGAGCTATGAGAGTCAAAGTGGTAAGCTTTGTGGAGAAGAAGCTGGACCCTTACACATTTTTAGAAAAAATGATACCAAAAGGAACTCTCTGGACTATCTAGGTGAGGTGGACAAATGCCTCCGTCCCAGGCACACTCACTCCTCCGATCCCTAGTGTAGTCAGGGCCGTCTCACCCAAGCAAAGAAAATCAGCAGAGTCTCCATCAGCCCTTGATGAAGACGATCCACAAATAAACACGTTTAGAAAACCACTGTGGCTCTCCTGTACATGAAAAGTCTCTTGTCAGAATTGTCTTCGCCTCCTTACAGAGAAACAAGCTACCCCTCGCAGATGAGAATAGCTTCACCTGCTTCTCAGCAGTTGCGAAATTGATTTTCTGTTCCCTCCCGACTCCCTCTGGACAGTGGAACTCAGTTATCCAGCCTCACTTCCTGTTCTCCTGGTAACCCCATTTGGTGAAATTCGAATTAGGAGTTTAATTCAATGTAGCGCAAAGCCCAATGAGATTAGCTTTACGGTTTCAAGACCTGTGCTAGGAAACAGAATCCCATGTTCTCTATTTCTCATCCAAAAATTGACATACAACTAAATAGGAAGGGATGTGGGGGGAACATCAGCCTGGGGCCTGTGCCCTCTCCTGGGTTCTGTGCCCTACTCTGCTACGAACGTGTTCAGTCCTAGGTATCTGAAAACCTATTTTGTGATGCTGTACCTATCTTTAAAAAAGAAGCTCTTTTCTTAGATTTCTTTTTCATGCAGTATAAAAGTAAGGTAGCAAACTGAGTCAAAATACAAGCAGCTGACCTTCATCAGGCACCTCCCACGTGGGATGCAGTTTCCATGAGGCATTTAATGTCCTCTTCACCCTTCGCCATCTTCGGTGGCACACAAGACCTTGCAGTGGCGCAGGGACCCAGGCTCAGAAGGGCCCTATGTTTGGTTTAGTGCTCCAATGTCTTGAAATTCTTAATCCTTTTTGAGTAAGGGACCCTGTATTTTTATTTTGCACTGCACCCTGAAAATTATATCCCCAGTTCTATCTTCACCTTGACCCCTTTTGTTTGGCAGGTATTGTTAATCCCATGTTTAAAATGGGAAACTGATGATCAGCGTGGGTTCAGTGACTCACCCAAGGTCGTACAGACTGAAGACAGCAGCTCTGGGCTTTGAAGCCAGGTAGGTCCCTGCTATGAACTTCAGATCCATGCTCTGTTGGCGGAGTGATGCTGCCCTCCTGGCGTAGCTGCCTAAGTCAGGTCAGCCCACCTCTCTGATTAGTGTATTAATTATGGACACTCTTGGTTAAAGCTCATTAGCAGGTAGTTTTTTTCCTTAATCATCAAGATAATTATTAAATACTTTAGCTCTCTAAACAGCTCCACATGTGAAGCTCCACATGTGAACATTCTGACAAAATGTTTTTCAGCAAAATGTAGCAAATTTTATCTTTGAAACCTAGGCAATCTTTTTATCCTCATACACTTTTAAAATGGCATTAGGGATGTCGACATGAAGAACATCTGCTGTGTAACAAAATTACATTCCTTTCTAAGATGTAGTGATTTAATAATTAAAACAATATGCATGAAATATAAATACAAGGTATTCATAAATAAATTAAATTGGATTGTGGCTATTAAGAGCCAATTATCGTGTAAGATATCTCCGACGGTTGAAATAATAAGAGAACAGAATATTAATTTTGACATTCTCTATAGACCATGAGTATAAATTGCTAAAATGGTCTAATAGGTTATGGAATTTTATTGAGATTTGAGATGGCCCTTAAAATATTCATCGAGTGCTAGAAATTAGTTGTCGTGATTGATTTTAGTTATAATTCCATTATATGTTTACAAGATGGAAGAAGGTAGGGTGCCATAGAACTGGGAAGAGAAGTCTATTCTACTTATGAAATAATAATGGTAATGAAGATGGTGGCATCATGATTAAGAAGTTCAGATAAACCTAGATTTGAATCCCAGTTTCGCCACTCTCTAGCTGTGTGACCTTGAGCAATTTGCTTAACTTCTCCAATATCCTCATCTATAGAGAAAGGTCATGATAAAGAATGAATCAGATGATGCCTAAAGCATGTAGCAAAGAGAATGGAACTTAGCAAGCACAAAATAAATGTGAGTTCTTATGATTTCTGCTGCCACACTGGGGGAACTTGAAGGACTTGGGAAGATAGTACTTTCCTCTCTCTGATATTATGCATCAAATTTGGGCCATGGCCAACTTAAGGGTCATGACATTTTCTTCTGGACCAACTTGAGAAATTATTGGGATATTCTCAGTGGTGTGTTGGTAAATGTTTAACAACCAGCTCTGGGTAGCAGGGTGAGTCAGGGAGCCCTGATGTGAACCATCTGCTGATTTCCATGGTGTGAATACTTTCACCATGACTGATTTCAAGCTTCCAAAGTGATGTTACTAAATGTGAGGTTGGGAAGTAATGTGCACACTCACCCCTCATGAGCTCCCACCATCCCACTGGTACTTTTGAACTAAGAATGGAAATGATGGGTTGGTTCTCTTTCTGGCTCTGCTGCTCCAGAGTTGCATGACCCTGAGCAATTCACACCTTCCTTGGGCCTCAGCTTCTTCATCTGTACAATGGCGATGGCAGTACCTGTCTAGCATGGCTCACAGGGCTGGTGTGACAATTAAATAGAGGACACGAAAAACTATGGAAACTGTGAAACACAGTGGAAGTGAAAATAACTGGTCATATTGTTGATGCACTGACTACTACTATAGTTACCAAGGTGGTTTGGTCTGACTTTCAAAGTCCCAAGATACATAATTCCTTTGTCTTTTAATCTGCTGGGCCCTGGAGCTCCTGGTTTATTTACCCTAATCTTTTTTTCCTTCTCTGCAACCATTTAGCTGAATGATTATCTGCACAATTAACAATGAACCAAGTTCGTTAATCTCTTTCAAGCCGCAGGAAACAAAGACTGGCTGCTGTTACTGGAGGCTTGGTGCAGAGCAGTGGGGGAGCTTGGGAAGCCATCCAGGCAGATGTTCCGCCACCCCTGGAGCACAGGAACGAGGGCTCCTTGTCCTGCAGGGCTGTCCTGGTGACCTAGTCACTGTGGGAGGTGTATGTCCTTGTCCCCTGACAACCGCAAAGTACTGCTTCTGTGTCTCCGTTTCTCTGTCCGTCCTTGACTGCTCTCTGCTCTGACCACCTCTGCTTCAATACCTTGCAAGACAGCGCAGTGGGAGGAACACGAGTCACTGCCTTGGTTCAGACCCCAGCACCAGCAGGTCCGTCCTTTGGACTAGTTATAGAATCTTGCTGTGCCTCAGTCTCTTCTTCTGTAGAAGAGGGGAACAGCACATAGGGGTGTAATGAGATGAAAAGAGTTGGAACATGTGAAGTGTGATTTAGAAGCGTGTCTAGCAAATAGCAACAGTAATTGCTGACAGCTGCCCTCTGCTTCTGCTGCCAACTCCCTGTGGTCTCCCAGTCAAGTCCAGGCTTTGATGAGGTCTGTTTGTCACTGTTCAATGCAGCGTTTCCCTCCTGGAGGAGGAATTCTCCCAGGCTCAGGCTTCCCTTACACCTGCATAAATGTGGCTGCCGTTGGCTCCCTAGCAACACCCCAAGACACAGCATGGCACGTCATGGGTGAGGACTGGAGCCCGTCTTCATCTGAGGAGGGCTGTGGTCGTGCAGACACCTCAGTCTCTTGGCTTCTGTCCTCTCAGCAAGCGGTTCTTTCTGAACATCTATGAGGAGGCGACGTCAGACAGCATAGCCAGGAAGACGTGTTCCATGGCTGCGGAGAGGAGGGTGCCGGGATGATAAACAGAGGAAGATACAAGAAGGGTTTAGTGGCTTTTGTATTAGTGAGTGTTTTAGAGGTTTGCCCTTCACTGTCCTTGGTTTGAAAATCCACTGGGCTGTGCTGACTGCCGGCCTCTTCCCTCCCCAGCACCCCACACGGGCCCCTCCCCGGGGGAAACAGCCTCCGGGGAGTCCAGCAAGGCCCGGGCTGGGGCACAGTAGTCTCTAGAGGCAGGGTCGGCTGGATAAGAAACAGCTTCTCCATTTTCCTCAGAGGGAAAGCATTCAAGAGTGTGTTTCTGAGGTGCAGCTGCTCATCTCATAACAATAATAATTACCTTAATGTTCTCAGATAGGGGATTAGTTAAACAAATTACAGTACATCCATGGTACATGATGCAGCCATTAAATTAAATGAAGTAGAACGATACACTGTATTTCATTAATCCTTGCGCCAGTGTACATCTGTACCACGTGGATGGCTTTGGAGTGAAAGGGCAGTGCCCAGTCGCATCCTGAATTAAAATCATACCCCTGGATGTGAGCCAAAATCGCATTTCCACCCTGGCTGACTGAGCGGGGAGAGAGATGACCTGGCATGAATGAGTTTCCTGGAACACCACTGGCAAGCCAAGGGGACATTGGAGAGATGAGGCTGAGGCTAGAATTACAATTTCTGGGAGACGGCACGGCTCAGAACTGGATGTTCCAAGTGGAGGATGCGTATGAGTCACTAAATTGAGGAAGTCTCTAAGACTCCCTGGTGGAATCAGAGTCAGCTGGTCAGGCTGGTTCAAGGCCGGCAACGTGCTCGCCTACCGGCCACTGCCTTGGGCCTGAACTGCTGCTGTGGGACTGAACATCTGGGAAGCACCAGGACAGCCCACTGTCCACGGAAATGGGAAGGACTAGCAGGGAGCTCCGTGCTGGGGAGAAAGAGTTTGGGAAGGGATTAGAGCATGGCCACAGAAATCGCACAAGGACGGACAGGCACCAGAACAGGAGTGCTGCTGCCAATGTGAGCATCTGCAAGTCCCCACCCAACGAGGGCTGGCAGTTCCAGAGTCACGCAGGAGGGCATTGTTGGGTGGGTCACACTTGTTGCTATGAAATGAGCATATGGCAGTATAGATAGCAACGAGGGCTGATATGTTGAATTCATAACCTTACAGCAGGGACTTGAGGAACACTAATGTCTCCTGAAACTATTGCAGTGTGCTTTCTGCCTGGGACTCAGGAACAAGGCTTGGAGATCCACACATACCCTCATGAGCTCCTGTTGCAGTGGCGTCTTACTCTGTTCATGCCACTATAAAAAAATACCATAAACTGGGTGGCTTATAAACAATAGGAATTTATTTCTCACAGTTCTGGAGGCTGGGAAGTCTGAGAACAGGGTGCTGTCCTGGTTGGGTTCTGGTGAGGGCTTTCCCCTGGGTTGCAGATGGCTGCCTTCTTACTGTGTCCTCACATGGTGGAAGAGGTGGAAAGCTCCCTTGGGCTTCTTTTGTGAGGGCACTAATCCCCTTCACAGGGGCTCTGCCTTCTTGAGCTAATCCCCTCGCCAAAGGCCCTGCCTCGTAATACCATCACTTTGGGTATTAGGATTTCAATATACCAGTTTGGTGGGGGGTTGGGAGGTGAGACACAAACGTTCAGACCATAGCAAATGGCATATAGCCAGAGATGAATAAAAGACAAGGTTTTGGCCCTCATTGTTTTTTTTTTGTTGTTGTTGTTGTTTTTCTGGAGACAGGTTCTCACTCTATCACCCAGACTGGAGTAAAGTGGTGCAATCATAACTCACTGCAGCCTCAAACTCCTGGGCTCACGTGGTCCTCCCACTTCAGCCTCCCAAGGCTGGACTACAGGTGCATACCACCACACCCAGCTAATTTTTTTTATTATTATTTTTGTAGAGATGGGGTCTCACTATGTTGCCCAGGCTGGTCTCAAACTCCTGGCTGAAAGCAATCCTCCTGCCTCAGCATCCCAAAGTGCTGGGATTACAGGCGTGAGCCACTGCACCCAGCCCCTCATTGCTCCTCTGAGCCACGACCTACTGTAGTGCCAGTGAGCTGAAGAGGGAGAAGCAAATCTAGTAGCCAGCAGGGAGCAAGACTGGTGGGCGGAGCTCAGATCCAAGACATCAGGCAGGCCTCAGTCGGAGCCAAGGCAGGTGTGCCTTCACCTTGTGAGGACAGATCTCTGACATTCCACACCTTGGCAGGTGTAGATAAGCAGGGTCCAAGGCCCAGGACCCTCAAGCACTGGGTAGGAGTCTCTAATTTGCTTTCCGTTTAGTGGACTAGTCCATGAATGAGAACATGGTACTCCAGTCATTCACTCTCTGGCATTGCAGCACGAGTGAGATAACCCAAAAACTGAGGACGTTGGAAATGGCTTTGTATTCATTGTCTATCGCTGCATAACAACTACCTTAATACTTAGTAGCTTAAAACAGTAATTTATTATCTCTCATGGTTTCCACGGCTCAGAAATTCAGACAAAGCACAGCACAATGAGGATGGCTTGTCCCTTCTCCACTGTGTCTGGCATCTCAGCTGGAAGCAGCAAGGCCAGGCCTGGGACCATCTGAGGGCTCATCCACCTGTACATCTGGCTGTCGGTGCTGACTACGGGCTGGAGGCCTGGCTGGGGCTGCGGCCCGAGCACCAGCGTGCAGCTTCTCCACTCAGCCTGGGCCTCTTCGGAGTGTGGCGGCTGTCGAAGGCCAAGGGTCCCGAGAGAGAGGCAGGCAGAAGCTGTATCCTTTTTAGGACCTAACCTTGGAAGTCACACAGTGTCACTTCTGCCCTGTTCTATTTGTTAAAAATAAGTCACTAAGCCCTATCCATAGTAAATGGTGGAGAAATAGATTCCATCTTTCAAAGGGAGAAGGCTTAAAGAATTTGTGGACCTATTTTATTCTATTAATTTTAAGTTTAATTTTTTTTTAGAAACAGGGTCTCACTCTGTCACCCAGGCTGGGTGCATTAGTATGATCATAGCTCACTGTAACCTTGAACGCCCAGACTCAGGTGATCCTCCTGCCTCAGTCTCTCAAGTAGCTGGGACTACAGGTGCATGCCACCACACTCAGCTAATTTCTTTAATTAATTAATTTATTTTGTAGAGACGGAATCTGGCTATGTTGCTGAGGCTGATCTCGAACTCCTGGCCTCAAGCAATCTTCTCACTTGGACTCCCAGAGTGCTGGGATTATAGGTGTGAGACCTATTTTAAAGCCACCATAGGCCTCCTAGTTATGTGGACTTTGTTTTCTTTTCTTTTTTTTTTTTTTTTTTTAATCCGGAGGGGACTGAGCCTGACAAGCTGCAGGGCCTCGAGGCCCCGCCCCCACCCCAGTTATGTGGATTTTGGCAAATGTGGTTTCCCCATTCCCTTTTCCTCCCCAAAACTAAGGTGTTGAAGCTTGAAGGGGGTAGGGGTTGCAAAACATCCATAAAACTTTTGCTCACTGAGGCCATTCCTTCCCCAGCCTGAGTATGTGAGGAGGCCACGGGAACTCATTCAGGCTCCAGCCAGCAGTCCCTGAAGAGTTCCCAGAGAGTAATTAAATATGTTCCAAAGAAGATCATGACAAAAGAAGGGAGGCTTTAGGCTGTAGCTAGGAAGAGTTAATAGGAGGCACCATTAGACATTGGACATCTCTTTGGGAAGGTCCATTACAAAATCCTCAGAAGGGAAGCAGGACTGGACACCACCTATTCGCACGTGAGCAGGAAGCTCTCTAATGTCATATGTATGACCCTGGCCTCAGGAATCATCTAGCTGTTTAAATTACAAGTGCCTTAACTTAGCTTGTCCACCTGCATGAGCTTAGTTTCCTCATCTGTAACAAGTGAGTGATAACAGCACACTTGGCGCATCACCCTCGCGTAGGCTGCTGCCGTCCTGGCGCCCCTCCCCAGCCCTGGCCACTAAAGGAGACATGGGCTCTGTCTCTTCCATTTCTTCCTCTTTCGAAAGCTCTGAGGGGTCCGGCCTTGCCAGGGCACTTTCTAGAGCTTTTGCTATGTGGGAGGAGAGAAGAAGCAAGAGAAATGGAAGAGGAACCAGGACTCACAGGGAGGGAGAAGTTTTTCAGGGAATTTTGAAGGATGAAAGGCAGGTCTGCTTGGGTGTAGAGCCAAGTAGATTCAGGTGTGAGCCAAGAGCAAGCAGGATTTTCTAAAACCAACACTTTCTGTGGCTGAAAAAATACAATGACAAACTTGAGCTTTTTAACATTAATTTTTGATTGTCACAGATGTTTCTTTGATCAGGACACTGTTCAGAGTCTGGGCCATGTGGAGACAGTTTTACATGCAGTGCATATTTTTAACTAAAACTAAGGCTCAGTTCTGTTGGAGCGGCATGCTTCCATTTGGGTATGTTTGTGCATAGAAAATTTCTAGAAGAAATACAAGCAACTATTAACAACAGTTTTCTCTGGGTTGAGACAGAGACTTATTTTTTCATATTATACTCTTGTGTTTTACTAAATTATTTTTCAACCTGGACATGCATCATGTTCTCAGTCTATTTCACAGAATGTTTTCTTAAAAATAGCCATTTATTAAATACCCACTAAGTATCTGTGATAGGAATTTTATTTGCATCATATCTGATCCTCAAAATTTTGCAAGATTGGTTTCATCGTCTCCTACTTTGTAGATGGGCAAACGAAGGCTTGAAAGATGCAGTGAAAAGATTCCTCAGGTTCTCCAGAGAACTAAATTAATGGGAGAGGAGGGGGAAGGCCGGGATGGGTGAAAACCTACCTAGCGGGTACAATGAACACTATCTGGGTGATGGGCACATTTACAACCATGACTCAAGCATTATAAAAGCAATCCATGTAACCAAAAAGATTTGTACCCCCATAATACTTTGAAATAAAAAAAAAAAGAATCGTGGGAGCTGGCAAGTCCAGGATCCATGGGGCAGGCTGCAGGCTGGAAATTTGCAGAAGAGCTGATGGAACAGTTGCAAGTCGGAATTCAGCAGGCTGGAAACTCAGGCAGGTTTCTTTGTTGCAGTCTTAAAGAGAATTCCTTCTTTTTCTGGACACCTCAGTCTTTGCTTTATTTAAGGCCTTCAAATGACTGGATGATGCAGATTATGGAGGGTAATCTGCGTGACTCAAAGCCTACTGGTTGTAAATGTTAGCCACAGCTGGAAAACACCTTCATAGCAACATCTACACTGCTGGTGAGACAAACACCAGGCACTGCAGCCTAGCCTGTTTGACACATATAGTGACCATCGCTGGGAGGTGGCCAAAATTTCACAGCTAACAAATGATAAACCTGGATTGGAACCCAAATTTCTCTGGGACCAAAGGCCAAAAGTGGGTGAGCAAACCACAGGCACAAGGAGTACGCAAGTGGCAGGTTGTCGTGGGTGGGGCTGAGCACAGAAGAGTGTAAGGTGGCAGCCTGGTGAGACCATTGCTAGACCAGATGGCAGCCCTCCTAAGCTTCTTGACTAGGTTTTGATGCCAACTAACTGGGAGACATTGGAAGTCACTTCTTTCTGGGTCTACTTTGTTGGGTTTTATTCTCCTCTGAAGGGAAGTATTAGTCTTTAAGGTCTCTTCAAAGCCATACATGCTAAGATGCAATGCCACTAGAGGAAATACAAATTAATACCATAATGGTGTACCACTATATACCCACCAGAATCACTAAACTTAAAAAGACTGAAAATACCAAGTGTTGGCAAGTATGTGGAGCAAGTGGAATTCTCATAAATTGGCGGTGGAAGTTCTTCTGGAAGTACTATTAGAGCTAAATATAGTCCCACTCTATCACCCAGCAATGACATTCCTGAGTATAACAGACCCAAGAGAAAGGAGTACATTAGTCCACAAAAGATGTGTACAAGAATATGCACAGCAAAACTTTGTCCATATTTATTTATACCTAAAAGCTGGAAACAACCCAATGTTTATCAGGATGAATTTTGGAGAAAAACATGATGAATCTCATCTTTTGTTGAATGGAAATAAACCTGACCCCAAATATAAGATCTATTTATGTGAAGTTTAAGAACAGGTAAAACTTTTGTAGGGTTATAGAAGTCAGAATGGTGGTTACCTATGAGGGATGTTGGCTGGAAATGGGCACAAAAGAATCTTCTGGGATACTGGAAATGTTCTATGTCTTGAGCTAGGTGGTGATTACACACAAATATATGCAAAAGTTCATCAAGATTTGTGCATTTTACTGTATATATGTTGTAACTTCTAAGAAAAGGCCCTAAAATATATATTATTGCACAAAAATGCTAAACTATTTTTTTTATATAAATGCAAGAAGGTGGTTCTCATAGGAGTCAGGACATTGCTGTCTTTCAGGAGAAGGGAAGGGATTGTACTTAGGAAAGGGCACCAGGGGCCCAGGTAATACTCTGTTTCTTGACCTGGAGGTGGTGCATGATGGTCACTTATAGTAATCCATTAAGCTCTTCATAGCATTAATGTTTTATATACAGTTATGTGCTTCATTTCAGTCAATGATGGACTACATATATGATGGTGGTCTCACATTTACTGTACCTTTTCTATGTTTAGATACACAAATACTTACCACTGTGTTACAGTTGCCTACAGTATTCAGTACAGTCACATGCTATACAGGTGTGCATCCATGGAGCCATAGGCTGTACCATATAGCCTAGGTGTGTTGTAGGCTATACTGTCGAGGTTTGTGTAAATACACTCTACGATGTTTACACAATGATGAAATCATCTGACACAAAGGCTGTGCTTTTAGGTATATGAGTTATGTTTTACAATTTAAAAAGTTTTAAAAGCAATGAAAAAAGGAACTTTGAAGTAGTTGCTCTCTTGATGCCGCTGAAGATTTGAGGCCATGGGCAGGCCCCCAGCTGGCATGGCTGCAGCACAGAGGACTAACTCCCAGGCCAGGTTCTGCCACTGGCTCTGCTGCCTCTCCCTGCGAGGAAGGAGCCTCTGGGAAGTTGTCCCTCCCTATCCTGCTCCTTTAAGAGCTCCTAATCAAGAGGAGGAACATCTTATTGTAGAAGGCTCCTTCCATTTCGCTCAAGAAACAGCATAGTCTCCTCTTGTCTGATGTGTTGATTAGATTTCAGACAGGATTGGTGGGGTTGATGCCATTAAGTAAAAAGTCATCTCCTTTGGAAACAGCCCAGAAAGTCTGGATTCCATTTTTAAAAGCCTCAGATCCCATTAAGATGAAATATTGAGAACCATGTGGATGTAGATTCCATGGGAGAGATCAGAACTCGGAGTACTGGCAGGCTCGTGTGGACACCTGGGTTGGGGGGAGGGGGAGGCTGCAAAATGGGGACAAGAATTGTTCTTTGGCAGTAAGATCAGAGAATTCTCAGCAACTCTCTTTGTCAAGAACAAGTGATCAATAAATCAAACACTGCCCATCTGATAGGGAGTCGCTGAATAAATTACAGTACACCCACACCATGAACTATCCTTTTAAAAGTACAAATTACAGTTTCACCAATGGACTTGGATGGATTTCCATCAGGTATTACTTATTGAGAAAAGCAAGATGATTTAGCTTTTAAAGCATCTATAATATGATCCTATTGTATAAAACGATGACAAACAACCCCCCATTTATGTACATGAGCACTTATGTACATGTATGTGTGCCTGTATATGAATCTACATGTATGGAGAAAAACGTGGAAAGAAACATACCAGGTTGTTAGCATCAACTACCCGGCAGAATTTGGGGTGGTAGTGGGTGCCGAAAAGGGTAGAGGAAAGAGGAAATGTGGAACCAAACAAAAGAAAACAACAAAAGACAACCAGCAGGAATGATAAGATCACATTTATGTGTTTATGTAAAAATGAATAAGCAAGTGGGGAATGAAACTACATACGGCATCTCTACTGTCCTAGGCCTCCCTCAGACATTGTAATTAACAGAGGACCGCTCTGTTCGCTGGAAGCTTACATTCACTTTGTGGAAACAGGGCATACACATGCAGCACCCAGTGAGCAAGTCATCATAATTTGGCATTCCAATTCCCTGTCCCCTAAGTTCCTACCACTCTATCATGCTGTTTATTTAATAAGCCTTTCCTTAGCTCACACTAGATGCTGGCCATGACAACAGCCCCTAAGGATCATACCCCGTAGTGGAAAGACCAATATAATTACAGATGGATACATAGAGATGCTCAAATACTTATTGAATGGGATTAAAGTAGCTTTAATTTGGACAGAGAGGGATCTGTCTGAGATTTTGTGTTTATAATCTTTGTAGTCCATCACATCAGTCTCTAAGGCTGGAAAGGGACCTTATCACCTATCTAGTCTATCTTCCATATGTTCTGTATGTGGAAACTGAGGCCCTGAGAGAATAAATGAGATTAGTCACTTCTGTGTAGCAGAGCTGGGGCCACAGCCCCCAGCTCAAGAACAAGTCTTGTTTCTGCTCATCCTATTATAAAGTCTTTGAGCAAAACTGAGAACAAATAATGTCTGAGAGTGAAGCATTTGACATTTTAGGCATCTTTTATCCAAGCAGCAAATATAATGGGGAAAACACACTACTGGGGGTTGAATTGTCTCCCCCAAAAAGATATATTCAAGTCTTATCCTCTGTAGCCTGCAAAAGTGACTATATTTGAAAACAGAGTCTTTGCCTATGTGATCAAGTTAAGATGAGGTCATACTGGATTAGGAGGATTAGGGTGGTTGCTAAATCCAATATGACTGGTGTCCTTATCAGAAGAGAGAAACTTGGACACAGAGACACAGACACACAGGAGAGAAGTCTACATGAAGATGGAGGCAGAGATTGAGTGATGTGTCTAGAAGCCAAGGAGCACCAAGGACTGTCAGCAGCTACCAGAAGCTAAACGAGGCAAGGAAGGCTCTTCTCTAGAGCCTTTGGAAGGAGATGGCCCTGTAACACCTTGATTTGGGGTTTCTGAACTGAGAGGGAATATATTTCTAACACCCCAGTTTGTGGGACTTTGTGATGGTGGCCCTAGGAAACTAATATACATGGCTTGGAGTTTGTTAGACCTGGGGTAAAAAATCTTATTTTTGTTATTTACAAGATGGATGATCTTGGGCAAGTCAATAAATTCTTTGATCCTTAGATTCATTATCTGTAAAACAGGGATAATAGCAGCACCTCACCTGCTATGAGGGTGAAACAAGGTAATTCATGTGTAGCACCTAGCTCCTAACCCTCTGCTGAAGTCTGGGAAAGGAAATGGACCAGGCTGGGCTGGGGGAAGACAGTGGGTGCTGAGTCCCTCTTCCTCTGGATCTTACAGCCATGTGGAGCAAGACTTCATCTTTTTAGCTGTAATGAACCCACAATAATGGTTGGCATGTTGTGGAGTAATGATGCTAGCAGCTGAAGTTTGTCCCTCCCTGATGTTAGTAACAACTTAATGGTCTAGAAACTGATACTCCAGAAAACTGGACTGACACGGATAAGAGAGGGAGTTGGTTTGAGACAAAAGATCCAGGTTCTATTCCTGGCTTGGGCACTTGCTCTGGGACCTTGGAATTTGCATCCCAGCAGGAAGAACAACACCTTCTGTTTCACAAAGCACTCATAAAAATGGATGAGTTTTAAAAAGCTCTTTCAGTAATGGAGCAGAGTTACCAAAACACAAGCCAAGTCAGCTATAGATACAGATGTGAATTCAGATTTAGCTTCTGGAGTAGGGGAAGATGAAATTCTATCCTTCCTACACACATCCATTGAACCTGTTTTGAACAGTTGCTAGAATCCAAGGACACAAAGATGAATAAGGTGTGGTTCCCTGTCCTCAAGGCTTCACAATCTGATGAGGAAGGCAGAATTGTAAGGGCCACGAGAACAGTCAGAAGCTATGGCCCTGGCGAGAAAGACCTGGAGGTTTCTGGAGCTGGAACAGGAGAAAAGGTCAGGCAAAGCCTCTCAGAGGAGGAAATCCTGTGTCATCTTTCCATTGCCAGTTGTAAAAGGGATTCTGGTTGCAAAACTTCAAAAAAAACTATCACAAGTCATGGAATCCAATTTATTTCCCAATGTGTGAAAAATTCTTTATCTCCCTCTTCGCCTTGTACCTTCTTAAAAATGAGGTGCCTTGAAAACTTATGTCCACACAAAAACCTGCACATGGGTGTTTATAGCAGCTTTATTTAGAATTGCTAAAACTTGGAAGCAACTAAGATGTCCTTCGGTGAATGAAGGGATAAATACAGACAATGGAATATTATTGAAAGAAGCCAATCTGAAAAGGCTACATACAGTGTTATCCCAACTATATGATATTCTGGAAAAGGCAAAACTATGGAGACAGTAAATAGATCAGTGGTTGCCAGGGGCTTGAGGGGATGTAGGAAGGGACAAATAGACAGATCATAGCAGATTCTTAGGACAGTGAAACTCTTCTGTATGACACTCTAATGGTAGATACGTGTTAATGTACATTTGTCCAAACCCATAGAATGTGCAACACCAAGAATGAAGCCTAATATAAACTATGCGCTCTGGGTGATAATGATGTGTCAGGGTGAGTTCATTGATTGTAACAAAGATACCACCCTGGTGGGGGATGTTTGTAATGGTAGAGGTTGTGCATATGCAGGGGTTGAGGGTATATGGGAACTCTATTTTCCTCTCAATTTTGTTATAAACCTAAAACCGCTCTAAAAATTAAAGTTTATTTAAGAAAAAATAAAATGCCAGTGCACATCTTCTGTCTTTTTTTTTTTATTTGTTTTATTTTTGAGACAGAGTCTCTGTCATCCAGGCTAGAGTGTAGTGGCTTCATTATAGCTCATTGCAACCTCAAACTTCTGGGCTCAAGTGATTCTCCTGCCTCAGCCTCCCAAGTAGCTGGGACTACAGGTGTGCGCCACCACACCTGGCTAATTTTCCAGTTGTCCAGTTTTTGGCGGGTTTTTTGTTTTTTTTTTTTTGTTTGTTTTTGAGAGATGGGGTCTTGGGGTCTCTCTCTTGTTCAGGCTGGTATCGAACTCCTGACCTCAAACCATCCTCCCACCTGGGCCTCCCTGGAGTGTTAGGATGACAGGCGTGAGCCACGGCGTCAGGCCACAGCTCTTGATGCAAAATGCCTCTTCTCGCCCTTCCCTCTGGGTCACCAAACTGTTTCCTGCTAACAGTGGCCAGCGTGTGGGATTCCACTGAGTGTCAGGTGCAGGGAAAGAGATGGCAGCCGGACAAAGGGGAAACGAGGCTGGCTGCCACGGTGCTTGTTAGCGCCGCAACACAGGTGCCCTCCCAGGGGCCTCTTTGACGCGGGTCGGGTCAGCAGGGGGCGCGCTCGAGCTCGAGCGCGCGCCACTGTCCTGGGAGCGTGAACTTGAGCACATCTGTGGGGCGATGTCACCCTGCGAGGGAAGTGCACGCATGGCCACAGAGCCCCCTGCTGAGGACAGAAGGGCCAGTCATTCCAGGGCTGTGGGACTGGACGGCGGAGGGACAGCGATGAGGCAGGCGAGCTGTCGCGGTGGCCCCAACACAGCCCTGCGCCTTGAGCAGCAGCGCCGAGGGGACCTCCGGGCTCCCGCCACCCGGTCTGCCCTAGATGTCAGGTGTGAAGCTGTGCCGCGTCCTTCACTTGCGCTTCTTAGTTTGGGACTTCGCGTCTGAAGATGACCCCACACCTCTTATGAGCAGTGGGACCCCGACCCTCTCTCTCAGACCCTCGGAGGCTCTGCTCCCACGCGAGGGGTGAGGCGTGAGCTCCTTCCTGCCCCAGTCACCAAGAGTGTGGGGTCGGGGAGGCAACCCAGGCTTCGAGAGGGCAGAATGGGCCAGGGTGAGACTCCTGCCGCCTCTTGCCCCAGGCCTCCTGCCCTCCTGCTTGGGCTAGCAGCCAGTAGAGACACATGCCTCTTGCATAGGGTTTGGGGGAATTTAAGGGGCTTAACAGAGAGCTACCATTTGAATGCTTCCTCCAAGCCAGCCTTTGCGCCTGCGCTGTGACACACTGCCCATCTCATTTAATGTATAATGCCCAGCAACTGTCATGAGAGGTTAAATCTTTCCCATTTTGCACTTTGGGAAACCGAGGAGCAGAGAGCTTAGGTGTTCAAGGTCAGGGAGCCGGGCCTCAGAGCCAGGCCTGTGCTGCACTGTGCTGTCTTCAGCACAGCAGGTGCCCGAGAGCCATCAGTCCCCTGCCCCTTAGCACACAGGGTTGGTGGCAGAACAGGCAGACCATGGAGACAGACGGTGAAAAGATCAGAGGTTGCTGGGGGGTTGAGGGAGGGAGGGAGGGTTGACTAGGCAGAGCAGAGCATTTCAGGCCATGAAACTATTCTGGCACCATCATGGCAGATGCATGTCATTATATATCTGTCAAATGACAAGGCATTTGTAAACAACAAAATGAAAATAGCACTTGATAAATATAGGCAAGTTTTTTTTTTTTAAGGATTACTTCTATATTTTAAGTTGATGTTTAAAACGAAGAAAATACCACAAATTTATATTCTTGCAGGTACTCTAATTTACACTAGGATTATAAAAAATGTTCACCAACAGAAAATATTTTTACAGCTCCACAAAAATGTTTACTTGCAAGCATCCACAGGTTCATTTTTATGGTACTGATGTAGTTTTCAATGTAAAATGACAGTCTGTAGGGACAGAAAATCAAAATAGAGCTTTTTGTTAAAAACAAAAAAACACCATTTAGCCCTTGTGGAAGATATTCAATTAAAAAAAAAAAAGACACTTTTTCCCCCCAGTGACTATCACATATGGTCATTCTCTCTGTCTCCACTGCATCTCTGCAGCATCTGCCTCCTCCATGTGCACCTGTGCCGGACTTCCCTTCCCCTCCCTGTTCTCTCAATATATTGCAGGAAAGAAGATCAAGAATGCAACCAGGCCTGGCCCAAACCATTGTAAATATAATACCTGCCTATCAGGTTGATTTAATTTGCTAAGAGAATCATTTACAAGTCAATCTGTGTCCCCCATCCATTCATCCTCCCTAGCAACCATTTATTGCCCCTAAACAGAATTATCTATACTGCTCATCTCCCCCTCCTGTCTAAAATGCTTGTATAAAAATATCTGAATTCCACTGGGATATTGAGTAATCACTCTGTGATTCTCCCCATGCGCATGGTCAACAAACTTTTCTCTTACTAATCTGCCTAAATAAACCTTTCTCTTCTTAATCTGCCTTTGTTGTCATTTGATCTTTCAGCAAACTTTTGGGGATAAGGGGAAGTTTCCCCTCACCCTTACATGAGGAAGAGCCCCTCAGAGTCCTGGCACTGGGACCCCGGCCCCCAGCACTCCCATTGCAATGGCTCTACCACATAGGCATAGAATTCACAGACTCATGGTCTGAAGAAACCTAGGTCTTTACTCATTTAAACCCACACAAATTTGAATTTGCATGTCAAGACTCTGAGCGACGGGCTGCTCTGAAGACTGGGGCAGTGGCAGCTGCAGCTCTGCGTGGACCACAGAAAACTCTGCACACTTGTCTCACCAGCTCAGCCAGGAGTGGCACATTCAGCCTCCTCTTCACGGGGGGCACCCAGGCAACATGGTTCAGAGGCCTCAGGGCATGGAGCACACCATAAGCCAAATTTCTCTGGGCCATGAGCTGAGGGAAGCATCTGGAAAAAGGAGACATAGAGCAAGACGCAGCTGGGAAAAGCCACCCTGAGCATGAGGGGCTTTGCATTTCCCTGATCTGTTCTCAGGCAGGGAATCAACTGGAGATGCTTAAAGTGTTACACCCAAATCCAACCACGTGCCAGAGAGAACCGCACTCTGAGAATGACCTGATTTAAACACACAGGAATAGAGTGAGTTGTAAAAGAAGCTCCATTATCCATCACTTAGATTCAACAACTATCAAAAAGGATCCACATTGCTTCCTGCTATGGTCTGAAAGTTTGGGTGTCACCCCCACCAAATTCATATGTTGAAATCCTAATCCCCAAGATGATGGTATTGGGAGGTGGGGCCTTTGGGAGGTGATTAAGTCGTGAGGGTTCTCCACCCACCCTCATGAATGGGATTCGTGCCCTTAACAAAGAGACCCCAGAGAGCTGCCTTGCTCCTTCCACCACCACGTGAGGACACAGCCGGAAGGCACCAGGAAGCAGGCCCTCATCAGACACCAACTCTGCTGACACCTTGATCTTGGACTTCCAGCCTCCAGAACTGTGAGAAATAAATGTTTATTGTTTATAAGCCACCCAATCTATGGTATTTTTCTATAGCAGCCCAAATGGATGAAGACACTTCATTTATTCCTTTTTTTTTCTTTGCTGAAATGTTTTAAAGCATTGTGTCATTTCAGTATGCATCTCAAAAATGAGAAATTTTCCTAAAAAACCCCAATGTCAATGTCAATGTCACACCTATCAAAAACTAGCAGTAATTTTTTATATTATCTAATATCTAATTTCTAATCATGTTTTCCCAATTATCTCAACAATGTCTTTTTAAAGATGATTTATTCTAATGAGTCTGAACACGGTCCACATGTTGCATTTGGTTATTCTGTCTCTTAATCCTCTGGTAATCTAGAAGTTCACCCTCCCCTATTCTTCACCCCTATTTTTTCTCCATCCTATTGACTTACTGCAAAAACTGGGCCAGTTGTCCTGTAGTACAAGTTACCCTGAGTGTCAAAGATTGAGGAGGGCGTGGAAACGCTTTCATAGAAGAAGGTTGGGCTTTGCAGCATGTCTTGGGATCAAAGCCTAGCTCTTGTCACTGTGTGTCACTGGGCCTCTCACCATATCCATTAGGGTTTGATCAAAAAGACAGAACCACTCATGTGATGTAGAATGAAGGCATTTTGGGGGGTGGATTAGACCTCATATGACTGTGGGAGCCGATTAAGCAACATACACAGGCAGCTGTTTCCATGTCCAGTGCTGGGCCTGAGTCAGCAGGGCTGGCAGCTGGGAAGGGAAGGGGGATGTGACGTGGGGGACAGTGAGAACAAGCCACAGTCCACAGAGACCATGGGACCCTCAAGGACAAATTGGAACTCACATGTGTCTCACTCCCTTTCCAGGATGCAGGTGACCTGCAGGATTAGTTAATGCCCTGCAGAGCCACACATGAGCTGGCCCGGGATTTGGAGAAGCAGCAGGAGAAGATTCCACAAAAGCAATAAGGACCGTGGAGCCTGCTGCTGCTGCACATGCACGAGGTGAGCTGCAAGGCCAGAAACAGTGGACGTGAGCCACGTCAACCTGCAGAGCAGAGAATGGCTATTTCACTTCCACTTCCAAATCTGACAAATTTCTCTTGTGTCTACCCTTACCCACAATAATACTAGGAAGAGAATTCTGAAAATTCCTTAGTGTTTTGGCTAAGGTGGCATAATACATAGTCTCCAATCTCATCTAACCCTCCCAAGGATGACCTTTCCCTTGGGAATGTGGCCAAGCTAATACAGGTGTCCAGCCAGGGTCAGAGGTCCCTCGGGTCCCTTCGGGTCCACTGCTCATGTCTTTCCCTGCCTTTAGGGTGCAAGTGTGTGCTGGTGTGGGTCAAGTCCAGGGCACCAGGTGGAGGGCTGTCTTGGTATGGACACAAATCCCTTTGAGGATAGACATATTTTCAGCAGGAGCCTGACCCCTGTGGGAAGGGGCCAAGAGTGCATGTAGACATCTGAGCATTCTCCAGTCATGGCTGAGAGCAAGGGTATTGGGATGCACTCCTTACAGGCGGCAGAAATACCCCTCTCTTCCACAGCATGGTTTAGGACTTGAGCTCACCACAGAGTATGTAAAACATCAACAATAACACTAAGATAACTAATATTTAGATAGTGCTTAGTATATATTCCAGGCACTGTTATAAATATTTTATATATAAACCATTTTTAACTTATGTAACAGTTCCATCAGTGCTAATGGATGAGGCCCTGCTGGACTAATACTATTTAGGTAGACATTACCACAGATCTTTTTCAAGATTCAACAAAATTACATTTTATAAAAATTCCCCATCTTATCCATGGCTATTTGCACGGAAATGGTAGTTTCATTGAACATGAATAGTGTAGACTGCAAACATGGTCACAGTACTTTTCAGCTTCTCCTGTCAAGAGGCAGGGTCTATTTCTCACCTCTTGGATCCGGGCTGGCCTATGACTTGCTTTGGAATGCAGTGAAGTGACAGCTTGCCAGTTCTGCACCTAGGCCTCAAGAGGCCTTGTAGCTGCAGCTCTGTCTTAGAACCTGGTCCTGCTCATCCTGGGACAAGCCTAAAGGAAGAGAGGCCACATGGAGGGACAGCCCAGATCACCCCAGCTGAGGCCCCAGACGTGAGTGTGTCTGGGTGGGAACAGCCAAACTTAGCCCAGGCCAGAAGGACTTCCCAACTGAGCCCAGAATCATGAGCTGAAGAAATTACTATGTTTTCAGTCACTAGATTTCAAGGGTGATTTGTTATGCAGCAAAGACAGATACAGAGGGAGACGGTGAAGGCTAGATTTTTGAGTCTGCCTGATACCCTGGGCTCTTAGCTCCCCATTCAGAGCTCTTTCTGCAAACTGATGGAGTCACCTAGGACCCCTCATGGTGGGCACTGATTGGGTGGAGTTGAAGGAGTTCCCTTTCATACCAACAGACTTTGTTCCCCTAACAAATATATGGTTTTAATTCTGACGAGAAAACATGGGAAACATGGAAAAGATTAAACAAAGAAACATATTAAACCATAATTAAATAATCCACAGATAACAGTACATTAATTTTACAGTTTTTTCTTTTAGATGTTTTTCTATTATATATTTTATATATGTTATATGCATATATATACACAATTATATATTTTATATATATTATATATATATATACATACAATATAATATATACACACACATATATATTATTATATTAATACAATTTCACAGCTGTAATTAGTTTGTACGGTTCTGAATCCAACTTTTTCTCTTAACATGATTCTTATATATTCTCAGTCATTAAAATTCTTGGAAAACACCTCTTCTAATGTGTATAATTGTCCATCATAAATATATATCATAATTTATTTATCCATTCTCCTATTGTTGAACATCTTTGCTATTTCCAGTTTTTTTGCTATCCTAAGTGGTGATATCATGAACACCTGTGTATATCTTTGTTTGTATCCCTGACTCTGTCCTCAGGAAGATGAAATTACTGGGTTAAAACTCTTTAAAGAGTTTTAAAGCTTTATCCCCAAAATAAACCATAACCCAAACATTTAGGAAAAAATATCTAAATAAAGAAAATATTTATTTCTACTCCTGACATGTAAGCCAGGAATGGGTCTGATTTTGTTTGACTGGTACTAGGTCAGAAGTGAATAGTTTGCTCAAAAACACCCAGCTCTGCTTCTGAAAGGTGTTCATTTCCAGGTGCCAGGAGACTCGAGCCCAAGGTCTCTTACTACTGAATTGCTCAGACCCTCCTGGCCACTCTGGATGTGTGTTCTTCTGGCCATAGAGAGGAGATGCAGGCTGGAAAGGACACCTCGTGGCAAGATCCAGGGACTGTTCTGACCTGGCTCCCTCCTCCCGGGGGTTTTACATCCCTCCAGGCTGGGAGTGCTGCCAGGGGGCTGAGGAACCAATGTTCCCAAGGCTGGTACATCTGATTTTTGCTCTTGGCTGGAATTCAAAGCAGGGAAAAGTAGACTACATCTGGGCCAAGGTGAGCCTGTCTCCTTGGAGGTCTTCTGGCTAAATGAAAGAGAAGGGCATGCAGACCTGAGAGCTACTGTATGGTGGTGAGGAACTGCATTGAGGTGTGGAGAACAATGGTCACTGATTGGCACAGGTGCTCTGCTGAGGTTCCTGGCAATCCCTGCAGCCTGGCCCTGACCTGAGGATGGTCAATCTACTCGAGGGCCAGCAACAGTCTTAAACCATGACTTACAACTCAGTGCCAAGGCCAGTTCCTTTATTTTAAAAGGAAGAAGAAAGAAAACTAGTATCCTTTGGGGATTTGCTATGTGCTAAGCACTTTACAAGGGAAGTTTATTAATATTTCCATTTTTTAAAATGAGTAAACCAAGGCTATGAGAAACAAAGGGCCTTGCTTAAGGTTATGGGCTAATTAATTAAAGAGCTGGGACGAAAATTGGGTGCTTTCAATCCCTGGATACAGAGGCAGGAATAGTGGGGAAAAGTTCACTGACCTTGGGATCTCTCCAAGCTCTGCCTCTTGTTAATTCTCTGAACTTGGGGACGGTACTCATCCCCTCTGAGCTTCATTTCCTCTTCAGTAAAATGGGCTCCTCATGGGAGCAGCAGGAAGGAAGCTTGCAAAGGCCCTCGTGTCCTGCTTGGTCCACAGGAGGAGCTCACTGAAGCCAGTTGCAGTCTCCACCTCTTTTGCTTCTGTCACCTCTTCTGGGAGCCTAATGGGGAAACCCACCTAGGCCTGGGTCACACGGGTTTCTGGGAGACCTCAGTCTCTGGAACTAACCCCCACACCCCGTGCCTACCACATTCCTACCACTCCAGCACACTGACTGCTTGATTCCTCTACAACACTCCGGCTTTTCTCTCTGAGAAACAACTTGACAAGAACCCCAGAAAGAAGGTTCAGGACTCTAAATTATTTCCTGCATCCCAGATAGACCCAGTCCCCAGATAGAGGAAGGACAAGGCCCTGGCTCAGAGCTGAGGGGCAGGGGAGGTAACTGGAATGTTACCTGTACAAAGTGTCCCACATCAGGTGATATTTCAACCTGCTCCTTCTTAAAGGTCTCCAAGTGGGCAGAGGACTCTCTGTGGCTCACTCCACTGTTCCCCAGGCTTTTCCACACATACCTTAGTTTCCCCGGGAGGCTGGCTCAGCACTCCTGCCTCCCAATGCCAGCCAGCCCTGGGGTGCCCTTTAAAGGCTCTGGATTGAGCACAGCCACCTCAAATGGGATCACAGGGGACCAGCCAAGCAACCTAGAACCACTTCTCCGCCTGCCTGGGAAACATTTCATTTTCTATTTGCAGAATCGCAGATGTTGACTTTTGATCTCTTCCTCTCTCCCTTGGGGCCTCGAATCACTGATGACAGCTATTTCATTTCTTTTTTATTTTTTTTTTTCTTTTCCCTATAAAGAGAAAAGGTCAGGAGGGCTCAGAAAGGTTTTGGAAATATTGGAAGAGTTACAGACTGGCTATTGCGGTGAGAAAGAAAAGATCTATCCTCTCCATATAAAGCTCTTGGCAATCATCAGATGGTGGCTGGGTTGGGTAAGGCAGTGTTTTTAACCTTTAGTGTGTTTGTAAATCACCCAGGATCTTGCTCTGATGCAAATTCAGATTCAGTAGATCAAATGAGCTCCCAGACAGGGTCCACACTGCCGGCCAGGGGCTACACTTGGGGAACAGGTGTGGGTTCTCCCTCATCCCCTGCCACCCCATCCTGGGGCCTATGGTCTAAACTCTCCCTGACATCTGCATGCAGCTGGCTCTTTAGAGGCAAGATGCCAGCCAAGCAAGCTTCTCTTAGCAGACACTGTAATCTAATTAAAACCCACAGAGATTTTTCTTTTTATCACTCTTGATCCATTTAAACAGAAAGACTTTCAGCTATATATAGATTTCCAAAGGCAGCAGCACAAGAAGACTCTTGGGTGAGGGGTAGGAGTTGGCAGAGGTAGGGGGCTTCCTTCTCTCACCCTGTTCTATCTTCTTTGGTTTATATGTCTTCTTTAATATGACATTCAGTTCAACCATTATGATATTATGCTGAATCTTTTGCCCTTCCTCGCATGGGCTAGCTTCTGAATGCCCAGTGAAAACTACCTTTTTCTTTCTATACCTCCCAGCCACTTAAAAAAAATTTTTAAGTTCTATATATCTTGTGCATGTGGGCCCAACTTAAAATTCATTATATGATAACTCAAAAATAATACAATGGGTATACATATTGGGTGTTAGAAAGTGATTTCCATTTTGAACAGGATTCACTACAGCATGCCTTCAAGGAATGAGCTCTTTCTGGGCATTTAACCATGAAAAACTGACTATCAGAGATTCTCACTTAATTGGTCTAAAGATGGACTAGGGCACTAATATATTTTTCTAACAGCTCCCAAGATGATTCTAATGTACACTCAAGTTTGAGAACCACTAGACTAAATGATGTCAAGTTTCCAAGTTTAAAATATTCAGATGCCTTGCTGTTCATTTAAATTCGACACACATTTTTGAGCACCTGTCATATGCCAGGCACTGTGTGAGGCTCCAGAGAATAAGCAGATCAGTCGCACTTCTTGCCTTCAAGGTACACATAGTCTAGCAGGGGAGATTTTTAAAAAGCAGAATTAGGATGGGAGTGGTGGCTCACGCCTGTAATCCTAGCACTCTGGGAGGCTGAGTTGGGAGGATTGCTTGAGTTCAGGAGTTTGAGACCAGCATGAGCAAGAGTGAGATGTCTCTACTAAAAAATAGAAAAAAATTAGCCGGGCGTGGTGGTGCATGCCTGTAGTCCCAGCTGAGGCAGGAGGATGGCTTGAGCCCAGGAGTTTGAGATTGCTTTGAGCTAGGCTGATGCCACAGCACTCTACCCAGGGCAACAGAGCAAGACTCTGTCTCTAAATAAATAAATAAATAAAATTTAAAAAGCAGAATTAATTATATCTAGAGGCCCCACAAATTGTGAAACAGGGAAATGTTGTCTCTGTACATAGAAATAAAAAGAGAGGAGGGAAGGGGGGACCTGCCCATGTGACCCCATCATTGCATATCCTCTCCCTTCCTCCAGAGGGCGCAGTACATGGCTTAAACAGGAACACAAGGAGCTGCCCGGCAGACGCTTGGGGCTCAGATTTGAGTTGAATGGGCAGGGCTGTGGGCGCCTGAGGGGCGTACCCTTGCAGACTGGATGACTTCCTAATGCAGGAATGCAAAGCCTGCCC
Organism: Varecia variegata; assembly: GCA_028533085.1. NCBI lineage: Eukaryota > Metazoa > Chordata > Mammalia > Primates > Lemuridae > Varecia > Varecia variegata. The sequence goes on from CM052437.1 coordinate 20,309,227, forward strand.
CACAAGTGGCAAAGGCTAAGTGTGAGATGATTTTCAGCAGCTCCTCCGTCAAAAAACTGTCAGGTAGCTATAGTCAGCCTCCTCCCCCTCTCCCACACGGTCTCCAGCTGCCTGCTTTGTGTGTCCTTCCTCCCAGATGCCCTCAGCTGGCCCCTTCCCTAAGTCCTTACCCAACCCAGGCTCACCTGCCCCCACCTCTCGCCAGTCTTGGTTCTGACCTCCGTGTTGCAGGTGTCAGTCAGCTGGGCTGGACGTCATACAGAGCACGGATGGAGAGAGCAAGAGAGACGCATGACACCTGCATGGTATGACAGGTGCCTATTACTCCAAAACAAACTTCAAAGTGGGGGAATTCATGAACGAGATATTTTAATAAATGCAAAACCAGGCAGCCCCCAATCTAAATCAATCCACTGAAGAGTAAACTTGATGAATTTTGGCAGAAAATATTGATAGCATATGACCAAGCCTGCCCCTTGACCGCACCCTGGCCTCAGCAGGTGTGGTCCGTGAGGGAGAGAGAGCCTGCTCCCAGGCAGACCCCACCAATGGGCTGCTTCCCGAAATGGTGAGTGTCCCACCTGAAGCCTTTTGTGAGGTTTCAGAGCAATATTCAAGCACTAGATAGAGTGTTGATTACTTTTAATGTACCTTATAAGGAACCTCTTAAAACCACTTTGTGCCCTGCCTTTAACTACCTTCCAATTCTACCATTCTTTGAAATATTTGAGCTGAATTCAGGAGATTTCCTACAAATGGAGGAACAGTGACACCCCAATAAAGCCATGAGTATCAACAAATATTAACGGGGACTTTCCTTGGTCCCAGTTCTGTGACACTCTCTAGTATGTCCTATCCCTCCATACTTTGGAAAATTATTACAGCCATTTTACAAACAAGGGAGCTGAGGCTTAAAGAAGCTGAAAGAGCTGCCCTGTCATCTCACAAAAGACAAATGGATCAAGCCCGGGTTTCCTGACTTTTGGTCTGATGTTCATAGTATGATTTCATGATTTTTATTCTGTTCAGACACAGTAAGAGCTGAAAACAGATCCTCAGAATACTTAGCTTCAAGAAAGAAAATGATCTCAAAGAAGAAACGGATTTGGTGGAATTTGATGGCTGGAATAGCTGTGGGGGCAATGCTCACAAGTCACCAGGAGGGGGCAGAAGCCCACCGTCCTATTAATAGATACTTACATCCTTTGAAAGCCCGTACAGGTCTGGGAGTTGGTGTGGAAAGATCTTTTCCTTGAGAGCAAACCCAAGGAAAGCGCAGAAGAGAGCCAGTGTGGACTGTGTGAAGGCCACTGTGTGTTTCGGGCAGGTGACAGCAGGGTGCATCTAAAGGAGAGGCTTCCCCTCTATGGCCTGCACCCAGAAGGCGGGAGGCCCAGCGAAAGGGGCGGCCTTGCAAACATAACAGGAAAATACCTAATCCCACAATTTCCCCAGTAACGGTTAAAGGTCAATCCTTTGAGTTCTCTCACTAACAGGCTGTCTGCAGGAGTTCTGCTTTGCACAACTTCTGAAAAGAGGTGAATGAAGGGAAAAGAGACGTAAAGCTCTCTCTTTCGAAATTTGGGTTTTTTTGTTTTTGTTTTTTTTTTTTTTTTTTTTTTGAGAACCTGCTTTTTACAGCCTAAAGAGTTCCTGAGTGAACAGCGGGGTGTGAGCGCCAAGCCTCAAGCATGTCTCCTGTGATAGTCCCTTCTCCAAGGAAAGGCAGGAGAGCCAACTCTTGGACTTTGACATCCTTGCAGTTTTTGTTATCTACCTGCCGCCAAGAAGAAAGAAAGGAGCAGATGCAGCAGTTTCTCGACCGTACCTGCCTTATTTACAACCTCCTTTAAAAAGCCACATAGCTTGTTTTTGGGGCCAGCACATTCTTCCTCTTTCACCTCTGTGCTGGTCCTTTTCCCTTCCCCCCAGGGGAAAGTAAGCAAACCTTTTCTTTCTATGCTAATCTCTGTCTGGAGAAATCTTTCTCAAAGCCCGAGTGCACAGGCATCGCCACTCCAACACCTAGAGGCAGAGAAAGACACTGGAACATGCACAGCGTTTGAATACGAGCAATCCAGGAACTCCTCGATCTGGTGTTTCTAGCCTGTGACCACTTTCCCTCTCCGCACCTGCTTCTGCATGCTTGAAAAGAAAATAATAACACCTGCTCGCAGGAGTATGGGAATAATTAGGAGAAAAGCCCTTTGCACACTCTAAAGTGCATAGGGGTTAGTCGAGGTGGGTTTGAAGGCTGCTCCCTCTAAGTCTCTCGCTAGCACATAGTGCTGGGTAGTGGGGAGAGGGACAAGGGAATTCACTCCACCCATGCGGCTGGGGTCATCTTGACCTCAGAACATCCATCCCAGTGTGTTTAGGTCCTGCTCCACCCACAGCACCTCCTGCTCCAGCCCTGTGGCCACCTCCACCCCTCCATTTTCTTAGTTCATTCATTCATTCATTCATTCCACACACAGTGGGCACTGGTGCACCAGGAGTACAAAGACAAAATAGGACTCTATCCCTGCCTTTCCCAGCATGGTGGGAGAGTCAGGACCTACACAGACAAGTGCACTTTTCAGAGAGGGAGGTCAGGGTAGTGGTTAGGGGCACTGGCTTTGGAGCTAGAAGGGAAAAGCAAATAAGGGAGGGAGGCTGTATTTGGAGGTACGCAGCTGAGAATTTTTTAGAAATAAAGAAAACATAAAACTTCAGATTGACAGGATTTCTAGTATTAAGAAATATACTAGAATATAAGACAGATATAAAAGGAACTCACACCTAAATATATACAGTGAAATTTAATAACATTAATGAAAAAGGGAAAATTCTCAAAACATTTATAAAGAAAAATTAGATCAACTAAAAAGGAAAAGAATCAGAATGACACAAAACCTTAGTAACAAAACTGGTTACAAGAAGACAATGAAGTAATATTTTATTCTTTTTTTTTTTTTCATTTTTTTTATTTTTTTTTAAGCTTCAGGAACGTTGCAATGAAGTAATATTTTAAAGTGTTGATGGAAAAGAACTTCAAACCCAGAATTTTATATCCAGGGCAGGAAGCAAGCTCCATGGCTGTGCTGTGTGCCCACACCCGGCACGTGACCTCTCTCAAGGGGTGGCAGCCCCTGTAGCAGCCCCTCCCTGTGGGAGTGAGCCCCTGGGGCAGCCAGCCCTGCCCTGCCCCGCCCCAATATAATGGCCTGGGGTAAGGGACTGCCCTGTCCTCCACCAACTCACCCTCTGGCCTGATGCTGCATTCCGACAACCATGGGGATCCTAATGTAAGATCGGTGTGACCTCTTGTCCTCTTCTTTGACCCTTAGCTATTTTCAGAACTTGGGGAAAATAATCCTGCCCTGTCTAGCTCCCAGGGGTGTAAGAGAGGCGAAAGAGATGGGTAAGCGCTCTATAAACATGGAGAGCTACACACAACGAGGTGCTGCTATAAGACTCTCTCGTTCTGGAGTCTGAGGCTCTGAGGGAAATCCCACAGGGTGGTGCGAAGTCCTTAATTTCATCCTGCTTCCTTAGGGGTGGGGGAAGATTCCCCACAGGTCTGTGGCTGCTTAGGTCATTGGAAAAGAACTTCCGGGGGCCAGAGCCAGCTGTCAGCCAGACGGAGAAGCAACTCGACAGTGGCGGTTCCGGGCACTCTTTGGCCGTCCCCTCCCACACCCTCACCCAGATCCGGGGACTGTACTTCCCCCACCCATCCCCCACGATCCCCTCCCTGGTTTCACTGAGTGTCCACCTGGCCTTCCCTGCCTGTAACAGGGCCCCACACCCTGAGCATTTCCCTCCCCCTCCGCCCAGCAGAACTCCCTTGGCCACGTCTGTACCCCTTAGCCCTGCTCTCAGCTAGGCCTACACCGATGAAGTCAATCTGAGGGTCTCCTGGGTGATGTGGGCTTACTCCTCATAAATTGCACATGTATTTCCTTTCAATAGGGCCATCCCAAGTCTTAACCCAAAGGGGGCACCAGTGACAGAAATTTCAGGAGTCCTGGCAGCCTGGTGGCAGCAAAGGGGAGAGAGATGTTCTAAGGCCCCCAAATGGCTCACTTCTGCAGCAGTGTAGAATCTTGAGAAAAACTCCCTGGTTTCCTGGATAGTCTCTCTCCTGGACCGAGGCTGTCCGCTCTCTAGAAACACCCCCTCACATTCAGTCTCTCTTAATGGCTACTCCCAGCAACCTTTGAACCTTTATCAATTCTTGCTATTTTCTACCATCTCTTTAGTTTTATTTTTCGAGTAGGTCTGATGTTCTTCCAATATTCCTGCCTTTCTGATTCTTCTCTCATAAAAATTGTCCTTTTCTATAGAAGCTTTATTGGAAGAGTTTCAAGCATGAGGCAGGAAATTGGATTAGATTATCTTGGGCACCATCCCTGAATTCATCGATTTTGCAAAATTTGCAATATGGTTAACACTAAACTAACACCACTGGGAATCACTAATGATTAAACCTTCAACTCTATGGATGGTGCCTTGTGTTTAATGAGAACATACAACGCTAACCAGGAAGTTCTTTGTCTGGTGTTAAGATTCGTGAGTTACTCTGACGTTATCTAGTTTGAACACTCAAACTAACCATACTCCCAGTGTGCCTTGGACATCCTATCTCAGTAATGACGATAATACATAATGCATATGAGGCACCTAGAATGTGTCCAGCGTTGTCCCATGTACTTTACATACATGAACACATTTATTTCTCACAATTATACAATGAGATAATCACCATTTTCATTTCTACATTATAGAAGGGGAAACTAAGGCACCACAAGCTTAAGTAATTTACCCATATCTGCCCAGAGTTGGTAAATGAAGGTGCTGGAATTCAAGCTGAGCAGGCTGGGCTGTTAACCACTGCACATACCATGTCCCAAAGCTCACAAACTTATTGAGCTTTGGGACACCCTTCTGCAGTCTGGAAGGATGCCCCCTTGTCTTTGCAAGAGGCTACCAGAACTCTCTCCCTGCCCCTCCTACCATTGTGATGTGTGCACACTGAGAAGAGCTGGAAGAATCAGGAGACTTTGAAAGAGATGGTGGTTCTATAAGGACAGGTGCTGAAGCTACACCAAGAAGTAGGAAGTATGTGATGTTTGAGTTGAAGTAAGAAGGGTCAGAGAGGGGAGAGGAGGAGAAGTTAGGGGTCTCAATGGGGGGCTTGGAGATCATAAGCACATGCAGATAAAAGATAGTGAATAAAAAGGAAGATTCAAAATCATAAAGATGTCAATGCCTCCCAAATTTATCTCTAGAATGTCAATAAAAGTACAATAGGGTTTTTTGTTTGGTTTGGTTTGGTTTTTTTTTTTTTGTTTTGAACTAGGCAATCTGATCCCAAAATTCCCTTGGAAGAACAAAGGGCCAAGAATAACTGAGTAACAATTTTGAAAAAGTTCAAGGTGGAAGAACTTGTCCTACCAGATATCAAGATTTATTATCAAAATATTTAATAAAGAAGACAATACAGTTTGGGCGCAAGGACAAATTAAGGGAGCAGAATCGAGAGCCCAGCCCTGGCCCCCGTGTTTGGAAACAAGACAGGGCAGAGATGACACTACACCTCAGTGTGGAAAGGGTGGTCTATTTGATCGAATGAGGGCTAGGAATGACTTTTAACAATATAGAGAATACGAAGTAGATTTCTACATTAGATCAATCCCAGGTGGATTAAAAAAAAACTTTAAAAAGCAAAATTTAAAACATGAGATGAAAATATAGAAAAATTCTTCATGATCTTAACATAAAGAAAGATTTTCATTAAAAACACACACAGAGAGAAAATAGGAACCATAAAAAAGTGATAATTTTACTAGTGCATTAAAATTAACTTCTGTTCAACAAAGGCTGCCATCAGCACGTGGAAAACAAACCATAGCCTTGGAGAAGATATTTGCAATGAATATAACACGTATAGGAAACTCTCAGATTAATAAGAAAAAGACAACATGTGGGGGGAAATGGGTAAAGAATATAAACTATCAATTCGTAGAACCCCAGAAGGTCCATAAAAATACAAAAAGACACTCACTCTCACTATTAATCAAAGAAATACAAATCAAAACAATGATCAGATACCATTCACACCCACCAGATCCGCAAAAATGTGTGAGCCAGTGCCAAGTGTTGGGAAAGAACTGTGAAAGCATGGAGTCTCATTCACTGCTAGTGGGACTGTAAGTCAATCCAACACACTGGAGAGCAATTTGGCAACAACCAGGAAAGTAGAAGGTGATCATGTCCAGAAATTTCACTCCTCCGCATGTAGTCAAGAAGACATGAATTAAGATGTGCAGTACAGCACTGGAGACAACCTAAATATCCATCAACAGGAGAGTGGATAACTAAATTGTATCATAGTTATACAATGGAATACAACACAGCATATGTCAGCACTGATAAAAATCTCACAGTCGTAACACTAAGGGAGACATGCACATTGCAGAAGATTATAATACTACAATACAGATTATATACTGTAGAGAGTTTAAAAGCCTGCATAATACTTTACGATGTTTGTGATACATAAAAATGTACTACAAATAGTGAAAATATAAAAACATACATGAGGATGATTAACACGGATCTCAAAACAGTGCTTAGCTCTGGGAAGTGAGGGGAAAAATGGAGTAAGGAGGAAGACAGAGGAGAGCTCAGCTGTATCTCTAGTATTTACCTTCTTTGAAGAAAAAAGACATGAAGTACACAAGGCAACATGTCAATATTTGCTACAGTTGATGTGGCCATCATTACTGCTGCCCACCAAATATAATATTTCTCGCTCTCTGCCTTTCAGATCCACAGTAGGATTGCATTTCCCCATCCATTTTGAAGTTTGTGGGGGCCTAGAGACTTGCTTTGGCCAGTGACATGTGACTGGAAGTGACTTGTGGTTCTGGCCTCATGAAGAAACACACAAAAGCTTTGGCCAACATGGCAGCCCATAGGCAAAGCTTCTCTCCTCCCCAGTCCCTGGCAAGTGTGACTCCGCCAGGAAACCCACGGAGGACAGGAGGAGTGAGAAAGGAGCCTCTGGTGCTCTCAGCCACTGGGGTTTGGGGGTTGTTTGTTACTGCGGCACAACCTCACCTGCCCTGGCTGAGCTAGCTGAGAAATCAGTCCGCAGGTGTTCACTGGATCAGTCTCTGATTTTACGAACATGTTGAAATATTACCAAAAAGCAATTTTAAACACTTTTTAAATTGGACTAGGTTAATCCTAATTCTTCATTCCTGGCACATTCTCTCTCCTGGCTTATAGAAGACCCCTTTTGTATTTTGTTAACTTTGGTTTTCTCAATAAGTACCTCCAACTTGGGACAGAAGCAGTGTGAAACTACAGGAGCATCTTGGTAAGGGGAATGGAAGATGGGCTCACCCTCCCAGCATGAGTCCAGATTCCCTCACCCCCCACGCTGTCCCCCAGCCTACAGCACCACCCATCAAAGGGGGGACCAGGAACCCAAGGAGAAGCCTTAGCTCTTCTCCAGAGAAATGTAACCAGGAGTTTTAAAGAATGCAACTGTTGCTGACTCTTTGTACATCCTTTGAAAGATCATTCCACCCTTTGTTCCCAATCTCTGACTCCTCTCAGGGTGGCAGCCATTGCCCCCAGGGGATCCCACCCTGTCCCTGGAGGGCCCTCCTTCCTTAATAACAGCTGCAGTTCACCTTGGGAGAAACCGTCAAGAAAACTTTCCCACACCTCTTGGCTCCCAGGTTCCTTTTCAGGGTGACTGCAAGGCCCTCCCTGGAGCAAAAGCCCAGCAAGGGGGTGGGGGAGGGGTGGCACGGTGGAAGAAGGAAGAGAAAGTCACGCTCTGGGCCAGTTCTGTTCCTGACTCTGCACAGAAACGCAAGCAGCGCCTGGAAGTGACCGTGAAATGCAATGCCTTTGAGAAGTTCCGTGGAAAGAATGACATCATGACCAACCACTCCCCCCACCCCACCTTTTTTCCAGTGGGAGTGAGAAATAAATAGACTGACACATTTTCCAGTCAGGGAGCGATTCTGGAAAGCAAGTTTACCTTGGCGCGGGCACTCAGGTGGGGCTGTGAGAAACCTTATCTGTCCTTGCCCGGTAAACAAGGAGCCCGCAATCTCCCCGGGGCCTTGGCCACTGAGCAGGTGACCGCAGAGGCAGGTGAGCAGAGCAGGTGAGCAGGGCAAGCCTCAGGCTGGCCAGGGCCATGGCAGAGGCAGCCTGACCCAGAGCAAGCTGTGTTAGGTAAATATTGCCTTAATTTGATTTGTGGACTCATTTACTGTCTGTTGGTCGCCAAGAGAAATGCCATCACCACCAGATTCAAAGGTAAAATTCCTGTGCCTTAAATAGAGGATTCCCAAACTGTAATGTGCATATAGTCACCTGAGAAATCTCATTAAAATGCAGGTTCTGATTCAGCAGATTGGGATGGCCGAGAAATTGCCTTCCTAACAAGTTGCTGGTGATGCTGATGGTGCTGGTCTGTGGTCTCTAAATTAGCAAAGTCTCAAGTTCGGATGACTGTATGCATTTTACACAGACCAGTTACCATTTAAGGAGCCCAATACAGGTTACAGGTGCGGCACCAGATGTTTTCTATCATCCACCTCTTGTAACTACACAACTCCGCAAGGTGGGTGTTATCCTCGCCCCCTCCTTGGCAGGCAAGGAAATGGAAGCTAACAGAGGTTAATTCATGCATTATATGTGTAATTTCCAAGAGATTTCATTGCTACCTTCCCAGTGATCTGAAATAACCCAAAGACAAAGGATAATAAACACCCTGTGGTGGAGACAGGCGTTGTCTGCTTGCGGTGATGGGCCCTCTCACACCTGGGAATGAGTAATTCCGTCTGTGCCCCAGCAGGGCCAAGCACGGGAATTCAGGAATCCTGGTATCCACGCTTGGCCTAGGAAGCCCTGGCTTCAAAAGAAACAGTTGCTCAAAACGGTGGACAAGTCTGGTTTTCAGATCCCTCTGCTGCTGATGTGTTTTCTCCTAGGACATGCAGTTGGAGAGAATTCTTAATACCAGGAGGAGTTGCTTTGATGTGTCAGCTTGGAAAAAATGCCTTGTAAGGGCCATTCAGGACTGCAGGACAACAACAAAAAGCCCTAGCTTGTGGAAACACTAAAGTAAGTGGAGGCAATTGTGACCAGACTGACCCACCTGGAGATATTGAAATATCTCGAAGAACTATGATGCCCCCTTGCAAAACCCAGGCAATAAGCCCAGGTATGAACTTGCATCATGTCTGGATCACAAGGAGCAAGGCAAGCATGACAGGCTGATCCTGGCCACGTGTTACACTCAGGGAAAAGTGGGAACAATGTGTGACTCTCCCTCCAGACCCTTGGAAGACCTGAATGTTGGTGACCACTCAACAAGCTGGGCTGTTTCAGGACTCCGTTTACACCCTGACCTTATCCATAGTGGTTCTGAGACATGAGCATGATTTGTACCTCAGGGTGGGGAGCCAGGTTCCGGCCCCCCAGGAAGTCCACAGCAACTGACCATGTCTCTGGGAGGCTGTTATGCAGAAGACACTGGGAGCGGCAAGCCCCAAGACAAACTGAAGGCCCCCAAAGAAGGCATATTTAATTGTTATTTACATATTACATCCTTTCAGAAAGCGTTGGAGTTTATAAAACTCACATAAAACAGAGCAAAGTTTTAAAAAAAGAGAGAGAGAGAGAATACAGAGGAAGGGAAAATAACAGGTAAAAGAGGACACAGCCCAGTGTGGTCACTACCTTGCTGCGTGCTTTAAGGCATGTACCCTTGGACTAAGGCATTCTCAAATCAAGCTCTGACTTCCTAACCTACAAAGCAAACGTTCAAGAAAAGCACATACAGCACTCGCTGCACCCATGATGTGAAAAACCCGGCAGCTGCCTCAGAGAAGCACATCTACTCCTGCTGCTGACATGCCCCGGGGGCCTCAGAGGAAGAAGCTAAAGACACACAGAATACCATGAAGAGCGTCCTCAATAACAGCCCCCCATACCCCATGGGGAGCGTCCGGGCATGTTTCCGATAACACCCCAGTGCAGGGTAATGACCATGCCAATGCCCGGTCCAGCAACAGCAATTATGGAAGACTCCAGAATGACCCCTGCTGGGCTAGCTTAATCCCAAGACCAAGATCAGAAGAAAGGAACTGCTTTGGGAAGCTGCCAGGCCCTGCCTCTCTGGGAATCTGAATTCAGTCTTCTCCCCAGGTCTTGTACCAGCCCCACTCAAGGCTTTGGGGAGTAAGTCCCTAGGGCTCCCAGCAAAGCTGCAGACATCAAAGACAGGGGCACAACACCTAGCCGGTGCACAGGCTGGGAGCCACAGTCTGCCTGCCACCCCCCTCTGGCACAGAGCAGTCTCCTCTCGGGTCAAGGAAAGGCCGAGGGGCCAGAAGGACCCACTGCTGGTGCTGGGTTCACTGTTCACTGACTGTTGGAACGTAGCAAAGCCAGTTCCTCTCCTGTGGGTCTTGGCTCTGTCGCCTGCAAAAGGGAGAAGTCAGGCTCGCACCTACTCTGCCCTTGCCCCAAGGATTCTCTGTGACAGAGCTGTGCAGTGCACGGCACACTGAGGAAAGGCAATGTTGGGGGGGGGTGGCAAGTGTTGGGGTCTGTGTTAGATATGAAATGTGCCCCCCAGGTCCCTTCTAGAGAGGGCCTGCTGCCCAGCTGCAGAGAGCTGCCTCACCCAAGATCACACCCTCCCACGACGGCGCACACTGCGGACTGAGCGCAGCAGGGGAGTGAAGGCCCAGGCATTCTGTCCCAGTGCAGGTCACTCTGACCACCTGGATGGGCTCCGAAGCTCCCCACAGGGTGGGCCAAGATTTGTTAAGCCTGCATCTCCATTAGATCTTTCTCTACCCAAGCTTGCCTCTTCCCCTTCCTTGCATAGGCATTGGTCCCAAACCCTGTCTCAGCATCTGCTTCTGAAGAACTCAATCTGCAAGAGAGACCAAGCATGTGACCTTTAGACTGGAAGCCTCAGCCCTGTGGACCCAAGAGCTAGAGAAGCAACCAGCATGGATGGGCTGACAGCACCGGTGGCCGCAGCTGCTCCTCAATGGACGGTCACTGCATGGAAAACAGACATGTCCCTCTTCTCCCCAAATCAGCCCCCTCTTGACTTTGCTTTTCCAGCTGCCGATGCCAGTTTTCCAGCCACCCAAGCTCAGGGGCTCCAAACCTCTCCCACCTCCCTCTTCCTTCTGCTCCCACATCCAGACAGCTACTAAGTTTTGAAGCTCTATCTCTGCAGACACCACCTCCCTCTTGGGCCATTGCAGTGGCCCCATGAGGACCCCTCCCTCCTTGCCATCAGATGCTCATCCATGATGCAGGGTCCTGTCACTGTGATCCCCCCAGGGACCCCCATCGCATGGGCCATTGCTCCACAGAAGGAAGAGAATAACATACTGAAATCATACTAGTCCCTCACACCTGTTTCCCCGAAGTCACTGGGAGGTGTTCGTTACTGCTTGTGGGAAATACCCAAACACAAACAGAAGGTGGTCAAACAATGTGAACTGGATGAGAAGTTTCTGTTTCTGTTTGGGTTGAGGTCAGTGTTATTTCCCTCGATTAGACCCAGAGAACAGAGCACTGTTCACCCGGTGAGGTGCCCCTGGCACGTAGCGTATGTGCTTGTGTGGACACGTGGAGGTCCCAGGAACAAAGGAAGAGCTGGGCTACTTGCTGGCACTTGATACCAGGCTATTTCTCAATGTTCCTGGTGAGTAAATAGCTAGAAGATGCTGAAGGAAATGCCCATGTACAAGAGGCAGGCTGTGAGGCTGGGGACTGTATGTACCAGTCCGAGGAGGACTAGTGTCACCTCCTGCTTGGCCACACAAACGCACCAGCTCACAGACCTGCGTGCTTGTAGCCACGGTGTCAGCAAGTGTGAGACCCAGAGCCAATACTCCAAAAAAAGGTGCTGGGAAGAGGGAGAGAAGGGACATTAACCATTACATTAGGCATCAGTCTCCTCTAAGAGAACTGGCTTGGCCTCTCTCAGAAACCGAGAGGGTTTTGCTGCCTTTGCTATTTTTTCCTGTTAAAAAGCAACAAAATACAGTAATGTGGGTTTCACTTTCCTTTCCTTTTTACTGTTCATCTTCAAGCAGGCCCAATAGAGGAAAATTTAATACTGCACCTTTCTGTCAAGGAAGCTGAGTGCCTGTCACTATTGCACCTTGCCTGCACGGTGGGCTGAGGGGCAGGGACTAACAGGCCCGTTGTACAGATGAGCAAACTGACCCCCGACAAGTAATGGCAACTGTTCGTTCTCTTATTAAGAAGAATGCCAGGCAACAACGTATCTGTGCATAACCCATTCGTCTTGATAGCTTCTTCTTTGTAAACGTTGTGAAAAGGCACAGTTTCTTCTTCGTAAACATCGTGGAAGATTAGGGTCCTGGAGACAAAGGCAATAGAGTGAGAATAACGCTGGGGACCCTCTGTAGGGTGGCACTGGAAGCAAAGTGGGTCAGTGGTTTTACTGGCACACTCTGCAACCACCACGGACAAGATGAGCAGGTGGCTAGGAGTGGCGAGCGCTCCCCACTCCGCCCCCCAGGAACACCCGAACATGTAGAATGGCTCTTTGCAGTAATTACATCGGGGCATGTCAGAATGAGGTTGGGAAACAGCTCAGGAGCATCACCTTCCCTCTTCCTGGTTTTCCTTTCCGAAGGAGCCTGGAGGAGAACAAACGCAAGCAGGGCCACTGGAGGTGCAAGGCAAGGCTTCTGCCTGGCTGCTGGCGCTGCCTCTGTATCCATCCCCAAAGGGTCAGTGCCCTTGGTAAGGGCAGGAGCTGTGGGTGGCCCACTGCCCCACCGTCCTGAGCAGCTGGAAACAGTAGTGTCACTGGCTCTGCCCTAGCCCCAAATGTGCCACACAGCTGCTCACTGGGTCTGAAACCCTGTGTGTGAGCCTCTGCCACTCCCGAGGTTTATCCAGCACATGAGAAGGCAGTTGCCCTTCTGCTGTGGTGACGCAGGACTTCTGCCGGTGCACACCTGGGCAGGCGCGGGCTCACGCACGCAGGACTTCTGCCGGTGCACACCTGGGCAGGCGCGCTGGGCACCCAGGGGCCTGAAGGTCTCCTTTGGTCTAAAGCTCTGTCCCTGCTTAGGAAGAAAGAAAGAAGGAAGAAAATGGTCTGCCCAGACCTTTTTTTTCCTCCTCCCATTGCTCATGAGAGTTAATTCACTAAAGTGCTGTGGCCACATGAGAGCTAGGGTCACGCATTGCAATCAGATCCCTCCAGAAGGACTGACGGACACGAGAAGCCATCTCAAGCCCGTGCCCGCTGGACGCACCCACCCCAGCCCTTCTGAGCCTCTCCCTTCTTCCCCGTCTCACCATGGCGTGGTTCCCCCTCAGGCTTCTACCGTCAACCTCATTCTGCCCCCTGGACCAGAGGGACCTTCCCTGTTGCCCACTTGCCCCGTGTGTAATGTCACTGTGAGACAGTGGCCTTTGAGGTCGTACCAGTATGTCATTCCCACGATAGTGCAAAGTTATTTGTCAGATCAAGTTCTCTTACCTGGCAGCTGCCTGGGCTCAGAGAGCTGCAGGATGGAAGTTTCGATGGGAAAGAAAGCAGTGGTTTCGGAGCTTGGGAGGCTGTTGCGAAGGGAGCACTGGGCTTCCTGAGGTCAGCGGCGCCTGGGGTAGGTGGAAGAGAAGTGTGAAAAGAGAGGGTAGAAAGGGGAAGTCTCAAGAGACACATTTCACATAAATGCAATGTGACCTACTTAACACTTCTGCTGAGGCCCCACCTGGCTGGCAGAGAAACGCTGATATTAGCTCAAATAACGTGGGGGTGCCGGGAACTGGACCGCATTGGCTAATAGCAGTAACAGACTTTTTTACTGCTGGAAATCCTGTGCCCGGTCCCTTCTGCAGAGCACGAGGCCCTTTACTAACAAGTAGTGCTTCCATTTAGCTCGTAGACTTGGAGTCCTGGGGGGCTCCAGTGCCTCTTCCCGAGGTCTGGGGACTTCCAGGGCTCTCTCCTCACCCCCAGCACGAGCCTGGCCCTTTCCTACCCCCGAGCCTCTGCTGATGCATCTGTCGGCAGGACTGCCCTTCTCTCGCTTCTCCCCATCCTTTGAGGCCAGCTGGGTTGCCATCCTTTCCCGTTAGCTATTCCTGCTACCATTCCTTCACCAGACATTTACTGAGTGCCTACGAGGTGCCAGGCCCCCTTCCAGGTGGTGGCGGTGCAGCAGTACACAAAACAGAGCCAGTCCCTGCCCTTGAGAGCTCCCTTCTGGTGGTCAGCACCCCTCTCGCTAACCCTCCGGCCAGGGCAGAACTAATCACATCAATACCCGTGCTCAGGTGACTCTATTGCATGCAACAGTTACCATCTGGTATTAGAGAGTGTGGCCTCTCGGTCCCGTCTCCCCAGTGCCTGACACCATGCCAGGCAGCAGAGGCAGACACTCATTTCTTTATAAAAGGAAGTCAGGGGTAGCAAATCCCAAGGCTAGGAGACTCACCTGCAAACTTTACCTGCACAGCACATGTGCCGTTTCTACTGAGCTTTGATTCTTTGGGAATTTAGGGAATTTGTCTCACAGCTGTATTGTCCTGGCCGGCACACTATCGTCACGCAGAGCGTCTGTTTATCTGGGATGATTTAGTGGCGGGTGATGGAGATGGGAGAGAACTAAAGGTCTCCTAAAGCAATTCCTTGGAAACACCACCACCTGCCTGGAACACAGTAGGTGATAATGCTGGTTAGAATTGTTGCTAAGAGGGCAGGAAGGTATAATGTGGACCCAGCTATCTGATCCCAAGGCCGGTGCCATGTGGGTGTGAAGTACACCAGGGACTCCAGCCAGCTAGTGTTAGCTCAGGTTACGGGGTAGGGAGTTGGCAGCGTGCTCAGGAGGAACCGCTCTCTGGTGCACAACATGCTACTTGCTCTTCCAAGGAGAAGCAGGGAGTGTGAAATCAGCAGGGACGCAGCTGCCCCCGGAGGAAGCTAGCTGACATCCTGTGTACTCGAAAAGAAAACTGAAAGTGCTTTTCTTCGCAAGTAACTGTTGTAAGTGTTTCCCTCTTTTTTCCTAAGTCCCCAGGTACGATGGAGTTTCCCTGGTCCAGAGTTGGGGGTAAAACAGGGAGAGATGTGAGCAGAGTGGTAGGAAGCGAGTTTGGACTGTTCTGTAGTCCACGCTCTTTGTTTAACTCAGGGAAAGTATCAGCCCTCCGCAAGGAGCACGCTGCTAGATGATCTGCGTCCTGGTGATAGTAACGTCTCTTTGCTGGCTGTGGAAGTGCATTCCTGTGCAGATGTGGAAAGGGAGAAAGCAAGACAGAGCCAGAGGTAGGACAGGAATGTGAGTGTTTCCTTAATTGGACATGAGAGTCTTGAACTGGTTCCAGTTTGAGTGTTTTCTTTTAGGGCCTGGAACCTAAAGATTCCATAGAGTTTTCTTTCTCAGAAAAATCCCTTTGCTTCAAAGGCCCCTTGATAGCCATAAAGAAAAAGCCAGGGCTGAATCTCTTTGATATTTGGGAAGGCAAGAGTTTATGGGCTGCTGGCCCCCAGGCTTCTTTTGGGGGCGAGGGGATTCTGGAAGCTTCTCCTGAGCTGGCACATGGCAAGGGAAGCCACAGGCTTTATACTGGGAAGAAAGCCCTGATGGTAAGGACAGAAGTGCTGTTCTCTTGCACATTTATACAAGCAATTCCTCTCAGCCTTATTAACGTCCTGAGACCTAAAAAAGGACTTCTATTGTCTGCATTTATTGCTTCAGGAGTCTGAGACACAGAGAAGTCAAGCCGCTTGCTTGAGGACTTACAGCGAAGTCAGTGAAAGGCTGGATGAGTTTGTCTGGGGTTCGGGCTGCTTTGCTTTGGTAATTGCCAATGTCCTAATGGCTGAGGTAGGGGGATGCTCACACTCTCAGGCCTTGTCCCATTGTCACGTGTCCGTGCCCAGTACTCAGCTGGGCACTTCCTTGGAGGCACCAAAGACAGGAGGAACTTGTGGAGGGGAGAGGAGATGCTGGGACAGTAGTGACCACCAGGCAGAGCATCAGTTCTTGCCTCTGATGTCTGCCCCTGAGAGCTGGAAATGTCAATCAAGGCACTCCAGGAAGAAAATGGGGCAGTCCGTGATTGCTCTGAGTGAGAACCTGAAGCAGATGCAATCAACTCTGCTGAACCCTCTCTTTCCCCCAAAACACCTTAAAAACAAGCCCTGCGTCTGCTCAGCGCTTTCCAGTTTACCAAGTGTTTTCATAACATTATCTCATTTCATTCTCACTTCAACCCACACACATTCTTGCCTTTCAGATTTCTTACGTACTCAAATGAGTTTCACCGAAAAATTGGCTAGAAACTTCCCTTCTCCTACTCACTTTTTTTTTTAAACCCCAAGTCTTTGACTGGTATCTTTAAGAAGCTCCCAGATTCCCAGAGTGAGAAATTTGTTTATTCTGCCAGCCCTGCCCTGCTGGGTGGATACCAGTGGTCCTGGGCTTTGCTATTGGAACAAACACTTTTGTATTTAGTTCATAGTTTAGCTGTTAAAACAAAACAAACCACAAAGGCATAAGTGGGGAAAACATAGGCTTTGGAACCAGCAAGCCCCTGGGTCACATTTTGGTTCAACCATTTGAGAACCACATGGACAAGTTACTTAACTTCTCAGAGTCTCTGTTTCTTCATCTGCAAAGTGGAGCAATAGTGCCTAGGTCTAAGGTTGTGAGACATAAATGTGGTAAGAGGTATGAATGTATCTCAGCAAATGTTTCTTTCTTTCTTCTACTTTCTTCCCCAAGGTCAAATAGCTACATCGAAAAGTCCCTCATGGCTAACCAAAGTACCAGCTTCACCACTCCGAGGCAGATTAAACACAATACTGTCTTTTTGCAAGCCAGAGAGAGATAAAATGTGGGAATATATTGCTAAATGAATTTAAATGGAGAATTTTTTTTTGTTTTTTTGAGATAGGGTCTTGTTCTGTTGCCCAGGCTGGAGTGCAGTGGCATGATCATAGTTCATACAACCTCAAATTCCTGGGCTCAAGCAATCCTCCTGCCTCAGCCTCCTGAGTAGCTAGGACTATAGGCATGCACCACCATGCCCAGCTAATTTTTAAATTTTTCTTTTAGAGATGGGGGTCTTGCTGTGTTGCCCAGGCTGGTCTTGAACTCCTAGCCTCAAGCAATCCTCTGGCCTTGGCCTCCAAAGTGCTGGGATTACAGACACGAACCACCATGCCTGGCCATTTTTTTTTTCAAACTAGGTGACTAATTGGCTACATGTCCTGCATACATGGCACAGTTGCAACTGAGGTAACTCTAATAAGATTTTAAGTTCATTGCCTATATTCTTTTTTTAATTTTTATTTTAGGAAGGAGCTGGGAAACTGGACTTATGTAGTGTTGAAGAGCAAGGCAATTGTGATACATGTGGATTGTTATTGAAGCAGAATTGTAATTAGTCCCTTAGTCTCTGAGGACTAATTACAACAAAGAAGAAGGGAGGGAGTGCAGAGGGCTCTGCTTGTGTGTTTAGTTCACTGATCTGCATATAGTAGATGCTCAATAAATGTTGGTGATGAACTGAGGGAGGCATTTTAGAGGGCTCAGATCTTGGCTTTGATCTTTGCTGCTAACTTCTTGGCAAATGCAGTGCAAGACGTAGTGTTAGAGTGGAAAGAACATTTGACTAGCGTTCTGAAACCTGCATTCAGGTTCCATCTACACCACTCAATAGCCTGATGACCTTGGACATGCCATTTAATCTCTTAAGCGTCTTCTCACTGTAAAATGAGGAGACTGGAATAGGTGATTTGGAAGGTCTCTTTCAGCTCTAAGGTTCTGGGGCTCTAAGTAACTTCATTCGCTTGTGTTTCTGTTTCTTCATTTATTCAAAGGCAGTAGGGATAGAAACCTATCTCATACATAGGGTATTGGGAAGAAATGATCAGTGTGCATGTTAAAATACGCTCTCTTTAGAGGTATGAAGGAAATGCAGTGACCCAGAGCAATGTAACAGAGTGGGCAGCTGAGTGTGCCTGCAACCTCTGAGTTCTAGGCCCAGCCCAACTACTTTCTAGCTGTGTGATCTTTGGCAAATCCTCTATTTCAGCCTCAGTTTGCATATCTGTAAACTGGGGAATGTAAGCTGTGCTATGTTAATCTTATCATATTCTTTTGAAAGCCTTGATAGTAAAGTGCTTTGAAAAACTGCAAGACACTATACAAAGCAGTATTACCGAGAAATGGCATACTTGCTATGGTCATATTGAAGTTTAGCACCATGCCTCCCATAATTTCAAATGAATGAATGTGTCACTATGGGCCCAGAGGAGAGACAAAAAGTACAGATTTGAGATCACAACCCAAGCAGGCTTATTTTCTACTTTAACTTATTGACTGAAGTGAAATTTAGTTAAAATGGGCATTAAACAAAGTTTCCCAAAGAGTAGGCATTGAATAATTACTTCAGTGTCCTTCAATGTAGGGAATTTTTCCAGGGGCCAGATAGCTGCTGGTGGAGGCCTTATTCCCCACACTCTTCTCCACAGTGAGGCCATTTTGACACTTAAGGTGTGTGTGGTGAGGGAGGCAATCGCTTTCTGAGTTTGGAAAGTTTCACATGGTAATAATCACAAATATGTAAAGTGTGTCTGTTGTCATAAAAGTGGTATGACACTCTTTCATCCCAGGCCTTGCCAGGGATTGCTGAAAGGGAGAAATGGCAGAAGGCTCCTTCACGCTCACCCCAAGGCCTAGTCCAGACACTCTCCTCTGAGTGCCTGGAAACCAGCTCTCCAAGCACTGGCTTCTTCTCTGGAGACCTGGATGACAATGTGTCACACCTGGCCAGCACCAACAGCCCCTCTGTTAGCAGTCACTTCACACCTGGACCAACTCCTGTTAGCACCTGTCCATGAAAGCACGGCGGCCCTCCCGAGCAGCAGAATGGAGGTGACACTTTGCAGCCCAAATCCATTTCTGATTTAGCTTGGGGGGTGGGGAGAGAGACTCCTGAATTTCTCTGGTTGGAGACAGTTAGGAGCTTGTCATGAGCTGTGTTTTCATAGGAAGCACATTATTTTTACTCAGGTTGTATATATGAATGATTGAAAATAGCAAAGGTATTTTTAATTAAATTGTTCTTGTCAATTCTTATTATTTTTATTTGGGTTGGATTGGGGGGGGATGATGAAGTTATGAGGGCCCCCTCTCCCAACCTCCTCACAGTCCTGTCCCTGCTAAACTCTCACCATTAATCCCATCCTTTTATGTCAGATAAGTTTATGTATTTATATTTCCATTTTAGGCACATATATTAATACATGGATTCAATACATTCACTACCTTTCTTTCAAAGAGCTGACTTCAAAGCAGATTTAATTTTGCTTATTTTTTGATACCCCTCGCCCCCTTTCTCCAGCCCCTGTACACACATAGGTTAGGGTTATACAGCCATTTTCCAGACGTAATTGAAGCAGACGCCACAGAGGGGCAGCGCTGGGTCCCGAGTCAGACTTGCAACGTCTGGGCTCCGGGAGCAGCGGCGGCTGGACCACCTGGACAGCCCCCCGGAGCTGCAATTCCTGGGCAGTGTGGGAGGCGTTCGGGGGAAGCTCTTTGTTTCTGCTGTCATAGAGCGACCCCCCTCGGAGCAACTCTGGGAGCCACGGCCGGAGGGGTGTGCTTGCGCACCGCCCACCCGCATCCCCAGCCCCGCCGCCGACCCTGTGCGTCCGTGTCCAATGGCAAAACCCTAGGTTGACACCACATCCTTTCTCCCACAAATAAAACGCTCCACGGATCTCAGGGCTGCAGACCAGTCCCCCGCAAGCCAACCCGCTCCCCGCGGGCACTCGGTCCTCCAGCTCCAAGTCCCCCGCACCTTCCCACCGCGTTTTAGCGGCGCTCGCGTCTCCGCACAGCTGGCAGGGATGGAAGGGACGCGCCTCTGCGGCGCCGCGGGCCAGGATTCCAGGGAGGGGCCTATTTTGTGGGGATGAGCGCTTAAGAGGGGTCCCGAAGTGTGGGCTGGGGGCGGCCAGTGGGTGCAAGAAAGTGCGCTGGCGCCAGGCGGTCAGGGTGGCGCCCTCCCCAGGCTCAGCTCGGCCGCCGAGAGGTCTCGTCCGGCGGGGGCCCCCGCCCCCCCATCAAGCCCACCTCCGCCGCCCCGGACCCCCCGGGCGTGCGCGGGCGGGGGCTGCGGACGCCGGCGGGCTAGCGGGCGGGAAGCGGCGCTGACTGCGAGCGCCCGCCGGGTGCGTGCGCGCGTGTGTGCGAGCCGGGGGCCGGGAGCCGCAGTGAGCCCAAGCCCTCGGGAGCGGAGCCCAGCGCCCCCGAGCCGCCGCCCGCGCTATCTGAGAGCGCTGAAGCCATTCATGATTTTGGTGACGTTATTCCAGGAGTGGGGGAGGGAGGGCGGGGCCTCTCGGGGCCAAGCCCCGCCCCCGCCCCTATAAATACGGCTTCCCGGGCTCTTTGTGGGGCCAGGAGCTCGGTGGAGAGCTGGGAGCTCCGGCTGCTTTGCCGACGTCGCTGGCCGCGGGGCTGTCCCAGGAAGGCGGACGGCGAGCGCCCGTGTGCGCCCGTGTCATCCTCGCTCGGGACGCAGGGACCGTTTTTAAATCACAAGGGCGTGGGTCAGCCTCCCTAGGACTTCATGTCTGTATATTTCCCCATTCACTGGTGAGTACCCCGTGTCCGCGGCGGGCGGCCGTCTCGCTGCCGTGGCTGCGGGGATCGGGCGCGGACTCTTGCTGGCTCCGGGTGAGAGGATAGCCGGCGTCTCTGACCCCCGGCGCTAACCCGCTGCCCGAGCCCGTACAGGAGTCAACGTCAAGGTTGCAAAGGTGGGGGTGGGGGGAGGTGGTGCTGAGAGCATCCAGACAAAGGAAGTGAACTCGGAGCCCTCACTTAAGTGACGAATGGAGGGCTTGTATGGGGGTTGGGGGAGCCAGGGGTCACTCCTGAATCCCCCCAGTGACACCCCCTATGCGGAGGGCTGCAGGAGGCGCGCGCCCTGCCTGGCGCAGGGGGCTCTTGCTCTCCCCGGCCCCTCCCCTTTTTCTTTTTGTTTGCATGCTGGTCTCGAGTCGAGGCCGGCTGCAGCGGGGCTGAGCTGGTGCAGCCGCGGCGTTTGCAGAGCTCCGGGGGGTGGAGGAAACACGCTCTCCCCACACGTAAACACAACCGAAGCCACAAGCAGCAGGGCACACGCTGCATCCTCTCCACCCCTGACCTCTCCACAGCCCCTACAGACCGACTCACCTAGGTGGGGCCCGGGACTGGGAGGAGCCGCCCCAGCAGTGCCGAGCTGGAAGGAGCCGGGCAGGGCGAGGGGCGGTGGAGATTTGTCCCCAGCGGCGGATCCCGGCCGAGAGGGATGCGGAGAGAGGCCTCTGGCCGCTGGGACTTGCGCTCCTTCCTTCTTGCGCTGCGTTAGAGGAGGAGCGGCCGTGGCGGGGGAGAGCTCTGGCGGCCCTGGAGCGCGCTCTCAGGTGCGGTGTGAGGAGCTCGGCCCCGGGTCGGGGGCTGGCGCCTGGCGAGGGGACAACGGGGGCTCAAGCCTTGGCACGGTCCTGCCTGGCCCAGGAACCGGAAAGTTCATGCTTCCCGCTTCAACTTTTCGGGACTGAGCCACAGCCCTGAGGGAGAACAGGGGGAAGAGCCTGGAGAGAGCCTTGTAGGCAACCTTCTGTTTTGCTTTTAGCAGTTCTGTCATTTAAAAGAAAATTCAGGGTCGCTGGACCTGAATTTCTTTGGGAGTCCGGTGGCAGCCTTTCCATGACCTGGGAAGAAATGCCTTAGGAGGTCCCAGCTTCTGAATCTAAACGTGCCCAGCAGCCCAGCATCTTCTCTTAGTCTCCCCTCCCCCATCCCGGCTTGGCTCAGTTTGGAGAGGGGACTGAACTTGCAGAACAAAGTAAAAATTCCTCCACACATAAGGCTTGTCTTTCCTTCTGGGTGCCCACCCCTCCCTCCCCTGTGGTGTGTGAGCAGCCAGGTGCCTTATGGGTGAGGCTGTTGGAGGCTTTCTGCCTCTGGCTGCTCAAAATTTGCCAAGGTGGGTGTTAGGGCCCATCAGGAATATTATGAGAAATTACGGTTTAAGGTTATTTTATTGATTAGCACTTCACAGTTTGCAACACGTTTTTACAGACATTAGCCCTTAACCTAACTATGAGGTATGCATTATTAGCATCATAGTAATAGACAAACCGGGTACTTGTGGCTCAGAGAGGTTGTAGGACTTGTTCAAGATCACACAGCTCTTGAGATCACACAGCTCGTGAGTGACAGAGCAGAGACCAGAGCCTATTGCTTGTCTTTCCAACTCCAGTGTCATATGTTAACTATGTAGCAACCATAAAATGAGAAGAGTCCTGCACCCCTGTTTCATTAGATACAGTCCCTGGAAAGCCTGTCCCACCCTTTTCCCCCCTCTTTTTAAACCATGTGCACAGGCACAATGGTGAGGGTATTGGGTGTTATGTAGCGGTTGCCTAGGTTTGGTATGTATGTGTATTTGGCATTATGTTCTCAGGATCTTGTGTTTGCCCATAGCTTGTGCAAGGATAATGGAACATTTGTATCCTGCTTAGAGAGTACAAAGCACTTTCACATGTCAGCCATTGGTGGGCCAGCTTGGCCCCTCTGGAAATTTCCTTTGCAATCAGAGTCCAGTATCCTTAAGGCTTTTAATCCAGGGGATGTTTTTCAAGCTGTGAGTTTGCAGCTGCTGTGGCTGGGGCTAGAGAAGGGGCTTGGCTGACAGATGTGAAACTTGCAGCAGAGCTGACCCCTTGGGGCTTTAGGTGGGGCATTTTGCCAAAAGGAGCACCAGAGAGGCAGAGAGATTTAGGAAAGCAGCATGATTGGACTTTGTTTCCCTGAGGTTGACCTGTTATTGTTATTATGTAATAATAACAGGCAGTTCCCCTTTGGAAAACTCAGGTAGGATTATTTTTATTCTTAGTTGGAGGGGTGAAGGGAGCCATGGTTGAATTGGTTTTAATATAGACAGATGGACTCTGCAACCTACTGTTTTGGTTTTATCTAGTTCTGTCATTTAAAAAGAAAATTCAGGGTTGCTCTGTGCCAGTGGGGAGTAGTGTACAAGAAAGAAGGGAAGAGGTTTGCTAGGGAGGTGCAGACAATGGGCTTTGTTGGTCGGGGTTTAGAGCCCTGGTGCTGAGGGCTTGCAAGGCACTTCCTCAGGGTGTGAGCTTGTTTTTCTGCAAGTGCTGTTTTGAACACCTTTCATCCTGTCTCCAGACAGTCCCCTGATCCCACGGCAGCCAGCAAATGCATGGAGAGCAGGAATGTGAAAGTGCGTGTTTGTTGACTTTTGGTCTGGGTTTCTTGGCAGCCCCGACTATCTGAGATCAGCCGAGATGACTGAGGTGATGATGAGCACCCCATCCATGGAGGAGATTGGCCTCAACCCCCGAAAGGACGGCCTTTCCTATCAGGTGAGTTAAGTACTGGCTTCCCCCAGACTCCTCAGAACCTGGGGCTGGAGACAGATATGGTTTTGCAGCCCACTGCCACTTGTAAGAGCTGTATGACCTCAGGAAAGTCCCCTAATGCCAGTGAGCCTCAGTTTCTTCATCTGTAAACTGGGGCAACAGTAGTCCTTACCTGATAGACTGTGAAGATTCAACATAGTGAGAGGGTGCGTGTAAGGCATTCCTTGTGCCTGGGACACAGGAGCCAGCAAGCATTAGCCATTGTTTCTAACTAGTCATCCTGGCTCTGTGTACTCTCCCATTCACAACAGCAAAGGAGGAAGTGACTTGTGCAGTCACTTCAGACCAGAACTTCCCTTCCCAACCATGCCTTGGGCACAGAGGCATCGCAGTGAGGGCTGGCTTCTGGGGGAGGGTGTTCTGGTGGGGGTAGCTGTGTCCAGCGCTGCTTCTTTCTCAGGTTGACAGTTGATCTGCTGATTCAGAGCTAACGTTCAAACTACTTAGAGTGGAAGAGACGTTTCCCCAAAAGGGAAACCATCTCAGGGATGCTATTGCTGGGATCTAGCTTAGAGATCATCGTGTCTGCTGGATCCAAAATGCATAAGGACCAGAATGACCCCTCCGGACTCTCGTCCCAGCCCTCTTTCTGGCCCGCCTTGCTGTCTTTTACTGCCCCTGGGCGGACAAGAGGAGCATGACAGATCACCTTCGGTTACCTGTGGGGCAGAGAGCTGGTTTGGGATTTGCCAGGAGAGTTCCTAGGTGGTTGAATTGCGGGGAGGAAGGAGTCTGCTTTCAAGGGAAGACCTTGTGGTTAGGGTTAGGGTTAGTTACGGTTAAAGTTGTGTAGGGTGGGTGGCCCAGGGAGGTCGAATGGGGTGTGGTGAGTCCGTGCAACAGACATGAAGTGTGTGTGCCCGCTGCGGGCCACGCCATTTACAGACGTCACCTTGCCCACTCTCTGCCAGGTGGGAATGTTCACCCTGCCTCAGCTGAGGGAACCCCAGAGCCTTGTTCTTCTGATGTATTGTCTGTCTGCACCAGGGGTTGGTTCTGGCTAGAGTCTAGACTTACTCTGGCTGGTCAGTCCTCAGAACCATTCCAGGGGCATTTATTTTGTAAAGAAAGAAACAAATAGAAAGCCGTCGGTGTGATGGGGGAAGAAGGACAAAAGAGAGCCAAGATGGAAGCTAAGATTGGGTGACGTAAGTTCAGACACACTTGGGAGGTCCAAGGAGGCCCCTTTGTTTTGTGTCAATATAGTCAGGCCCTTTTGCTGACTGGAAATAAATGTGACATTAGCCTGAGGGGGGTCTGGGGTTGAGGGGGAACACTCTTTCCTGGTTTGGTTTTGTGCCCTCTCCCCCAGAGTGGGTCTGAGGAAGACAGTTGAGGGCCTCACAGCCTGGTGGGAGGTGTAGAAGTTTCCTGGCCCCCCAGCTGGGGTGGTTTTGGATACCAGTTTCCAAGCCACTGAGTCAGACTGAATGTCTTTGTGGTTACAGGTGAGGTTTTCTTTCAGTTTTGGGTTTTAGATTTCCATCACAGAACCTTTCCAAACTCAGTCATCATTCCGTCTTCTGTGTGCTTTGTGTGTTCTCTTTTTAAACACATCTCAGCACAAAGAGACAGACCCCACAGGGCAGTTTTCTCAACCCTTGGAGGCCTCAGGCCGCTCCGCTGGGCCTGAGCGTTGGGGCAGGTGGGAGGGAGGCAGGGGCTGCCACGCGGTGAGGAAGTCTGGGTTGGCAGGAGGAGAGTGAAATCTCCTCGGGCTCCGGAGATAGCTCAGTGCTGCCTGAGGAAAGGATCCTCCGATCTTCCCTTGTGGTGCTGGACTGAGGGCCCCGTTCTCGGAGCCCCTCGGGAAACCTGTCACTGACACCTAGGGGGGAACCACTGCCCAGTTCCAAAGTGTCTTACCTGGAACTTCAAAGCATTCTTGTCACAACTTTTCACAATTTTTCAGACTTCAGACAGGTCTCTCGATTGCCTGATGAAGAGAAAGGGGAGAGGTTGGAGCATTTAACCAAGCAGCACTTAGTGGGCGCTTTCTGTGTGCAACGTGCTGTGCTGGTCCAGGACCTGTGTGAGCACCCAGCATGTATATAAACCTCTGGAACACAGGCAGTGCGGTCAGTCCAGGTATGGGCGATACAGGAGCTGTGGTCAGTCTGGTATCGGCAGCAACGATGAAATCTGCCTGGCAGAATCTGAGAGGGGCTTGGAAGGGGAGATCAAACTGGAGCAGGGCTTTGAAAGAAAACAGAGGGCAGCTCCATCTCTAAGGTTATTTTGTTGCACCTTCAGATACCCCTGGCTGACCCCTGTTTATGCCAGGTGTGGGGCCCTGCAGTGAGTGGGTGTGATGATTGTCCTGTGACGCATGGTCTCGGGGCCCACTCAGAGCCAGGGCCATCCACTGAAACACGGTCCCACCACAGCTCTGGGGACTGGCACTTGGCCGGAGCCCGTCGGCTGTGCACGCTCAGGCTCGGCTCAGAGCCGGGGGCGGGGGATCTCTGAGCTCCGTTCTTGGCGTTCCTCCTGAGGATAATAATAGTACGCGGCTTTTACCAAGATCTGCTTTTCTAAGGAACTGAGAGTGGGAAGGAGACATCAATCCAGACTTGGCAGATGAAATAGAATCTCAGGCTTGTGATTTGACCTTGAAACAAAGTCATCAAATAAGTGGCACGTTGGACTTTGTCAGTCACTCCCCCGCTTTCCAGACGTACCGAGAATGAAGCTTTCCTGATTTGTCTGTACCAGATGTGACCTTTCTTTCAACGCCTGTAGCATTTTGTACTTTCCAGTGATGGCTGCGCCGGGCTTCGAGGATACGGGTCCTGCTTTGCCTTCTCGCTCAGGTTCCTGAGGGCAGGGCAGGACCTGCTGTCGTCTTTGTACCCCTGCCCAATCCAAGGTGCCTCCATGCCCGGCACCTTCGTGGGGCAGCTGCTAAGGGGACGGTGGTTGTTTCCCTGGAGCTGAGTCTCCTGACTCTAAAGCTGCCACCTTCCCTTCTGCCTAAGCCTCTGTAAAGGGCCTGCTCGGGCCCTGCCTGTCAAGGCTTCAGAGGGATCCCCTTTTTAGCCCCTGACAGATTCAGGTAAGCCCTATTGTCCTGGGGCAGTTAGTGCCATTTTGTGAGTGTGCATAAAAATTGACTGAACTGGTGCCTTGTTTTGTGTTAACATTCATTTGGAGAGTTAGTCGTCTAGTAGGTGAAATCCATGTCTGCACATTCGCTTGATGTGAATTGTGACACCCCATGGGGTGGGTGAGTAAAGGATTACTAGAAAGTCTGAGCACATTTGGGCGGGCTGTGGGCGGCAGCCAGCTCCCAGCTGAATGGGAGGGTCTCCAGGAGGACGTGTTTGTCCCTGGCTCACTCCCACACTGCGTCCGTGGGCCTCCCAGCATCCAGCCTGCAGGACAGGCACATCTGCCCCGATGCCTTCTTCCTCTCTCTAGTGCAGGGAAGCGAGTCAGTGGCTGCCTGGTGGAGCCTGCTCCTTCCTTGGCCCCAGGGACTCTGAGAACGTGGTGTTGTGATGCCTCTCGCACTGGGCCTCCTTCCACACCGTCCCTGAGTTGGCCTGGGCTCATCTGAAGGAGGGTCCTGGGAGTTTGCCTGTGAGCACTGACGCTGCCGCAGCCCAAGGCCCCTGGGATCCTGGCCTTGCTGCCTGACGTCCCCCAGCACAGCGTGCTGAGGCTTCTGCAGTTTCATTGCTGAGGTCTAGATATAGATGTGGCTCCTTGGTTTTCATTTAAAGCTGCCTCTTCCAAAGCATCTGGACCGAGACCTGATCACTTTATCCTTCCCTAGGCTCTTTAAATTCCTCTCTAATCAGTACACGTCCCCTCCTGGCTGCCCTTTGTGTATCATTCTTGGTCACGTACTCTTGCCATCTGACATCCACCTGTCGGTCAGGCAAGCCTTGGCCCCTCGGGGAAGCGAGGCAGGATGCTCCGTGGCCAGGAGGAGTGATTTCTTCACACACGCGGGCCCCTGTGCCCTGTGTGTCCCCTTTGCTTTGCAGACCCGAGCTCCCTGCAGCTTCCCTTTGTTCCCCAAGACAGGAGGGAGGGATATCCTGGCACTTTAGGAGGTAGGTGGCTGACCTTTCTTGCCTCGGCCCTAGTATTCCTTCCTGCAGCTGGGCACTGAGGAGGGGTCTGCAGGGCCAGTGGGGACCAAGAACAGCCTCTCCAGGGACAGGATCTCCTGCCATTTTATCTCTCAGGCCCCACAACAGCGAACTCCTTCCTCCGCCTCCTCTCCACTGTTTATCAGAGGCAGCAGCTCTTCTGTCAAAGAACAGGCTCAGTTTGATCCCTAAGGCAGGCGCAGCTCAGGGATACTTTCTCTTTGCTCACGTCCACGCTGAGCCTCTCGTGATGAAGGCCTCCCGAGCCTGGCCTTGCTCTGCCCCTGCCTGCGCGGAACACATGTGTTGAAGTCAGTGTCAGGTTGTGGTTCCTGCCCAGCGTCTCCACACCCCCACCCCTGCCCCTGCTCACGAGGCCATTCTGGGCATCACATATCCATGACGTTTGACGTTTGTCCCCTGCTCCTCACTACCCTATCTCATCCACCCCCAGCCGTAGTACTCCACATGTCCTCAAGAGTTTGGGAGGCCCTGCTCATCAGCTGCATGCAAGTCCCATGGTCACCAGGAAACCGTCTCTTAGGACAGCAGGCTTAAAAGGCCTCGAGTGTCCCTGGAGAGATGTAAGAGCTGAATTCCGAAACACTTGGCAGGAGATGTCCAGCCATGGACACAACATGTTTCTGGAATTGCAGCACGTTTTCTCCCTGCTGGCCCTACTCCCTCCGTGGGCCGCCCCCTTGGTAGGAATCACAATAATGGGACGTAACGCAGGCAGCCGGGGCCACCTGTGTGAGAAGCAGAGAGAGCGTTTCTTGGACGGGCACTGCGCCTGTGCCTGCACATGCCGCCTCTGAGTCATCGTCCACCGTGTTCAGGTCCAGTCTACTCTGTATGAACATGCAGTACCTTCCCTCGTATGCTCAAAGCCTCAACGCGAATGTCACATTCACTATTTTGGAAGGCCCCTGGGCTCAGGCCTGCAGAGGGCTGGAATCACTCCCATGGGGGATTTCTCCCTTCCCCCATCCACCCCGTGGTCACAACAGTGAGTCTGTAGCATGGCCAGGGCGAGAACAAGCCTTCTTCACTTTCCCAGCCAACGTGCTGCACACTAGGGCTATACAACCCGGCCTCCTCTCAAGGGGCCTGTGTTGGGCCTGACGCCTCTCTCTCCAAGTGGCTGTGTGTTCGTCACTCCGCAAAGCCAGGGGCTGCATCTCAGACTGCTCTTTGTTCCTACAGCGCTGGGCACAGTGTCCTACAAATAGTTGCTTAATGAGCACTGAATGACTGACTGGCCCTTCCTCTCTCCCTTGCCTGCACTGAGCACTATCCCTTTACCTTGGCCGTCCCATGAAGTAGATTTTTATGGGATCAGCATTTTCTCTAAGCAGACCCACTCTCCCACGTTGAAGAGAAAGGAGGATTGTACTCTTAGGGAAAGGGATAGTTTGGGTGGCGAATCTTGTGACTATAGCCAAGAGCTATTCCTGGGTGTCTAGTGAATGTCCTGAAATGATCTTGCAGGGCTGAGTCCTGAAATAAGCCTCAGCGGATATGAAGACAGACCCTCATTCACACAGGGCTTAGACTTGCTGGGGCTTCATGCCTGCCCAGTCCGGCAGCCACTGTGCCACCTCTGCCTGCCCTCCCCCCCTCGCCACCTGCCCTTGCCTTGTCCCCAGGCCCACTCAGGAAAGACTCCTTACCAGATAGCCGAATCCTGTGCCTGCTGCTTTACTCCCTGGCTGGGCGAGGGCCCCGATTTATACAGACTCTGCTTGAAAGAAACTTAAATGTGCCCCAGATTTCTCCAAACCTTTATGAAACTAGCATTTTGACTTCAAGGAAAGTTTAGGAGCCCCCCCTCAGCCCCCTCCCCACTGGACTCAATTGCCCTGTAGTGTCAGGAGCTCATCTTAGATAAACTGTGCAGAAGGGGCCCCCGGCGCGGAGCTGACACTGCAAGGACTCCTTGCTCCTCGGCCAGAAATTTCACTGGAGCCAAAGGCAAGGAAGGTCCGGATCTCTCACATACAGTAGGATTGGCCTGAGCAAAGGGGGCATTCACAATCTTCAGTCCAGAGGTGGTTGGTCTCGAGGCCTGACTTTCTCCTAGTTTGATGTGAGGTGGTTCCCAGACAGAATTTAAAATGTTCCTTGAATTCATCTTCTGCCTTTACTTTGGAGAGTTTCAAGCCCTTGTCCAACCTGGATTTGAGAGGCGTCCTAGCTTTCCCAAATTCCTAAACACTTGCTCCAGACACAGCCCCACATATAAGCTCTCATTTAGTAGGTGGCCCTTCGCCCACGATGTGTCAGCAGCACCGAGGTCAGCCCTGATCCCCGTGGACAGAGCTGGCGGTGACAGTGACGCTCACGTTCACACACACGCAACTGAAAGGGCAGAGGCAGAACGTTCATAGTGGTTGTTTTAAATCAGAGTGTTGTAATTATAGGACGTTTTTCCTTGCCTTTCCCCCTTTGTTTGTAATTTCCTATTTTCACTGAGAGTATGTATTTTATTATTTTTATGCTTACTCTTCAAATTCGAAAAGTAACCTATGCCCATTATGGAATTTTTATTTTCTTCTTTAAACTTTTTGTTTGCCAGTCACCATAGTCTCACCATGTATAAATCACAACTGTTAACATTATAGCATCTTTTGCCTTCTTTTCCACTGCACTTACATTTTTACGTAGCCAAGATCACACGTTGTTATGTGTTCTGAAGTTTTACTGAATAGTCATCAGCATCAAGTCATTACAACTTATCTTAAAAATACTCCAAAGCTATCATTTTTAATAACTGTACTATATTATATCACAAAGGTAAAACATAATTTATTTTACCATTCTTTAATTGTTGGAATTTTTAGGCCACATATTTTTTCTCTATAAATAATGTGATAATTTATATTTAATTTTATATTTAAATATTTGTGCATAATTTGTACAATTTCCTCAGAAAAGAGTCTTAGGAGTAAGATTTCTGAGTCAAAAGGCAAAAGTGTGAGTATGTATATGTACATGTTATCATTATAAAGGTAATATTTATTCTTTATAGAAATTTAGGAAAATATGGAGAAGCACAAAGAGGAAAAAAGCACTCATATTGCTATCATTGAAACATTTTGGTATATTTATTTTCAGTATTTTTCTGTGCATTTACATTTAAGAAATAAAATGGAGATAATATTGTATATTCTGTAGTGAATCCTTTTTCATTTACTACATCGTGATTATGCTCTTGTCATTTGGTTTTCTTTGTAAAATTTCGTTTTATACCACCTCTTATTGCTGAATATTTAGGTTGTGGCATATTTTGTTGTTTCAAAGAACACTGCTCTGAACATCATCTTACATAAGTCTCAGCACAGGTCTGATTTGTTTCCTTGGAATAAATTCCTGGAAGTAGGATTACTGATTCAAAGAGATGCAACATCATTAAGCCTCTTGATTATATAGTACCTAAAAAACAGAAAACACAGATAAAAGAGTTTATCAAAATCTAAGTTTCTAGCATTGAAAGCTCTAGCAAATAGAATCTCAGGGGTAGGATATGTATAGAGGTGAGATCATGGCAGAGCTTTGTGGATAGGGTCAGAATGGCGTTTGCTTATTTTAAAGTGTTTAGGAGATGCTGTACATCTTCCTGCAGTTTGTTAATTACTTACTTTGAACACAGTGATAACAAGTGATGATGTTTAAGTAACATTTTGCCAGCATTGCAAAATGCCTGGTGACCATCTTCTTGTCCCATAGTAGGTACATGGACATACTCTCTGAATTACAAATGGATATGGGTTGGCGATTACTCTACTTGTCTCCTTTATTCTATTAATGACATTGGAGCATCATGTGACCTTGAAGAAGACCAGTGAAATCTTACTGTTCTGGAGACCCACAAAGGTTGGCCTGATGCATGCTTAGTCCCCTGAACCATCTTGGTTTCCCTGGAACCTGGTCTGGCTCGTGGAATGCTCATGATTGAGGAATATTGCTTCCCTGGAATTAAGGATGGGCTGAGGTCTTAGAAGTAGCTCTCAACATAATGGAAGTCTTGGACCCAGTGCCCAAGAGCCATCACCCCAGGAACTCTGCAAGGCTCCAGGTGCTTTGCAACATATAAACAGCCCAGGCCAGTGTTCCAGTAGGGTCCACTTACTCCTGATGGTTTACAAAGTTAATTTAGGCATCACACAGACAACTTTGAATCTGTCAGTGCATTGTTATGTTTACTACCTATGGCATGTAATACTAGTTTTCCATTTATGTAGTGCTAGAGTTTCATTTTTAAACAAATATGTTTCAAGCAAATGAGTAAAGGAAAACTATAACATGTACATGGATCCAACGGGAAGAACAAGGTGGTAGCAGGAGGCTGGCAAACTGGCTCACATGAGTGTGAAATTCCAAGCCCAGTTCTTTTAGGGTCTCCAAAAATCACTGTTGTTATCATGAAGGAATTTTTTCTTTTCAGAAGTTGAATGTGTCCCCTTAGATGGGAGCATTTTTAAAGATGAGCTGATACTAAAGTCTGATTTCTGTATTTTTTTGGCCATTTGCCCCCTTGGATGTGGCAGCTGAAGCATCAGGATCCTTCCTGGCAGTTTTCATTGGCACTTGAGTGTTGGAGATTTTTCATGCCGAATTACTTCCTAATAATGTTTCTGTGTATATATACCACTTCACATTTTAGCAGAACGTTAAAACGAGAAGCCAGCTGCTCCTCTGGTTCACAGACACTCTCCAAGGGACATAACAGCAGGGAGGGTTTTTAGGAAATCCATTTCCACAATCTTCAGCCTCCTTCTCTGCTTTCCACAAATTGCATTTCCTGGAGACAGGCTTCTCCAGGCTTTGCTGCCTTTCTGTCAAGATTGCCCATCTCCCTCTTTATAAGAGGAGGACCTGCCACTCACCTTCCTGACTCTTCTAAGGTGCCTTTCCCAGAGTATCGAAACTGCAGCCTGCCACAATGGCTCATGCCTGTAATCCTAGCACTTCGAGAGGCCGAGACAGGATTGCTTGAGGCCAGGAGTTCAAGACCAGCCTGGGCAATATAGTGAGAACTCTTCTCTACCAAAAAAAAAAAAAAAAAATCACAGAACAAATGCCTAAAAAAATAAAATAAAAAAAAAACCATATGGGCATCAAACAAATGAACCATTCAAAATGGAACTGGTCTGGGAAACCCCATAAATCTTACCCATCTATCACAGTAAGAAAAAAATCCCATTAAAATTTACCTTTGTGTTTAATAATTACTTGTGATATGTTCATTGATCAGTTATATACTAATAGCTACAATGAGTCATTCCATAAATTTTTTATTATTATAATAAAGCCTTAAGGTCACAGGACATTTTTAAATGTTAATTTACATACATAAATACATCTTTTTATTGTACAGAACTGTGAATAGGTAAGGACTAAAAACTTTCAAACATAATATATTAAAAAAAATTCTATGGAAAGGTAGAATGGAAATATAGTTTTATGTAGAGGAAAAAAGTAAAATTTGACTTAAGAGCTTGTTCATGAGTTTTGTTTGGTTTCATTTTAGAGACAGGTCTCACTCTGTCACCCAGGCTAGAGTGCAGTGGCACAATCATAGCTCACTGCAACTCTGAACTCCTGGGCTCAAGTGATCCTCTCACCTTAGCCTCCTGAATAGCTAGGACTATAGGTGCATACCACCACACCCAGCAAATGTTTAAATATTTTTTTAGATATGGGGTCTCACCGTGTTGCCCAAGCAGGTGTCAAACTTCTGGGCTTGAGCAGTCCTCCCGTCTCAGCCTCCCAAAGTGCTGGGATTACAGGCATGAGCCACTGTGCCCAGTGTGAGTGTTTTAATAGCCAATGGTTGATATAAAATTGCTGTGGTATTTATAATCCATTGAAGACATTTAAAAGAGTGGTAAAAAAGTTATATTTTAAAGTGTAAAAATGTATAATATATCTGGAATTTTATAACATGTGAAAGGAGACATAGTTCAAAATTCTTTTAGAGACTACACAGACAAAAAGTTTGGAAGCCGTGGATACATACCCTCTGCTTCGAATCAAAGCTATGGCACTGTGGGATCTAAGAGTGGGAGGGCAGCTTTGAGATTGGTCCAGCTGCTTTGTTAACAGATGTCCTCACAGTAGCATGACATCGGGTCACCCAGGTATTCTTTGGACACTGCCAGTGACACAGGGCACAGAATCCCTCAGCACAGAGGGATTATGGACTAAGAATCTGGATAACTGGTTTCTAATCTTGGCTTTGCTGCTGTCTGTGTCATCTCAGGTAACTCACATCACCTCTTGGGGCCTTGATTTCCCCATCTATAAGGGGCAGAGTTAATCTCTATTATTGTGTGTGCTAGAAAGTTGGATATGAAGTGAAATTCTCCATCCTGATTTTAGATCTGCACCAGAGTTTATAAAATCTGTTCTCTCTTCCTTATATCAGCCTTTTGGATATTTGAAGGCACCTTTTATGTTCCTGTCAAATCTTTTCCAGTTTAAACTATATGCTGTCTTTCTACCTTGACTTATGTGGCCATCTTCCTGAGGATATTATTTATCTAGGCCAACAGTTCTCAAACCTTTTGGTCTCAGTTCCTTTTATACTCTTAAAAATTATTTAGGATCACCCAAAGAGCTTTTGTTCATGGAGATTATGGTTTTTGGTATTTACTGTTTCAGAAATTAAAACAAAATTTTTACATATTAATTCATTTTAAATAACAACAAAACCATTACACATTAATACAAATAACATTTTTAAATTAAAAAATATATTTTCCAAAACAGAAAGTTGAATGAGAAGAGAGGTATTTTTGCAAGTCTGTTTAACGTCTGGTTTAACAGAAGGTGGCTAGACTCTTGTGTACTTCTCCAGTCAATCGTTGTTGCAATATGTATTGGTTGAAGTAAAGGAAGAAAATGTGGCCTATGCAGACATGGGAGTTAGAATAGGAAGAAGTATTTTCACAGCCTTTTCAGATGTTCGTTTGATACTTTACCAAAACTCTACAAGTGGTAGTTTCATAAATGTTAGTGGCAATGTAGTATCTGAAACCTTAGCAATGACCTTTTTGTATTCTTACATTAAAATTTATTAGTCTGTCTCACACTTTGAGTGAATCTTTTTGCCCATGTTTGGTTTTTTAGTGTATGCAATGCACTGATCATTTGGAAACTATAGCTTCACTGAGTTATGCAAATCTCCCAAATGTTGACACATTTCATTGCACAATATCAAAAAATCACATTTGTGAATATCTCCACTGGTCTCATCAGAAAGTCTTCAAGCATTAGGAAGATGTCAAGCTCATGGTGGCTGATACAAGTTTTCCAAAATTCTAATTTTCTCCTATTTTATCTTTGGTGACAAATACTATCATTCATTTTCCTTTAAGTGACAGGCTCCCTTTGTGCTTTTTTGAAAAAACACGGCTACCCAGACACCCAAGTTGGAATAACCGTAGTTTGTTGGTCACTCTTTCAAGCAGAAGTGGTGTTCCATGGAAAAAGTGGCTAGTTCAGCTGGCAGCTCAGTCACACAAGTGCTTTCCCAGGGATGACAATTGTACTTCAGTAAGCAGCAGCAATGTCTTGGGCTGACTTTCCATTTCACCCACTGCATATTGAAACAACATGTATTCAGGAGTCAATATTTAACAAAAATTAATTATTACTCCTTCGTTAAGGACATTAACTTCCTTTTTTGTTGTCATTTTAATCATGTGAGGTGGTGAACAATATAATGACAAGTACCGTTTGCTGCCACTGTGTTAATTCTTGCGAAGGTGCCAGCACTTTCACATGCTGTTGCTTTTTATACCATTAGTGCAAGTGTCAACATAGTAGAAAAGGCTAATGACATCTTAATAATATTATGAAAATATTTTACCTCCATGGACACTCCCTCCCTGAAAGGATCTTGGTATTGCAGCCTGGAGAACATCTGCTTTAGACTGAGGAGAGGACAGTGGAGCCATCAGCTCCTCCGTATGGCTTCCTTGAGATACGTGTACTTCTACGAGTATGGCTCTGTTTGCCTCAGTTGTCATCATCAGTGCTGCACTTGTGATCAACTAAAATCTCAGACCTCTTTTATAGGAGCTACTATCATGCAAGGCTTTTTGTTTGGGGGAATTTTTTTTTTAATTTGAAGAAAGACTGGTAATTAGCTGATGAGCCCACTTTTGGGACAAGGTGAGTGTTCCTGGTAGTGTGCTGTAGAAGTGGTAGTGGCTGAAAGCCACGCAAAGGCCCTGGGGCAGGGCTGCAAGGACATCCTTAGAGACTTGTTTCCATACAGGGATGGGCTTGGAAGCCACACGGTGGAGGTTAGGAAGGGACCTCCAGACAAGGAAGGGAAGGAAGGAAGGCTGTGGGGCCAGGCTAAATAGTCAAGATTTCTGTGTCCAAAACAAAGAATGAGGGGATGGTTAGAAATGGCAGGTGGGTCAGTCCGAACTTTCTGAGAGAGAGAAGGTATGGCCATAGGACATTTGAGTGGTACCAGTAGAGGAGGATAGAGAGGGATCTGTCACACCCAGAAGCCTGGAGGTGACTGGGGGGCCTGTCTTCTTTCAAGAGGCCTAATGACCATATGGTATAAGATGCGGGTATTTGAAGTCATCTATGCCAGATAACTGCAGTCCTTTCTCACTGCTCCAGAGAACTTTGAGAAAATTCTCTGACATTCCAAAAGCCTCATCATTTTGCTGGGCTCAGAATTTTCAGCAGCAATTAGTGGTAATTAATTGGAATTTGGAACTCCTGACTTGCAGGATGGGTGTGTGTTTGAGAGATGTTTATGAAAGATGGTGTTTATCCAGAGGATTTCCTTTTCTTTCAAGTTTCAAGGCTGGAGGCTTAAGCATCTTTGATCCAAAGGAAGGAGGTCCAGCAGTTGTCATAAAGCCCCAAATCTCTGCTCAAGTCCTTTATAGGATTAGGGGCACCAAGGAAGGGCAGGACAGAGTCGGGGGCATGTTCCATAGCCCCAGTCTGGAGGACATATGAGCGAGGTGAGAGTCTTAAAGATGGGCAGGGACAGACTAGCCTCTGAGTGGAGCCTGGAGAACGTCTTCCTCCCCTGAATCGAGTCGGCAGCCCCTCGCCCCTTTGCTGCAGCTCTTTCTGTTCTTACCAGCCATATTTCACCATGAAATGCCAGTAAAATGCAGATAATATTAATAATGATAAAATAGCAGGAGGCAAGTATTTCAAAGACCTTATTCCTCGCCTTCACATATGGTCAGAGGGCAGAGTGCAGGGTGTATTTTTCATTTGGATTAGCTGCCACTCATTCATTCAGCCCTTGGCAGAGCAGAATGCTGGTACAGACCTACCCACTGTCCTAAACCAGCCCATCCTAGGTAGGAATAAACACACCAGGCCGATTCATTGTTGTTCTCCAGGAGAAATGAGAAATCCAGGCTTTGGGAAGCCGGCCGGGATGGGGAGGGGGGAATCTGATTTGCCCAGGAGGCAGGCCCCTGGAAAAAGCCGAGGCAGGAGGTGGCTGCAGGGCCTTCCACTGAGTGAGCAGGATCTGGACAAGGCAATGGTTTCCATTCCAGCTGGCCTAACCCATGCCCTGGGGAAACAGAGGCACTGGGTGGGGAAGTGAAGAAGTCTCTATCGTTTCTCCAAAGAGCCTAGGATTGGTGAGCACAAGCCCAGGAGGTCTGCGCTTTTGCTCTGTCCCAAGCTACAGCTCCCTCACTCTGAATGCTCCTAGGGGACCCCAGCTTTGCATAATAGGAACCATCATTAGGAATCTAGGGTTCCCAGACTATGTTCACACATTTGTATTTGATCTTTCCCCAAGCCCTCTAAGATCAAAATGAGCATGAATCCAAATTTGCAGATGAGTCGTGTGACCATCCCAACAACACTGTAGAGTGGAAATGATGTCCCCATTTTGCTCATGAGGACACTAAGACCCAGAAAAGTTAAACAACTTGACCAAGGTCACAGAGATAATAAGAGACAGGGGCAGGGTAAAAACCAGATCTTTCGGATTCCTGGTCTGCCTGCGGGTATAGTGATTTTCCAGAGCAGGTTTGGGTTGATGTGTTTTCACTCTCTGCAAGTAGAGAGGATAGAGGCATACGGTGTGGTTTTGTCCACAGTGCAGTCGGGAGCTAGCCTGGTTATTATCTCAGACTCTCTGCCCTCCCACCCTGCCTACCCCCAGACTCCTCTTTCCTCTGTTCCACCCCAGCACAGGGAGCAGGATGTCCAGGTTCCTGAGGTCTCAGCTTGCAGAGCTGGTAATTAGCCCTTTGTGTCCAGTTAACCACCTTTCATCTCCTCCACCTGCCGGTGTCCGCTTTCCCTATTAGCATGCCTCAGCTCTGCGCCGAGCCCTCCGCCCGCTCTGTGGCCAGCTCGGGTTGTTTGTCAGAGAGGATGGCTGAGGGATGCACACACACAGGGGAGGCGGCTCCGACCAGAATTGCTCACATTTTCCGTGCTAGGTGCCAGACATCTCTCTCCTCTCCCTACCCCAGAGGCCGCCAGGTTTAGGTCACCTGGCTTAGAGGCAGACAGGTGATAGCTAGGCCCCCAAATCTGGGGCCTTTGGAGCCCTGGTGTTGCCTTTCAGTTCCCCTCTATGGGTGAAACGGGAGCTGCCTCGCCGGCCACTTTCACGCCTAAGCAAAAAGCCTGCTGGCTAATCCCTCATCTCCACAAGCTCACCCCGGAGCCCAGGGTTCTCTGCTCTGAGGCCGCCTGTGTTGGTCGGTCAACCAAACGTCCTGAGTGTCCCTGGATGGTCCTGCTTTCATTGTGCTGGTGTTTAATCATCTATCTAATGCAGCAGCCACTAGCCACATGTAACTTTAAAGTTCTATTAAATCGATGTTTATATTTTCTTGTATGACATATAAATTTATATTAATAAAAATTAAATAAATGTTTGGCCACCATTCAAGTGCTCAACAGCCACATACGGCAAGTGGCCACTGTATTGGACAGCAGACAGAGAACATTTCCATCATTGCAGAACATTTTCTTGGACGGCACTGATCTGTACGGCCAGAAACTCCAGTAGACTGGCATCCAAGCTACATCTCAGAGCGTCTCTTCCTCCTAGGTCAAGCTTCCTTGACCTTTCAAGTGAATCCATTTGAGTTCCCAAAAGTTCTGTTGGGGCCAGTTGGGATTAGAGGCCACCTGGCAAAGGATGCCCCTGGAGAGGCATCTCCTATAAAATTCACCATCACCAAGGTTGAATGCCGGCTATTCCTACACAGTGGGGCATGCAGGACGACCTTGATGTGTGTGATCCTGAGGACTTCATGCCATTGCAAAGGAGAGAACTTGGTGTCCCTTCATTTCATCCCAGCCATCAGCCTTGGCAGCCTGGTGTGACAGCTGAATGTGGAGTCCAGTGGTGGCAGGAGGGAGGAAGGTGCAGGGCTGCAGATGGATGCTCCTAGACCTGCCGTGCCCTGGGGTGAGGATGGGAAATGCCTCTGAGAGCCTTCCCATCTTCCTTTCTGGCCCTGTAAAAGATGAGCTTTGCTGCAGAGCGAAGAAGAGAAAAGGATTTTTTTTTTTTCTGCCTGTCTGCAGTCCAGAGAGAAGTCAAACTTTGGGGTAAGAGGTTTAACCAGAAACAGTTTCTTTTTGGAACAGGGACAGTTCTTTATTTCCTGCCAGTCTCTGCAGGCAAACAGCATGCCAGGCTGGCCTGCCACCTCAGCCCTACCTGTCATGTGCTTGGCAAGTCTGACTCGAGTCCTTTTTTCCACTGCCTTCCCCACCCCATCAAATTGCAGTTGCAACCTCTCATTTTTCTGCTGCCTAGATGATTAAAAAGCATGACTTAGTGGAAAAATGTTGACCTCCTTGGGGTCAGCCTCTTAAGCAGCTGTCGGAGATAAGATTGGCTGGCAAAATACTCAGCTATACTTTGCAAGGCTTTCTTGTCTGTTTGTAAGGAAACAAGAAGCTGTTTGGTTCTAAATGCTTTTTGTTTGTTTTTGGAGAAAGCCTCAATTTCCAGAGACACAAATTGGTATAATCTGATAATAAAATAGAATCTCTGATGGAAAAGTCAGATTAATTATTAAAGTGATTTTTAAAAATTCAATTAAAAGGCTTTGTAAAAAAAAAATTTTTTTTTAATGGTGCCTGCTTTTGCAATTCAGGGAGCAAAGTTCTCTGGCAGCTAAGCAGTATCAGAAGTTCAATGCTCAGACTTCCCCCAAGGAATGAAAAGCCTTAATTGTGCAGCTCTTGGTATGAACGGCATTGTTTGGAACTATTTTAATGACTGTGCTAGTATTACTGCCTCTTGCTTGGAGATCGGATACTCACTGTAGTCCTGTTGAAACTGTTCCAAAGAGGACGATACAATTTGAATTTAGCTTATGTACTCAAAGCATTTTATCATCGTTATATGTGCCAAGAACTTATACCCATCGAGTGAGACAAAAAGGTCAATTCACTTCTTAAAAGGAGAAACTGAGGCATCTGGGGTTACACAGTTGATGCCAAGGACATAGTGAGCACCTGGGCTCCCGTGGCTCCACCTAGTGTGTCATCCCATGAACACTTCACCTGGTGGATTTGGGTCCCAGTTCAGCCACTTCCTAGGTATGTGGCCGTGAGCAAGTCACATGCTCTGTCTGTGCTTCAGTTTTCTCATATAAAACAGAGGTCACACCTGTCCCCACTTATCCACGGGGAATCTGTTCCAAGACCCACAGTGGATGGCTAAAACCGCAGATAGCACCAAACCCTATATGTGCTGTTTTTTCCTATGTGTACGTACCCATGGAGTTTAATTTATAAATTAGGCACAGTAAGATACTAACAATAATAACTAATAATAAAATAGAACAATTACAACAATATACTATAATAAAAGTTGTATGAGTGTGATCTCTGTCTCTCAAAATGTCTTACTGTACTGTACTCACCTATTTTCAGACCACGGTTGACTGTGGGTAACTGAAGTCATGGATGGGGGGACTGCTGTATACCACTACTTACTTCATAGGGTTCTTGTGAAGATTAAGATTCTGCTCAGCAAAAAATGTCCTCCATCGTCATCATTTAGACATTTTTTCCCTCATTTTAGTGAAAGATCTAGTCCCAGCTCAAATAGGGTGAAACTAAATCCGATGCTTCACTCCCCTCTTGCCTTCCTCCTCCTCCTCCTGCTGGCCCTGCCCTGCTCTTCCTTAGCGTGGGCGATCGTGGTTAGAGTCGGGGTTTCACTCTCCCAGGGGCAACGTGGCCAGGGCGCCGTGGGCACAGCCCTGGGCGGGGAGGTCAGAGGGTAGAGGTGAGGGCGGGCTCTGCACAGGGCAGCTGTTCATCTCCTGTTGACAGCTCGCAGCTCTGTCTCAGATCCTGAAGGCTTAGAACGGCATCCGGACTGGGAAGCTCATCTTCTGGACCTGGCTGCCCAGGTGGTGGTCATCCCTGGCGCCTGGGCGGCGGTCCCAGCCATGGCTGGGCAGGCAAGGCCCAGAGTCTTGCTCACCCTCCCACAGGTGGTCAGTTTTCCATCTGTGAAATGGGGTGTCAACCCAGTGGCACCCTAGTTCATATTTCAAAGGGCACAGACACTGAAAACTGCAGACCTAGGTTTGAATCCTGGCTCTGCCATTTGACCCAGAGTCCAGGGTCTTGCTGCTCCGAGGGTGGCGGTGAGACCTTAACAAGGTGATGTCTGAAAGAGCTCTGTGAACTGTAGCACGCTTCCCCCATTGGGGTTCCCCCAGCCCACTCCCAAACTTGTGATTGGTGGGCACCGTGGGCCCTCATCGCCTGTGCCCCACCCCGAGAGGAGCCCTGACTCCTCATGAAAAGTGGGGAAGGCCCCAAATAGCCACTCCCCGCTCTGCACGTGTGAGCCGTGCACAGCACCATCCAAGGGCAGAACTGGAGGGCTGGCCACCGCGGGAAAAGAGCCCGGGTCGGGGTCGGCTCCCCGTGCCCGCCCGGACCCACAGGGCCCAGCCCCTCCCAACTCACTTTCCTCCTGCTGCCATTACCATACCTTTTATGAGCCTCGTTAAGTCTTTAATGATGCCTGGTTGTGCAGCTGGCTTAGGGCTTAATCCCCAGCAATAGGCCTTTATTGGATAAATGGCTAATAATCACTTGTCTGCAGGGGTTGGGGCAGCTTTGCTGAGGCCCATGATCCCTGGGAGCCCCACATGGTCTGTGACGTGGCCTTGGCCACAGCAGCACTGCCTGGGGTTGGGGTGCAGTGGGACATGCACCCTCAGGGCACCACAGAAGGGGGAAGGCCTGCGCTCATAGGAGGGCATTTCTTCTCCCTGCTGGGAACGGAGGACACCTGTCTGCGGCTGTGGCCTGTCTCCATCCGGACCAGGAGCAGGCAGCCCCAGGATCTCTTCACACGTGTCTCCACCTGCTCCAGGGTTTGCTTTCCTTTCTTTTGCTGGGAACAAACTGTGTGACCTTGAGCAAGTCTCCTGACCCCTCTGGGCCTCCGTTTCCACATCTATCAAATGGAGAGGTGGGAAGAGATGGCCTTGAAGGTGCTGAGCGTGTGACTGTGTGAGTCCCAGCATCCCAGACAGAGGCTCCTCTGTCTGGCTCTCGGGCGTGTCACCGAGGGCTGTGAATGGCAAGGGACCCAGCAGTCCTGAGGATTAAGTACTTAAGCTGCTGGGCAAAGAATTGGGTCAGCTGGAGTCACAGGGCAGTGTGTGTGAAGGGAATCCACAGAGCCAGGCTTGGCCCTTGATTTTATGGCCTGGCTTGGGGTTTCTGCCAGCTCTGGGCAGGACACACAGTAGGCATTAAAAAACGAAGCCTCGTTGACAGGACTCTGGGAAGAAAAGGGGACTCTTCCAGGTGTAGAGTTGGGGAGAAGCCAGGAATTACCCACAGGTGAAAAAGGAAGGAGCCTTGGATTTTGTTCCCAGCCTGCCTGGGCAGGGTGGGTGGGCCTTCAACTCGGAATTGGCATTGACTTTATAGGTATGAAAGGATCAAGACCCATCTACTCGAGGGCAGGCTGGCATTGGGGCCGGGAGTCACACAGACCTGGGCTTGGATGTCATTCCACCCCTCACTCATTTCCAGGCTGTCTGGTCTGGGACAAACGACCCCTGCCCCAGCCTGAGCTTCTTTCTGTTGTATGCTTTGCATTGGTGTAAAATGCTTGCTGCAGAAAAAGACGAGATCTACTGTGGCTGCCATGATTTTGAATTCTTCTATCTGAAAATAAAACAAAACAGAGTACAAACAGAGTCACACCATGTTTAGACTCAGGGGCACTGCCCCAAAACTTGCAGCTTCAGGACTGGAATCTCCCATGCTGCCCCAGAACTGACTGCCCTGGCTCCTGCCTTGCAGCCCACAGCGCTCCAAGAGCATAGCACCGTCCCTGCCATGCGGCGGGTGCTTGGAACGCCACATGGGTGTGAAAAGAAGAAACTGATTTCTCTTCTCAAATATGTGCATGACCGGGTGCCTGCTCTGCTTTTATTTCAGATCTTCCCCGACCCGTCGGACTTCGACCGCTGCTGCAAACTGAAGGACCGCCTGCCCTCCATAGTGGTGGAACCCACAGAGGGCGAGGTGGAGAGTGGGGAGCTCCGGTGGCCCCCCGAGGAGTTCTTGGTCCAGGAGGATGAGCAAGACAACTGCGAAGAGACAGCGAAAGAAAACAAGGAGCAGTAGAGTCCCTGCGGACAGACCCCCGTGGGGTCACACCAGCCAGCATCTGTTCCTGAACTGTGTTTTTCCCATCATGGTGGAAGAAGAGAGTGAGCCACAGTAGTTCTGAAAATGTCAAACGAGGCTTCCGTTTTGCACCTGCAAATCACCGAGTTGGTTTTCTTTTCTTTGCTTGTCTTTTCTTGAAATCTGCCGAGCAGTGGAGCCCTCTGACGACTCAAAGCCTTCTGAGAAAGGGAGCTGCTTGGGCCGAGGGTGGGGACGGGGGAGAGGGTGCTGTTTTTGAGATCATTATCTGAACTCCAGCAGCCAGAGGCAGTGGTGGGATTCCAGTGAGCTCTGGGGCAGGGGGTTTGGGGGAGGTACAAAGCCAGCAAGGAACATTTGGGGTAAGAAAACAAACTGGAGGCAAAAGAGAAAATACACATTTTTAAGAAAACATTGAGCGGAGAGCTGCAGCCAGGAAGTGCTCAGCAACCACTTGCTCTGGCCATGGGAAAACCAATCTTCATCTCTCTCCAGTCTCACCGCCCCACCCTTTGCTCTTAGTTCAGGTGTGTTGGTCTGCGATGGGGAGGAGGGTGAAGGACAGCTGAGCCACTGGCTGCTGGCACAGCCAGCTGGAGGGGATGTGCAGGAAAGAAAGGCCACCGTCCCTCTCCAGGGCCTCTCTGCCCCCAGCTGTGGTGGGCTCAGTAGCCCCCGAGATCAGAGGTTTGTAAGAAGCAATGCTTTTGAGCTTTTCTCCTTGACACGTCCTTTTTGCCTCCAGCACGCTGGGGAATAGCAGAGCACTTCCTGCCCTGGTTGGCCGCCCCCAGGCCCACACCTGGACATGGAGGCCCCTCCCTCTGTTGCGCCTGCCCAGGACTTGCTCTCAGAGTCAGAGCGGAGGCTGGGAGCAGGCGGGCTCGCCTCCCTTCTCTGTGGCCCCAGCTTCCCAGCCCGCAGCCAGGCAGAGGGAGCCCCACTATACGTCCCGCCAGCCTGGCCGGCTCTTGCTCTGTTTTTCTCATGAAAGCTGAGGCAACTTTTTCTGTTTCTAGTTGGGGAGGCGAGCTTTCACCCAGGTCCCAAGAGCTGCACGGCCTGGGTGTTACTGTGTGGGGGTGACAAAGCTCATGTAGCAGCCCTGGGGTCAAGTTTGAGACTGAAGGGTGTCATGAGCCCCCCGCCGCCCCCACGTTGTTCCTGGACACAGGTGTTCTAAGGAAGGTGTGGCCAGGGGGCTCTGCTGTCCCCACTGAATGGTGGTCCTCCCCCCGTCACCAGCTGGATGAGAACATTGGGCTTTGGACTGAGAGCTTCTTATTGTAGTTAACAACCTTCTAGAGCGGCAGGTTGCAGGAAAAACGCTGCAATCCATCTCAGAGCGGGACTGCGTGGCCAGGAGGTGGACTTAGAGCCTTGAGCCAGCCAGGGCACCCACTGCAACCCCTCAGGTCCCCAGTCAGTCCAGTTGACCCCAGTTTTGGACTTGTGTGTATAGCTGTACCTAATACCTCAAGGGCAGTGTGGCTCTGGGGAATGTCGGGGCGGGGGGAACCAGGGGCGCTGTTGACAGGCGTCAGCAGTCGGCAGGAGTCAGTTCTGGGAAGCCGACGGTCACCCTCACCCCTGCTTCCTCCCTCTGTTGTCTGCCTGTGTGACACACATTGATGATGGCAATAACTTCT
The DNA here is from genome assembly GCA_028533085.1 of Varecia variegata. Lineage (NCBI taxonomy): Eukaryota > Metazoa > Chordata > Mammalia > Primates > Lemuridae > Varecia > Varecia variegata. The sequence goes on from CM052437.1 coordinate 20,354,217, forward strand.
TCCAGCTCCTGGCAGGAGTGGGAGAGGCCTGCAGCCTGCGCCACGCGGAGGTTTCTCTCGGCTCCCGCTTCCTTCTGTTCTGGCTGCGGAGAGTGGTTGGTCCTTACTCTCATCCCCTCGCCCCCCTTCGTGGATGGGGGGCTTGCCTTTTAAATTCCCGTGTTTCGGTGTCTCCCCCTCATCTGCTACCCTGGATCATCTGTCCCAGTCTTGCCGTGTGATGGGAACGTGCTTGTAAACCGCGTAACAAATCTACTTTGTGTATATGTATGTTTATGGGGTGGTTTATTTTTGCCAGTCACTAGACCCCGTTGTACGACGTGTGCAGTCTGAGCAGGCCGGGGGCTGACGCGCAAGTCAGGAACCCCCGAGGCTGAGCCTGCTGGGGAGACCCAGCTGCTCTGGGACAAGTGGCTGAGCTCCTATCTGGCCTCCTCTTTTTTTTTTTTTTTTTTTTTTTAAGTAATTTGTGTGTATTTCTAACTGATCGTATTGAAAAAAAAAAAATCCTAGTATTTCAGTAAAAACGCCTGTTGTGAAATGAACCTCCTGTAACTTCTATCTGTTCTTTTTTGAGGCTCAGGGAGAAACTAGCATTTTTTTTTTTTCCAAACTACTTTTTGTCACTGTGACAGTTGTAAATAAAGTTTGAAAATGCTTTCCACTCTGGTCTGGTTTCCTTTCTTCCTGCTCCATTGCAGCGGAGTGAGCTCGGGGGCGTGGGGAACTCCTGCGGGGGCTGCACCGGGACAGTCCCGAGTGAGCTTCCGTACGTGGCTTGCCTGCTGGCCCTTCAGGGTGAGCCTGTCCATGATTTTTGGTCACCCAGCTGGATGAAAGCAGCCTTTCTTTTCTTCTGTGTCAGTGGTTATCAATTCTGGATACATATCACAGTCGCCTAGAGAGCTTTGAAAACAAACACCACCGCCATTGGGGACTTAGATCCAGAGACTTGGATTTCGGGGATCTGGGGTGCAGTCTAGGCATTAGTATTCTAGAATCACCTGGAGAGATTTTAACCTGCAGCCAAGGTTTGAACTGCCTTTTCAAAGGAAGAGAAACCCAAGAGGCATTGTAAGATCATTCACAAAGCCTGGGGGCGAATGATTGGGCATGGAGAGAGCTCAGTCACTTGAAGCATTTAATGAGCGCCCATCACTTGGCAGGCATTGGTGAGAGGCCAGGGGAGACAGAATGGCAGTGGTTCTGGATCTTATGACACTTGCCCGCTGCCCCCCGACCCCCATGGAGGGGGCAAGACAGAGCCCAGAGACCAGGAAGGAAGTTTCGTGGAGGTCGGCATGAGAGAAGGTGGTGTTTTGTTTGGACATCTTTCTAACCCAAGGCTGCATATTTTCGCCTCCACTCAGCCCTTACCTGGGGTCCTAACTGTGATGAGAGTAGATAATCAAGTGCTCTGTGCTGAGGGTGGCCCCCAATATTAATAGAATATCAGTCCATTTTAACAGTTGTTTTAGCAAAGCAACTAGATCTATAGATCTGCTGCGCTGAGGACAGCTGGCAGGACTTGACCACCCACATATTAGGTCGTCCCTGTATTTCCCTGCAACAGCCTGAGCATGGAGTTTCCCAGAATGCAGCCTCCTTGAACACAGCCCCTCAGAAAACAGTCTTATCTGCATAAAATTGTATGAAATCTACAAGAAAAAAAAAGCTACTAGAACTAATATGTGAGTTTAGCATGGTTGCAGGATCTAAGCTCAATATTCAAAAGCTGATTATATTTCTATGTACTAGTAAACAACTGGAAATTGAAATTTAAAATACCACTTACACAGGCATCAAAAAAATAAACTACTTAGAATAAATCTGACAAAAGACAGATAGAATCTATTCCATGAAAACTACAAAACACTGCTGAGAGAAATTAAAGAAGACCTACAGAAATGAGAGGTCTACCATGTTCATGGATCTGAACCTGATGATGTTAGGATTTCAGTTCTCTCCAAATTGATCTACAGACTCAACACAATCAAAACCTCAGCAACCTTTTTGTTAACATTGCTGACCTGATTCTGCATATGGACATGGAAAGGACCTAGACCAGCCAAAACAGCTTTGAAAAAGAAAAATGAAGGACTTGAAATTCTCTATTTTTTTCTTCCAAGTCAGAACTTAACTATCAGCACAGTGTCTCTGTCTGCCGGTCAATAAGTTCATCGCCTGTGCAATTCTCAATTTTAAAACTTATTACTAAGCTACAGTAATCAAAACAATATGATATTAGCATCAACATAGACAAATAGGTCAATGGAACAGAATAGAGTCCAGAAATAGGCCCATGTGTGTGTTTGATTGATTTTTGACAAAGGTGCCAAGGCAATTCACTGGAGAAAGGATAGTCTTTCAACAAATGGCGCTGGAACAATTGGATATCCATACGCAAATAGCCCCTGGGGATGGAAACACTAGTCTTCACTTCTGTCTCCCACTGTCCCTGTGTGACTTTCTAAACAAAATAATTATTTGTTTGGAAAAAAGTTCCTTCAACCTTTTTCATGGTTGGCCATTGCTTCAATACCGTCTGGCTTCACTCCAAGTCCCCCCGCCCTCCCTGAAGGGGAGCGTGTGTTGTTCAGCCTGACTCGCATTCAAGTCCTGTGCAGCCCCTCCATGTGTGCTTTGGAGCCAGTTTCTCAAAGTCAGAATCCTCAGTGTTCTTGTCTGTAAAATGAAGACACGACTAGTACCTCCTGCACAGGGGTGTGAAGATTGAGCACTCAGTAGGGACTTCACAGGTCAGGGTTTTTTCTGTCTCTCTCTTGAAGATCTAGGGACTAGGAACTAGCCTCTGGCTTCTCTCCTCTGCTTTTTGCTCTGGGTCCTTTGTGCACACCAGATTCAAAGGTAGTTTCAAGGTGAAGATATCCTCCTACCCTCAAATGCAGCTCCCTTAGTCACCCCCTTTTATTCACCCTGAGAGAGGAAACACAAGGAGAAGGGAACTTTAATGCTTTCTGCCCACTGAAATATTGGCAAGGGAAGAGAAAGATGTCTCTCATCAAGGTGGGTATATAGCTCTGCCAGGCTCCCCTTTAAAGGTGATCCTTGGGCAGGGACCTGTTTGAAATGATGGTTGAGTTTTGTGTAGATTGGGAAGAGATTCCCAGTCCGGGAGAGAGCAAGTGCAAAGGCCCTGTGGTAGACATTGGCTCAGCCTTTTTGTGTAATGTCTACAAAGCTAGCATGTCTAGAGTAGAAAGAAAGAGGAGCAGCTGAGACCAGATACCTTGTGGTCCTAGTGAGGAGGATGGGTTTTAGAATCACGATTGCCCACCACACATCCCAGCCTCTCCAGGGTTGCCTGACTGGTGGCGTATGGCAGCCGGTATGGATGGAGCTGAGGCCCTGTCACATCCTGAAGGGGCTTCTGGATCATCAGAGAGGATTAAATTAGTAGAATCCAGTTTCTCCCTCTGTCCTCAGATTCCTGAAGGGTGACTATAGCTAAGAGCATGGGTTCTGAGGCCAGACTCCTGGTCTGTAGCTCAGCCTGCCTCTTACTAGCTGTGTGACCTTAGGCAAGTGACTTTGCTTCCCTCACCTTCCTCATCTGTAAAATGAGTACCTACCTTATAGGGTTGTGGTGACACTTAAATGCATCATTACAAGTAATATGCTTAGAACTGCACCAGCCACATAATAAGTGCTCAAGAAATGTGAGCCATTGTGGGAGACAGAATAATGTCCCCCACCCCCACAGATGCCCACGTCCAAATCTTAGGAATCTGTGACTATGTTATGTTACACGGCAAGGGGGAATTAAGGTTGCTAATCAGCTGTCCTTGGCTTGGGGAGAGCCTAGATTATCCTGGAGAGCCCCATCGAATCGCAAAGCATCCTTTAATGAGAGCAGGCAGAAGAGTGGTGTGAGAGTCAGAGATTTGAGATGAAATGCTGTTGACTTTGAAGACAGAGAAAGGGGCTACCAGCCAAGGAATGCAGGCACCTCTAGGAGCTAGGGCTATTTTTCTTGCTGTGGGTCACTGTCAAAACAGTTTGAGAGCCACCGAGCTGGTGAATCAGCTTTCTAGAAAGCAGTACTTTTACTTCACAGAGTTGTCGGGTGGGAGAGAGACAACTAGAAAAAGTCGCTTGATGCCCTCTCTGCAGAGGGAATGGCGCTAGGGCACCCAAGGGCAGAGCCTGTGTGGCTGGTGTGTAGGGGGCAAGCTTGGGAGGGCCACTATGCTCGTGGTCTCCTCCAAGGCCAGGGGTGGGCTCTAGGCAGCCCTCAGATTGCTGTCTGAGCCCCAGAGCAGGGAGGGAACCACACATGAAGGAGGAGGAAGCTGCACAGGAAACCCTCGCTGCATGCTTGCCGTTGCTGGAACCCACTGCAGCAACTACTAGACAACCAACAATAGTGCCATCAGATAAAAATAAACCACAGGGTCTCAGCCCTGCCATGCAGGGGTGACGGCATGCTGTCTACAGGGCTGAAAAGTTACCAGGCTAGGGCTGGGGTCATGCTGCTTGGCGCCGAGCTGTGCCTTGATTTCCTGATTGCTAACTGGAGGGCAGTTTTCCTACCCAAGGTCACTGGGGCTGGTGCCAGAAATGGGCCACTTGCCTACAGGGTTTCTGCTCCCCCTGCTTGCACAGGGTGATATGAAAAGTCGCTCATACCAAGATCTTAAGGTCTGAATGCACCACCTCTCCCAGGTGGACCCGTATCTTAAAAGAGGGCCCCAGCAGTTGTCACCCAAAGCATTGTCTTGCACAGGGTTCTCACACAGTTTGAACCTTGTTCTTAACCTCCCTTACCTAGCTCAGGAGCACCCACCTCCCTCAAGCACTAACAGTATTCACAAGGACACCTCACTCAGCAGTTCACAAAGCACATTTCTTATCTTTCATTCACCTATACAGCATTTCTTTCCCTGGCATCCCTAGAATTCAGGGGAGCATGTGAAATTGAATGGGACAAAAATTATATCTACATATTTTCATTAACTACTAAGTGAAATTTAGCATTTCCTATTGTTAGGGATGTAGGCAACAAACCACAGTAGTGTCAGCAGCACCTGAGATTTGTCACCAGTAGAAACCACAGGTATTTTCATTTTCACAGTACACTTATTGCAGGTATCAGGAAATATTATTTGTAGTCATGGCAACCTCAATAGTACAGCTGCTACTGGATCTCATTAGGCAAAGCTTTAATAAAGGACCCTTTTGGCCAGGCGCAGGGGCTCACGCCTGTAATCCTAACACTCTGGGAGGCCGAGGTAGGAGGATCGCTTGAGCTCAGGAGTTCAAGACCAGCCTGAGCAAGAGTGAGACCCCTTTTCTACAAAAAATAGAAAAACTAGCCAGGCTTGGTGGCGCATCTGTAGTCCCAGCTACTTGGTGGCTGAGGCAGGAGGGTTGCTTGAGCCCAGGAGTTTGAGGTTTCGGTGAGCTACGATGACACCACTGCACTCTAGCCCAGCAACAGAGCGAGACAGTCTCAAAAAAAAAAAAAAAAAAAAGACATTTTTAACTTTTTTACAAATATGTTTTTAAAAAATCTTTTGATAGCTGTATCTCAGCATACTTGATCTTCTTTGCAACCCTCTGTGTTTTATGTTACGCATTTAAAACACTATTCTGAGAAAGGAATCAAAACTTCTTCAACCTGCCAAAAAGCTTCACAGCACAAAAAGGCTAAGAGTCCCCTGAGGAGCTGGTGCTGGGCCCTGAGCAGAGCTCTGGCAGTGTGCAGAGAGGAGGGAGACTCAGCCATGCCCCCAGGGGGCTCAGAGCAAGATAGAAATAACCACAAGCAAATAAACAAGCACACACTAACCAGTGGGTGCCGCGAAGGCAGACTGTCTGGACAGATGACATGGCTGGAGAAGCCTGGGAGGGCTGAAGGGGGATAAGAGGGACAAGAAGCTGGGGTCACTGCCCCATTTATGACTCCCTGGGGGTTCACGGCCCACCTCTGGCCCAACAGGAGAGAGCCCATCTACTTAAACCGACGTGGGCCCCTCCTGAACAGCTCTGGGGCCCCATTGGGGGGCTGGGGAGCAGCTTCCCCCTGGGGCTACTCCATTCCCACCCCAGCAGTCCAAAAGCCACCCACAGCCCCAGGCCTGCGAGCAGGGTGATGAACTGTCCCCACTTACCTTGGCCTAGAGGTTTCCCTGGACTGTCCCAGGGCAAACCAGTGCAGTCAGTCACCCTACTTGGAAGCCAAACCAACCCTTTTCACCTAGAACTAATTCAACTGCCTGGAATTTGGGTCAAGTTATTCCCACAAGCACCTTCGCTATCTGCTTGTCCATCTCTGTCCACACCTGGCTCTCCGGGTCTCTCTCTGGCTCTTGCTCTCCCCCCACCTACCCAATTTCTGCTTAAGCTCCCAAGCTTGCCAATGTCCCCAGCTCCTATTTGCCAAGTGCTTTGAGGACTGTCTCTCTCCTGGAGGCCCGCGGAGCACTTCTCACTCTTTGTTTATAATTGAAGTGTAGTTTATACAAAGTGCTCTTCCCAGGTGACTAGGTCAGCCAACATTTATACACCCATAAAACCACCACCAGGTCAAGACACGGAATGCTGTCACGTCCCAGAAGTCTCCCTGTGCCCCTTCACTGTCAACTCCTCCTCCAAAGGTCACCACTACTCTGAGCCCTCCAGAGCCCCGTCTGACCTTCATGCCAATGGAAGCGCGCCCTGCGGACCCCTCAGGAGCCCACCCACCGGCAGCTGCGAATGATTCCACTTCGCCAGGACCATGGCCCAGGACAGCAACAGAGAAGTGGGGGAAACAGGATGTTTTGGCTGGAGGAAATAACCTGCCTGGTTTTCAAGTGAGAACACTGAGGACTCAGCGAGGGAGGGGTCGCTTATTCCTTCCTTCATGTGATCGCATTAACTGAGCTCAGGGCCACACCGCCAGCCGGGGAGGCAGAACCCAGACTAGACCTCAGAATCCCAGGGCAACCTCCTTCCCGGGCAAAAGCCAGGCCTGACTTCTGCTGGCTAGGGGGTTTTGCCATCCTGTTTCCTCTTCTCCCTCTGCCCCTCAGGCTTGAGAAAGCTACAGAGGAGCGGTTCCCAACGCTTGCTGCCCACTGAAATCACTGGGGAGCTTTGCGGAACTCTCAATGCCAGGCCTCATCCCAGGGCAGTGAAATCCCAAGCTCTGGGCGTGAGACCCAGGTGGCAGCATTTTTAAAACTTCAATATTCGCAGCCAACTTCGTAATGCAGAAGCTTTTCCTAAACTTTACAGGGCATGTGGCTCTTCTGGGACTCTTGTTAAAATACAGAGTCTGTTTCAGCAGGTCTGGGTGGGGCCTGAGAGTCTGCATTTCTAACAAGCTTCTGGGTAATGCCGATGTTACTGATTGATCCAATAATGAATAATGATACTTTTTTTTTTTTTTTCTTTGAGACAGAGTCTCGCTCTATTGCCCGCACTAGAGTGAGTGCCATGGCGTCAGCCTAGCTCACAGCAACCTCAAACTCCTGGGCTCAAGCGATCCTCCTGCCTCAGCCTCCCGAGTAGCTGGGACTACAGGCATGTGCCACCATGCCCGGCTAATTTTTTCTATATGTTTTTAGCTGTCCAGATAATTTCTTTCTCTTTTTAGTAGAGACAGGGTCTCGCTCTTGCTCAGGCTGGTCTCGAACTCCGGACCTTGAGCCATCCACCCGCCTCGGCCTCCCAGAGTGCTAGGATTACAGGCGTGAGCCACCGCGCCCGGCCATCAAGAATGATACTTTGAGCAGAAAAGATAGCGTTTATTCCATCCCTTTCTTCCTGCATCACATTCTTCTTCATATAAATATATTTTGCGATGATTTATTTTTTAGTTTGTCTTTTAAACATAAGACTCCCCAACCCACCCAAATAATTTAAGATTTACCCACCTTGACCAGAAAGGGTATAATGACTGATCGTGTGCTTTCTATGTGTCCAATTTTGTCCTCCACAACCTAGAGGACTCGTAGACCCCATTCGAATGATGAGGAACAGTCGCTCCGGGTCCCTGGCGTTCGTGGCAGTTCTAACTCCAAGGTTCCCAGGGCTTTTTTGACTAAATTACCTGCCCCATCCTCACCACACTCTTTTTAAAAATTGTATTAAGCTCTTGGATCTCTTTTGGATCTAATTAAAATTTTAGCATGGAGGTCCAAACCCCACCTAGTCTTTGGTACAAACTTAATTGAAAAAGGTCCTTCGTGTTTCTAATCTCCGCCTCTGATCTCTTGTTCACTTCTGCTTTCCCTAATTCCTTGCCCTGCCCCATCAAATCTTCACCAAAACTTTCATCCCCAAAGCCCCTTCCATCTGTCGCCACCGTTACTGCCTCCTCAGGCCTTCAGGCTGGGGCTGAGGCACACACGGAATCACACCTGTCTCCAGCTCGCAGAGGGCAGATTGTGGGGCCTCTTGGCCCCCATAACCACATAAGTCAGTTGCTACACTAATCTGCTCATACATGCATATGAGCGTGTGCGTATTAAATGTACTCTATTGGTTCTGTCTCTCTGGAGAACTCAAATACAATTGCGATGTCAATCTAAGGAGCTTCCCTCCTGTCCTCTTGCCTAGAGTGACACACAGCCCCTGCTCCCAAGCCAGTTTTGTCCACTGCCATTCCCTAGCACATCTGTTAACCAGCGGCCAGTGGATGGGGAAGTGGGTTCTCCTCGGCAGCCTAGGGGCTCTACCACATTGCCACAGCTGGGGACACAGGATCACCTTCCTCACAGGGTCATGGGGGCCAGAGAGGCCAGCTCCCTGATGGGAGGCAGCCTCATGTGGTGGTGAGAGAACAGATTTGGGAATTAGACAGACCTGGTTTCAAGTCCCAACTCTTCCGCCAGTCACTCACTGACCATGTGACTTAATTCTCTGTGCTTCAGTTTCCTCATCTATAAATTGGGGGAGGCAATAACTCATTAGAGGAACTACTGCAAAGACCAGGTATGAGTTCACACTCAGGTTTACCTTACCCACTTTTCTGCTGTGGTGAGGATTACATGAAATGATGTCCATGGAAAGGGTTGGTTAGCACGGCACCTGGGCCATAGAAAGTGCTCACCAAATATTGTCTTCCATCCCTTTCTTGATGACCATCTTTCTGATGCCAAACAAGTCACTTCTCTGCTTCATCCCAGGTAGCAAAGGAGTGTGGGGTGGGGCTGGGGGCCAGAGCTCACAACTTCCAACCTCCAGACAGCCACCCCTCCCAGACAGCCTTCTCTAACCACTTGCAGCCTGCACATTTGCTAAAATTCCTGGGATCAAGAAACTTCCAACTTCAGGATTGGGGAAGTTATCTTAGGTATTGGGGGTGGGAGAGAGAAAAACACCAGCACACGGACTGGTTCTCAATGGTCCTAGCTCACAAGCTGCCACGGATAATCACTGTTTATCAACTCGTTGGAAAAAATGACTACAGTTACATCTCACACATCAACAAAAAGAAAAAAAAATAAAAGTCCCAGTGGAATGTCTGAGTCACTCTTCAGAGCCTTTAAATTACCCGTCATTATGATTCTTCTCCTTGCCACGTCCCTGCCCTGCTCTGGGAAGCGAGGGCCGCGAGAGCTGCCGGCCTGGCCAAAAGTTCTGCTGGGAGCTTACGACAGACCACAGCAAACTCCTAACGGAGCAGCGGGGACTGGAGGGTTGTTCCTTTCTGGCCAGTTATTCCACACTCGGTTCTGAACTGGTGACTTGGGTGTGTCGTTTACACACGTCCCAAAGCCCAGCTGAATCAGGAGGAATCACTGTCAACAAGGATACTTTGCTGTCACTTGGGGCCAGCGTTTTTGCACAGATGTGAAATAGCAGCTCCACTGTCGCAGTTTGCTTGTTTAAAAACGAAACGATACACTTAGGAGAAGAGGTAGGAGGATTCAGCGATGCCCCCTACCACTGAGGCATCTCACCTTTTCTGCCACAAGTTGGGTACATTCCAAGACATGGTTTCAACCAATCCATGAGCCCCCGAAAACTGGGTATAAGTTAAATGCTAATCTCTAAGATCATGTCTTAAATTCATAGGAACAGTGGTTTTAAAGCATCTGAGAGATCATGCATCCCCTTCCTCCCCATAAATACCTACAAATTGCTTACACATTCCAGGGACTTCTTCACAGGCTCTCCTGAGGGGCAGGGCATCCCTGGAATCCAAATTGCACTGGACAGACTTGTTATCTGAAGAAACCCTGCGGTGAATTTGTGTAGTGTCCCTTGGTCCCAGGAATCCCTCCTACCACTTCTCCCCTTCTACGTGTTTTTAAGACGCCATCTTTGAAAGTAGGGTTTGCTCGGTGGAAAGAGAAGCAGCTCAGGCACTGAGGCCTATGGGTCCTTGTCCCAGGTCACAACACTCCCAGAGCTCCTCTCTCAGCTCATTCAGACATTCTTTCCAAACCAGGAAATAGGATCAGGCCAACCTCAGCAAGAAGTGCCCACCGTCAGGGCCTGGTGGGTAACTCGGCTTCTTGCTTCATGTGCTGCCAACACCAGGACTATCTTAAGTTGCTTGGCCAAGACCACAATCCTTGGTCCCCCAAAGGGACGGCTGTCAGACAGCAAGGACTGACAGGTTCCCAGGATGAAAGTGGACGCTCTGTGCTGCCCAGAGCTTCAAGAATCTTGGCCACCGTCCATCCATCGACTTGGCCATCAAATCAACAGGCTGCAGTGGGCGGTGAGCGACAGGTCTGGGCTGGAGAAGGCTGTGTTTACACAGCAGTTTTATGTGCCTGCCCTTCTGTGAACTTTGGAACACCTGTTCACCACAGCAATACAGTAATTACCAATAATGACAATAACGAGTTCTTACACTTGTCTGCCTTTTACCCTGTTTACACTACTTGTGTAGCTATACTATTGTCTTTTTTTATTGTTGAAAATATATGTAAAATTTACCATTTTAATTTTTTTAAGTGTACAATCCAGTGGCATTAAGTATATTCACAACACGGTGCAACCGTCACCTCTATCCAGATCCAGGACTTTTTCATCATCCCAAACAGAAACTCAATGACTTTTTGTCCCTACACAGACTCTTACATGCCCTGCTCTATGAACTTGCCTGTTCTAGGTAACTCATGTAAGTGAAATCGCACAATGTCTTTCCTGGTCTGTATGGTTTATTTCATTTAGCACAGTGTGCTTGAGTTCATTTATGTTGTAGCGTGTATGAGAATTTCATTCCTTTCTATGGCTGAGTAATATTCCATTGTACGTATATACCACATTTGTTTATTCCTTTGCCTATGGCCATTTCGGTTGTTTCTACACTTGGCTGTCGTGAGTAACACTGCTGTGAACGTCAGCATGCAAGTATCTGTTTGAGTCCCTGCTTTTAATTCTGCTGAGTATACACTTAGGAATGGGACTGCCGCCTCGTATGGTAATTCTATTTTCTTACTTATATTGTGATAAACAGCTCTTACTTTATTACAACCATTTTAAACATGAGGACACTGAAGCTCAGAAAATTGAAAGAAATAAATTCACTCAGTGAAGGTTGCAAATTTACGGATTGTGTGCCCAGGGCTGAAATTAGGGTGAAACAGGAACAACTAGGGTGAAAATATAGGAGGACTTGCTCTCAGGCTTGTGCGAGCCCTCGCCAGGGCTGACTTATCCACGAGGTACAGTAGCAGCGCCAGGGCCCACGACATGTTTGCAGCCCATAAAAATATTTTAATTTATTTTAAAATCAGAAAAAAACATACAATTTAGTTTGAATTACATTTGTCTTTATATCAACGCAGTTCTAAAATATAATTTCATATGTACGTATGTTAATTTTTTTAATGCAGGGAGGCATCCACAAGGGCAAAAGTGCCTAGGGCCCCTCAGAGTCATAGGGGTCCCTGCCTTGAGAGTGAGCCCCCTACTAAGAGCCCAGGGCACAGGATTTAAGGAGGCTTTCAATCTCAGGTTCCTGCAAGCACTGAGCCTGCACAGTCACGAACCCCAGAGTGTGTGCCTCCTTAAATTCTCTGGCCAAGGCACCTGGCTTGCCTCGCCCTGGGCCCAGCCCTGCCTGAGTCAGCCTGTTCCTCCTGGCACACTGGGCAATAACATCTCGGCCACCAGTGTCTTGGTGGCACGCTTTCTGTCACTAAGGGAAAGGGTCAGGTGGAGGGAAGCCAGTTTTAGTCATAGGCTGTTTGCCCATGGGGTGTCCCTGGGGAGACCACGGTGACCCCCATGCCATGGCAGCCACGCTGACAACACTTACACCACTCTGTAATTGCCGCATCGGCAATTTTTCTTATTTTACCTAGAAAGTGCTGTTTGTATTCATTCCCAAACCATTAGCTAACTGCCAGCCCGTAAGGAGCTGGGCAGGAAAGATTTCCCTTCCACAGGTCTACCTCTGGATCCAGAATCCTTCTTCTAGCTGTGTCCCTTCAGGGACCCCACTCACCTCCTCCCCACGCCACTCTGCCCCCACCCACTTCACAGGGCACAGTCCTTTTACAGTCACTCCGGCAGGAAGAGGGCATTTGGGGAGGAGATGTATTTCACTTGTTAATTAGTTCATTCAGCAAATCTTCACTGAGCACCTACTCTGTGCTCAAGCACTGGGGAAACAAAGTGCACAAAAGAGTAAAAAGCCCTGCTTTCACGGAGCTTACATTTCTAGTGGGGAGAGAGAGACAATAAAATAATATACAAATAAATAACCAATCTCATAGTGGGCCTGATGGTCATACGTAATAGAAAAAATAAAACAGAGGATTAAAAATGCCAAATAGGGCAGGGAAGTGAATTCTAGATTGGGTGGTCAGAGGAGGTCTCCCGGAGAAGGTTATATTTTAGCACAGACCTGATGAGTGTGAGACAATGAGCTGTGTGGATATCTGAGAGGTGAATTCCAGAGAAAGAAAACCGCATGTGCAAAGGTCCTGAGGCTGAAGCCTGCCTGGCTGAGGTGAGTCACTATTGTGTCCCTGTGGGTTGATTCCTTGTCATAACATCCAACAGTCTCTTGTACTCCCTGCTGAGGACTGCAGGTCTCGGGTCCCATCCCGCCCTGCCTGCCTCTCCATGCTGTTGTGAAGTTACAGCAACAGAACCTCTGTGGCCATGTTCTGCCCGTTGTCAATGCCACATAAATGCAAGTGATTCTGACCACCTGTGACCAGTCCGCCTCCGCCACAAGCCCGAGGCTGAGCTTGCTGGCCTCCCCGGCCTGGGAGCCCCTGCCACTCAGCTTGCGGCCGGGCCTCCACCTCAGTCGGCCCAGACTGGGTTCCACCGACAGCTTTCTCCTTCCTGTTTCCGCCTTCTCTTACCCATCAAGTTTTCCTGTTGAGTGGGTTACTCTGAATCAACCCCTCGTCATTGGCCTCTCAAAAACCTGCAGTTTTTTCCTAAAGCTCCTTTGCCCTACGGAAGTCCCTGCCTTCTCTGAACAACGCAGCCCACCTTCAAGCCCACCCACTCTCGCAGAGGTTCCCCCACCTCTGTGCACACTCACGTCACAGGGAGAACTGCTACCGCCTCACACTGTGGGGCCTCCACCCTGTCACTGTCCTTCCTTCCCACGTTTAAAACACCCGTGGCCCCAGCTCAGTCCGTCATCAACAGTGGCCCCTCCGGCCACAGCCAGGAGGGCTGGCTAAGAAACCTGTAATATGCTCAGCTGTCTGCTAAATCCATTTTTTCCCTCCCCACAAACACTCTCAAACTCCAATTTAGGTCACCATCCTCTCTTAAAACCATTGCCACAGCCCCCTAACTCTTCTCCCCACACCTTCTCTCTCTCCCTAACCAAACCATCACCTACCTTGTACCCAGAGTGAACCATTTAAAACCACCTTAAAATCGCCTGTGACTTCACATAGTGGATGGGATGAAACTCAAATCCCTCAGTTTGGCATGCATGGCTCTCTACGACCTGGCTGCAACTCCTCTCCAGCCTGGTCTCCTAGAACGCACGCTGCGCAGGGCGTGGCAGGTAGCCTGAGACACCCCCAAGGATCTCCACCTGCTGGTATTCAGGCCCCTGTATGAGCTCCTCTTGGGAGTCACTGAGCCTGGTGCTTTGCTTCTACTGTGTTAGTGAGGCGAAAACAACAGAGTATCAATTCTGACTCAAGGTTAAAAAGAGACTGTGGCTTCCATCCTGAGCACCCTTCCTCCCGCTCCCTTGCTCTGAGGGAAGCCTGCTGCAGAGTTGGGAGCTGCTCTATAGAGAGGTGCACATGGCAAGGAACCCAAAGAAACCTCAGCTCAAATGCCAGTGAGGAGCTGAGCCCTCAGTCCAATAGCCTGTGAGAAACCGAATCCTGCCACCAGCAACACGAGTGAGCGTGCAAGTGATCTTCCCCCAGCTGAGCCTTCAGATGAGATCTAGCCCCGGCTTACACCCTGGCTGCAGCCTTGAGGTAGGCTCTGAAGTAGAGGCACCCAGCTAAGCTGTGCCCAAATTCCTGACCCAAAACTGAGATCAGAAACATTTCTCCTTTAATAAGTTTTGGGATAATTTGCTATACAGCTGTAAGTAATTAATACAATACAGTCTCACCAAGTTTCAGAAAATCACTCCAGAGTTTAATGCTGCTATAAATTCTTTTTATAACACTCACTCTGTTGCCCAGGCTAGAGTGCCGTGGTGTCAGCCTAGCTCACAGCAACCTCAAACTCCTGGGCTCAAGCAATCCTTCTGCCTCAGCCTCCCGAGTAGCTGGGACTACAGACATGCGCCACCATGCTCAGCTAACTTTTTCTATATATTTTTAGTTGTCCGGTTAATTTCTTTCTATTTTTAAGTAGAGGCGGGGTCTCGCTCTTGCTCAGGCTGGTCTCAAACTCCTGACCTCGAGCGATCCTCCGACCTCGGCCTCCCAGAGTGCTAGGATTACAGGCGTGAGCCACTGTGCCTGGCCTGCTATAAATTCTTGATGAGGATTTTCTATAGGTCTGTGGTCCAGTCTTACATTCTCTGGTGTTTCTCTGGCCAACACACTCTTCATCTCTCCCCAACAAAAACTACAGATCACATCAACTCTCTTTAAATTTCAAACCCTCTGACCACCCACCCTCAGACACCCCTGCCGGGCAGACACACTCCCCTCACTCCCAGGAGATGACCTCACCAAGAGTATGAAAGCTGTCAGATGGGCAGTTCCTTAACTTCTCACTTCTACGGGGACAAAGTTATCCACTTCACCACCCAACTACTCATCCCTCCCTCCGTTGCAATAGAGGACAAGGCCTTAAAACCAATCCCAATCTCTCCTCCAGAAATGGGATCCCCTCCCATCCCCCTACATTGCCAATGACCCCTTCTTTCTTCTGTATCTTCATCCCCTCCCCTCCTCCCAACAGCATTTCAAATCACCCAGATCCCTCCCTTCTTAACCAACGTTTCCGTGATCCCACCATCCATCCCCTTCAGCAACTGCCGCCCTCTCTCTTCCCATTACACCAAACTCCTGAGGTGTCCTCTGCATTTCTTCCTGCCCTGTTCACTCCAGTCTGGCTTTGCCCTAACCACTCCACCTAAATCTTTCTCTTCAAAGTCATCAGTGACTTAGAAGTTGCTAAGTCAAATAAACATTGTCCAGATCTCACCTCTTCTGACATTCAGGGGCATTTGAAATGTTGGCTGCCCTGGGTTTCAAGACTTCCTCCAGCCTCTCCTTCATAGACTCTGTTGCCAAGTCCTCTCTGCTACTCAGCCCACCATGCTGGGTTCCCTCGTGCTCAGACCTAGGCCCTCTTCCGCTCTCCCACCCCTCACACCCGCCCCTCCCCCACTCTCCTTTTGCTAGGCAATTCCACCCACGTCTGAAAAACTATCTCTGCATCTGTGACTCTCAAATTTACACCCCTGATCCAGAATTCTCCAAGCTCCAGATTTATATATCCAACTGTCTGCTATCCACCTGGTCCCTTAGACTCAACATGGCCAAACTTGAATTCATGTTATGCACTCCACAATTGGTATTTCTCCAGTGTTTCATTTTTCATTGAGCTGCCCAAGCCAAAAATCTGGCAGTTCTTAATTACTACTATCCATTCTGCCTCCTAAAGTGTCCCTCATTTGCTTTCCATTTCCATCACCACTCCTCTAGACCAAGCTACCATCTTCTACCACCTGGAGTAGAGCAATATTCTTCTTCTTCTCTTCCGCCTCCTCCTCCTTTTTCTCCTTCTTCTTCTTTGAAGCAACATCCTTCTAACTCAAGGGTTCTCAGCCCTGGATATACATTTAAGTCAGTGACAGAACTTGAAAAAATTACCAATACCCAAGCCTCATCCCAAACCAAGTAAAACAGAATCTCTGGGAGTAGGCTCCAATCATCCTCATTAAAAGCTTCCCAGGTAATTCCAGCCTGCAGCTGGAATTGAGAATTGCTCATTTAACTGGTCTCCTCACATCCATTATTGCTCCACTCCATTTCCACACACAGCCAGAGGGGTCTTCACAAGGCCAATCTCATTGCATCGCTCCCCTTGCTCTTAGAATAAAAGTCAAAGCCTTCCAGTCCTCCACCACCTCCCTCTGCCCGCCTGCTACAAGCCTGGGCACTCTGCATTCTGGCCTATGTCAGTCATCCTGGACTCCTTGCTCCTGCTACTTCAGACCATCACACGTGCTGTTCCCCGTTCCTGAAATGCCTCGCCTGACTGATCCCACCAATTACCTGGTGCCTAGCAGGTGTTTAATAAAATTTTATGGAATGATAATGAACGAACACATGTTCCTTATGCCCCATAGCTTGGCACATATTTCTTTCTCCCTAGAATGCACCAATGCTGTCTACTTCTCCCCTTGTCAAACTCCTACTTATTCTTCAAGTCCTAGTTTAAAAAGCCCTTCTTTACGATTTCTCCCTGGTTCCCTCTGGCAGAGGTCATTTCTCCCTCTCTGAAAGCTGATAGCATGTTCCTTCTTTTGGTATCTTAGTTCCTTGCTTGTGGGCCTTCTTCCTGCTGCAGCTGGAAGTGATCTACCCTTTCTTCCAGAGTTGCTAACTTATTTGCTGGATGAATGACCAAATAAATGAGCTAATGAGGATTTCATTATTTCATTGTAACTCCAAAGTAATGAACGTGTGTACAGATTGCCCCACAACATGTGTGCTCACTCTTGGGTCACACACAACTCCTGTGCTGCACTTTCTCTGGTCTGAGCTTTCCTTTCGGTCCTCTCCAGACAGGACTGGGGCAGTTCTTCCATGCAGGCTTGAGTGGGCTTCTGGAGTGGGGAAAGCCATGGGACTCTTTGCTCCTGGGACAGTAGAGGGCGGGAGGCAGGTGAAGCCCCAGCCCCGGACACCCCTCCGCGATTACTGTCAAGCTGTTTTCCTGGAGGAGTCTGACTCTGTGTTCAGGTCCCAATTTGGAACCATTGAATTGTTCAAAAGTCAGCAGGCCTTTGTTCCAGACCAAGGGAGGCAGTAGAGACCAAGGCCAGGCTGAAGTGAGGCAGAGGGTCTGCACCAGGGCTGATGCCACCAGGGAGAGATGCTTCATGGCAGACTCCAGCTGCCCCCAAACGGGAGCGCCTGGCATTTTCCACACCTGACGCGGGCTGACTGCTCACCTGGTCGGCAGCTGCTTCTCCTTGAGTCTCACAGCCTGAGGAGGAGCCCGCACCCTCAGAGCTGCTCCTGTACCCCACGGGGCAGCTGGGTGGGAGGCCCGTTGTGTGGGTTCCCGTCTGCTGACCAAGTGGAGAGAAGCAGAAGCAGGCCGGGCAGGGTGGAGGAAGCCATCTGGGGAACGCAGCTGGGGGCCCCTCGGGGAGCCCCACCCCTGCCCTCAGGCCCACTTTCTCTTCCCCTGACCAACTTCGCCGCCAGAATGACACGGTGGTATGGGGTCGGGTGGGGTTGAGTGGGGAACAGCTTTTGGAAAAGAAACTCCTGCCATGTGTTTGGAATAGCACCAGGGGTGGGCAAGAAACCTCATCTCCAGGTTAGAGAGATGGAACAGGGTTGGCATCATGGATGATAATAGTTATAGTTGCAGCTGATGTTTACTGAGCATTCCTAAGTAGCAGGCCAAGCTCCTTAGTTACACGAATTGTCCTGTTGTAGAACCTTGCTCTATCATGGAAAAAAACTGAATTCCTATCCATTGTCCCGCTGCATGTGGAGGACTCAGACCTGAAGAATAGGTGACACACCTCACATGGGCCATCCAGACCCACTCAGCCTCTCCACCTCTGGGGCCTTTGGCTACTGGTTGTGACCCTGCTGCTTCTGGGTGACGAACTCAGCAGCAGATCTGCCCATTTCCTAGCGGGCGTGACCTGACAAACCCCTCACTTCACCCCCTCACCACACAACTCCCCATCCTGCCCCCGGGCTTCCCTGCTGTTTTGGGGGTGTGAGACACCATTGTTGGGCCTCGTATGCACAACCTTGAAGGGTGAGGTTGGCAGAATTTTGACCAATGGAAACAGGACATATTCTGCCCCACTCATCTCCCCTGGACAGACTTTCCTGAGATCAGAGGTTCATACAGCCTCCTGGGAGATGGCCCCACAATTTCAAGCAATAGGCTTATGCAACATAAGTGATGGTGGGCTCAGCCCAGGAGCACACTTCATATTGGCTCTCCTGGCTTCCTATCTCACTCCTTCTTCCTTTGCTCTTGCTTCCCAAGAATCTCACACCTTAATAAAGCAGTAGCTATCAACTTGTGCCTCGGGGAACCCAGGCTAAGGCAGGCCCAGTGGGGAAACAGATTTGGAAACAGATATGAATGCACTTCATCTATGTTAAGGGAAAAAATAAAGATCGGTGGAGAACTCCAGGCTGAAGAATATGGGTTTTGTTCTATGATAAGAAGGAACTGTGATCTGTAGGAAGATAACACTCGCAGCTGGGTGGAGGGTAGAAGTGAGAAAATGGAGGCTCAAGACAGGGTCTGTTTGGTGGCTGTGGCACTAGTCTGGGTGGAGCTGGGGCTTTCAGGCAACTTTGGGATACTTGTCTGGTGGGCTGTCAGGTAATTGCTCTTTTCTGGAAGAAACAGTGCCATGGAGCCGCTCTGTCCTTGACCTACACATCCCTGCCCGCTGGTTACATCCCTGATGCTCTTGGGTCTCACCATTATTCACCTACATGGAGATTTCCAAGCTTTATCAGGTTTGGGGGGGTTTAGGAAAGCTTCTGTGATGTAGTGCCCTGAAATCCAGTTCTGGAGAAACATTGCCTAAAACAACTGAACATTTCAAAATGCTACTCTAGGTCTGGAGCTCTTTGCTCTCCAGAATGGAAAGTTCTAGCCCTTGTGTTCCTCCCCATAGAACGGACTTTCCCATGGGGCCACTTGTTAGCCTGGGCCCAGTAGAGCTTCCTTGGCCCAACTCTTCTCTGTCAGCCTGATGTCATCCCTGTGGCAGCTGACTGTCCTGCTTCCCCACTGGCCTGACTCCACTCATGTGTTCACCAGCAAGCACCATGGAAGTTCCCTCATCACTACAATGGTGGTTCCTACTGACACAAACGTGATCACCAACAACAATGGCAGGAAGTTCCAGGGAGGTAGATTTTGGCTCTTCATGAGTGGCTACACTTTGGTGTGGGAAGGACTGTTTCTGTTTGAATGAAGTAGACAATTTCACTCCATGGGGCCTGAGTTTACACCCAGGACCTGAGGAAAATGGATGTCTTCTGGATGGTCCCATACTCCAACTTGCTAGCATTCTGCACTCAACAGCATTTTTTAGAGGTTTGATGAATAGGCAATAATACCAACATATTATTCACTCATGGGGGCCCTGTCCTGTGCTCAGCTCCCATGTCCCCCCTGGCTTGGGAGCCATACTGACCTGGCCCCTTTTCTGGTCATTTGAACCTCAGAGAGTGCTGTGGGCACCTTCTAGCAGCCTGTCCTGCCCTGACATGGTGACAAAGACGGTCTTTCACCAGAATGTCTTCTCTCCTCCACTGTTTCCATTGTCTGCCCCCGCAGAACTGGGTCACAGTGAGTGTTGGGAACGCTGTGCCCCACTCTTTAGCAGTGCATAGAAGAAGGGGACTCCGTCTCCACAGCAAGGAATGATGTGGGAGGGACACTTCTGACGTCTTCCTCAGTTCATCCCCTCCCAGCCACTTGATTGCTCACTATTCCCCATTGCAGGACTGGGGGCTTTTCTGGTTAGCGTGATCATGACTTCTATTCCATCATTTTTTATTTAACCTTTTTGTGTCTTCATATTCCAATTTGGTTTCTGATGGACAGAATTTAGCACTTGCCTTTTTTAAAATCTAGTCTGACAATCTCTGCCTTTTAAATGGGATATTTACACAATTTACATTTAATGTGATTATTGATATGATTAGTGTTAAATTCACCACCTTGTCCTTTGTTTGTCATTTGTCTCATCTGTTTTTGTTTCCTGTTTTTTCTATTTTCATTTTCTTTTGAGTTAAATTATTTTTTTATAATTCCATTTTGTCTCTTTTACTGGCTTATTAATTATATCTGTTTGTCTTGTTTTTGTTGTTTGCTTTAGAGTTTATAGTATACCTGTTTAATTTATCACAGTCTACTTTCAAGTGATAGTATGACAATTCACATGTAACACAAGAACCTTACAGTATACTTCCACTTACACCCTTCCTTTCTGGCTTTGTGCCACTCTTGTCAAACATTTAACTTGTAAATATAATATAAACCTCACAATACATTGTTATTATTGTTGCTTTTAACAACCAACTACCTTTTAAAGGCATTTAAAAATACATTTATGAGTTCCTTTATACTTACCACATGTTTGCTATTTACAATCTCCTCATTCCTTTGTGTAGAACAAGATTCCTATTTGATTTTATTTTCATTCTGTCCAAAAGTCCTCCTTTAACTTTTCTGTGGATTGGTGATTAAGTCTTTCAGCTTTTGTATGTTTAAAATAATCTTTATTTTGCCTTCATTTTTGCAAGATACTTTTGCTATCTATAGAATTCTAGGTTAGTGGTGTTTTCTTTCAGTTCCTTAAAGAAGTTAGTCAACTGTCTTTCGGACTGCATTGTTTTCAGCAATAAGTCTGCTGTCATTCTCTTTGTTCTTCATGCCCTTTTTCTGGATGCTTTTAAGATTTTTCTCTTTATCTTTGTTTTCAAGCAATTTGCTTATGAACGTTGGTGTAGTTTTATTCATGTTTCTTGTGCTTGGCGTCCATTGAGCTTCCTGGATACTTTTATCAAATTAGGAAAACGTTTCAGTTGCTATTTCTTCCCTCTATGTCTATTCTCTTTGTGGGGCTGCAATTATTTATATATTAGGTTGCTTGGAGTTGTCCTACAGCTCACTGATGCTCTGTTTACTTTTTCCCTTCAGTCTGCAGTGCCCAATCTATTTTTATTCCCATCTAGTGTGTTTTTTCACCTCAGACATTGAAGGTTCTTGTTTTTTGCAAATCTCTAGATGTTTGATTAGGGTCTTTTTATTTTTTAATATTTGTCAGGTCTCTCCTTAATATGCTCATGCTTTCCCCTATTTTCTTGAACATATGGAGTATATTTATCGTCTACTATTTCTATCACCTGTGTCATTTCTGAATCTGTTTCTATTGATTTTTCTCCTCATTATAAAATTTATTTTCTTGATTCTTTGATGCCTGCTACTTTTTAATTGGATGCCAGATAATTGTTAAATGCTGATTTTTTTCTCTTAAATACTTTTGAGTTTTATTCTGGGACTCAATTAAGCTACTTGGAAACAGTATGATCTTTCAAGATTTGCTTTCAAGCTTTTTAAATAGGTCAAAGCAACCTTTAATCTAGGGCAATTTTCCCATTACCGGTTCAGGCAGTGAGGTACCATTGATGATTTTTAAGCAACAGAGAGACAGGATAGAATTTGCATTTAAGAAAACCACTCTGGTACCATGAAAAAGTTAGATGGAAGAGATGGGCAGGGCAGAAAGAGACCCAACACAGAGCTCACTGTTTATCCAGCCCAAGTAGTGACAAAGAATGGAGCTCAGGCAGCAACCACTGTAGGGGTCTGAAACCTGAGGGTTGGAATCAATGGTGCTGGTGTGGACACACTAAGAGGGAGAAGGATAATTTGGAAATGATCCCACTTGGGCTTCTGGTGGGTTCCAAGAACAAGAGATCTCACCGGAAGCCATTAGTCAGGTTGCTGAAGGCCAGAAATGTCTAATCACCCCTTTGTGGGTCTCTCTGTCAGTACCAGGGGGCGGATGGCAGGAAGAGACAGACTGACGACTATACAACCCAGCACTTCCCCTTCGGGCATCTGCTACCTCAAAGGGATGTCAGTGTCCAATTCAGGATCCTGATCACTCATGATTTCTCCTGCCCATGACATCCCAGACTTTCTTCTGTTTAAGGAAAAAAATTTATCTGTATAAGTGCACTATTTGGTGCCCTATTGGGGCTTGGCAAATTAGAGTCTTTGATATCACTGTGTTTTCATAGTGTGACGTGCTGCCTTGAAATTACATTCATATCTCAAAATGCTGCAATTATATTAGTCTAGGATCAATCATTTCTCTCTCTAATGAAAAAAATGTTAATGAAGAATTTCATTCACAAAACGTTGGAATGGCCTCTCCAGTTCTCACTGAGCTATCCAGAGAAATTTCCCCTAGGCCCAGAGTCTATGCTTAGACTCAATCTGTGACTCATCCTCCATCTCATTTTCAGAAGAAAATGTTCCTCCATAAGCTGCATACCATATAATTTCCCCCTTTCTTTGATGCAGCAACATGTTTTCTGGCAGGAGATCCAAGAACATTAATTAAGTATACAGTTGGAACCATGACTTTTGAAGTAAAAATGCACTTTGTCCACATCAGGGTGAACAAAGAGTTAAGTTTAAAAACTAAAACACAAAAAGGAAAGTTCAGCAAGTGGGACTCATTTACTTCCTCTCTCTCCTACCTTCTCCGGCTATGAATTTGACCAAGAGTAAACTAAGTGTCTCCCATTAGCTTGTCCAAGTAAAAGAGGGCCTCCCACCCTGCCAGGGGCCCGGGAAAGCCACAAACTTGGGCAGCGGCTATTGTTTCCCTTGGGATAAAAAATGTTCAAACCTGACAGCTGAAGAAAAAGGAAATTATGCACATAGTATCACAGTTCATACACTTTGCAAGTTGTTGGGGCATTCTCTCGTTTCCTCTATTTTCTGTGTGTGTTTCACACATACATGCACACCGAAATAAGTCAGCCTAAATATATTGGCAAAGCCACACTCGGGGTTTGTTGTAGTTCTTAAAGCCATTAAAAAACAAACAAAAAACAAAAACATTAACTGAAGGGAACAGAGATCTGCCTCAGTACTAAAGCCCTTCTATGTTAGAAGGAAAAAATAATCTGAAGCAAAGGGTTAAATTATTTGCACAATGAATGGCATATAAACTATCTGAAAAGTTGCAGGCCCTAAGTCTGCCTTCCAAAGCTAGGAAAATGCTAACTATGGTCTCTGTCTCCTGGCACTAAATAGGCAGCTTTTAAATGATCCTAAATACCAAAACATGCCCAGGCTGTATTTCTTAAGCACTGAAGCTGAAATTTCCAACATAACAAACCTCAAAACATTTGGTTTCCAGCAGTGCCTGGATATGTTCAAGCCTGATTTTGCACAAGTCTGGGTAAAAGAGCAGAGGAATCTAGGAGGAACCACAAGTGGGGTGTCGTGGGAGGGGGGTGAGGGGGGCAACTGGGGAGGACAGGAGAGGGATCAAGCAAAACAAAATTCAAATGATGAGCTAAAAAAATAGTCACAGTCTCTTACAAGGGTAGGAAGAGACATTCTCTTATTAAAAGATATTTTTCAGAAAAAGATAAAATCATGATTCACGTACACATACAAAAATGTGCCCATTAAAGAATTTATTTACTCTTGATACCAAGGAACCAGGCAGATGTTCAAAGGAAAAGTCAAAAACGTACACATTTATATGGAGTAAAGGAACGCTGAGATGAATTGCAAACGGTGATAAAACTGGTTTTTTCCAAAGTGGGAGTGAGTCAATTAAATCCCTAGAATTTACATGTGTATCAGTTACTTACAATTTATAGAGCATTGCAAAATAGCTCAAAGACAATGAACTGTAGAATCTGATAACCCCGAAGGCTGTGCTGTAAAGGATGCGTAGTTTTCCACTGAAACACAACATTTTTCCTACAGTATTTGTATAAAATGTTGTTAAGGGGAAGTTGGGTGTCTTTGGGGAAGACCACCCCTTTCCAGAGAGGACGATGTCAACGGAGAGGTTAAAACCATGGACGTGCAGGGTAGAGGGTGTTGTTAGGGACTTCTAAGGCAAGAGTCGGGTTACAAAACAGCAGACACAGCCTAGTAATTTCATTATTTATTAAATTCGGTGACTTCACACACACTCTCTACCACAAATGTGGAATCAGAATATGAAAGTTAGCAGAGACCTTGCTTGATCTTGTAGTCTAAGCTCCACATTTCACAGATGAGAAACCTGAGACCCTGAGCTGGGATTGGCTCAAGGTCACTCAGCTGTTCTTGGTTTGTGATCCTAGTGGCCGTCTCTACGTGGGCTGCGAAGATCCAAGACCCACCACGGATGCAAATTTGATGTTTCTAATCAAAGTGCATTTTCCGGGGGATGGGTCTAGAATGTTGATGACATAGGTGACCCTGCCTCTACATTCTACTCAGCAGCACACAAAATACATATCTCAATCTCGTTATGATTGAAATGTGGCTACCTTCATAGAATTTTTAAAAGGCTTTTTTTGGAGGAAACATTTTAATAGCCCACATCACTTAAATTAAGAGAAAAAAGAAGGCTAAGAAATTTGAACAATGCATTCCTTTGGCCTGGATAAATTACCCTGTAACAAGTGGAAGGCTTCCAAATCATTCCATTGTTCCTTGTGAAGTTAACTGTTTCAGCACCTAAGAATGGAAAGGCTAACCCAAGTCTTCAGTTGTGCGAGGATGAGGAGCAGGAACATGGCCGAATTCTTCCATTTCTCGTGTTCTTTCTCTTTCTACCCTCATCTCTCACCCTATCCCCCTCCCACATCACACACACAGCTGGGGGCCCTGCAGGAGGAGGAGGTGGGGGGAAGTACTCCTTCCTCTTAGCCAACCTGCAAGGGAGGTCAGCAGGCCTGGATGGAAATCAGACTGCAGGCTCTTTTTAGGACCCCATCTGTCCCAAGTCACTTCTGCCTTCCCACTTTTTGCAACCAGCTGGGGATGGTGACTGAAACCATGCTGGAGAAACTAAGGCAATGAATAGGTAAGATTGGCAAGGAGTGAGACCTAAGAATGAATTGCAGCCGCTGTGTTCAAGAAGACAGACTCCCCACTGATCTAATTCGTCTCTCCCCACATCTCTGCGTCAGGTCACTCCTTCAGCGTGGCGTTTAAATCAGAGTCAAGCTATAGACCACAGGCAGCTCTCCTCTGACAGAGGCAGGTCAGGGCCAGGACCAATGAGGAACCATCCAGGGGCAGTGGATATTCCTGGGGCAAGGGGCACAAGGACGGCAAGGAGCTGCTCAAGGGGTCCTGAGTGCTCTTCTTCTCAGGGGACACTGTGTGTGTCACCCACTACAAGGCCACTATCTGCTTTAGGAATAAACTTCGCATTAAATGTGCATCTTGGCATCATGTACCCACCATTCTAATATCATATAGAATGCGTTTGTCAAAACCTATAGAATACACAGCACAATGAGTGAGCCCTGATGTTAAGACGGACTTTGGTTAATATTAATGTACTCATATTGGTTCATCAATTGTAACCAACACTAACGTACCAAACTAATACAAGACGTTGATAATAAGGGACACTACAGGGGAGGAGGTATATGGGAGCTATTTGTACTTTCTTTTTAATTTTCTGTAAGCCTAAAACTACTCTAGAAAAATAAAGTCTATTAATTAAAATTAAAAAATGCATCCTGGGTCCTCTCAGAGCCTCTGGCTTAGGCGCTTAGTGGCTGCTACCACCAACTGAGACAGGGGGGACAGGAGAAAGAGCAAACTTTGAGGGAAGAGGCTATAGAAAGGAGGTTTGGACATGGTGAACCCAGACAGTGTAAGGGACACAGGGGGACAGAAGAGTCTGGAATTCAGGTTGCAAATACATCAGTTTACAGTTTACAAACCCATTGAATGCCAAATATGGGTCAGAGTTTTCTCTCCGGCAGCTGTGAGGAGTTGGGAGGGCCACGCACACAGCCTCGCCCTTGTTCGCAAGCATTTAGAGCAGGGCAGCTGACTGCAATTAAGGCTGGGGCGACACAGACTCCCCCACCTACAACGGAGGGGCCAGCTGCCAAGAGCCTTGCCCCTGTGGAACACTGTGGCCCGTGTGGCTGAGTGGGCTGCTCCGATTCATCCTCCAAGGGTCGGAGTGTTTGCTGCAGCTGCAGTGCAGCGGCTGGAGTTTCTGTCCATATTAGGCCAGGAGGAGGGGTGTCCTCCAGGACTGTGTTAGCCATCAGCGGGTGACTCGTTTGCACCTGCCACATCATTTGCTGATGACTTCAATCAGCTAAGGCAGCCAAGAGAAGAGAGGGAATGTGTGGGCAAAACGTTGAGTCACCTGCGTTATCTGCCCTCTGAACACGCAAGGGCCCACTCTGCACATCCTGGCTCACTCCTGCACCAGGTTCCCAGGCGAGCATCAACCACGGCCTCCTCCGGGCCCTGGGCCCTGCCCACTCTCCGCAGCCCACGTCTTCATCCAGCCCTAGGGGCCATTGTCCACTCTCGGGCTTGAAGTTTAAAGAAAGGGGAAGAGAAGGAGCAGTAAGACCTGATGTGTGCTGGCCCTAAGCATGGAGCTGGAATGCCTGGGTTTAGATGCCAGCTCGGGTTCTCACTAAGTTGCACGGGGTGCCTCATCTTTCTGAGCTTACAGTTCCTCATCTGTAAGATGGAGACAGTCATATGAACCTCTGATGGCCTTTTGACAACAGAGATAATGTATTTTAAAAGGGCCTGGCACATACTATGAGCTAACATTTTTGAGAGTTTATACTTTATTAGATACTCTTCCAAGCCCTTTACACATTTATTAACTCATTCAATCTTTATAGCACCCTACAACAACTCTAGGGTACAATTACTTTCATTTTATAGGTGAAGAACTAAGATACAATGAGGTTAAATAAATTGTTCATGGTCCCAGAGCTAGAAAGTAGTGGAACCAGAATTTTCCACTGCTTGGAAGTGTGTGATTCAAGAACCCACACTATTAGGACCGGCACTGGGGGTTCTCCAGGTGTGGTCCCCAGGCCGGCAACAGCATCTGGAAACTTATTAGAAATGATGTCGGGACCCACCCCAGAGCTGCGGACTCAGGAATTCTGGGAGTGGGTGGCAGCAAATCGGTTTGAGGAGCCCCCCAGTTGACTGACAGGCTCAGCTGAGTTTGAGAACCGCTGGCCTACACCACTCACTCTCCTCTTTAGCAGGCAACAATGGAACCAGTGAGACCCCTTTTCCTCCCCTCTCCCACTGTGTGTTAGGCACTTTGTGTGTTATTGTCATTTAAGTCTCACAAGAACATTTCAAGTTTGGTTTTCCCATCCCCATTCTACAGACAGGAAACCCAGACACGGGAAGGGAAGTGTGGGCCCTTGCACAGGCCATACAGCTAGTGACGTCTGACCCCAAAGTCACGCTCGCTCCCCACTGTCCCTAACACATGGCCGTCCTCTCAGCTGGGTGTGTCCTGTCGTCCCAGCTCCCTGACCCCCTCCCTCACTCCAGGTCCCCAGCAGGGCCTCCAGACCTCTGCAGGCTGGGACGATAGTCCTGGCCCCTGGCCCCGGCACACGGGCTCAGGGCTCAGACCCACAGCAGATTGATTGGAGGTGCTCTGTGATGTTCTGCTTTAGGGCAAGCACCAGACATGTTCCCCGAGCTCCCATGACCAAGCCCTCACCTCACACCCAGCTCCTGACCCGGGGACCATATGATGATTTCTCTAGCCCCTTAGTGCCATGAGCTGGCTTTTGGGGTCAATCCAGACTGTGAAGAACGGCTCCAGAGCCCCAGACCCCAGCAGGGTCCCCATGTCCCCTTCCAGACGACACCTCCCCTGCCAGTCTCAGGCTTCTGGTCACCAGGCTCCATCACTCTTCACAGTCAACACTTATTGCCACTTTCTCTACCCCGACGTTCACTCTCACCCATTCTCTGACTCCCTTAGGAGAGTAGGTGCTTGAGACACTGCCCTTGAGACCATCTTCACCCCAAACCTCTCGCTTCTAGAAAGGAGCCCTTTGCCCAAGAGGCAAGGCGCATTTCCTCCGGGCCTCAGAAGATGCTGCCGTGACGTGAGCTCAGCCAGAGGCTTCACAGACTGGGGAAGCAGGCGTGCCCCTCCTGCCTCTGGGAGCCCCCAGCCCACCCTGCGGGGCCTGCTGGAGTCTTTGCACCCAGGCCCTTCCCTTTTGCCCGACATGCCCCTGGACTTGGGCCTCCCGTCAGTGGGACTTCCCCGCGGCAGCTCCCTTCCGTGACCCTGACCTGATGACTCAGTCAAATTTGGGTCTGCGTGCAGGGAGGTCAGGGCTCCCAAATGCATGCTGAAGAGCTGTCAGGTGGCCCGAAGGCCAACTCAGAATGATATTTATCAGGAACATCTTGCAACTTTTAGCAGATATTTGGGTCACTGCATATCACATCGTGAGAGTGTAGGAGGGAGACTTACCTTTCACCCCTCTTGTGTTCCTGGAAACCGAGGCAGGGAAGGAGCGAGCTCTTTGCCCGAAGCCACGGAAGTCGGAGCCCAGACTGGGTGAGGCTCTGCCCCTCTGGACGCCCTGTCTCCACTCCGTCTTGTCGTCTGGGAGCTGGAGCCCCCGGGTGAGGCCAGGACCCTTCTTGGGGGGTGGGGGGAAAGCTTGGCTGCCACCTGCCCATGAACCCCGGGCCTGTGGCTCACGCAGCCTGGAGGCAGGGTGGGGTGGGGAAGGGCGCAGGCTCCAGAGTCCACCTCACAGACCTGAAGTGGAAACCAGTTCAGTCTTTTCCTAGGACTCCATTATGGCACTTGGCTATAGGGGAGAAACACCTGTTTTATAAGACAGTTGTGAGGATTTAGAGTTTCCTGTTACTGTGACTAGGGCGGTACCTGCCTAAATTATTGTTGCCTACACACTCCCCTCTCTCGCATGTTCACTCCCCCCTTGCCCACACATTACCCCTCTTTACTCCACATTTGGGTTGATTCTAATCACTAGAGAAAGAAGAGAACTCACAAATTGACCTGAAACCCAGCAGGAGAACTTGAGCCATCTCAAGAGGGTCCCTTCTCTGTTGGAAAGATTAGGCCAAATGCTACCCCTACACGGGGTGGCCCGGGCAGTCTGGATACCGGATCCCTGTTGCCAGGCTCCCTGCTGCTTGGGGCAGCATTCGAGGGCCCCAGGACTAGCCTCAGCCCAGCCCACAGCCTAGTCCTGGGGAGGCTTTCCCCAGAGCAGGGAGGTTGAGTTGGAAAGTTACGAGCTCACAGGCAGTTGCACTCAGTACTCAGAATTACCTACTGCAATGGGAGTGCTCTGAGGTCAAGGGTTTTCCTTGTACCTGTACCTAGAACGATGCCTGTAGGGAGAGAGCCTATAAATAGTTCTTAAATTAATAAACAAATGAGCAATCTATTTCTTCTTCAAAGTGTCCAGTGCATTCACTAATCGGTAGTTAGGAGACTCAGATAAGTAAATGATACAACAGTACTTTGTCAGCTTTTTGTGTTTTTAACTTACATAAAGTAGAAGTCACTTTTTTGGATGTACAGTCCTCTGAGTTTTAACACACGCACAGATTCTTGTAACCACCACCACTAACAAGATAAAGAACAGTTCCAACACCACAAAGAATTTCCTCCTGCCGCTCCTTTGCAAGCAGACCTCCCTTCACCCCAAACTCCTGGCAACCACTGATCTATTTTTGGTCCCTGTAATTTTGCCTTTTCCAGAATGCCATATAAATGGAATTATGTAGTACATAACCTTTTGAGACTGGCTTCTTTAACTTAGCACCATGCGTCTGAGATTCATTCAAGTTGTATCAACAGTTTGTTCCTCTGTGTTGCACGGGGTAGTATCCCATTGTGTGGATCTCACAGTCTGTTTACCCACCCATCCAGGGGGACATTTGGGTTGTTTCCAGGTTTGGGGATTATGAATAATGCTGCTATACACATTGGTGTACAGCTTTTTGTGTGAACATAAATTTTCACTTCTCTAGTATAAATACTTAGAAGTGGGATTGCTGTGTTACATGGTAAATATATTTAACTTTATATAAAAAACAGCCAAACTATTTTCCAGAATGGCTGTACCATTTTGTATTCCCACCATCCATGTATGAGAGTTCCTGCTGCTTCACATCCTTCCCAGTGTTTGGTATGTCAGTATTTTTAGCCACCCTAGTAGGTATGTGATGGCATGTGATTCTGGTTTTAATCTGTGTTTTCTTAATAACTAATAACATCCAGCGTTGTTTCATGTACTTGTTTGTCATCTATCTTATTTGGTGAAGCATCTTTTCAAATCTAATCTAGCTAAAAAAATTTGGTTGTTTCTGTTCTTGAGTTTTAAGAGTTCTTTTTATATTCTGGATATATGTCTATTGTTTGATATGTGATCTGCAAATATTTTCCCCCAATTTGTGGCTTTTCTTCCCATTCTATATAAGGCATCTTTCACAAAAGTGTTTAATTTTGATGAAATCCAATTTATTGATTGTTTGCTTTTATGGATCATCCTTTGGTTGTCAGACCTAAGAACTCTTTGCCTAACCCAAAATTACAAAGATTTTCTCCTATGTTTCCTTCTAAGAGTTTTATATTTACACATTTTACATTTAGGTCTATAATCTAGTTTCAGTTCACTTTTGTATAAGGTGTGAAGTATAGATCAAAGTTTACTGTTTTTGTATAGGATGTCTAGTTGTTCCAACACCGTTTGTTGAAGAGACTGTCCTTTCTCCATTGAATTTCCTGTGTATCTCCATTGAATTGCCTGTGTATCTTCATCGAAAGTCAGTTGACCATATCTGCGTGCGTCTATTTCTGGACTCTTTTTTCTGTCCTTCCTTTTATCAATATCACATTGTCTTGATTACTGCAGCTTTACAGCATGGAGTAGTGTAAGTCACCAACTTTGTTCTTCTTTTTCAAAATTGCTTTGGCTTTACCCTCCCATATAAGTGTTACAATCCACTTATCTATATCTATTAATACAAAGAATCCTGCTATGATTTTGATTGGGATTGTGTTAAGTTACGGATGAATTCATGGAGAATTAGTATCTTAACCATGGTGCGTACTCCCATCCAGTGGGGAGTCTGATGACACCAAAGCCTGGCGTGGGTGGGGGACATCCTCCTGGCCCTGGCCCCGCTCTGCTGACAATAGCTGAGTGGTCCTAGGAAAGTCATTTCCCCTCTCTGGCCTCCAAATTCCTCAGCTGTAAAATGGAAAGATTGGATAGTTAAACAGAAAGGTCACCTTTCAGCTCAGAATTTCTGTGATTCCCGGTATAACCCTGAAATGACCTGCCAGCAACATAAGTGATGTTACCCACCGGGTCTCCCGTCAGAGCCTGCTGAGATGGCCCCACAGAGACACCGTACCCAAAAGCTCGAAGGTGAACAGCTCAATGTGGGAGTCCTGCTGAGTTAAGAGCCATAGGCTTCTGCCGGCTGAGTGCCCTA
>CM052437.1:20386372-20430347 GCA_028533085.1 Varecia variegata
ATACTAAAAATGGCTTTTTCTGTGTCTTTAAACGTGATCAGTAAATACTTGGAAGCATAAAAAAATAATACATCCGGATAAAAATCTGTGAAGAAAGTAGGAATAGTAATACAAGTTCCAGAAGATTAAAGGAAAAATGTAAAATATCTGAATGCCGATGAGCTTTTTCATACATTTTTTAATGGATTATAGGATGATAACTCATAGATGTTACATTCCATTCGATAAATTTAAAAGTGTAATGTAACAGTACAATATTGATATTGTACTGTACAATATTTACGATATTGATGTTTAAAATCACAGAAATCACAGTCTTTGCAGCTATTTAAACAAACAATTTTTACACTTCATTTTTAAAATGTGCTGGAGGTGGGGAGTGGATCAGTTTACAAAATTATGTTAGGGGGTCATACAGAAACAAGTAAGGTTGAAGACCACTGGCCCTGCCTGTCTGATGAAACTCGGTGCTTTTTGCGGTTCTCTAAACTGGATTCTGGTACCTTCTCAACACTTGGCTAACAATGATATCAGAAAGCAAAGAAGAAATAAGCAACTTTTTCTTCCGTACTCCAAGAAGTAGATTGGAAGCTAATGTATGTCTATTGAGACCCTACCATGGCCAGGCGCTGTTAGGGCTCTGCATGCATCAGTCCTTACTGCTCATGGTGGGCACTGTTCTCCCCATTTCACTGATGAGCAAATGGAGGCTCGGTGGGGTAAAAGAGCTGCTATGACTTGCAGCTGGGAAGCAGGAGGAGCCAGGATTCAGCCCGACTCTGGTTTAACCCAAAGTTAGTGCTTCTCCATTAGACCCTGCTGACTCCAGAAATCAGAGGAGAATTTGGGTCCATGTTGTTTTTTCTTTCTCTGATAAAAACGAAGTAGATCACCAGACCCTGCCCAATTCTTCCTTCCAGGCCTCCCAGGGAGGCCAGGCGCAGAGCCCCTCCAGCGCTAGGGCAGAGGGCTGCAGGCTCAGCTGGCCGGCTGTGGAGGGAGCCCCTCGTCACCTCCTCCGCCTCCCCCTCCATCGAGGCTCCACTGGGAAGCTGTCCCACACTCCCACCCGTCCGTCCTGTCTGATCAGAGGAAGGGAGGAAAACAATGGCCAACCGGAGCCCCTCTGACTTGCTGCTGAACGGGGATTTTGGTCGGATGTGGTGTTTACCTGAAATGCCCTGGTGTTATTTTGGGAAGGCAGACATCCCATGGAAACAATGGAGTGGAAAAGAAAACAGCTAAAGCAAAATCTAGAGCCCAGTGTTTGCCAAACCAGCCCCACGTGGCCTGGGCAGGCCCTGGAAGCCCAAGTCAGGCTGATGAAGGGCCGAGGCCATGGGTGTCTGGTTTACCGGTAGGGAACGTGCAGGTCGTAGGAAAAGGAAGGGCCCCGATGAAGTCCCCGACAAGTCACTGATGAGTCAGAAAGACCTCGACACTCTGCGCCTTGTCACGTGGGAACAGCCAGCGGTGAGAGGGGGACACAGCCTGACCTGAGTGGCAGGTTGGGCTCCACCATTTATCATCTGGGTGACCTTAGGCAAGTCACTTAACCACCTGGAACTTCCATATCCTCATCCAGAAGATGCAGAGACTCTCAGGAGTTGTCCCCTGGCTTCTGTGACAAGGCAAATGAAATCTCAGAAATATAACATGTTTTGTTACTAGTAGTAGGATGGTGACAAATTCCTGCATGAGCATAACTCCTCGGGGACTGTTAGTATTGTGTCAACTGTGAATGTCCTTAAATCGCATATTTCTCAAAAGAACAAGGAATACATACATACCCTCCCTGCAGCTTCTCTAGGAATCAAAAGAAGCATTTTCCGTATTATTCTCTTTTCCACCAGGGTTGGGAGAAACTGCTTTCTGCAGTGGGTGTGAATTTGCACCTGGCTGGAGCAAGCAGGTATGACTGTAATCCAAAAGAGGGGCTTAGACATGGTGGCGTGTATTTCAGGTGAAAAATTTTCACTGAGGCTAGTGTGACAATTCTCTCATCAAAGGGCCAGAGGGAAGGAGTAAAAAGGGAAAAGCAAGTTTCAAAAAAGACTGGGAGTTAACATGGAAAAGACAGACAAAAACAAGTGTTGGTGAGCACGTGAGAACATCAGAACCTCGAACATTGCTGGTGGGAATGTAAAACGCTGCCGCCACCTCGAAAACCAATTTGACAGTTTCTCATGGAATTACCACGTGACCCAGAAATTGCACTTCTAGGTGTCTACCCAAGAGAAATTTTGAAGATATACAACCGCATGAAAACTTGGACATGAGTGTGCGTAGCAGCATTACCCATGATAGCCAAAAAGTGAAAACAACCCAAATGCCCACCCAGTAGTGAGAGGATAAACAGCAGTGGTCTGTCCATGCAACGGAATATGATGCAACAGAAAAGAACGAAGTTTTGACACAGGCTACAACATGAATGAACCTTGGAAACGGTATGTTACATGAAAGAAGCCACACACAGAAGGCTACATAGCGTGTGATTGCATTTATATGAAACGTCCAGAGTAGGCAAATCCACAGAGACAGAAAGCAGATTAGTGGCTGCCAGGGGCCTGGGGGAAGAGGAAATGGGGAATGACTGCTAATGGGTACAGGATTTCCTTTTGGAATGATGAAAATGTCTGGAATTAGTGGTGACAGTGCACAACTCTGTGAAAGAGAGAGACAGAGACAGAGAGATAGGGTCTCAAAGGCCAGGATATGAAAAGTAATAGAATTTGCTTTAAAATAGAGGAAAAATAAAAGACAGCTCGAATGGATGAGAGGTATGGACTGTAGGGAGCAGTCATCTGGAAGAAAGTTTACAGACTGAGATCAGTCACTGGGGAGAATTTATTCAGGAGAAAACTCCTGGAGGAGAGACAGAAATGAAATCCATTGAGCTAGCAGGGGCTTTTCAGAGAAGGCCCCTCTAAGCTCCCTGTGCATCGTGTGATTTGGTTCGTGGCCTGGGATCCACCTTCCATGCATGGTATCACATGGCATTGTGGTTCTGTAGGGCCCCTGGGAGACATAATTATTTTTAGAGATTTATTGAGAATCTGCTTAATGCAACACACCACACTAACACTGCGGGGAACCAGGCGCTTAATCAAACGTGGGTCCCCGAGAGCTGCCTCCTGGCCGTCCCAAAGTCCTGCAGCTGCTGAGCTCACCTTTTCCTGTACCGTGCAGCTCAACTGCCCAGCTTTCTCCTCCCACTTGCAGTCAGAATTTCAAGCCTTCCTTTATCCCCCCTGTCTAACCCCTGGGAATTCTGCAGTTACATTTCTCCCAGTTTAATCTCTTCTTTCCAGTGAATGTGTGATCAACACCCTCATAGGTTTGTCCCCTGCAGCTGGCGCTGGCTCTGCATATGGCTTCACCCCAAACCTGGCACAACTCTCTCCTCGCGTTCCCCCAAAGAAGCACTGACACAAGACTGTTGGGTAACCCGTGCTTAGCCTCTAGTAGAAATGGGCGGTGGGGGCTGACGGTGGAGCACAGGAGAGGGAGCAGCTTACACCACTGTCCTGCGTGTCCTTAGCCAGTCCAGCTCAGGGCCCTCCTTGGCAACTCAATTACTGTGCACAGTACATTGTTCCCTCTCTCTCCTCCTCTCCCCTCTTCCAGTCTCTGCCACCCCTTAAGAGGAAACACCATCATTCCTCTTTCCTTTTGAGCTTCCAAGGACCCTTCACAAATTTCTGTTACTCTTTCCTATGGAGCAATTTAACCCTCTTTTGTCCAACCCTCTTGCATCCCGCCTGGGCACAGGCTGTGCCTGGCGTGGGAGATGAAGGAGAGTGGGCGCGAGAGAGCTGCTTTCCATCACCAAATGGACCACTGTTTTCCGGAGCAGTTCCGACTGGGGTCAGCTGGTACCAGTATCAGTTTCCAGCCATTCCACACAGTCCCCGTCCTCGAAGGTGCAGAAGCCAGACAAGTACACACAGCCAGGTAGCAGAGTGTGGACTAAGGTTGGAACCTTGGCCAGCCTCACACGCCCAACTGTCACTTTGGTGTCACAGAAGGCAGCTCTGCTCTACAGACCCCTCCCAGCGTCCTGGTTGATGACAGAAAGTATGTGAGTTTCCTAGAGCTGCCATGACACATTACTATAAACTGGGTGGCTTAAAACACCGGAAATTTACGCTGTCACAATTCTGGAGACTAGAAGTCCAAAATAAAAGTGACAGCAGGGCCATCCTCCCTCCAAAGGTGCTAGAGAAGAATGCCTCCTTGCCTCTCCCAGCTTCCAGTGGCTCCTGGCATCCCTTGGCTTGTGGTGGCCAGACTCCAGTTTCTGTCTCAGTCATCACATTGCCTTCCCTTGTGAGTCTCTGTGTCTCAAGTCTTCTTCTCCTTTTTTCTAATAAAGACACCAGTCATTGGATTTAGGGCCCACCCATGAGATCCTTAATTATATCTGCAAAGATTTCCAAATAAGATCATATTCATAGGTACCAAGAGTTAGGACTTGAACATATCTTTTTGGAGGACACAGCTCAACCCACCACACTTGATCTAGGGTTACTTTAAAATTCTGGCTTGTTGGCTTTATGGCTTAAAAAGTGGTAGAGAGGAAGGTTCCAGAGGCAAGTAAAGGGAAGGATTATAGGCCCAAGGTCAAGGGAGCAGCAGAAGCATGAGCAGCAGAAAGCAAGAAAGCCCTGTGTTTGGAACACCTTTCTGCTGTCCTGCCCTACTTCTCACTCTTCTCTCCTTGTGGCATCCCAGACTCTTCTGGATAAAGAGAGAATGAGCCGTCTCCTTCCCAAAATGGTGGAGCTCACCAGAGAACATTAAAGAGTCTGTGAGCACAGGAGCTTGGCCATCCCATCCTGGAAACAGGCTTCTGTCTGTGTCTACTGAGCTCCCGGCTCTCATCTTTCACTGTGGTGGGAAGAACATGGCACCTTGACTCTACACAGTCCTTGCAGTATTCAGAAGCAAGTGAACACAGGTTGCTGGCATGGAGTGAGTAAAGGCTATAAACCAGAAGCCTGGGGTCTTTGGGGGTGCTTTCCCAGGACCTGTTCCCAGGCAGACTCATAGAACTGAGCATACACCCAATTCCAAGGAGGGAGGAGGAAGGTCATGGACAAAGGGTAGGCTCTGGAGTCCAGCTGTCTGGGCTAGAAACCCAGCACTATCTGCTTGCAACGGTGCCATGTCCAGCAGGGGAGGGGGACTCAATCTCTCTTAGACTCAGCCCTCTCATCTGTAAAATGGGGTAGTAAACATACCTTCCTCGCACAGTCACAAGGTATGAACGAGGTGAAGCATGTAAAACACAGTGCCTGGCACAGAGTAGGTGCTCAGTAAACACCAGCTGCTATACTTAGAGGAAGAATCATCATAATGGTATTGATTAAAAACTAATAAAAGACCCCAGTTGCCTTGTTCAATGAGGCACTCCCAGAAACAAAGTCTAAAATGTTTAAAAAGAGTTCAATATTTTAAGTCATATCAACCCTGCAGTCACAGAAGTGCTGAAAAGGCATGAAGCTCCCTCTCCTTTTTGGTTTGCAGCAGAGCACTGCTCCCCCATCTGAGAGCTGTCGTTCCAGCCGAGAGATAAACACAATGGACTTACAGATGGACATTGTTGTCCAACAGGCCTGTCCCTGGCCCAGCCGGGGCAAGCATTTCCTTTCCAGCATTCCAAGAGGCGACAGTCCTTAAAAATCAGCTAGCAGAGGTGACAAGAAAAAGACACTGAGCTCCCCGAGTGTGGAGGAGACAGGGCCCCCTGCGTTATTAATTAAGTGTGCGCACATTTGCATGGTGTAGAGGATGATTGTCGAGTCGGTAGCTGTCAGCTTTCAATGGTGTTTGTGTATCTGGACAACGTGTTGGCGAGGGGGGTCCGGGAGACTCTCCAAAGTCATTTTTTGGGAGTCTGGAGGAATGGCTGACAAACAACTTGCACTTCACCTCATCTTACCCTGCAACTCCATGGTGATTGCAGAAAGTCTTGGTTTTAATGGTCTCTCACATAGGCCCGTGACATGGGTCATCTCTCACTCCCCTTCCATCACTGGACAAATGGAAGGGCACAGAAATGAAGGCTGTGATACAGTGTAGCAGGAATTCAGAGGTCTAGAACCTCCCAGATGTGTACGGCTGTGTGGTCAGCCCAACACTCCCACCGTGCACCAGTCTGTGCAACCAGACAGAGGGATAACTTTGGTCTAGGCCAGAGGTGACGAATAAGAATGTAATTGGTTTCCATCCCTGGCACCCTCCAAGGACGAGGCCACCAAGGAAGACAAAGGCCACTGCAGGCAGGGTAGCTGGCTGTGCCGACCTGCACCAGGGTCAGAGGGTAGCCAGCATGGTGCCTGGATCTGCTCAGGATGAAGTTTTCATTCTCATTTAACTAATCCCTTTTAATGCCTTTCTTACCAGTTACTGCCCCTCATAAGGGGTACGCCAGAGACTGGCAGTTACAGGGACCTGCCCAGTGCACTGTTCCCGGTGTGGACTGACTCTCCTTCAGCCCATTCCCACCCACGCGGTGTGTTGCGGAAGCTGCCGTCTCTGTGGATATATTTGATTGGTCCGGATGTAGAACCTGACCCAAAATGGGGGTCAGGATGAGAGAGGACTTATTTTCTCTCCAGGTGTTCTAATAACAGGTACAACTTGGGAGTTGAGGGCAGTCATCTCCTACCATGAGGGTTGGGAACAGACAAAGCCACAGTGAGAATGAAATCAGATTACCCTGCACTCGCATCCCAGCCCCGGTGCTTACCAACTGTGTGTGTTTGGGCAGATCCCTCACCCTCTCCAAGTTCGGTAAATAAGAATGTGAATACCTCTCACACAGGGTGGCTGAAAGGCTTAGATGAGATGACACGTATCAGGAGCCAAACACCTGGAGGTATGGATGAATGATGATCCTCCTTCCCTCTTCCCTCCTAGCTTCCGGGATCAGGTGAGATCGGAGGCAGCCAGAGTGGGGTATCCTAAGCCATTGTTTAGATATGATTGCAATTAAGCAGAGAGTTTAATTGAGCCCAAATATAGGCCTCGCTGGCTCACAAAGGATTTCTTTTTACCATGTGAACATATTTATATAAAGATTCTAATACAATTCAGTTGCAGAAACACCTACTGAGGAACACAAAGGGAACACGACGAGTTAGACTCTCACGGTAGCTGCGTGTGCCAAACACAAATTCGACAGCAGTCGGCAAGGCCGGTGCCCAGGATAATGTAATGGGCTTAATGCTAATGCCAATGCCTCACCCGTCGGTGAGGACCCCCTTTGGACAGGGTCGGGGGAACCTGTGTTAACCCAGCTTCTGGCCAAGTGGACTGTGCTATAACCAGTGGGCTACATAACTAGCGATCACTTTGTCTATAATCATCACAGGAGAAACCACCATCCCTCAGCACCTCTGGTCCCATGAAAGCAAGTGAGGTTATTAGAATGTGCTAGAGAAGAGAGGTCTTGTAAAGTCACATAAGCAGAGGTGGCAGGGGAGGACAGGGACTGGGGCAGCAGTCAGCAATGCAAGGAAAGGTGGGGCTGGCAAAGAGGTGGTGTCAGCCTACAGATCGGAGAGCCAGAACTGTATCTTATCGGCACTGATGACCAGTGTGTGTTTTGTTCCCATCATGGGCTAGGTCTTGTACTGTGTGTTTTATTTGCACAGTCTTATTTAATCCTCATACAACCCTGTGATGCCCATATGATTAATGCCTAACTTTACAGATGAGAAGATTAATTCTCTGGGAGGTAAAGGGACTTGCCCAAGGTTGCACTGCTGGTAAGGGGTGGAGTCAGTGCCTAACCCAGGTCACCATGGTTTCAAAGTCCCTGTGTCACCATTTCTACACTACTTCCAACACTGAAGCAGGGTGTGGCGGGCGGGGGGTGCAGAGCCTTAGGAATCAGTGCCCTGTAACTCGATGTGTGATCCCTAGACCAGCGTGATGGGCATCACCTGGGAGCTTGTTAGACACCTAGACTCTCAGGCCCCAGCTCATACCTGCTGAGTTGGAATCTGCATTTCACCAGATCCCCTGGCATTTTGATTGCACTTGCAAGTTTGAGAAGCACAGCTCCAGATTAGGCCATCATTTCTCACCTGCTTTTCTTCCATCCCTGGTGTTCCAGGATGTTCATAGGAATTTAAAAGGAAAAAAGGCTCATGGTCAAATGAGTTTAGGAAAAAGTGAGCAAAACAAAGCCAGGCCGGCTTCTTTGTTATTGAATTTACTGGATTTCTCGGGGGCCTTTGATAAGCTGATGTATATGTCATAACGTGCTAATTGGGGTTGAAGTTTACAGTAATCCTCAAACTTATGTGACCTTTGAGACTTCTTTTTTTCTTTTTTTTTTTGAGAAGCAGCTTGCAAAACTAGTGTACTAACTGATTCACGTTTGAGAAAGGCTGATTCAGACCAGCTGTGTAAATTCAGTTCAGGGGGGTTATTGATTGGTCCAAGGTGGACGTCAGCTTCTGGCTGTGCCGGGGCTGCACGTCAGGTGTCCAGGTCCTGTGCACGGTGCTTTCCAAGATATGGGGCTGGGAGGCCCAGAACTGTGACTCAGATCCTGCCCGTGTCCTCAGCACTTTCCCAGCTGTGAGGAATTAACCATGCTCTGTGATCAAGTCTGACCACAGGCAGATGGAGTCACACGGTTGA
Source organism: Varecia variegata (assembly GCA_028533085.1). NCBI lineage: Eukaryota > Metazoa > Chordata > Mammalia > Primates > Lemuridae > Varecia > Varecia variegata. The sequence continues at coordinate 20,395,031 of CM052437.1, forward strand.
CTTGTATCTGAGCTCCTCCAGAGACAAAACCACCTGCCCAAGACCGCAGAGCTAACCAGTGGCAAAGCAAGGAAGGGAGCTCAGGTGTGTGTGGTTCCACGCTCGGGAGCCCTCCCTCCCTGTAGGTGGAGATCCTCCTGGCACACCAGGAGGTCCACACCAGGCAGAGCTGAGCCCGGAGGTTTTGCTAAGGTTGAGACCTGAAGAAGGGGCCCGTCTCCCTCTGCCTGAGCCTTGGGAAACTCACCACCGCATCACAAAAAACAGTAAGTCACAGTTCAGCCCTTGGGAAACAAAACAGACAGTGGGGCGGGGGGCAGGGTCAGGAGAGCCTTTCTAAACCATCCAGAAAGGGACAGGGATGGAATAGGTACCTACCACCGGGCGGAGGCTCTCAGAGACTAAAGGGCTTGTCTGGGTCTCTAAGAGGCAACTCCTCCAGCTTCTGCTGGCAGTCGCCTCGGGCAGTTGTTGGGCAGGGCAAGCCCATTTCTTGCTGCAAAGCCAGCCCTGCGTCTGGGCATCTCAGTAATTGCTCTGGTGAGAATAAGGTCACGGAGGCCCTAATCAGCCCCCCAAATGGGTTCATCTCCCCTGGGTGCTTCTGCCTGTCTTCCCTCTGGGCCGTCCCCTGCTTTCCCTTTATTTGGACATCAAGGACTTTTCCATGTGATCCTTTGAACCCAGAACTTATAGAAACAGAGGGAACAGACATATCCCGCCGAGCCACCGTGGCTGGAGAGGGCTCCTTTAGAGGAAGTGGGAAAAGAGACTGAGAAAGCTCCCTACCGAGTGCCAGCCACATGTCTGGTCCTTTGCACATATTATCTCTTTTCATTCTCCCAACAGTTTCGTGGGAGAATTTTTATCCTCATTTTATAGGTTAGGACACAGAAGCACAGAGAGGTTAAGCAGTCTATCTGAGGTCACCGAGCGAGGGAACTGAGATATGAACCCACAGATTTTGGACTCTAACACCCTTTTGGGCAGGAGAACTTTTTAGTCTGGGTAACAAGACCTAGAGAGAAAAAATAAAATGGGGAGAATAGCAACATCTGGACTCCCACGAGGGTCAGTCCGCTCTGTGCACCCACATTTGGGCCCCTGGGACGCAGAGCACAGAACAGAGCCATAGAAGGTGAGGTGCTCAGACCACATCCTGGGCTGGTGGGATCTGAGCCACAGGTGGAGCCAGGTATCAGTTGGTTGAAGCTTCTCAGGTGATTCCAAAGCACAGCCAAGGTTGAGAACCACCCTTCTTGCTTTATGGGGACATTGAGCCCAGAGAGGTGAGGCAGCTTTTCCAAGGGTGTGTAGCCTGGAACACCAAAGTCTTCTAATTTTCTATAAATATCAGCAAGAATGGGTTTCAGAACCACCTCTCCCACTTACTAGGTGTGTAACCTTGAGCAAGTCATTTAGCTTCACAGTGAAAGACTTCAATGTATTTAAACTTTTTGGATGGTATCAGCGTGCAAGAAACACGTCTTCTCCCCACCCTTCCCCAGCCAAATTCAGCCCTCTCTATGCTATACGACAGCAGAGAAGCGTGTGAGCAAAGGTGGCCTTGAGAATGTGACCATCTGTGAGCCGTGAGGATGGGGCAGGACTTGAGGAGCCCTGGGGGAGTTGCCTGCCTGGGGGGAGAGCCCTGTGAGACAGGAAAGACCGAGGTGTGTTTCCTACTGTCACACAACACTCAACACGACACTTCTAACACCAGATGCTTGGGAGTTGTTTTCCCACAGGCCAAGCAAGCAAGTCTCCAGCAGACGCCGGCTGGGCGTCCTATAATCTGACTCAATTCTGACACTATCTACCTGGAGATAGCGTCACATCCCACAGGTGAAGGGCTCAGTCCCACAGGACTGCCTTCCACTTCAGATGCCATTCACGGATCCCAGGATGTGGCTTGTGCTTTTGACTGACTGGCTATAAGTTGGGGTGCCCATGATCTCACTTTTGGGATCTACTATTTGCTAGAGCAGCTCACAGAACTCAAGGAAACTTCATTTATGTTTACCAGTTTATTATAAAGCAGGGGTCCCCAACCTATAGAGAGTTGTATAATTATTTCAATGTAATAATAATAGAAATAAAGTGCACAAATAAATGTAACGTGCTTGAATCATCCCCAAACCATCCCTCCCCTCCCCCTGGTCCATGGAAAAATTGTCTTCCATGAAAATTGTCCCTGGTGCCAAAAAGGTTGGGGACCACTGTTATAAAGGATACAGATGAAGAGATGTAGGGTGAGGTGTGGGGGAAAGGGTATGGAGCTTCCATGCCCTTCCAGGGTGTAACACTCTCCAGGCCCTCCACCTGTTCAGCTGTCTGGAAGCTCTCCAAACCCAGTCCTTCTGGGTGTTTATGGAGGTGTCATTATGTAGCGTGATTGATTAAATTGTTGCCCATTGGTGACCAGCCAAAGCTTAAGCCCCTCCCCCTCCATGGAGGTTAGCAGGTGGGGCTGAAAAATCCCAAACTTCTAATCACATGGTTGGTTTCCCTGGCAACCAGCTCCCTTCCTGAGGCTATCCCCATCAAGGAGCTCACCAAGAGTCACCTCATTAGACAAAAGGTTCTCCTATCTCCCAGGAAATTCCCAGGGATTTAGGAGCTCTGGGTCAGATACTCCTAACGCTCAGGAAGTTAGAGGTCTTAGGAGCTCTGTGCCAGAAACTGGGACCAAAGACCAAGCATGAGAAGGAAAGATTCTCGTAGCACCCTTACCTGTAAGGGTTTTAGCTCTGTGCCAGAAACTGGGGTCAGAGACCAAATATATATTTCTTACTATACCATAATATCCCCGGACCCGTGTTCGTTCTCATCTCAGATGCCACACCGATTACAGTGATAGCAGACAGGAGGGGAAGGAGAGCACAGGGTGAGGCTGCTGCTCCTGAACTGGAAGGGCAGCCCGGGGCTAGGTGACTGCATCCCACCAGGAAATGCAGGTAGCTGCCGCCAGGTGGACAGCCAGGTAGACAAGGGGCTTTGTTTTTAAAGAGCCCTGGCAAGGTGCTGTCCAGCTCTGGACAGCAGAAAGGCAAGTTCAAACCCGTGCTTCCCTCCAGCACACATCTTTACTACATCAATAAATGATTGGCTAAAACCCTAGTACAAATATCCCAAACTGGTACTAGTGTTTGTCTCCTGCGCAGTGGAATTATGGGGAACTTGCACTTTCCTGGTTATCTATCGCTTTGATATTTAGCTTTTTCATGACAACCATTGCAACCATTGCATTGGTTTTGTCATAAGAAGCAATGAATTTTTAAATGCTGGTATAAATATTTGCAGAACACCAGTTAGTTCCCTATGCTTTCAAATAGACATGAAAGGAAAATCTGTCATTTGGAGAAAGATTTTCAAATTATTGCAACCTAGGCACGATTCACTGCCCGTATCTTTTCTGTTTTCAAGGACAGCTGCCTCAGTGCCGGGGCTGCCCTGCACTCTCCCAGCAGGGAGCCTCAGGAGCCTCCTCAGCTCTTTGCCCCTACTCTTGCTCAGCCATCTAAAGCGCCCCTGCCTTCTGGCCGCCCCTACCCACGCCCAGGTGCCTGGTCAGGGACAGACAGTCACATCAGAGGTTCACGTGTTTTTCCCTCTGTCCTCAACAGAGAGGACATCTGCCTTCAGGTTGTAGGACTAATTACCCCCGTAACACGTGATAACTGTCAGTGCAGGAAGGGGCAGAGACTCTAATATATGACTGTGCTGGAGAAACCGCATTGTTTCATACCAGGCGGAGCGTGGCCCCCACCCCGGCTGCCTCGGGTGCGAGACAGTGGGAGACAGCAGCAGGGAGCACTTCAAAAGGAGAAGCTTTCTGAAACAAGAGCACAGGTGGCCTATGTGCCCAGGGTTCACATCCACGAGGCAGCCTCTCAGCTCCTTTGCGCTGTCTGCCCAGCCCGATACCGCCAGGCATGGAGATGCTGAGCGTAAACCCTGTGGGGTCACGCCACGTGACCGCCAGCGCAGGTGCCAGTGTGTGGGCAACGGAGTCTGTGTTCCACTTAGCGAGTGTGTGCCCTGGGCGTCGGCCCGGCTCCCACGTGTGGGAACGTGAGTCTCGGGCTTAAAGATATGCTCTTCACACAGCACAGTCCCTAAATGCAAGACAGTCACTTCATGGCATGTGCACCCAGAATCTCAGCATCTGTTCCCACGCTGATGGGAACACCAGCTGGTCAGATGTCACCAGAGGCAGTTTGTCAGAGTCTCCAACACGGCACCTTCTGAAGGGAGAGTCAAGAGTGAGTCTGACCTCACACGATCTTTCCTTATGTGCTGAGTTTAGAGAGTAACCCCGTTTAAGATGTGACTCCCTGTATGTGTAGGCGGCAGACACCCCAGGATCCTGTGGGGGCAGTTCCCCAGGTCCTGCTACATTTGTTGCCGACATTCCCTGATTTTCTTTCCATCCAGCTCTAAACCCTTGTCCCCAGGTTTTGACCCCACCCAGCCACTTGCCTGGGACAGAAAGCCAACCGCTCCTTTGCAGGAGGTACCTGGAGTTCTTGGGTTGGATCAGAGGATACCGAAAATGTTTGGAGTTCTCCTGTCCTTTAATGGCCAAAAGGACGCAAGGGCCTGGTATGGAATGGAAAAGGCACCACCTTTCTCATGGAACTCAGCTGCAAGGACTGGTGCTCACGGTGCCAACCCTTCATAGTTACAGGAATCTTAACTATGAAGACGCTGGCCGGGGGACAAGGCCCTGGGCTCAGACACAGACTGAGTGTTTCTCTGGAAGGGAATTTTTGGCCTCGTGCAGACCTGGGAAGTGCCAGGGCTTAGCTCCTGGGTAGGATCACTGGTGCTGACAGCTGGGAGTCAGGGCTCTGGGGCCACTTGTCATATGGAAGCCGGTGGTCCTGGCACAGGAGGGGCCCTTCCAAAGGTGGGGGCTGGGGCGGGGGCTCTGCATTCTGCACACACGCACTGGCTGGCCCCTCAGCAGGCCCCTGTGGTGTCAGAGCCATCTCACAAGCACCTGCCGTGGCTATCAGCTCAGGCTGAGTGCTGCTGGAGTGTGGACAGGGGGCAGAGGGAGACAAGCAGCCTTGGGCGTCCTGCCAGGCAGCTCAGAGGAGCCTGGGGTGTCATGGGACACTGTGCATCCCCCTGGAGTGGCCTCTGGCCTGCTGGGTCAGAGCACACACTTGGGGTCAGGAAGGCTAAGGGTCCAAACCCGCTCCAGCTAGGTCTCAGCTGAGTGCTGTGAAGAAGTCACTTGACTTCTCTGAGCCTCAGTCTTCTCGCCTATAAAGTGGGGATAATAATACCACCCTCACAAGGTTGTGGCACAGCTACATGAGAAAAAGTACAAAGGACACAAAAGTGGTAGGGTAGAGTGTGCGGCTGCTGGGAAAGGCAGGGCCAGGTGGGGACTCCAGACAGTGAAAGGATCTCTGCATCCTCGAGGATATCTTGTTTGTGTTTCTGTAAGGCTGTGATCGGAGGAGAGGACCTGCCTGTGAGGAGAAGGTGGGGTCCAGGACACAGGATGGCCAGGAGAGGGGCTTGTGGTCGGACGGGCTGAGAACAGACAAGCAGAGACCCTTGCTCCTGGGTGCCTGTGGGGTCTGCTGCCCACGTAATTTTGATGTCCTGTGTGTCAGGTGGAGATGCCAGCTTCCATGAATTAAAATAAACTCTTCCCCTTTTCATAAAATGAAGGAAACTTCAAGCTCTGTCCAAGTATAAGCTAGTGTCTCTAGATACCCTGAACCTGAGAAATCACCCCTACAGATACACACATGCACATACACACGTACACACACACACACACACACACACATGCACACACACATGCACAGTCACACACACATTTTGTTTGCTGGGTTCAAATCAGAACAAGCTGATATTTGAGAAATGCCATGGACTCGCGCTCCAGGGGCGGGCACATCTTTGCTGCTGCTGTTAGGACTGCCCAGGGTTGAGAGACATACTGAGACCGAAGGGCACGCTCTGGCCTGGTCTCTCTGCATTATCCCTCTAACAAGCTTGAGAGCCATGCCAAGGAAAATGCAACAAAAAGAGGAGGACGTGGAACCACCCTCAGGCACCCAGGAGGCAGGGGTGTTAGGGCCTTAGCTTTACTACACCCCTAGATGCACCCCGGAGTGGGCAAAAAGGCTGGGCTCAGCCCGGGAAGGTCCTGGAAGACTAGCCAGGGCCCTGGTCCCACGCTATGCCCGGGCAAACGCCACGGGGAGTCGGGAGCGATAGTTACAGGTTCCTATATGCCCATGGCGCTCTTGCCCAGGCCTGAGCAGGATAAGACTAGGAGTGGCAACGTAGAACCTGAAGTTATTCATTCGTTCACCCAACAACCACTTCTGAAGCAGACCCACACCCTGCGCTGGGGGGCTCGGTGCTCACTTCCTGCTCCGCGCCCCTCCACCCCAGTGCTTCCTGCACTGCCGATTTCCCAACAGGATGAAGGAGGCTTCTGGAATCTGAGTGTGATGTGAGCAGGCCTCAGCTTAGCAAAGTCCAGGCGAGGGCAGGGTTTGCAGCCTCTGGGTTAAGTGTCCTGGTGAGCCTTGGAGGGGAGGAGACCCTCCTTTGCCCCGGGCCTCCGCTCCTTGTCTGCACCCTGCACCTTCTCGAGCTGGTGCCCAGCCGGGTCAGATGCCCCCACCTCAGTGCGAGCCACCCACACACCCCAGCAAGGACCCAAGTCAGACCCTGACAAATGCGTCCACACAGGTGTTAACTACCCGACACTCCATAGAGACACAGAGGACGTGATCACTTCTGGCTTGGGGAGTCCAGGGAAGCTTCTCGAAGGAGGAAAGAGAGGAGCCAGGCCTGAGAGATGACAGCAGTGTTGACAGAGGGCTGAGGGACCATCATTAACGAAAGCTCAGGGGCAGGAAGGAATGAAGGCTGAAGACATCTTGCTGTACACCTCAGATGACTCACTGACTCAAAACCAATCGCTTCCCTTCACATGGTTGAAAGGACATGAGTTTTGGAATCTGAAAGATCTGGCCACTTACTGCACATGTGCCTTAGGTAAATCACTTAAGCCCTCTGGGCTCCAGGTTTCTCATCTGTACAATGGGGATATTACCATCTACCTCACAGGCTGCCTGAACTTCCAATACATCACGCAAAGCAACTAGCCAGTGCTACTTAGTACATGGCAGTCACTCAGTAGGTGTTATGTCCCCTTCTCTTCCTTTTCCTTCCTTCTTTGGGCCTCCATGTCTCCTTCCATAAAAAGGACAGGGGGTTACTCTGCCCCCACACCAAAGCCATGCTTCTTGGGAGACTAGTGGGTAACTGAGACCCCAAATCCCTCCGAAGCAAGCAGCACAGAGGGAAACAGGCTCTGGGCTAGGCTAGTACCAGATGGACACGTGGTGCCCCCAGGACAAGGCGCCTTTAGACCACAGGAGGAGGTGAGGCTCCAGTGGAAAGCCTGGGGTAGGGCTGAACCAGCAGGGAGAGGGGAGAGAAGAGAGGGCCAAGTTGTTTTTCATTTGCAGAACTTGCAGCCCCAGCCAAATAACATCTTTAAATACTATTGACATGACAAAGCCAAAGATCTTGGCTTAGGCTTGAATTTTTTCTGTTCTTTCTTTTAAATCCAAAATTGAAGAACATATTTCCCTTAGAACTGTGTCTGTCAGCCCATGAGGGTTCAGCTAGCCAAGGTCAAGCGGTCTGCCAAGGTCAAGTGGCGATTTCCTTGGCTCCAGCAGTGTACACTGAGGGGAGGACACGAGATGCTGCAGGCAGCCTGGCAGGGAAGGTTTCCCTTAGTGGCAGGTGGGCCTCTGCTGAGCCCCCTCCTGTTCCTCTCTGACACTCCCATTCTCGCTCACATTCTTGTGCATGTGTGTGTGTGCGCGCGTTCACACACGCAGCGCATGCCTGGATGCTGTGTGCTGTAGGTCTCACGTTCTTAATAAGGAAGCATTTCGACATCTGTCTGCAGCTAGGGCTGTAAGAATAAAGTGAAATGGAAAAACTAGGTAATTATTCCAGTTCCTCAGGTTTGGAACTACTTCCACCTAAAATAACCAGATAACGGAGGCTGGAGTAGGTGGTCCATTCTGCTTGAATTACCCACATAATTGCCTCACTTTTCCCATTCACCTTGTGTGTATGACATGGCATTAATGTCACCCAGGTCAAAGAACACAGATGTTAAATAAGCTGCATAAATAGAGGTTCCCAGCCCAGTCTCTCGAAGGTGGCACGTTTAGTTGTGTATGCAACAAATATTTTTCAAGCAACAAATCTTCATCGTGACAGATACTGTGCTCGATGTTGGGGATACAGTGATGACCAAGCAAACACAGTCCTTGTCCAGACGGAGCATATATTTTGGTAATGGAAAAAGACAAAAATAGGTACATAAGAAAACGCAATGATTAGAAGTGACAATAAAGGTCAGAATGAGTTTAAAAAATTATGCTCATTGTAAGTTATTTTGGGTAATGGCCCACAACAATAATTAGCAGCTGTGAGTGAGGTCAGATCACCTGTGGTTGTCCCCTCTCCCACCTGGTTACTGATCTAATTGCCACCACTGGCCCTCCCCAGGTCAAGGGCTCTCCTCAGGACTGTCATATCATAAATAAACAGGTGCGCAGGGCAAACCGTTGACTCCAGCAGAAGACCTGAGCCTACGCATCCGCTAACTGAATGACCTTGGGCAAGTCATTTTTCTAATCTGTAAAGTGAGCATCATACCTACCCTACCAAACCACAGGGTTCTTGTGAGCACCAGAGAGCCAAGGAGAACCAGGTGAAAATGCAAACAGTGAAAGTCTGAATGGAGGAGGTGGTGTTGATAAAGTTACTCAGAAGAGAAGTTTAGTAAATCAGAGAGGAAGATGGCCTCCTTCCCTAATAAAAAATGAAGGGAAGGGGAGAGGCGGGGAGAACAGGAAGTCAGGGCTTGTAAATTTTCCTACCTGGGCAGCCAGGATGAGAGAATGGCAGGGTGAGGGGAGACGGTGTTGTGCTGGAGAAGCACAAATATCAGAAAGCACATGTGTAGAATGTGCCGCGTGCTGCCTCACAGTCGTACAGGTGGAAAATATCAAAGGATATCAGAGAGATGTAGAGAACTCCCACTGCGGTGGGCCAGCCGGGCAGCCATGGCTGATCCAGGGTCTGGCCCTTCTGTGGCACTGGTGATTTCCGTGCTTGGCAAAGTGGCTTTTTGAAGGGAAGAGTTGGCAACTACATGGGTATTCTGATAGCCAAGGACCTTCAAACCAGATAAATCATTGAATGACTTTTCTTTTGGCTTAAATAATTACAGCAATAACAACAGCCATTACAATTTGAGCACTTGCTGCATGCCAAACATTGTAAGGATTTCACTGCCATTGTCATATTCAACCCCACGGCAACCCTATGAGATAGTATCATCCTCATGTACGGGTAAGGAAACTGAGGCACCAAGAAGTTAAGGAAGTCACACAGCTAATTTGTGGGGAGCTGGTGTCTTAAATGTTCCCTCCAAAGCTCATCTTTTTACCACAATGCCACGGCCGGACTAGTAGAGGAAAGATGACAAGCTCCCCTTTGTTCTGTGCTTGACACTTTGAGTACCAACTTGGGCTGGGCCAGGAAATGCCACAGGTGATTCTTTTGAAAGGAAGAAAGAGGCAGAACCACACACTCCTGGGAGTCAAAGAGACTATTGACTGACCCTCTTCCTATGGATGAAAAACACAAAGGCTCTATAGAGTTTAGGAGGCGTGCTCTAGGCCACCTAAACTCAGTAATGACAGCACGAAGGAAAAGAAAAAAGGAAGACTGTATTGATCAAGGTTTTTCAAACTGTGAGTGCCACTCACCAGTAGGTTATTCAATTTACTTAGTGGGCCATAACCAGGGGTTTTAAAACATGAAATAGAATAGAATAGAAAGTAGAGCACATTGCATAGATAAGTGCCGTTTCTCCATACTTTTCAGATTGTGTGTGTGTGTGTGTGTGTGTGCGCGCGCGAAGTCTGTACATAAAATGCCTGTGTGTCACAGACAAAACCTTTGAACACCACTGGACTTGGAGTAAGCAGAGAGCAGGGAGAGGCCGTGGGATTGACAGGAACTGTGAGCAAAACCCAAGATCTGCTCCTCCGATGCTAGCAAAACAGTTCGAAAATAACCACATAGCCTATTTTTAGTGCTGCTGAAATTACCTTTCCTTTGATCTCCGGCATTGGCCAGGAGGGCCCTGCACAGCACACGCTGCTCCTGGGGGGCCGACAGAGGCCCAGAAAAGCCGTCACGCAGGAAGGAGCCCAGAGCGGAGCTTTTCTATAAACCCCGTGGCTGTTTCCCTTTGCTGACTTCCTCTGCCTGCCTGGGATTAGAGCAGGATCCTCTGAAACAGGGAACAGCATCCTTCACAACAGGATGTAGGAGGAGGACCACACACTGCTCTCTGAGTCAGGCCACCAGTGCCGAGTGCTGGCTGCCTCTGAGGCCCACGTAGTCCCTGCAGGACGCCTTAACCCTTTGAGAATAGGAGCAGACACGGCACAGCGCCTGGAGGGAGGATGGAGGAGTCTCTAGCCTGCACCCTGTGAACGGCTTTCCACAGCCTCAGGGTCCAAGTTCCTGCACCTGGAGCCCACCCAACACCCAAAGCTTGGGGTGGGGAATAAAAGAAAGTGTTTCAAGCATTCCTCCCACTTGAGAAGGCGTGCTTGGGCCTGTGTGTGTGCGCATGTGCGTGTGCGTGTGTGTGTGCGCGTGTGTGTGTGTGCGTGTGTGTGTGTGTGTGTGTGCGTGTGTGTGTGTGTGTGTGTGGTGAGAGGGAGTAGGTGCAGAAGAAACTAGAAGCATCAGCAAACTTACAAGGAAGCACCTTGGACCACAGGAGGGGTTGGTAGGGTCCCTACTGTGGGTCAGCAGAAACACGACCTCTATCTCTCAATACGTGGGGGGATCCGTGTGTATGCGGGTTTGCAGGTTGGAGAGTAGAGTAGGGATAAAACTATTCATCATGACCAAGGAAAACCTTCAGCCCTGACAACAGATTGTAACTAAAGAATCTATCAAGTGAGAATAGAAAAACTAACAATTTGGCTGAGTTCTGTAAGAGTAATAGTATAGTCACTTTCAGGAATTATTCATCATTTAGGTCTAATTTCTCTATAGCTCAATAATGATTGTGTTTGTCATTGACTTCCGTGTGAGATCAACTTCATTATGGGTTTGATTTGATTACTTCAAGCCCTGCTCATAGGTGATCAGCCTGCACTGGGTGTTGCTCCTAGCACAGGGCTGTTTGCTCACGACTTGAGCAGCCCTAAGGGAATGAGAGAAAGCCTGAGAACTGGTCCCAACTGCTGTCCAGAGAACAGCCTGCTTGGGAGAAAAGAGGCTGGTCAGGAAATGTGGTCGGCAGAGGTAAAGCCAGGTGCCTGGGTGTCCTAACCCCTAATCTGCAAGGGAGCGGGCTGGGCCATGCATAAGCCCCCGTCTACACCCCAGATTCTGGTGGGAAGGACTCCTAGGAAAGAGAGTCTTGGGAAAGAGACTCAGGGAGTCTCTGAAGCATGACCCAAGGCTACCTTGCAGCTGAAGACACACAAGGAGACTTCTTGAAAGGCCACAGTGTCCAATGAGTGAGACATGCCTGTGTTCTTATCTCAGAGCCTCTCCTTAAAATCTGTGTAACCTTGGCCAAGTCACTTAACTGTTCTCAACTTTACTTGTCTCATCTCTTAAAAGCAGATGCTAATACCTGTCTCTTAGCCAGTGAGGATGAAATAAGAGCAGTGGGCACAATCTCCTGGCCCAGGCGAGGCTGGCAGAGTGAACTCAGCACTGGGGTTTGCTCGCCTGTGTGGTTACTCATTGATTTAGAGTTGACCTTTAGGACGCGGAGGCCCAACCTCTTGCTCCCTTGCATTCTTGATGTTTGGGGTGGTCTCCTGGCAGCCAGCACTCCTCACTCAGTGAGGTCTGAGACTTCCCTTCCTTTCAACATGGCCTGGGGGGAGCTCTCAGGCCCCAGCAGGCAGAGACTCGCTGCCATGGTTCCAAAGCAATTGTGGCTTGGAAAGAATCTTCGGCATGCGTCATGTCGTCCCCCACAAGCCATGATCCATGGCGTGTTGGAGAAGTGCTTTGTTCCAAGGCCGAGAGGTCTCTCTGTAGTAGGGTCACCCATAAGTCTACATGCTGGGCAGCTCCCCAGGCACGTCCCTCACTCCTCCGCCCCCTGTCCTGGGCGCCATCTGCTCTGGATCACGGACTCAGCCCGGGAGACTGAGCAGCTGCCTTCCTGCTGGAGGCCAGGGCTTGGGCCTGAGCTTAGAGAGGGTTGATGAGCAGTGTGCTATGGTGCAAGACCAAGGTTTGGCCACGGAGAGACCCATGGAGAGGTTTGCACACCTGGGGACCAGGAGGCACAGGAGCTGGTACTGGAAAGGGTGTGCGGAAAAACTAGAGAACCAAGTTTTCTCAGCAACATCACTTGCTTGTGTTGGGACCCTGAGCACATCATGTCCCTCCCCAGGCCCCAGTTTCTTCATTAGAGAAAGGAAGGGGTTGCATCAAATGATCGCTAAGGGAAAGGAGGCATGTCTCTGTGCAATCTGCCCTGAGTTCTCTTTTGAGATGTCACGTATTCCTGTCTGGTCCTCAAACACGTCCCCTCTCCAAGCTGCTGTAGGCACCAGCCCTGTTCAACCGCTGGCCAGTGCTCCACACCACGGCACCCCCTCGGCTCCGTGCTCGCATTCCTGCTAAAAGCCCCTTTGCGGGCCTGCAGCCCCCCTGCTCACTCCCCTGTGCTGACTGCCGCCCCCTGGAAGAGCCGTGGGAAACCTGTGTGCTCGGGCTGGGGGTCAGGGCTTCTGCCACTTCTGCTCTGCAGCTGCCATGCTGTGGTGGCCAAGAGGACTCCCTGAGGCTCACCGTCTCCCCGGGCTTCCCAGAAAAGTGAGGGACAGGTCCTCACTGTGCCTGGACCCCATCCTTCCAAGAGCAGCCACCTGACTATCTCCCCGACCCCAGGACCTGAGAGGAGACAGGGCCCAGGGCTCCCAAGATGCATCTAACTCTCTAAGCTCTCTGCCCCTCTCCAGCTTAGAGGGTATTGGTCTGGGGTGGGGCAGGGGACAGGGAGGACTTAAAAAAGGAAAGATTCTTACATATCACACCTTTTAATCGTTCCTATCTCCCACCTGGATTGAGGCCTTGGGCCTCAAAAGCCCAGTATTTGGTGTCTTTGTTCTCTGGTCCCTTTAAGCCTACTATTCTTTTTTTTCTGCCTAACTGAGGGGAAAAAATACACAAGCAGTAACCCTGGAAAAGGTCAGTCAAAGGGTGAGAGCTGGTCCTAGGCTCTGAAATGCCTTTGACAATGCTATGGACTCTCTGGTCAGAACAAAGCACAGACCCTTCACCTGGACTTCAAGGTCACATTCTTTATGGCTTAGCCCAACTTTCTTCTCCCCATCTCTCCCCTAATTGCAACTTGACAGGCTCTGGGGCAAATTTCCTTCATTTCTCTGAGTCTCAGTTTCTTCATCTCTAAAATAGAGTTAGTAGGCTGGGTGCGGTGGCTTACACCTGTAATCCCAACACTTTAGGAATCTGAGGCTAGAAGATAACTTGAGGCCAGGAGTTCGAGACTGGCCTGGGCAATATAGCAAGACCCTGCCTCTACAAAAGATTTTTTAACAATTAAAATTAAAAAATTAAAATAGGATTAATGATTCATTCATGACTCTAATGGTCAGAATTCTAAGAAGTACCATAGGCAAATCTATTTTAATAGAAGTTTAACTAAAACTAAGTTCTAGCACAGGATCTGGCACTCTGCAAGTTTAATGGGCCTTAGTTCCTCCCCAAACCAATCTCCAGCCAACTGGGGCACAGCCTTGCATTCTCAGCTTTGCTGTACTGAAATGCCTCCCCCTGCACCCTCCCCAGATCCATTTTATCTGTCCTCCACCACCACGAGTCCTTGGCCCCTGCACAGAGCACCACCCCCAACTCTTCTCCCAGCATAACTATTTATGCACACACCTCCTCTTCCACCTGTGAGGCTTTAAGCCTACTGAGGCACGAACTTTGTCCTGTTGTTGTATTCCTTGCCAGTAGCTGCTGAAACCAGTCTGACCCACCCATGAATCACACCCCTCCTGGCTCAGTGCTCAAGGCAGCCGCCCAGGGCCACCCCCTCACTGGATCCCAACCCACTTTTGTCCTGATCCCATTTCCATCTTCCTCCCTCTCTTGGATCTTTGACTTTTACCACAAGCTTTGCCTCTGGCCCCTCTGAGTGAGGGTCATCTGTGCCCACTAGCTTGGCTCAAGCCTTTGGCTCCTGGCTGTGCCTATGTCCAGCCTCAACCTCAGAGACCCCAATCCCTGCCCTGGTGTCACATGCCCTACTGTCCAGGCCACACACCACAATGACTATTCATAAGTGTGTGTTTGCATGTGTGTATTTATAAATTCCAAGGATGGCTGAGATATCCCCAAGTGACTATGGCAGAGAAAGGAGAGTCAACCAGAGCCGACATCCTCTGGCTTGTGGTCACCATGTCCTGCCAGCCAAATGGCGATTGCCCGCTTGTTTGGGGAAAAGAAGACAGGAGTTTTACATCTGACCCCTCCAGGCCTAAAGTAAGATGCTGGCTGAGCAATGACAAGGGGACTGAATGTGGGGAGGCAGAAGCCAGAAGGATCTCTGTATTTATCAGGCCTTGACCAGTCCACAGGTCTGAAGAGTTATAAATTGCTCTGTAAAAACTTCTCATGGTGTGTTGGTCACTAGGCATTTGAGCCAATGTCTGGCTGGGGTCCTGTGAGATCCCCACCGCCTTGACCAGTCCAGGCTTGAGCAAGGGACTCTCTCTGGGACTCCTGCAGGTACGGGGTGGGAAGGGAGAAGTATATTGTCACCATCCTGAAATAAAAGTGTATAAAATAAAAACAGAGAGTTCCCCAAAACAGGACAAGTCATGAAGCTGAGCTGCTACAACCTCTCTCCATCTACCCTGGGGGGGAAGGTGTTTCTTTTCTCCTGCAATACATTCTTATTGGATCCCTTCTACAAGAGCCAGGCAGTGTGCTGGGCGCTGGGGTACAGTGGTGAATGAGGCAGACAGAGCCTGCAGGAGTTGCAGACAATGAAACAAGGAATGACAGTGGGCTGTGACGGATGCTGTAACCCAGAAAGTGTATGGGGGCCTAGGAGCACTGGTGGGAGAAGGGCTGTTGGGGTTGGGTTACTCAGAGTGGGCTTCCTGGGAAAGGAGATGTGGGGTTTTAAGCCAAGTTAACAGCAGGTTTGAATGACCAGCGACCAGAGAGAGGATGTTACCTGCAGTGGACTGAGAATTTCCTGGCAGTTAGAGCGCACAGGGCAGCGGGGTGAAGGGAAACAAGGCGAGAGAGGTGAGAGGTAGCAGCAGTAGGTGCACCAGGTCTGATGGAGTCAACTGCTCAGTACTCACTTCCTCACTCCTTCCTGGGTCAAGTCCTGAGAGGAGGTTTGAGCTTTTTTGTGCCTTCTATAGTATCCAGCATGGGCTTTGCATACAGAAAGCGCTCAATTAATTCCTGTGGAGTAGTTGACCAAGGATAGGGGTTAATGAAGGGTTAGGAACCTGGTTCTCCATTAGGAAATTAAAGCATGCGCTTCCAGTCACATGATCTATAAATTTATGGCTCTGCAGTTGCAGTTTTATAACTAAAGCAAAATACTCGTTAAAAACTAACAGGAATGTGTAAAATCAGCACTGGCAAATCTCAGTGGGCAGGCAGGAAAACCCGGCTCCTTGAAGCCTGCTGGTTCCATGGTCAAAACATAATTTGGGTGGAGATCCAGAGGTGAAAGTCATCTGCTTCTGGGAGCAAGAAAGTGACTCAAACCCAAAGTAGCAGGATTGAGCCCTCTGGGGCAAAATGTCATTGCGTGCTTCAAATCGTTGTGGATTGTCAGCTTGAATTATTGTACAAACACATTCCCTGCATTGGGGGTTTGGAGAGTGACTTTCCTAGCCGGAGTCACTCGGGCAAATGTGTAGGACACAAGCCTTGAGCCATGGTTGGGCCTCAGCCAGGTCGGGGGAGACCAAGGCTTCCCAGAGCCCACCCGTCTGTTCTTTGGAAGCCCAGTGACCTCCTGACCCTTCTTCCTTCCAGCCACCCTCTTCCTCCCATCACCCCCTGCCTGGGCCCCACCACGTAGCTGGCCATAGCTTCTCAGCACACTTTCTGTCACCTCCTTGCACACACAGGCCATCGCTAAGCCAAGCATTCACTCCGGTATTGAACAGCTTCGTCAATTCATTTGTTAGCGATTTAGAAATGCAAACTGCAGAAAATCTTGTTTTCTGGTTAAACGCTATTCTCAGATATTTTCTCCTCTTACCCCACATCTCCTCTCCAGATCCTTCTTCCACCCATCATCCCCTCCATCCTGCTATTGTTTTATTTAGGGAGTTTAATGAGTTTTCTAGAAATTTGCCGTGGAAATGAATTTCTCAGAGATGATACAATAAATCATCTGAGTTATGCCTGAGTGATGGAGCCTTTGGGTAGGGGACATGAAGAATGCTGATCATGGAAAAACAAAATCCAAGAGGCCAAATTTTATGGGGAGGAATTAGTATTAAATAAGAACATGTCACAGGCACTGGGGCATTGGAAACTGGCTGGCCAGGCCTCCTTTTTGTAAGTTGGGTTTACTTAATGAAACATAATGATACGTAACCAAAATACTGGAAGACCGTTTCTTTGCTAAGGAGATCCAGCCAACACACCCAGCGGAAAAATAGGGCGATACCTTTCACTCTGGGAGTTTTTTTTTTATTTTTAAATCTTCCCTGGGTGTAAGAAGACAGAACACAGCGCCTTGGAAAGCCCTGCTAGTCCAGAGATTCACTGGGGAAAGTCCTTTGACACTCTTGAGCTCGGTGCAGATAAAAATGTCACTTGTTTAGAAAGAAAACTGGTCATTGTTCAGTTAAATGTTTGTATGTGTGAACGTTCTGTTCTGTGTTAGGAAGGGAATTTTTTTTAATAAAAATGTACATTTTCATCTAAATGATTGGCTGGTGTTGTTCCCTCCCTGGGAGCCTAAAGAGAAAACTATTTGGGGGTGACAAAATGGGAAAAATTAGTCACCAGTGATTCACAGAGACTATAAATATGTGGCTATATTGTTCTTTTTTATGGCCCAGCTGGGATGAGTTGTTTGGGAGGAGGCAGGAAGACACACAGGCGGTGCCAGAGGAGAGCGGGGGCCCCTTTGCAGGTCCCCCAGAGCGAGCACGCCCAGGGCCCGCCGTCACAGCCTCCCCCTCAGTGCTGGGGCTGCACAGGCCTGGCCCCGACTGCCGTCCAGAACTTCTGCTGGGCCCGGAGAAAAGAGCGGGCTCTCAGCCAACATCGTGGCCTCCACGAGGCCGCCTGCACTGCCACAGGCGACCCCACAGGGTGATGCTCCGGAGGCAGCACAGGGGCAGATGTAGTGCTGGCTTTGCCGTTTCCCAAGCTGGGGAGAAAAGTCAAAGCTGGGACTCGGGGAACTGTCTGCTGGCAGCATTCTCCTGCCTGTTCCTCAGGATTCCAGAAGCCCATACCCTAGATCTCCCTTATGCACACACAAACAGCAAAATACATAACTGTATCATCCCTGTGTGTGAGCATTCATTGACCAAAGAGCACCGAGCCTCTATGGCACACCGGCTAGGGGAGGGAGGGCTGGCTGGGGAAGCATCGCTGAGAGAGACAAGCCCAGGATTCCCTCTGGGAGCATCGAGCCTGGTGGGGAAGACGGTCCTCGCCCCTCAATGACAATGGGCATGAACCAGGAGAGTGAAAGCTAAGACCCAGGCAGGGCAAACGCAGCAGCACAAGGAAAGCAGATTTAGACGGCAGCAGAAACAGGCAGAAAGTGTTGCCTCATCAGTTCAAAGCGCTAGAGTGCAAACCAGTGCAGAAATGCTCTGACGGCAGGGAGTGACAGCCCCAACATAAGGAAAATAAGACGTGTTAGGTGACTTTCCCAGGGTCTCATCTCGGCGCTCCCAGGAGAACTAGGGAGCAGGTGTCCCATGGCTCATACACTACCTTCCAGATCTGTCTGATCCAAGCCCTTTCAATCTGTGCACTCTTGCAGGCAGGCCTCAGGGAGTCCCCGTTCAGCACTGAGATGCTGTGAAAATGGGCTGCGGCAGGAAGACATGGACCCGGGAGTACAAACAGATTCAGACGGTGGCCAGCAGGTAAGCCAGCCCTGAAACTGCTCCTAGGACCCCAGCCCATGCCTGGAGAGGGGTGGGGTCAGCATGAGTCAGAGGTAGTGAGTGCAGGTCAGAGCCACACCAGGAGTGAGGGCCCCCAAAGCCGAGGCTGAGGATGACTGATTCCAGTGTCATTGGCCCCAGAGTGTGGGGTGGAGCTTCACCTTCCGCTGAGGATTAACTCAACCCATCCTCAAGGGTCAGCAGAGGGTGGAGCAGGCAATTGGGAATACCCTGCCACTGGCACCTGGCACCTGGTGCAGAGCCTTCCTCTTTATCCCTATTCCTGCCCCAACCCGGGTGGCCTCTGCATCCAAACAATTGACTTTCATAACCCCCCAGTCTCCCAGCATGTCGCATCCCCATCTCCACTTGGGGATCCAAGTTCACTGCCACACCAAAGTATGGTGGTTCCAAGCGTACACTCAGGAGCCAGATGCCTGCAGATTGTTCTGCTATTGACTAATTGTCTAACCTTGAGCAAGTTAAATCACCTCTCTGTGCCCCCAGATGGGCTAATATTAGAACCTGCATCACTGGGTGCTTTGGGATTAAAGAGTTAATGCAACACGCAGCACATATGACTCCATCAAAAGTATTATTAATGGAATGGAACATTCGCTCCAGTGAGACAGTATCCCCAGCTAAGCACGATGTCTGGAGCAGAGCACACACTTCATGTTTGTTGAATGAGTTTTGTCATCATTCTCAACTGCTTCTCTCTTGAAATTAAAATTAACATATCTACCTCTCCAACCACACCCTTTATGCCTCCCACCAGCCTGTTTTTCAGTCTTCCCCCTGCTGCCCCCAGCTGGCTTCTGTCTTACCTAGTGTGGCCCCCAGCAATGGCCTTTCACCAGCCTCCTTGGGTCACACCCCTACATACTCCGCCCTCACTAGCCCCTGCAGCCTGCCTTCCTCCCGCCCTTGCCCTCACGGCCAGCCTCAATTCCACCCTGCCTGCGCTGCCCCACCTCCGTTCTCCGTAGACGTCTCTCCTCCTCCTTTGCTGAAAAAAGAAACATCCCCAAACACAAAATTCCCCAACTTTCAGTCTTTCCCCACCTATAAATTTGCCCACATCTGCCCTTGTTTTGCCTTGTTTTACAGGGGGCTGTCTCCACTGTTGACCCCTTCCTCTCTACTGCAGCTTCCATTCCCCATCTCTTTGGGGTTCTGCTCTCAGCACACAGACAAGTGTCAGGCTCCTCTGTCCCCTCTGGGGAGTGCTAATAGGGTATTCGGAATGTGGGGAGAATGACAGTTCTCTGAGAAGACCTTTCTGTAGGGTTCTGATTCTTAAAACCATGACAATGTTTTGTATACCCTTCAAAGTAAATATATAAATAACATCAACCAGAATGTACACAGAACCAAAGTGGAATACACACGGTAATAAATGAACGTAACTCCATCACAAAGGAATATATAACCATACTGAAGGGGGTGGAGGAGAAAATGACTAACCTGAGTCAATTTGAAAACCAACGTTTGTATCCTATAAGGCTAAAGACAGAAAGAACTACACGTAGATACTGTCCTCTAACCGGCGCATTCCGGCGATTCTGGAGCTATTTTATATGTGTGATAGAACCGAGCAAATACAAATATGTTGAAGATAATGAGAGCTAGATTTCTCACTGTTGGGGAAAAGATTTACAATAAGGATGGGGGAGGCTGAAATGAACCCTGTGATATTAATTAGATTGGAATCGAAGGCATTAGTGTGAATTTATGATTTTTAATATATATACAGATAGATATAGAACTATAGATGAGTATGGATGCATGTTAGTGTGTATATATTTATATAGTACATATATAATACTTACATTTCTTAGGTCTGTCAACTGAGAGGGCCTAAAAGTAAGGACACCCCAGTAGCAATGAGAACTGTGGCCCCCAGATCATGGTTTCTAAATACCATTCTCCAATGAAAGGAATCAGGGCTCCTTGGAGAAATAGTTGTTCCCAGACTGGAGCAAGGACATACAAAATGAGCATGAAACATCCCATAGTGCAGCTAGTACAAAAACACTACAAATATAAGGGGGCATGTCAAAATGGAAGAGAAACCAACACCAAAGGAGCTCTTGATAGCCAAATCTGGGACAAGTTGAGGAACAGGATGAACAGCATAAATATTCACAAATTTGTAATGCTATAAATAAATAACTAAATAAGTCAATGGGGAAGAGGGACAGCTCTTACATACAATAGAACTCCCCCCATCTTATCCCTCTGTCTTTTTCCTTCACTGCATTTATCCTAATCCATAATGATCTGGTCTATTATCTGTTCATTTATTTATTGTTTGTCTCTTCTATCAGAATATAGCCTCTATGAAAATAGGAATCTTTTTTTTTTCAGTTGTGGTAAAATATACATGGCACAAGCTTTACCATTTTAACCGTTTTTTAGAGTAC
The DNA here is from genome assembly GCA_028533085.1 of Varecia variegata. Taxonomy (NCBI): domain Eukaryota; kingdom Metazoa; phylum Chordata; class Mammalia; order Primates; family Lemuridae; genus Varecia; species Varecia variegata. The sequence continues at coordinate 20,415,726 of CM052437.1, forward strand.
AGTTCAGTGGCATTAAGTGCATTCACACTGCTGTGCAGTTATCACCATTATCCATTTCCAGAACTTCCTCATCATTACAAACAGAAACTCCCCTTCCCAGGGCCCTGGTAACCACTATTCTGTATACTTTCTGTCTTTATGAATCTGCCTATTCTAAGTGAAATCATACAGTATTTGTCCTTTTGTGACTGGCTTACTTCATTTAGCATAATGTTTTCAAGGTTGATCTATGTTGTAGCATGTATCAAAATTTCATTCCTCTTTACAGGTCAATAATATTTCATTGTATGTACATGACACATTTTCTTTATCCATTCATCAGTTTTCACCTTTTGGCTATTGATAGTGCTGCTACGTCCATTGTTGTACAAGTATCTGAAAATAGGAGTCTTGGCATCAGTAATTTCCCATGGTCTGGCACAATGCTGGTGCATAGTAGGTCCTCAACTAAATAGTCATTGCGTGCATCCTTGCCTATATTCACACCATTTCCTCTGCCTAGAAACCCTTCCCTTTGTTTTTGGAGAAATGGTTTTATCCTTCCAAGCACACATTTCACCTTCCCTAGAAAGCTTTTCCTAACAACCTCCCACCACACATTCATTTTCTCTCTCTCTCTCTCCCTCTCTCTCTGTCTGTCTTTCCTTCTGTCCTGCTCCCTCCCTCTCTATCCCCAGTGCTATCAATGAGCTTTAGGGAATACTTTAGGAAAACGTTTTCATTGAAGTTACATACTATACTGTAATTTATTGGATTACAGACCTATCTCTCCTGCTAGACTAGAGTCTCTTGAGAGGAGGAATGCTGTCCTAGGCATCTGTGGCCCCTAAGCCTAGGACAGTGCCTGGAACAGAGTAGATACTTAGTGTTTGATGAATGAATGAATGAATCCCTTACATCTTCCATAGTCTTTGTTATCTATCCATCCACAAAGCACTCTGGCTACCCTTCTCCTGAGTTGTTTAAATCGCTGTAGAACTTGTTCACATAAAAGCAAGAGGGAGAAAGTTTACAGGCTCTGATGGGAACAATCTCCAGAGGGCTGGAGTGACTACATCCCAAATAAGCCTGGGCCTGTCCCCATACATGCCTGTTGTCCCCAGCATAACTTTCATAGGGCCCCTTTCACTTTTAAAAGTGTCCTGGTTTGGATAACAAATTACATGTCCACCCTACAAAGAGGCCTAACTTTTAATGACCCACTGTCTGGGACATGACCCCCTTGACGGAGGGGTAGCAGTGCCCCACCCTGGGCCTTACTGTTTCACTTTGCTTCCCCGGATGTCCAACTGCCAATAGCTGCCTCTAGTCGTTCGAGGAGTGTCTGGGAAGCTGTTCTGCCCATGTGCACTCCAGGCTGATAGTGGCAGGGGACTGACACCTCCTCGGAGCAGCTCCCACCCAGTGACCGAAAAGGTCTTGTATAAACAGCCTAGCCACTGCACCCCGAAGATGGGACCACTCTTAGATGAGGTGTTTTATGTCGTTTCCTCCAAGCTGTATTATTTAGATAGCATTGTGATGGGCAGTGCTGTGCAAGAGCTTTTTCTGTGTCTGCGATTTTCCTCATAAGAACATGGGAGTGCTCATAGCATGTGAGAGTGCTTATTTTCCTGTGCTAACCAGCTTGGATTAAACCCCTTTTTAAACAGGTTCAGGTAAGTCATGTGTGAAAAATTATTTTCCTTTTCGGCAGTTGAGAAAATGAAAGCTCAGAAACCTCCAGCCTTAGTTCACGCAAGGTTAGTAAGTAGGAGAGCTGGTGCTTAAACTTGGTGTGCCTGATCAAGAAGTCACATCTGCCTCTAGTGGAAAAGCTGGTGGAAAGAACTAGTCGTCGGGAGACTGGATCCATTGACCAGCTAGCACTCTTTAGTCCCAATTTCCTTGTCTATAAAACACGGGTGCCCCCCACCTACCTACACAGAGCTATGAGGACCAAGTGGCAAAATGAGATAATGAATACAAAGACTCTGAAAATTCTAGAAAGTTCCATTTGATTACAGACTTCAAAAAGGCATAGGCCCCACACTCTATTTCCTTGTAATATGTAGCATTTACACATGACAGTTACTTTGAGTTAAGTGCTGCATATGGATTACATCATTTAATCCTCCTGACAGCACAATGGGTTAGAATTACTGTTTTAGTTTGAGATGAGACACTAAGGCTCTGTTCCACAACCAGTACCTGGTGGAAATGAGTTTGAATCCAGAAGATTTGACTCCAGAGCTTGACCTCTTACTGTTTTAAAATGCAGTTATTATTATTATTACAGGTGGTCCCCAATTTACAATGATTCAACTGGACGATTGTTCAACTTTATGTGGTGCAAAAGCGATGCTCATTCGGTAGAAACCGTACTTAACGTACCTCCACACAACCATCCTGTTTCTCACTTTTAGGACAGTATTTGTCAACCCAAATAACTGACTGAGGCCAAAGTCTCAAGCAGTAGAGGTTTATTGAGCCAAATTGAGGAGGCGCCCTGGAAAAACACGAACCGTGGGCTGACCTGTGGCTGTTTTGCTGAAGGGAAGTTGGAAGTTTCCGCAGTTGAAGGCATAGGGAGAGAAAGGGAAAGCCAGGGGAGGGGGGCTGATGAGGCAATATGGTTACATTCTTGGGAGGCCCAGAAAATCTACATTTTACATAAAATCAGGGGGCCCTTAGAAGAGAAAAAGGGCGTGAAGGCAGGATCAATTATGTCTACACAGATGTCCCTGGGTGAATGGAAGAACGTCTGACTCTGATGTCTCCAGTTCTGTTACCTGTAAAGATAAACTCATAATTCGTTATTAGCGTGGAACCAAACAAGCTTTAATGTTAGGTGTCAGACATGGGTACAATTTGCATGTCCTCGCTTATGGGAGGTCAACAAGGAATTTCCTGAAAGAATGATCTGTGGGCCAGTTCTTCACAGGTGCCTGAGGCCTTTACCTTCTCTTAAGCAAAAGGAGTTGGGGGTGTGGCTCTGAGGTTTTGATTTTCTTTTTACATATTCAGTAAATTACATGAGATATTCAACACTTTATTGTAAAATAGGCTTTGTGTTAGATGATTTGCCCACCTGTAGGCTAATGTAAGTGTTCTGAGCATGTTTGAGGTAGGCTAGCCTAAGCTATGAGGTTCAGTAGGTTAGGTGTATTAAATGCATTTTTGAATTACGCTATTTTCAGCTTACAATGGGTTTATCAGAACATAATCACATTGTAAGTTGGGGAGCATGTGTATTCTTAGTGTTACTATTAGGCCAACAGATTAGGAAATGACTGTCATTGAAAAGATACTTTTTTCTAGTCCCCAAAAGGAAGGGCCATGCCATGCCATGCAGAGCCACACAAGGGGGCACCAGGTTGGTCAGGAGTGGGAAGGAGTGAGGGAAGAGCAAGCGTGCACAAGAGCTTTACTGCGGTTTTTGCATGAAGGAATGGGCAGATAAGGCACGCAGGTTTAGGATTGGCTAAATAACTTCATTTGAGTCCCAGGGTGCAGGGACTGTCTCTACTTGTCTGGTCCCTAGCCTTGGGGAGATTATGACAGGGGGCGAGTAGGAGTTCAGTGTGAGAGCTGCAAACAGGAGACAGCTGGCAGCCATGGGCTCTGGATTGTTTGGTTTGTATATAAAAGATGTGCTCACAGAGGAGTCATTTGCTGTCTCTAGGAATTAGCTAGCCCTGGGTCAGCAAGGCCCCACACGCCAGAGCATTAAGAATACGGAAAATGAGAAATACAGTTAATATACTTACTCACTAAACCATACTGCCTATGCCATAGCTGTGATAGTCATTATCATCATCATCAAGAACCATTACGACAATAGCAACGATTTCCTGTTCTTGTCCAAATGTAAGGTCTATGGGGACAGGGACTGTGTAGGATCCAGCACAAGTGACACACAACAGCCCTTGGGACAGACTTGTTGAATGAATGTATGGTTCCATGCCTGCTGGGCCTAGGACTTCATGCACTTGAAGAACATGTAGGTGTAGGTGCTCAGTAAATATTGCTATGTTATTTTTTCTTCATCAGGTAAACAAGAAGGTAACAGGGAGAATACCAAGGAAAAGAGGCTCTCAGCAAGCTTAATAGCTGGGATCTAGACTATGTGCTTACAAAGAGCCCTTCCTAGAGGAACCCAGATAGTTTTCTGATTTCATCTAGTGAAGATCTCTTGACTTTGTCTCCAGAAAATCTATGCTGACCCCTCACTCAACAGTCTGATTTTAATCCTCTTTCTCCAGTGGTCAGTAAGTGTTCCTTATTCAAACATCTGGAAAACACACTCAGAAGATTCTGGCTTTTTTTCATCCTCATATAACTGTTCTCATCTCCAAGGTCATCTCAAGCATCTTTAGTCATTTACATTTATTCATATACTTAAGAGAGTTTAAGTGCACAATGATTTGGAGTGGTCTCATTCACAATTTTCAACTGCCTTCATGGAGGACCTCGAAGAGTCCTGCTTAACACATTTCAGCCACTTATCAGATTTAGTGACTAGATGGCAGGTGGGGGGTTAAGTACAGCTTTAGGGTGTCCTCCTGAGCACTAAGAGAATTCCATGCCGCTGTATCAGGGGAGGAGCAGAAAGGGTCACCCTTTAGCCAGAGACTGTCATGTCCACTTCCTTTTCCAGCCCCATTCCAAAAACATCTCTCCACATTTGTTCAGGGACGACTGTTGCTATGGCTACCGGGTGACAGATGCTTTTTGAATCTGGTATGTGAAGAGCTCTTCCAATTTGGGATCCGACCTGGAACAGGTGGCTATTTTTAGCCACATGCTGCTTAATGTATGCGTTAGAAAAGTCAGCTCTTTGCTTAGTATTTATACATCACTTTCCTCCACACCCCCCCCATTTCATTGCCCAAGTGGCTTAAGGTATTTATAGGAATCTGTATTTACCACTACCACAATGTGAAAGATACAACAAAGACCTCAAGATGCAGGCTATAAATTCTATATTTCCAGTGCAGGATACTCGTAGGGAAGCCAATACAAGCTCTGGGTGGCATGTGTCAGCTTTCTCTTTGACATGAAGGGTTGCCCACTCCAGGGCGACTCTTTTGAGTGTTGGTTTCTCACTTGATGTTTGGAACTGCTGCCACCACCTTGATCAGGGGCTCTCGTGCTGGTCTTGTCCTCTATTTTTGGTAAGTTCTCCATCTCATGTGCCCAAACCTGTGCTATCATTTGTGAAATGATACTTAGGCTTCTGTGTTTATCCCATGTATGTGTGAAGGTGGCATGGTGTAGTGATAAGAGTTTTAGACTTCTCCCACCTCCAAGTTAGCTTGACATTGAACTCTTTATATGACATGGCCCAGAGTTATCTTCCTAAACCTACTCACTTTTTGAACCTCCCAACCCCCCAGCCTGAAATTCCAGGGCATTCTCTAAACATATAGTGTATTTCCACTGGAAATTTCACACATTTTCCAATGCTCATCTCAAACTCAACAGGCGCAATAATTCCCCCAGTGCCATCTCTCCCTACCCCCTGGTTAAAAGCATTCAAACATTCCCTCTTTCCTCTTCCTCATAATATTTCATGAGTAAATGTATTACAGCTTTAAGCACCAAACACACCTCCTGGTGCTGTATTATTTGGGCAGTTCTTAACTTTCTCATGACTCCTGGAAGCTTCATGAAACTAGAGAGGGCAGTTTTTCTCCATGTTGTATCTCTAGTGCCTGATTTGGTGCCTTGCATATAGTAGAAACTCAGGAAGTATTTGTGACATTAAATTGCTATATAAACAAAGTCTTCAGACCAGATTTCTAGTACTGTCTCTGTCCATGACCTTGAACTTTAAGCTTTCCAGATCTCAGTGTCCTTATCTGTAAAAAAAAAGAACAATAATATATATTTCACTTTGCTCACAACTTTACCGTAAAAACTAATCTAGCTTTATCTTACAAATGGCACTTTCTGGGATGAAAACACACGTTGCCCTGGAAATGAGAAAAAAAAAAAAGAAGAGAGAGGAAATACTATAGGAATACTAGGGCTATTCAAGCTACATAGTGGAGCTATAGGAAATACTAGAGCAATTCAAACAGGCTCCCAAGAAGAAAAAGAAAGGAAAAGTGGGGTAGAGGTGAAGGATGAAGAGGAGGTCGAGAAGGAACAGAGGAGGATGAGAGGACAGATAAGGGAATACATTGTGGTCACAAAGCACACAGCCAGTGGGCAGCAGCAAGTCCATAAGAAGGGAAAGCAGATGGACAAGGGTCCCAGCCAAAGCAGAAGAATTGGTCAGAAATGGAACCCATAAATCTACATGCCACGGAAGATTTTGATTCAGATATACTTTGGGCCATTCTTTGAGAAAGATTGAGCCAGATAAATTAATACAAATCAAAACTAAGAAGCATATTGGTTAAGTATTGCTAGAACCAAAAACCCAGAAGCAGGAAAGTAGCAATAGAAGTAAAGTGTTGCATGAAGCCCAAGAAGCAGGGAAGAGAAAAACAAGGCAAAGTTAAGAGAGTGGGGAAAAAAAGACTTGAAGGAGACAAGCTGTTAACCATGTATTGGTAAAGCAAGACTTAAACTAGGTATATATGGAACACGTGGCATAAACGTGCAGAAGGCTAAAGAGAAAAGCTGGATGTAGGCTGATTTTCATTTTTCAAGGCTGAGGATGCATAGAGAAAGTCATTGTTTATCAAGGAGCTGGGTTTACTCTTTGATTCAAAGGTAGTATCTATGCAGGAAAAAGTTTTTATGGCATATACGTGGAACTTTGGACCAATATACATAACTGATCCTGAGACCTGCTGAAATAACCAAGAAGAAAAACAAAGGCAACATAAGACAGAATAGTCTGTGAGATTCAAAACAGTAAGTGATGTAGTAATGGACAAGTAAAGAACACACCACATGGGCAAGGGCCATCATGGTCAGCATGCGCACAGGGCAGACGATCTCAGGACCACGGACAGCTCTGTGCCTGCTCTGTGTCTGGGATGCAGCTGGCCTTGATTGGTCTCACTGTCTGGGTCCCATTTGGGATGTTAAAAGGATCTGCTCGCCCACTGAAGGTATATATCTTTGGATCTGAGGACTAGTTGTTATCTACCTGGTGACCTTTGATAACTGTTCAGAGGTGATATAAGAGGGTGGAAAGAAGTACTGCTGAACTTGAATTCAGGAGGCTTAGGTTTTGCTCTCAGCATAGCCACTTGCTAGCTGGGTAGCCTTGGTGAAGGCAAACTTGGTGAAGCTCAGTTTTCTCCTTTGTAACATAAGGTTAATAACAAGGTTTTGCCTATTCCCTGTAAAGACCTATCAGGAAAATCAAATAGGATTATGCACATGAAAGCACTTTTAAAAATAATCAACCTCTCTCTCATGGGAGAATGAAAGCACTTTTAAACTGTAAGAACCAGTTAAATATGTGCAGTTGATGAAATTAGCTGCCTACAAAATGAATCAAAGGGTTTCACAGGAACTCTGCAGGGTCAGGAGACAGGGGTCATAGGCCAAAGGTGTGTCAGAGCCCAACATCTCCAAAAATAGAAGGTCCTAAAGGGAATGTGGATTTTTAAAAGCTGTGGGAGCTGAGTGGAAAAATGAACAAAAGTGAAAGAGAAGTGGGAAAAGTTAAAAAAAAAAAACTTTACAAGTATTCATGGCTTCCCCAAAAAAAGCAAAAAGGAAAGGGTTGACTATTTTATATAACTATAGATAAAACCTGAAACAAACTAAAATATCAAATAGGTGAAATAAATTTCTTGGAAATTCAAAACTACTTCAATAATATGAGAAGCTCTTTCTGAAATATGTAAGAAAAGAAAAAAACCTCTGTGGCCAAATTGGATCTCCTTTTTATTATTTTTAAAAGCCTCATTTTAGTCTTATTACAAAAAAGAAAAATATGATCATTATAGAAAAAAAATCAGAAGAAATAAACAAGCCAAAAAGATAATAATAAATATTCTCAATTCTTTGAACCCAAAGACAATCTTCCAAACAGCAGTTTTCTAACTTTTCTATGCATATAGAAGGAACCGGATTCACTCGCTTTAACGTGTATGTATGTGTGTGTATGTGTGTGTGGAATCATCATTATACTGTTTGCAATAAGTCTTTTTAAATAATCAATACCACTTCAGGAATATCTCTTCATATAGGTAATAATAAATAAATTTGAGCAACACAATTTTAGTGGTTACATATAATAGTTATTGTATAAATATATCATAATTATTTTATCTTTCCCTTATTGGATATTTAGACTATTTCCAACATTTCTTTCTTGTATACTGTGCTGTAGGGAGTTAGTGTAGTAGTTAAACCTGTGAGTTCTGGTGACAAACTGTCTCAGTTCAGTTTCTAGATTCCGTGTATATTGACCATATATCTCTGGGAAAGTGATTTAATGTCTTTAGGCCTCATTTTTCTAATCCATGGGAGTGGGTTTAATATTAACAATAGTACCAACACCAAATCGATTGTTAGAATTAAGTGAAATAATGTATTGAAAACACTTTATTTATACAATGGCTGGCACATAATAGATACTTAGTAATAATAATAATATTACCAAGTAATAATATCAGGTAACATTTACTAGTAGATTTACATAGTATTAGCATAATACTATGCTAACAATAATATTATCATGGCAATATTACCACTAATAACATTATATTAATAATATATTATTATAGTTATATTAATAATATAATACAGCTAATCTTTGTACTTATCCTTAATTATTTCTAGAAGATAAATTTCCAAAAGTAGAATTTCTGCATCTAAGTGAGGACATAAATATTTCAGGGCAATGCCATATTTTAAATGCAGAGAGAGGAATTCAGTTATCATGCAGAAGAGGGACAAATGTTAAAAATGAAAAGTAACATATAAATGCAAAGACTTAGGATTCGTTGCTATTAAACTAAGCATGAGCAAATCTTAGAAGCCAGCAATCCCACCTCTAGGAAAGTATCTTACAGAAAAAATTGTATCAATATATATGTGCAAGCACATTCATTGCAGTATTATTTGTAACAAAAAAAATTGAAAACAATCTAATTATCTCATTGATAGGAGAATGATTAGATTTATAATGGTACATCCATACAGTGGGATATTACATAGCCATTAAAAAAAAGAAAGTAGAACTACGCATGTTAGCTTTGCAATGAGTTCCTGATAGAATGTGGTGGAAGAAAATGAGTGACAGAGAGGAGGCACAGCATGATCATACTTTATGCAGTAATTTTTAAGGTTAAGGAGTCAAAGCTCATTAGTTACCCGTGTGAGCAATGGAACCAATCTAGATATTGCATATGAAAGGTATTTAAAACTGCAAAGTGCTACACAATTTTTTATCCCAATAATCTGACAAAAGTTCACCAATAGAAAAGTGAGAGAGAAATAAGCTAATAAAAAGGACAGGATATGCACAAACTAGAGGTTGTTACAAAATAAAAGCCATCTCTTCTCTGATCATGGAGTACAGATGTTAAAGTGGTAAAGATGCTTGAGAAATTATCTTATCCAGCACTTTGCCTTTAGGTAAAGTGTGTTTATGCTTGCGTGTAAGTGGAAAGCTGAGGTGCACTGAGCGAAGTGACCAAAAGTCATGTGGCCCATCAGAGTGGGGTAATGACCAGGATTCTCTCCTGATCAAAATGAAATTCTCAAAATCTTGGAAACTTGGCAAGATCAAATAGGGAATACGCAAATTCCTATTGAAACAGGAAGAAATTAAAACTATAAAAAGGATCATTAAGGGGGAAAGAGACATTCTCCCCTTTCAAGATGCCACGAAGAAGTAGGACATGTTAAAAATGCATTAAAAATGCTCAAAGGGAGGCACCAAGCCAAGGACTTTAACAAAATAGCTCTCCTCTTTCTCAGGAGTGATCACTACAGAGCACTTTTTTCCCTGTAAAGGTGAAGAAAATGGAGCAGAAATAGCAAAAATGAAAGAACAAATGAGGAAAGTCTCCATCAACAGGGCCATGGAGATGAATGAAGATAGAGGAAGATAAGAAAAGAGACAATAGCTACAGACAGCCTGGAGGACAGAGAGAAAGACAAAGTGCAGTACGCAGCAGGGGGCAGAGGTCCAGAATGTAGCTTCCTCGCAGAGAGCCACTCCACAGACAGCTCTGCAAATGATCACGGCAGACACCACTGCTCGAGACAGCAGGGCCCTCAGGCTTATGAGAAGGGACATGCTCTTGGGTCCTATAACCTCACAGCTGAGACCACACAATTTCCTACAAATGTAGCAAAGCATGGAAAAACGGTGAAATGACCCACTGGTGCGGTGAAGTGGTGCTAATTTAAAATAATACAGGGATGTTGGGAAGGAAATCAATGGTTGGAGGAGGGGCAGCTTGTGAAAACATTAGGTGGACACAGAATCTCTGCAGCCTTCCTACCCTGGGAGTTTCCACGTCCCTGCTCCAGCTGAGAACCTGACTTCTGCCTACTTCTCTACCTGGGAGGGCCATTAGCAGCACCATGGCTGTCCTCGGAGGATGGATTTTCCTATTTGTTCAGAGAAAAATGATTGACACTTTTCAAATAGAACCTAAAAACAAGACCAAGTATAATTGGGAAAAATAAACCCAACCCCATCCCTAAACACTCAAAATGCAATGATTATTAAAATACATAACTAGAGCTTAGACAGGTGTGGCTGTCACAGCTCAGCGAGCATGCAGGGCACTAGTATTATGTACATCTCAAGTCAGTCTTGTTGAATTTGCGTGAAGTGCATTTGGGAGTGGGTTCATCCCAGCGCTGCTCTACGGACCCGTTGTTCTATACTCATGTCCCAGGCCTAGTCTCACAAAGAGCCTCATAGACCATCTTCCAAGGAGCATCTTGTCCTAAGATGAACTCTTACATGAAAGACAAACTTCTCTACCCCTTGGAAAGCTCATGGCCCCTCCCTGAACAGATTGCTCTCTGTTTTAGTCACAGAATCACCTAAGTTCTTCACTCTTCAAATAACCAGCTCCTGCCACATCCCAAAGTGCTTCAAAGGACCCCATTCTCAGGGGAAAAGTACTAATTTTTTTTTAATTTTGACATCCCTGCTCTTGTACAAGCTAGGATGGTGATCAACTCTAAAACAAAAGAAAGTCCAAGTATGGCTTAAACTAACAAGGGCTTCACATTTCAGGAGGTGGAGAAGTAGGCAGGTCAGGTGGGGCAGTGGCTCAGTCTTCCCACTGGGGACTCAGGCACTCCCTTTCCCTACCTCGAGTTTCGGGCTACTGGCTCACATCTCGGTTGCAGCCTTCTGGGTTCCAAGGTGGCTGCTGTACTTCTAGCTTCACATCCATGTTCAAAGCAGGAAGAAAGGAAAAAGGGGGAAGGACTTTCTCCTTGCAAGGCATAGGAGAATATTTTTATTCAGGATGCTGAGACTCCCCAAGGACTCACACCTACATTTCATTGGCCAGAACTGCATGACATGGTCGAGCCCAGCAGCAAGGAAGCCGGGAGATGCAGAACTGTATTTTCACCTTTGCACCAGGAAAAGGCATGAGAGAAGGTTGTTTAGAACGAATGTTGACAAGCTATCGAATGTTACCTGCCGCAGTGTCCTCTGGTGTCCTGGCATCCATGGGCATTCCCATTCCTATACATACTCTTACACCCGCATCACCAATGAAGAAAACCCAAAGAGTCGTCCAGTTCAACGTCCAGGATGGCTGGCCATCCTGCAGGGCTCCCTGCTGGGGCTGCATGTGCTTCTCGTGACCACAGTCTGTAAGCTGGAAAGACAGCTTATCTGCTCCAATACACCTGATACATAAATGGGAGCGAGAAACCAGATGACTGTAGTGAACACCCCGACTCAAAGAAAGGGAGAAGTGGGAAATGCACATTGCACCACAGAACCCATCGAATCCTGTAGATCACAAAAAGAGAGAACTTTCTGCCCTGGCAGTAAAGTAAAATTCCTAGTCAACCCATCTGGCAGGTCTGCTTTCTGGGAGGAAATTCCTTGTCCATTATTCTCCACTGCTAGATCCTCACCAAAATCCCCCGTGGTGAAGACTATTGATGTGCCTATCGTAAAGATTAGAAAATCAAGGCTCAGAGAGTAACGTCGCCCAAAGTCCAACAGAGTCAGAATCCAAACTCAGACCATCAGACTGCAGAGTGCCTGCTTTCACTGTCTGGCAATAAAGTTTCTACTCTAAGAGCCCAGGAGCTCACTGTGAGGAAGCAAAAAGAAGTCAAAAGTAGGCCAGGTAGGTAACCTGCAGTCCCAGCACTCAGGAGGCCGAGACAGAAGGATTGCTTGAGTCCAGGAGTTCAAGCCCAGCCTGGGCCCACCTGTCTAAAAAAAAAATGAACAAACCAAAAGTCAAAAGCTAAAAATAAAGGAAATCTTTTAAAAGGATCATTTAGAACTAATCTTAGAATCCAAGGCATCTCAACCAATATTTTGGGGCAGAGGTTTCCTTTTATAGGATATAATCAAGGTCGTACAGATGGAGCACCGGCCCCAAAGAGGAGGATGAGTCCAGCATGAGAGGAGCTTGTCCTCCAGGCGGATGCACCTTCTCCTGGACTAAGGAAGGGACAGGTCGAGGATAGGGCCAGCCAAGAGCCATGTAAGCTATCTCAGGGTTGTACCGACTTGCTTCTGTAGTGAAAAGGCAAAATAGGTAAGATTAGAAGCCAAATTCTGATTCTACTATTGCGAAAGTGTCAGGAAGGGAGAGTTTCACTGAGGAGAAAACAGGGTCCAGGTGGCACAGGAGAGACCCACCGGCCCATCTCCAGGTAAGACTTTCAAATGTTCCTCTGCTGCCTGCCCCAGCAGAGTCTCGGTGACCTGCCTTTGCCTTGGACAGCTTAAGAAGGAATCTCAAAAGGGAAATACTGCAAACCCTTACACAGTAGATGCTGGTGTTGAAGGACACCAGTAGATGCTGGAGAGAAGGACATTTAAACATCCTCTTAATTCAGGTTTTCAAGATGAAAAAGTTCTGGAGATTGCTTGCACGACAAGGTGGGTATACTTAACACTACTGAACTGTACACACCTAAAAATGGTTAAGATGATACACTTTATAATATGCTTAGTTTATTGTTAAAAATCTTTAAAGATCTTTAGGAAGCTATAGAAAATTAAAAATGAAGTAGGACAACACAGTACCACCCCAGCGAATGTCTCATCGTTAAGAATTGTGTTGGAGCATCACCATTTAGTTTAGAAGGCGCTTTTACATACCTTCCATTTGAACTTGAAAACCACCTTGATTGGTGAGTACAGAAGATTTCTGTTATTCCCCATTTTATGCATGTGCTAAATGAGACTAGAATGAATGCCTGGTCCAAAGAGGCAAAAGCTGGAATTAAACATAGGTCTTGTGATTCCACAGCCAAGTGTTTTGCTCACAATGCTGCACTCCTAGTTAGTTAGAAAAGGTGTGAAAGGGCAATGGAGAGATTAGACGCTGACATTTGCGGGCACCCATGCCATACCAGGCCCACGGCTTTATGCATCACTATCTGTTTAAGTCCTACTATAAACTTAATGAAATGGATCTACTAGTATCTTGATTTTGGAGTTGAGGGAACTGAAGTTGAGAGAGGTTAGGTAACTTTCCCAAGTCTTCTCAGCTAGAAATGGAAGAGCTGGATTCAAGACAATATAATATCAAAGAGCAGAAAGGCAGCTGCAGGAGGAGGATATAACGAGGAGGTGATTAGTCAAAACCTTATCTTTGTGCCTCTAATTGTCCTCTGGCCCTGAAAGAGTTTGGTGACAGTGGCTGAGCTAGTGTGGGAGGAGGAGGGAAAGAGTCAAGCCACAGGTGCAAAGAACAAATCTTTTGTCAGAGGTAAGCGGAAAAGAGAACAAAAGATTACAATCTTGGAGATGTAGACAGGAAAGCAAGGTTGCAAAAGCCTGTAATTACACTGTCACAAGAACTGGCCAGAGGAGCAAAGCCTGCTTTAGAAAAACAGAGGGAAAAAAAGGAGAAAAGAATTTTTTTTTTTTTGCATGTACTGCATTTATGAGAAAGTGATAGACAATGTTTGTGGAAAATACATGGGTTAAGTGAGGAAAATTATAAAAACATTTAACAGTTAGCTAATTTTTAAACAATTTGAAGTGCTAAGGGATCAAACGAGATAATGCATGGGAAATGCTTAAATTATAAAGTGTTATACAAAAGTGGAGTGGTACTTATTTTTATAGGAGTGTATTTATAATAAAACTAGAAAGACAAAGAAAAGCTCGAGCAAGCGCCTGGGCTGATGCTTCGCCGGGCTTTGCTGCCTCTCTCATTGCCTGGGACTGTCCTTTTTATCTTGCTGAATTACAGCTCTGTTCCACCTCTGGCACTGAGTGCCAATAGCACAGCTGTTCAACAGCTGGCCTGTGTTCACCCCAGGTGGTGGTATGTTAGGAATCACTTGAGCAATTGCTCCACTATGTATTGTTTGGGGTTTGCAAAATCCCATCACGATCCTGCAAGACTAAAGTCACCTCATACCCAAGCTGGGTGGAAGAAACTGACATCATGTGTGAGCGAGATGGGTGCTGGGGATAAAGGAATGCTCTTCGGGGACTCCAGAGGAGTCAGGGACACCTGGGGTTGAGCAGGGATCTTCATT
>CM052437.1:20430847-20493050 GCA_028533085.1 Varecia variegata
AAGGTAAACTCAGCAGGGATCCAGGGCTGAGAGAGTTTGGTGTTGGCATTTATATCAGAGTCAGGCCCAGGCTTACCAAGGGGAGCCAAGCCTTGAATTTTAAAATTATGATGAGGCCTTGCTGTGATTATTTCCAGAGGAAGAGAAAGAAGCAAGACTGCTTTAAACGTTCTTTCTTCTCCCTGCAGAATGTCCCCTGATGTTGGGGAGGGATAGAGCTAAAGCAAGTTCCCGAATGTACAACACTCCCAGAAGGAAGGGTGTAGAGGAGTTAGCAGGCATCTGCCATCCAGGCTTGGCTTTCATTACAGGACAGGGCCTGGGATATGGAGTGGAGGCCCCTTTGTGCTCCTCCCTGGTTGAACCATGTCGGAAGTGCTAAGCTGAATTTTGACAGAAGAGGAGGTCTTCCAGCTGGCAGACAGCTCCAACTCATTGCCACGGCCAGCTCTTCCCATTGTTCCCTTGGGCCTGGTGCTCCCAGCTCCAGAGCTAATCTGGAGTGAGGCAGAGGACAGACATCTATTGTTTATGCTTCACCCGGATCCACCCCCATGTCCCCCTGGGGAACCACCTCTCCATCATTCTCTGCCTTGCATGGTTAGACTTCCACCTCTGAGTTCCAGAAATGTGCACATGACCCAATTCTAATTCTGGGACTTTATTTTAGAATTCTTAGGAAACAGAGGCTCATTTTCAGTTGAATTTGAAGCCGGGAAGAAATAAACAAAAACTGCTGGAAGCTGCCCCTTGGAAACATCTGCCTGAGAGGACTGTCAACTTGCAGTTTAGAGACAGAAAATCACCTGGGTCCAACAGTTTCTGAAGCAAGAGCGACCCTTAGTACCAGTACCTTGGAAATGTATGCACCAACAAATTTCCTTTGTACTAATGAGTTGGATATCTGAACTTCCAAACAAAGGAATCCTCATAATACAAAGAATAGGTCAACAGCTTTAGCCTCAACTTCCATTAAAGCATAGAATTAAATAACAGTTCTTGACCCAGACTTCTCTTCCAACTTCTTCCCAGAGCCTCCCACATGTCAATCATATCCAGGACTCAGTATCTCCTAGGCGTGAGGCATAGATACTGGAGTTACCTCCAACTGCAAGTGATCTCTTCCTCTTTCTGTGTTATCCCAGTCTATCTCCGGATACTCTCCCTCGATTCTGACTCTGTGGCCTACACCCCTAAATTGCTCTGAATTCTCTGATCAAGGGGCTTTGTCTGCCTGTTTGGACTTCCCAGAGCTGGTCTGTACGTGTCCAGGGTCTGAACTTGCCGTGAACTTTGGGCACTCTCCGTCATCCCCTGAAGGGCTTCCAACAGCCAGGTCCATTCTCCATCCTGGGAATAAGGATCTCGAGCCAGACAGACTGAGATCCATCTTACAGACCCTTCTTGACTGTGGTGTGATTCAGACACACATCTGAATGGGGACCCCAAAGGGGACCTACCAGGATAACAAGAAGTCTGGAAACCAGGTCCTCAAAGTCAGATTCAGTGCTGGTGTTTGGCCTGAAAAAGAGAAGGTTAAAGGAGAGACATGATGTCTTTCTGCAAATATTTGTATGATTGTCATATAGGACTAGAGCCAGTGGGCAAATGTCCCAGAGAGATGAATTTGGGGTCAATACAAGGAATTAATTGAAATTGTTTTTATGCACTTGAGAGTTGCCCTTGATTTTAGCAAGAACATCTTTAACATCCTTGTAATGTCTCAAATGCCCCTGGCTGTACAGGTCAATAAATGCTCATGGTTGGATTGTTGGGAATGGAATCTGGGAGGAGTCTGGGAGTCTGGAGCAAACTTGGGGTGACTCTGATACAGTACATCTATTGCCCAGAGCTGGAGAAAACTCCTGAAACTCGGGAGTCTGGGAGTAAGAATCATTGCCTACGAGCAGAGCTCAATTCCAGGGAGCTGAAATATTTCCTCACTTGGGGACAGAGTGGGTTGCCCACTATGCTAAATCAGGAGGGAAATGTGAGCCCAAGTTTAATAATGCTAAATCTATCAAAACCAAACGGACATAGCTCACATCCTGTGGGTAATAAATATCCACAGGTGAAATTTTATGAGGTTTTAAAGGGAACTTTATGAGCTTTGAGGGAGCCTTAGTATAAACTGAAACCAGCCATGGAAAAACAATATAATGTGAACTGTGGAAAGCAGTATCTGAAAATTCCTGTCACCATTACCAAACCAAGGAAACTGTTGGGGGGAAGAAGAAAGGTATGCTAGACTTTCTACATCTCTCTCCTGATTTCTGGTGAGGCGGACTCACCAGCAGCGTTTTTAGCTCCTTGAGAGTAAAGGCTATCGAAGGTTTCCTGTTTCCCACACAGCACCTAGCACAACGTAGGTGCACACGTGTGCACATACTAACACACACGAAAGATTTCCAAGACACGGGGAATAAGGTCTGTGAGTACTCCCACAGGGGTGTACCTCCACAGGAAGTCCTCACTGTTCTGAGGACTTTTCATGTCACAGGGAGGAAAATGGAACTCCGAGTGTTAAGAAAAGTTCCCAAAGACTGATAACTAATAAAGGACTGAGCCTGGATTTGGACGCATATCTCTCTATCCCCAGAGCCCACATCCTTTCACCCACATCTGCAGTTATCAGACTTTTGGATTCACCAACTACTACAGTTTTAAAAGCACACAAGAGAGCCCTGATTGCATTGCTAACATTTTATTGAGGGGATATTGTTAAAAATTGAGAAAGTTATGTTCACAACTGCCCAAAGAGATAGGACATGATCTAGGAATAAATAGAATAAATTGAGCCTTATGAAATATTCCATTCATTTACGCACATGCACGTGTGTGTGCGTTTGTACCTATAAAAACACTGGCATTGGCAGACACCAGACCGGCTCTTGGAACCACTACTCTCTGCCCATGCTTTATCCTCTAGCCCCTGTGGCACCTAGCACAACAGCACAGTGTCCCACCTTAGTAGGTGCTTAAGACTTGCTATTGAATGACTGACACTATTTGCACTTTTCTGTTTGGTCCTCTGAAAAGATTTCAAGGATACGGGCTCTTACCTGGGTCACAGACCTAGGCAACTTGCTTCATGTTGTTTAACCTGGTATTTTGGTTTAGTAAAAACAGGACTTTGCCACGACCTCCTCCTCATTTTCCCTGTAGAAGCAGCAAGATTTCTCCTCCTGGCAGACTCTACCAATACAGCTTCATTTCTTTTCACATGACAGATGCCATCACTGTTCTTCTGGTCTAGACTGTCACTCTCAGGGGTTCTTTAAGAACAAGGTCAGGGAGGACTGTGTGACCCTGAGAGGTGGGCACCTCGGCCTGGGGTTCTATGGTCCAAGAGACCCATGTTCTCGTCCCAGCTCTTCCACTGGGTTACCTTGGGAGACCCTCTCCCCTTCTTTGGATCTCAGCATTTTCACATACACAGGGAGATTGGGCCAAAACATTCAAAGGGTGCTCCCGGCCTTGGCAATCCGCACTTCTCCTCCATCTGGCGGACTCCAGCTCCTCACACATCAGGGCTCCTTTTGTTTGAGAAAAGCAGGAATTTGGGGATGAATTCAATGACAAGCTGGCTCTTGAGGAAGGTTCTGTAATACAATCGTGCAGCTGTTCTGTGATTCTACATGAGTGTAGGATCACTTCAGGGTGGAATGTCAAAGTTTACCAGACATTATCTTGGACCAATTCTCCTTTTTCCATGAGACCAAACCATTATCCTCAAAAGCATTACTAATTGTGCACATCCACCAGATGCTGGAAGGCCCTGGCTGGGAAGCAGAGGACCCATGCCGGCGATTCATCTGCCTTAGGGTTTCTCCTTGGCCGAGCTTGTGCTGGAGGGCTGGCGAGAGGCCAGGCTATGCCCCAGATAAATGACTTGTCAAGTCCCCAGCCGTGGCCCTGGAGGTGCTCGCGTCCCCACTCAGCCCTCCATTTATCTTTACGGCAGTGGAACCAGCCACCCTGGAAACCTGCCTCGCTGAGGGAAAGGCTAAGTTACAGGGCCCAAGTTAAAAAAATTTTTTTTGAAAAGACAGTCTTGCCTTTAATTTTAGAATAGTTACTCTCTGGCCCCCATCAGAACAGGGCTATTTGGATGTCATCTAGAGACAGAGAAGAAAAGGAGAGAGCTAGCAAACGGGGCTGCCTGCTGCATCGACTCTGGTTGGTTTTGCACATACAGATCAAAAGCTTCCTGAGCAGTTATCCCTCAGCGAGGGGAGACTCCTACAAACACAGAGGACTTCGCAGAAGCAAGCGCTCCCTGCATGTAGGTGCATTGCATTGATCAGGACTGACAATTTCTGGTAACCGCATCAACATCCTGAACATGAGCCCTGGCTCCATTCTGGAAACATCCAGCATGGTCCCCTAGGATCTATGAGCCATCTTAACCTGTAGTGGTCAAGTTCCCCAGACTCTTGGAAATCATGTGGTCACCCTTCCTGACACAGGTAACAGGGTAGAGGGGTTCCTGTCTGCATGTCTCCTTCCCTTTGGTGACACCTTACTATGATTGCCCCTGGAGATCCCTATAAGAGCTACAGAAAATAAAGAAAGTGAAAGTCTTGGAGAAGGGGCAAGACCAAGAAGGCAGAGATACAAAGAGTCATGTGTCCAGACAAGAAATACTGAGAAGGACAAAATGAGTATGAGTTGACTCGGGAAAGGCCTTCAGGAAGTAGACACAGAAGAAATTTGGAGAGTAAGTGATAACACAGAGATCCTCAGGGGAGCTGACCTGGGAGAAGGGATGCCCCAAAACTGGGGACACCCTTCTGAAGAAAGGTCTGTGAGTGAGAGAATGGAAAGAATACTGCTCAGGTGGTTAGGGGACCTTCTGGAGTCAAGTCCGATCTGACCTCTCTTGAAGCCCATAGAGCCCAGAGACAAGGGTCCCCACTTGCTCAGTGGTCAGAGATGCAAGAGGGAACAAGCCATGTCCAAGGGCAGTTCGAAGAGGAGAGGGAGGGAGGGAGGTCTGACGAGGGGCTCTTGAGTAGAGATTAAGGGAGACTCCAACCGCCAAGATGGGGTCCAGGCCCTGCAAGAAAGAGCACTTGTGACTGTTACAAGGGGTTGTGTGGGAAGAGTAATGACATTGAAAGGCAGAGGGAAGACTTCTGTCCAGCAACTGCTGGAGCCATCTCACCACTGACCTTATGACCTGACGGGCTGTTCTCTTCCTCCTGTCTGCTGATTCCTCCACCTTTGAATACAAAAGTGTGTCAGCATCACAGAATTAGAGACCATCCTCCTCATTTGACCAATGAGGACACCTAAGGTCACAAGAGCTGGTGGTAGACTCCCAGCTGGAGCCTGGGTCTCCTTCCCAAGCCCAAATTCCTTCCACACTTTCAGTCTCTGGTACCCAGAGGGTGAGTCACTGGGGTGATGCATCTCTGTGCCCCATTTTTGGAATTTGAGTGTTTCCCCTGGTGTCACCTGTCTTTCTGCCCTGGAGAGTCTCCTGTCTCGGCCTCCTGCTCACATGAACCTATGTCTTCTCCAGCTGTAGCATTTCTGTGTCCCCTGGGCTTATGAGTGCATACCAGCATCTGCCAGCTACCATGGGCCTGTCTGTGGCCATCATTCACCTTTCAGGGCAGGTATGTCCTAGGAAGGGAGACGTACAGGGGAGCTGGGTGACATGGCCAGCAGGCAGCCGCTCAGACCCGTCCCCAGGGTCCTTACACAGCTATGACACATGACCTCAGATGGAAGTAAGGATCATGCTGGTTATGTTCTGCCCCAGCCAAACAAGGACACTCTCTCGGAACTGGGGAATCATGGGTTTCTCAGACTTCTGATTATTTATTGATTCACTGCTTACCCCAGAAGCTTCTGTCATTTTGTTTGAGAACAGGTTAAAAGAGATCTGTTAGAGGAAGTCAAAAAGGTCATTTAACACAGGTTCCATTAAACCAAGATCCCATACTTACCCAAGCAGAAAAATAAAAATGGGACAGGGACGAGAAGCCAGGCTTCCCCAGCAGCCCTGGTTTCTGTCCGACGGGGGCCAGCTCCAAAGAGTCATGGGCTCCCCAGGGGCCTGTGAGCTGAGATGGAACCATCGCCGAGAAAGGCTGTAAGAAATGGTCTTTCTCAAGGCCCAGTGTGAGGGCTTTGCCCAAACCTCCAGAGTCCAGAGTCTGCATCCTTTGTTCTTTAAAAGGTGAGTGGCTCTAGTTCTCTGGCCTGGACGCTCTGGGTGCAATTCAATTTTGTTCAAACCAAAAAGCACTTATCAGAAAGAAACCTCCTGTGCTCCAGCCACCATGATTGGGGCCTAGGGGGGTGGGAAGGTGAGCTGGCATGGTCCTTGGCTTCACAGAACTTAGAGCAAGGTCAAGAGAAGCCGCACTGCCTACGATATGGGAAGTCTTAAAATAAGTTTCCCAAAATGCTTGCCCACGTGTCTGATTCCAGCGGGTATCAGAGCCACTCTCCGGTGGAAGCAGGAGTCATTAAGTTATCTGTCTGGGTCCCTTCCATTTTCCATTCTACCGTCATTCATCGAGTGGCTGCCCAGAGCCAAGTGCTGAGCTGAGGCTGGTTCCTGACCTCGGGAGACGTTCCTGGCCCACTTGTCTGGTGGAGTCAGGGTGGGGACATATCTGTGCAGCCTGTGCCTCCGCACGTCCTTAGCATCCCCTGGGGAGGCACAGGATGCTTCTCTCCATTCTCTTTGTCTAAGGCTTGGCTTTCCTTAATGTCAGTGGATGGGGGTGTTGAATGGACCCCCAGGGAGGCTTTAAAGATTGAAAGTCAGCCCTGGCCAGGCCCCCACCGGATGGTGAGAGAGCACAGGAGGAAACAAAAGTGCTTGTGTTAACAGAATGTCATTTCCCAACATGATTCAGGCCCCGACGCTGAGGCAGGAAAAGGAGAGCAAATGCCTTGCCATTCATCACATCGGACACGGTTATTTTTAGAGCAGCACCAGCTCAGCGCTGGGCTCCAAGGACCCTGCCGTGGAAGGAAATGAGGCTGGGCTGATGGAGTCAGTCGAGAGTGGAAATCTTGCGGGCATGCGTGCGTGCGGGAGTATGTGGGGGGTGTGGAAGGAGAGGGGCTAGGCAGCCTTTCCCCCAGATTGCAAGACTCTGAGCCTGGCCCCTTGTGTGAGCAAGAAGAAGGAAATTGAATGTGGAAGAAATCATCTAGACCATGAAAAGGAAATTTTTTCATTTGCAGAAACATGGATGGATCTGGAGGACATTATTTTAAGTGAAATAAACCAAGCACAGAAAGACAGATATTGGATTTTCACACTCATATATGGGACCTAAAAAACAAAATGATCTCAAGGAGGTAGTGAATAGAATGGTGGCTCCTAGAGATTGGTAAGGGGGGTGGGAAGGGGCAATGAAGAGGTGTTGGTGAAGGGGTAATTCTGTTAAATAGAAGGAAAAAGTTCTAGTGTTCAATAGTGCAATAGGGCAACTATAGTTAACAATAATTTATTATATTTCAAAATAGCTAGAAGTTCTCAAATGTTCCCAACATAAAGCAATGATAAATGTTTCAGGTGAATCATGTCCCAATTACCCTGATTTGATCATTATGTGTTATATGCTTGTATCAAAATATAACTTGTACTCCATGAATATGTACAACTATTACGTATCAACAAAAAATTTAAAAAAATAAATACATCATCTAGGGAATGGTTAGTAGAAAAGAAAGACCTGGAACTGAAGGGGGACCTTGGCTTAGGAAGGGCCCCCTCGCTGCCTGCTCTGGTCTGCCCTGCCCATTCACGTGTCCACAGGCACTCCCTGCAGCCAGGGCAAAGCAGCCTAGTCCTAGATTCAGTAGGACCTTGGCCGATGGCAAAGGCTCTTGGCTTCACTACCACAGCCTTGAAAACACCTGGCCAGCACGAAGGTCTCCATGCCCGGGTGTCAATGGTGAGCTGGCACCTAAGAGGTGAGTCCTGGCCCATCACACCTACAGTCCCTTTCCTAAAAGGAAAGTCTCATCTGAGCATGGAAAGAGGGACAGAGAAGAAGTTTCCCTTCTTCCCCCTACTCCCCCCATTTCTGGCCTTCTCGCCTCTCTCTACCAACTGAGGGAAAAGGGAGGCCTGAGGTTCAACGCAGCACCGAGGCAAGATCGGGCTCAGGATGTGGTCCCAGGCAGCCCTTCTTCCCAATTCTTCCTTCTCTCCTTTCATCTTAAATACCACGCCCTCCTGACTCCTACCTCTGGCGATTTCTTGACCCTATAAAAGATGCATAAACCGCCCGGCCTGAGCCTAACAACATGAAGCGGCCACAGCCCGGGATGGAGCAAAGGCCCTGTTCTTTCTCTCAAGCCTTTGTAGGTGTGGTCTATGGAAAAGTCGTTTATACTACATGAGTCTTTAAAGGCCTCAGAGTTGATTCACTTTCCATTAATAGCTCAACTGTCCCTGAGGTTCTGGCCAGTTTTAAACCTTCTTACTGGCAAGGAGGGCTTAGATGACTTCCTGTGCAGTCACGGGAGGTGTTCCCATAAGCCAAGGATGTGGACAAAGCGTCCCACAGCAGCAGGTCACTGCTGCTCCTCCAGGAAAGCAGCAAAGGCTCATGTGAGGCTTGTTGGGGCCCAGCATGTTCCCAAGGAGGAGCCTCTCTGCTGCCCCGTCGGCACCCAGGATGGAGGGCTTACCTGCTTTGCACCGCAGCCTGGGGTGGTGAAGGGATGACGGAGGAATAAAGGCGGAGAGCTCCGGTTCATTTGTTTTTACCACTGTCTTTTCTTCCGAAGAGTTATCAGTTATCACAAACAAGGGCTGTGCACTCATCATTCAGGCGGAAGCAGGCAGGCGAGGAGGAAGCAGGATTGCTTGGGAATTCTGGTGCCCCAATCCCAGCTCTGCCACCAACTGACATCCATCGTGACATTGAATCAACCACCCACCTCTCTGGACAAAAAAGGAATGGCTTGAGTGACCTTGAAGTTCCTTTCCAAAGTACCACAAAACAACTTTACCTAGGGAGGTGGGGCTTCTAGAAAAGTGCTCCCTGGAGAAGTTAGTCCTCATGCTGCTGGTGGAAGCTAACATAGTAGAATAGTACTGGCCAACAGTTATTGATCTCTTACCAAATGCCGGGCACTGTGCACATCTCACCACCAGCCCTCACGAGAACCCTGAGTGGTGGGTATTATTTGCCCATTGTATAGATGAAAGAACTGAGGATCAAAGAGATTCAACCAATTGCTCGAGGTCATAAGTGGCAAAGGCAGGCTTAAACCTCCATCTTTCCGATGCCAAAGCCCATGTGCTTCCTGCCAGACCATATCACCTCTCAATGGATTAAGCAGCACAATGCCTGTTTGGTTTTCTTTATTAAGCATCCTTTTTAAAGTCTGTACTTTATTTTTCCTTCCCGTAACAGTATTTATTGCTGTAAAAGAGCTGCAATTCCCTACCTTGAGCTGTGCTGGGAAAAATAAGGAATAATGTTGATAAAGCACCTGGCCCATATGCCACCAAATCAGAGTACTTTGCGAGTCACGACCAGATGATCTCATCTGAAAGCCTCTGTCTGTGTGTGCTGGGTGCTTGCAGTAGAGTAGGGTGAGTCAGACCAGCCCACTTCTTTTCCAAGCACCTGAAACCAACCAATTTCCTGCCCTTCTTTCCTTTGAAGGCCTCTGTTGGGTTGTGCTTGGATGTCCCTGGGAGGGTCATATTGTTTGACCAGGTCCATCCTGAGGTTTGGGGTACGGTAGGTGGAGGCACCAGTATATGGTTCATTCTCTGTTAAACTTTCTCCCTTTCTCTCTGGCTCACCTTATTCCAAAACCCATTACCCACCTGGCATCGGGAACTTCTCAGTCCCTTTCTCTTCTCTCCAATCGCTCTCCCTTGTGTCTGTTTACCCTTCTCCCTCTGATCTCTGTGCCTTCCATTCTTCCTTCTCCTTGATGACTGGGTGTCTGACACCTGGGAGACATGCGACATTATACACACATCAGAGTGAAATCACCTTCCCATAGGCTACAGCAACCTTTGTGATACCGCAGTACCAGGTGTGGGGACCCTGGGGGGCTGATACATAAGACATTCTACTTGATGCCCAGCATGGTCTGGAGTGGAAAGAACTGCATCGTTACGAAATTGTCTGACACATTGCAGGTCCTGGACACAGCCTTCAGCCAGAGGGTTCGAGCAGAGACTTTGGCCTGCAGTAGGTGACTATGGGAGTTCATGTTCCTGCTCTTTTTCCTCCTCACTGGTACCTGAGTTAAGCATGGGGTTCTTTGGTCATAGGGACAAACAATGGAGTCTCAGAGACATGGGACATTGGCAGCATTCCAGAATAATCGGGCACTCTTCTCCTGTCTCCATTCATAACAGGTCTACTTTAGAGAAACCTTGCAAATAAGCTTCCCAAACTTACCAGCCTCAAAGACTTGTGCCAGTGTCCTCTAGGCCCAGGAAACTCCAGGGTGAAAAGGGAAGTGGGCACCCTTCACTATATGCTCAGCACAGGTGGCTTCTTGCTCTTGGCAGGTGGGCGAATGGCAACTGAAAAGGATTGTTGAAATAAGGAGAGGTGGTATCTAGACACATTTGTCTGTGGGTTGAAAGGCTCTCATCTTAGTCCCACCTCCCCCTCTGACTCTCAAAATGACCCTTGACACTGTCTTCTTTTGCTGTGCCTTGGTTTCCACATTTGTAAGATAGGTTTATCACGAGCAGAAACCAATACATAATTGGAAGGAGAAAATGCTATGTAAATAATATTAGAGATTCGCCTGCTGTTTGCCTGACAGCAGTTCACTTGGAAGGTTCAAGATCCTTTTGATCTTAGATGAGAGGGACCAGCTGCTGGGAGACGGAGTCTGATTTAATCCAGAGTTAACCTTCCAGAAGATCTTTGTAGATAATTTGTGATGCTTCTTTGTAGTCGAAATCCAGGACAAAGGTGCAGAATATGATTTGTGGAATCCGTCACAGCCATAAGCTGTCATTTCTGACCAAACCATTTTCTTCTTTCTGTGCCGTTTAAGTTTCCCACATATGTGTTCTGTATGGACTCAGGGAACAGTTCCATCTGGACAGGTACTTATGACCCCACAAAGCCCTCCTATCCTGACGATTGAAGCAAAAATAAGAAATAATAGCTTCATATATGAGAAGCTATGCAAAATTCAGAATGGAAAGTATTTCCAGCATTTTCGACTCCCTACTTGGAGAGGCGTTGAGATAAGGTGGCACGACAGAGTCCATGTGGACACGGGCTAATTTGGGGAGGGGGTGGTCACAAAACAACTTACTGGACCACATACAACTGTCTCCCTGCAATCCTCCCTCACGTCTCCACAGCCAGATTGGAGCAGCCTGTGGAAAAAATTCCTGTCTATTTTCAGCAACAGATAAAAGCATTCAGATTATGCAGTACAAATCTCAGCCTGAAAGCAGCTGGAAAAATCTGTTTCTTGCCACTGTCACTGACCCCCCTGACCCTTCCAAGTAATGACATTCAGGCCCACTTCCCCTCCTCCCTGCACACCCCCTCCCAGCGCCGACTGACCCGTCCACTGCACATCTGGTCCTTGTCTACACTGTCAGAGCTTTCATCCCTCAGAGAACTGGAGCTAGTGGAACAGGAGTTGAGTTTTCTTGGGTTTGAAAAAAAAATCTCAACTGGTTCAAGGATAAGTCAGTGTTAAATCCATGTCTCTTTTTCTCTGGATTTTCAGGGAGCACATTTACAATGCTGCCTGGTCATCTGTGCTCTACTCAGGGGTCCCAGGACAGGGCACCCAGCCTCGGGCAGGCACACAGGCCTCATTTGCTAAGATCCACTCCAGGGGGAAAACATTCTACCCTGAGTAGAACTGCCTGAGACCAGATGTCTCCCTGTCCTGATCTCTCGTAAGCATATGAGGTTTGGGGACGCTGAATAGCTCATCAGAGTGGATCTCTGGTGCGGGGGATTATTTCTGGCTTTAAGGAAAAGCCTGTTCAGGGACATCTCCACTGTCCAGCGCACTCATGTTTGCAATGAATCGGTTATGCTCTGAAGATACGAAACTGTAAACACAATAAAACAGGCTTATGCTTAGTGTGTTGGGGAGCAAATGTCAGTCTGACACACTTGGGAGGATCACTCCATTAGCTTTTCATCTGGGAGGCATTAGGGGCCTGGGGCTCAATACTGAAAATGCATCTTTCCTTCCAGAATTCTTCCTGCTTAGCATTCCTCACTGAACAATTCATTAGGCACCAAACTCCTCCTACAGAAGCCCTGGTCTCCCCACCCCTCCTCAAGGCAATGGGTTCACACTCCACATGGAAGCCAAATACAGCCAGCTGCCAAAGGGGCCAGATGGGATAACTCTTCCCGGGAGAGTGGGTTGGGTCTCTTTTCCTCCTCCCTGGTTTCCTCCTCCGTCAAGCAAGAGCCTTCTCAAGAGGGAACAAGGCCTGTCTGTCTGGCAGGTGGATGGAGGCAGTCTTTGCAGCAAAGGGGGTCCCCAGAGTGGAAGTGGAGAGGCAGTGTAGGAGCAGGGCCACCTGCCAAATATGTTCCAGGTGTTGAGACAACCACAAGAAGAATGTGGACAGAGCAAGGGAACTTAGGAGACCCTGCCAAACCCCACCAAGGCTTGAGAACCATGTTTCTGTTCCTCTGCTTTTACAACAAAGGCTCGTATTCTATGAGATAAGGACCAAGGATCAATGTGGATAACGTTTCTGATATTTAATAAAAAGCAGGGACACAGTGCTAGAAGGAGAGAGAACCCACAGCTCAAATAATACCATCCAGTAACGTCAATATCTTTGGATCGTTTATCCACCTCCAGACCCTTGCTCAAGCTGGTCCCGCTGCCTGGAATGCTCCTCCGCACCTTCTCCACCTGTCAAACTCCTACTCATCCTTAAAAGCCCAGTTCAAATGTCTACAAAAACCTTCCCATATTCCTTCAGTCAGAATAAACCACTTCATCTTTTGGGCTCCAGCAGAACCATCTCTCTCCACTGGGCATTTGCTGTCTTCTGGCTTGTGTTCTAGTTAGTGCAGGGTGCGTCTGTGTCCTCCAACAGGGCGTGAGCACCTTGCGGCAGAGCTTATGTCTTATTCATATTTCTTCCCACCATTCCCAGCCAAAAACCTAGCTGAAAAAGTGCCTCTCAGATCGCATCATATCACTATGGCCACAGTGGCGTCCCAAATGCTAGCTTAAGTCCACTGCAGTGGAGTGTGACGGATTCTCCTCATCCTTTTCTTTTTTTGAGATGAATTTCACATAACATAAATTTTGCCATTTTAGCCATTTTAAAGTGTACAGTTCAGTGGTTTTTAATGTATTCACAATGTTGTACTGCCATCATTACTATCTAATTCCAGAACATTTTCATCACACCAAAAAGAAACCCTGTGCCCGTTAAGAACTTCATCTGCACTTCCACTGCCCCCAGCCCCAGCCCACTTCCTGTCTCTATGGATCTGCCTATTCTGGGCATTTCATATAAATGGAATTAATACAGTATGTGGCCTTTTGTGTCTGGCTTCTTTCACTCCACATAATGTTTGTAAGTTTCGTCTGTGTTGCAGCATGTATCAGTACTTCATTTATTTTTATGGTTGAGTAATATTCCATTGTATGAATATACTACATTTTCTTCATACATTCATTAGTTGATGAACATTTGGGTTGCTTCCACTTTGGGACTATTTTGAATAATGCTGCCATGAACATTCACGCACAAGTTCTCGCATGGACATATGTTTTCAATTCTCTTGTGTATATACTTAGGAGTGGAAGTGTTGGGTTATTGCGAATGCTATGTTTAGCTTTTTGAGGAACTGCCAAACTGTTTTCCACAGCAGCTGTGCCATTTTACATTCTCACTAGCAATGTATGATGGTTCTAATTTATTTACATCCTCACCAATTCTTGTGATTTTGTTGACTTATTTTTTATTTTTATTATACATATCCTAATGGGTGTGAGGTACCATCTAATTTTAATTTTGAATTGCATTTTTCCCCCAATGACTAATGATGTTGAGAATATTTTCATGTGTTGGGTGACCATTTGTATATCTTCTTTGGAGAAATGCCTATACCAGTAATTTGCATATTTCTAAATTGTGTTGTGTATCTTTTTTTTGTTGAGTTGTAAGAGTTATTTCTATAT
The DNA here is from genome assembly GCA_028533085.1 of Varecia variegata. NCBI lineage: Eukaryota > Metazoa > Chordata > Mammalia > Primates > Lemuridae > Varecia > Varecia variegata. Next base: position 20,445,008 of record CM052437.1, read on the forward strand.
TCTGGCTACTAGACCCTTGTCAGATATATGATCTGCACATATTTTCTCCCATTCTGTAAGTTGCTTTTCACCTTTTTGATAGTGGTCTTTGATACCCCAAATCTTTAAGTCTGATGAAATCCAATTTATCTATTTTCTCTTTTTTTGTGTGTGTTTTGATGTTATATCTAAGAAACCATTGCCTAATCCAAGGTCATGAAGATTTATTTTTTTTTTTCATTTTTTTAGCTAAAGAGGCCAAGAATATATCTATGAATATCTATGTTTGCTTCTTAGATTTTTATAGTTTTAGTTCTTATATTTATGTCTTTCATGTATTTGAGTTATTTTTGTATATGTTTTGAGGTGCAGGGTTCAAATTCATTCTGTTGTATATGGATATCCAGTTATACTAGCACCAATTGTTGAAAACACTCTTCTTTCTCCATTGAATGGAGAAAGACCATTGAATGGTCTGGGCACTCTTGTTGGTAATCAATTCCTTATTCCTTTTTTTAAACTGTTACCTTCTTTAATTTATCCCTTAAAACAGTCATTGGTTCATTCATTGGATATGGAAAACTTGATAAAACCAAGATTTTTTTTTAATGTAGCAATTGCATCAACCTGACTTCTTCCTACATACCTCAGAATCCATCCAGGAAAAGTAAACAATAGCCAAGTATTTTCACAAATGGAAATCTCTTGGACTTTTAAATGAAAGATAGTTAGAAGGTAAATTTTGTGGATTGTGTTTTGGTAAGCAGAGCACATGAACAGATAGGAGAAAGAGAGCTGACTTTGCAGGCCTCCACAAATGGGTCCATCTTGTCAGAATCCACCACAAGTTAAGCAAAAATGAGAGTCATCATTGTGTGGGAGGGGTTGCTCAGCACTGACAGTGGGAGCAACTTTGGAGAAATTCTCTCCCCTCCCTGCCCCTGCTTCAATCCAGCGGGCTGGAGACTGGTGAGACAGGGATGGGAAATGTGAATGTGGAGTTAGAGATGAAGGTATAGCAAGGGCAAATATTAATACATGTAGGGAGAATAGAGAAGTAACAAGAAACAGCAGAAGGACCAAGGAAAACAGGAATGGAAAAGTGGACCAAGAATTGGGAAGAACAGATGTGCTGTTTGAGAGAGGAGCTTTTCTAACAGAACTGCATGATTAAAAGGACTGAAAGGAGTGGATCCAGGTCTCAGACACTAAAATAGCTTCTTTTTCAAAAGCACCAGGGGGCTGAAAGGAAGTTCTCCTTAAGCCCACTGTACTTGCTGTCTCACGGGCTGGTCTTGGCTAACACTGTCCCCTTTGTCTCAAGCATCCTCCAGCCCTTCCCCTCTGACCCCACCCTCCCCAACCCCACCTCACCCTTCTTTATCTAGCTGTCCCCCACTCACTCTCCAAATTTCCAGATTGGACCAGCACCTTCTTTATGTTTCCTAGAGTGTGATGCCAGACGTCAGACTTAGGACTTAGTACTTTTACATAGGAAAACATTTTGGTTTAAGGTGTATTTTTCCACTGGATAGCAGGTTCCTTGAGACTGTGTCTTATTCATCTTTGTAAGCCATGGGCCTGGAACAGTGTGTGGCACTAAAAGACTGCTGAGCTGACTTGCAGGTACACGTAGGGTCAACCTACTGAAAAAAACAGTGGCCAAGGGTTGGCCCTAAGAAAGAAACTAGAAGATAGAAAAGAAGAGGAATGAGAGAAAGCAAGATTATTCTTTCTTCTTGTATATTTGCATGACTGAGACTAGGTACTTGTAAACAGCTGGTCTGAGCTTTCTTGTCACTATTGTGAGGCAGCAGAGCACGATACAAGGGTGGCTGCATGTGCTGTTCTCAAGCAGGCACTGTGGGGCCAAGCGGGGTACTGCTATAGAACAGAAATAGGCAATCTGGGAGTCTTGAAGTGATGGGAATGAAACATTTCCTTCCTTGTTTTTTGTCCCACCCTTTTTAAAGACAAGTTCTAACTCTATCACCCAGGCTGGAGTGCAGTGGTGTCATCACAGCTCCCTGTAACCTCAAACTCCTGGGCTCAAGCAATCCTCCTGCATCAGCCTCCTGAGTAGCTGGAACTACAGGTGCACACCACCACGCCCGGCTATTTTTTTTATTTTTTGTAGAGACAGGGTCTTGTTATGTTGCCCAGACTGGTCTTGAACCCCTAGTCTCAAGCAATCCTCCTGCCTTGGCTTCCCAAAGTGCTAGGATTCCAGGCGTGAGCCACCACACCCGGCCTCCTTCCTTGCTGGCTGCCAGGGTAGTGGCAACACAAATGGCATACAAATGGCCAATAAGTTTATAAAAAAATGTTCAACATCACTAACCATCAAGGAAATGCAAATTAAAACCACAATAAGATATCATCTCACTCCTGCTAGCATGGCTATTATGAAAAAGATGAAAGATAGTAAATGTTGGTGAGGATGTGGAGCAAAGGGCACCCTTGTACCCTTGGTACGAAGGTAAATTAATACAGCCATTATGGAAAACTATATAGAGGTTCCTTAAAAAGTGAGAAATAGAACTGGCATATGATCCAGCTGGATGTGTAGCCAAATGAAATGAAATCAGTGTGTAGATGAGATATCTGTACTCACATGTTCTCTGCAGAGTTATTCACAATCCCTCAGATGTGGGATCAATCTAAGTGTCCATCAACAAATGAATGGATAAAGAAAATGTAGTTTATACCCACAATGGAATACCATACCACCATAAAAAGAAGAAAATTCTGTCACTTATGACAACATGGATGAAGCCAGAGGACATTATGTTTAGTGAAATTAGCCAGGTACAGGACAACAAATATCACATGATCTCAGTTATATGTGGTGTGTAAAAAAGTCAAAACTTACAGAAACAGAGACTAAAATGGTGGTACCAAAGGCAGAGAAGGTGGAGAAATTGGGGAGATGTTGGTCAAAGGACATAAAATTTCAGTTAGAAGGAGTAAGTTCAAGAAATCTATTCTATTTCATGGTGACTACAGTTAATAACAATATATTGTATCCTTGAAAGTCGCTAAGAGAGTAGATTTTAAGTGTTCTCACCACAAAAAAAATACGTATGTGAAGTAATGTATATGTTAAATAGCTTGATTTAGCCATCCCACAATGTATAAGCATATAAAAACATCATGTTGTATACCATAGATATACATAATTTTTACTTGTCAATCAAAAAATTAAAACAAAAAAATATTTTTTCAAATCAATATAGCACAATTTAAACATTTTTTATTAAAAATAATCTCAATACCCTGATACAAATATTTTCATACTTTTGCACATTTTCCTCTGGTTTTTTAAAAATATATAACTCACTCTATATAATTACAATCATTGTACTAATACAATATTAAATTCCATATTTTAATTTTTATTATTTTGTCACAAACATTTTTTATTTTTCAACCTTTTAAATCATTATTTTAATACCTGCATGGTATTCTTAAGGTTTCATAATTATCATATTTTTTTTCTTGTGGCCCTTTTGTTGAGCTTTTGTTATCAATTTTGACTATTAAACAAAACAAACAATGTCAATCATATAACTTTTTTGTTGTTGATTTCTTCTTTAGAATACACTCCTAGGAGAGCAATATCAAGTTCAAAGAGTGTGAATATTCTTGTGGGTTTTGATATGCATTGTCATTTTATTTTCCAAATAGGCTATAAGAATTTACACTGCCATCAGTAATATATGGCTCTCAAGTCACCCACAACCTGATCATCATTGGATGTCACATTTTATTTTAACTTCTCCTGGTTTAACAATGTAAATTGATGCTTCAATATTGCTTTAATCTACATTGATTTAATTATAAGATAAACTTTTTTCTTGAGTTTATAGGCAATCTAAATAGTTTCTTTTTGTAAATTACTTCATCTTGTTTCTTATTCATCTATAGAGATATTAATGTTTCATTTAATATTTTTAATGAGTAATTAATAAAGTATCAGTATATACTCTTTGCCATGATCAATAAAGCTATTTCTCCAGCCTTCTGTAGGTATTTTGTATTAGAGTTACCGGTTTTCATTATTTGAAAGCTCTTAAAATACTTATAGGTGCCTGCCAATCTTGGTGATTGCTTCTGTTGCTTCAAAATTGAGAAGCTGTAGCTGGGCATGGTGGCTCATGCCGGTAATCCCAGGACTGTAATCCCAGCAACTCTGGAGGCTGAGGCAGGAGGATCGCTTGCTTGAGGCCAGGAGCTCCACACCAGCCCAGGAAACATAGTGAGACGCCATCTCTAAAAAAAAAAGAGAGAGAAAAAAAGAAAGAAAGAATTAACCAGTCGTGGTGGCACACACTTGTAGTCCCAGCTACTCTGGAGGCTGAAGTAGGAGGATTGTTCAGGTGCTTGAGCCCAGGACTTCGAGGCTGCAGTGAGCTCTGATGATGCCACTGCACTCTAGCCTGTGTGACAGAGCAAGATCCCTTCTCTAAAAAGAAAACCAAAAAAAAAAATTGAGAAGCTATTTCTTCATTGATCTGTCAAAACCTCTATGCTGATTTTTTATACTTTAGGCCTATAATTTATCTATTTATACATAATTCTTAGCCCAATTGGCATTTCCATTATGATATGATATAAAGTATTAATATAAATAAATCATTTGCCAAATTTATGACCAGTGATACCCAGCGTTGTTATTAAATAATCTTACTCTTTTATGTATCACATTTTAAATTTGTATAGTGAGATTGGGTTCTGGATTCCCTTCTTTTCTGTATTGATGTATTTTCCTTTTTTTATGATAAGAATCACCTGTTTTAATTATTTCTGTTTATTTTCCTTGATATCTCTGGTGTTGACTATATTGACTGGCATGTTATATGTGTTCAATTAATCTTTATTGACTCACATTAAATTTACAATTTATACAAATGCCTGCCTGTCACGTTTCAATCTCAAGTACTTTTTAATTTAAAAAAATCAATTTCCATCTCTCTCTCTCTTTTTACTGGCTGATTGAGTCACACTTAAGGATCTTTTTCCCTATTGTTTCCAGAGCATCACTATTCCTTCTTACCTTCATTTCTTGACAGGTTCTTTTTTTTTTTTTTGAGACAGGGTCTTTCTCTGTTGCCCAGGCTAGAGTGCAGTGGCATCATCATAGCTCACAGCAACCTCAAACTCCTGGGCTCCTCCTGCCTCACCCTCCCAACTAGCTGGGACTACAGGTGTGCACCACCACGCGTGGGCAAGATCTCACTATGTTTCCCAGGCTGGTCCAGAGCTCCTGGCCTCAAGCGATCCTCTGGCCTCAGCCTCCTGAGTTGCTGGCATTATAGGTCTGAGCCACCACGCCCAGCCCTTGCCACATTCTTTTGAGAAATATGAGAAGTTGAAATAATAGAATATGAGAATAGGGAAGTTTCTGGAGTACTTTCACACGTGGGTGATCTCCATTCTTGCAACCTCCCTATGAAGCAATCATTCATTCTCTGCATGTGTGAAGGGGAAGCTCAGAGAGTTTCACTGACATGCCCAGGATCACACAGCCTGGAATTACTGCTCAAACCTGGATCACTTGGCTCTGAGTCCAGTAATCTTACACTCCCTTGATTTTATAGATCCCAAGATTTTGTGTCTTAGTTATCTAGGCGGTACAGCTAGTAATATTGTCAGGCCAGAGACTGACACATGAGATTTGTTTGAAACGGGCACTGTGGCAGATCACCCACACTAAGATCTGGGGGACACGGCACAATTCCCACCCAGAACCGACTCTCACCACGACACAGGCTGTGGGTATAGACGCTTGGCAGGGTAGAGGGAACCCAGACACCCAGTCTGATTCAGGGCATACAAGGGAGTGGGGAGGGCCCCTGGGGACCCCTTGTCACTGCTAAAGGAAAGCCACGGTGGTGGGCTTGAACTTGAACAGAGAAGAGCTCTTTTTAAACACAGGCTGACAACAGGGGTCACAGGCAGAACAGCAAACAGAGACAGGACTATAAATAGCAGCTGCAGCTGGAAAGCAAGAGACAGGCCTGACCTGTGCATAGTAGAGCAAGCACCTCGGGCAAAGCATTCATCTCACCCTATTGTTCCCTCCCCTGTGACAGCCCCTCCCTGCAACCGGCAGGGTGAGCTCCAGCAGAGAAGACTGCACAATTTCCCGGGAAGAGCTGTGAGCCTCAGTAGATTTCTCCAGCCCCAATCTAAGGAGGTAAAACTTAAAATGGAAAGTCAGCCTCAGTTTTGGGGACAAGGCTCCTCTGGGTTCATCCCGCGGGGCCAGGAGCCGATCCTTCATTTCTGCCGGGTTGTCTGTCTTTGTTCAGTTCTGTCTGCCTAGCCAGACTGGAAAGGGTTGGCTGGAAAAAATTATGGTGCTGTCTAACATGATGTAACAAGATGTCATCTTCTAACTCCAACGCATAAAATGGATTTACAGGAAGGAGAAGAGAAAAAAAACAAAGCCCCAGGGAGCACTTGACTCAGATAAAAACCACTGGGTTTTGTTTGTGAATGTCAAAAAGCTGCATGTTATTTTACTTAGAAGAACACGAGAACAGACTGGCGTTTCAGGGGAAACAAAAGATGTGGGCTACATAGCCCAGAGGAAAAGTGTGCTGAGAAAACTATAACTAATATTCATTTCATATCGCACACATATACAAATACACCACAAACCGACCTACAAATCACACAGATACACAAAGCATGTGCCACAAATACCGCACACACACATTGCATACACACACCACACACCCCATCTGGGCCTTACCCAGATGTGACACACACTCGCCAACCACACATCGTCACATGTCCTCCAGCGTCACCCCAACAACCTTGCCACAAAGGTAAACACACACATTATTTCTAATCAAGAATCTTTTAATTCCTGTACCAGTGAACCATGTGTGTGAGCTTGTATTCTGGGTCTCAGCTTTTCCAATGAACGTTACAAGACTGCCGTGGGCTTTTCAGAGCTGCCTTTTATGAAGAAGCATGTTGGAAAAGACAAAGTGGAAAGAGGGTCAAAGTTTTTGTGGTTCTTTAAAAATATGCAGTGCTTCTAAAAAGACACATTCCAACCCAATCCTAATATATTGCAGGGAAGTAACAGGAGTAAGAAAAGATACAATAGGGTTCCTTGGTCATTTGTGTTTTTTGGAAGTCATTGCCTTCGTTCTACTTTCAAATCAAGTTCTGGTGTGGCCTCTGGGGAGTGTCCGTGCCGAAATGACTCACACACACACACACACACACACACACACACACACACACAGAAAATAATGACATGGAAGGAAGGGAAAGATAGGCAACTCATAGCTCCTTTCCTTTCAGACCTTCCTTACTCATCAGTAAGCCAAAGGTAGATAGTGTTGGTAGAATATTGTATATCAGGAAATGAAATAAAAACAATTGAACTAGTTTTACGAAGAATGTCCACTGTTCTGGCAAAAACTAAGTTCATGTGCATGTATGAGCTATGAAATATGAATTATGTAATTTCATTAAATGCTCTTATATTTGCATTTAAAACTGACATCGTACAATATAAAGATAAATGATAACATTCATGATGATAATTTTAAAATGATCATTTTTCTTAGAATGATATTAAATGGCAAATTTAAAAATGCCATGACAAATTGAGAGGGAGACTGTAGATAAATGAAAAAAAGCTTTTTATTTTAGTACCTTTAACAATACTTCTTCCTGCTGTTTGAACAAGAGGCTTCAAATTTCCATTTTGCACTGAGCCCCACAAATTCAGTAGCAAGCCTGACTGTTTGTCTCTCCCACTGGAATGTCATCTCTACCTAGGCAGGACTTTATCTGTTCCATCGTTGTTGATAAAACAGCTCCTATAACAATGTCTGGAACACAGTAGTCTTTCAATACATATGTGATTGAATAAACTAATGTAAGCCCAAGATGCCACCCCTGGCTGTCTGAAGGCAGAATTAGTCAGAACAACTGGTATATACAGCATATTTCATGCTAGAACCAGCCTATTCATTCAACCTCCCTTCCAATGATGTCTTCATTCATTCATTCGTTTATTCAACACACATTCATTGAGCATGTTTTCTGTGCCAGGCAAAGACGAATAAGCCGTGGTCCTCAGCGTTAAGGACGTTACTGTCTAGCAATGGGGAACGCAGGGACAAAGGGATAAAAGCAATCGAGTGTCAGAAGTAGCTTGAGAGAACTAAGTGCAGGGCACAGTGGCAACACTGATCAGTAATACCTCGAAGGGAAATGCTGGGAGGAGGTGTTGTGGCTCAGAAAACAACACCCCGAAATAAAGTCCTCCAAGCAGCCTCAGAAACAAAAATTTTTCTTATGACCTTCTCCTGCCCTCCCGTCTCTCAGTCTCATTCTCCCTCAAGGCTAGCCATAGAAACCAGAACCCCTCTTCCCAAAGGCAGCCATAAATCCTAAAAAATATACTGTGTAAAAACTGGCCATAGAGGCCGGGCGCGGTGGCTCATGCCTGTAATCCTAGCACTCTGGGAGGCCGAGGGGGGTGGATCGCTCAAGGTCAGGAGTTCGAGACCAGCCTGAGCAAGAGCAAGACCCCGTCTCTAATAAAAATAGAAAGAAATTATCTGGACAACTAAAAGTATAGAAAAAATTAGCCGGGCATGGTGGCGCATGCCTGTAGTCCCAGCTCCTTGGGAGGCTGAGGCAGGAGGATTGCTTAAGTGCAGGAATTTGAGGTTGCTGTGAGCTAGGCTGATGCCACGGCACTCACTCTAGCCTGGGCAACAAAGCGAGACTCTGTCTCAAAAAAAAAAAAACAAAAAACTGGCCATAGTGAAATTATCTGACCTGCCTTGTTTGACGGTGGGTCATAAGACCCCCATTTCAGAGAGGGTCCTGCCCCACACCCGGCAGGAAGGAATGCTGCTCACAGAGGCCAAGAAGGACCTAGACAGCCAGGCCTCGCTGGCTTTCCCCACACAGTCTGTTAGCAACAGATCAGACCCTTTTTGTCCAACCATATTGCTACACAGCTGTCCATCTTGGTTGAACCTCAGCATAAAAATGGACAATTTCCCCTGTGTCTTTGGGTCTTCATGCTGAAGGTTCCTGTGTATACACGTTAAATAAATTTGTAGGCCTTTTCTCTTATTAATGAATCGGCCTCATGTCAGTGATTTTTCAGCAAACCTCTACACAGGAAACGCTGGATACCCCATGTGAACCCTGGGCTGGTTTCCTTACTGCCCAGACTATACCATAAGAGGCATAATCCTCCTCACACTCAGGGTTCTCACCACCACTTCCATCCCTTGGAACGTGTTGTCCCTACGGTAAAGTCTTCTTCATTTCTCAAAATTTCTTTTACCCTTCAAGGACTTTTTGGTCCAAACTGATCTCTCCTGTCTCTGCACAACTATAGAGCAATTTATCCCTTGAACATATGTTGTTTTGAATTGTTCCATCATCGCTTCAGATTTCTAAATATTACCTGCCGCCCTCCCCGCCCTTATCACCAACATACACACTCGCGCATGCAGACCAGACCAGGCTGTAAACTGAAGAGCAGCAATCACCCACGTCACATCATTGTCACGCAGTGGGTGCCTGGTGTACCATGGGTGAAGTCATCTGAACTACAGTGAGAAGCACATGCGGGCCCCACTCTCAAAAATCGTAGGCTAAAAAGGACTCCAGGTCTGACACTCCTTTAAGGAAGAGTCAGCTTAGACAGATGCAAGATCCTCTTCTTCTTTAAGGCCAGGTCAGACAGGATGGGACCTGGGCTGGGAGGTACAACGACCTAATCTCACTACCTAGGAAATGTGAAAAGAGTCAATTCAGGCTCCCAGGCCCTTGTGTTCAAGCCAGTATGTTAAAATGGAATCATCTGATGCAGATGAAAAAGCAATTAATTAGCTAGTAACCAAAAGCTGTTTCCTCTCTGACTCGCCTGGGCAGATGTTCATTCTGGACTCAGCTTTTCCACGACAATCATAAAGAGGGCCAAGATACGAAGTCAGGCTGGCAGCTGCCTGTGCCGCGGAGTCTCAGCATGTCCTCCTCCACTGCGGGTAAAATACTGAGTTGCCAATAATGAGAATTTGTCCTGTGCTTCTCCCCACACTAGGCCACAGGGGCCCAGGGCTTGAAGCTTGAAAATGTGTCACTTCACATAGCCCAAGGCAGGCCAGCTTATTGAAGGACATCAGCTGATGAAAGAAGAGATCAAGATAAAACCCCCCAAAGCAGGCTCCAAAGAGCCAGTGGATTCATGATGTAGCTCTGAGCATCAGTGAGCTCATTTTAATTAAATTGAACAAATATTTATTGAGCATCTGCTATGTACCTAGCCCAAACCTGTAGAATTCATAACATTTTTGAACTCGGAAACAATAAGATGATAAGGAGAAGTAGAAGATTTATTTTTATTTTTTTGATATAGGCTCTTGCTCTGCCACCCAGGCTAGAGTGCAGTGGAACAATCATAGCTCACCATAGCCTTGAACTCCTGGGTTCAAGTGATCCTCCTGCATCAGCCTCCTAAGTAGCTGGGACTACAGGTGTGCACCACTGTGCCTGGCTAATGTTCATAGTTTTTGTAGAGACGAGATCTCCTTATGTTGCCCAGGCTGATCTCTGACTCCTGACCTCAAGTGATCCTCTGGCCTCGGCCTCCCAAAGTGCCGAGATTACCGGCATGAGCCACCATTCAGGAGTGTAGCCCAGTGGGTAAGGTGTCAGGCTCTGGATTTGATTGCCACGTCTGCCACTCCCAGGTGCTTAGCCTTGGGCAAACTAAACCTCAGTTTCCTCATCTGTACAATAATAATAGTACTTTCTTTGTAGTATTGGGGGAAAGATTATATAATGTGTTATACATAAAGCTTTCAGCCTAGTTGAGCCATAAGCAGAATATCTGTTTTGATCACAATGATGACGATGATGATGGTGGTGGTGATGATGGCAAAAGGAGGAGGTCCTTAAATTTCTGCGAGATATGAGAGAGGGGTCTGTTTGCAAGTGTATCCTTTTCCCAAACTGAAGTCTTTTTTTTCTCTTCTACCTCCGAGCGTAAACAGGCAGGTATTGTGCCTTGTGGCCACCCAGTAAATATTCACTGGTGATGGAGATCCTGCATGGATGATCCTGGGATCAGATACCTGTGGGTCAGCTGGGAGGAAAACCTGGCAGGCAGGATTAGAAGCACCGGCTTCTGGGCCCGTCTAGGAAAGCCACGGTGCGGTGTCCAGCCAGGGCGGCAGCAGAGAACTAGATGCAGAGCAGGCAAGGGGCAGGATCTGGAAAACACCAAGTCAGACATACACAGGTTACAAGTTTGTACAAAATCTCACATGTTCCATGTCCAGGGATTAACAAGGCCAACACCAAATCCAACACTGCTAAGGTTTATCAAGCAATTCCTGTGTCTCCTCACATGAGAACCACAACACTTTGGGTCCTCAGAAGCTGTGATTCTCTGAGCCATTTGGCAGAGCTGTTGTTGGGTTCTCTTGTTATCGGGGGCCCTAAAGCCAAGGATGACCCCATCTGTGTCCCACTATTGGGGACCTCATAGTGGGGGATGACCCCTTGGCTTTAGGGACCCCCATATGTGTTCACAGACGTAATAATAAGGGATAACAGAGTTCTTTTCTGGAAAAGAACAAAGACCTCTGAATGCTTCCAATTTTCTAATATCTCACAAAATTTTCTAGTTCTTTGCCCAAACTACCTGTTTTCTAACTCCTTGTTTTCCTCTATTTGTCTTTGGTTCTCACACTTTTCCCCTCTCCCCCGGTGACGCTGGACTCCACCATTTATTTGCATTGCACCACATGTCCTTTGCCAATCCTAATAACAAAATAAATCTTTTTTTATTTGATTGCTTTGCCCTTTATTATTGCTTTGCCTTTGTTATTACTATACCATCAGGAAACTTGGATATGATACATTGGCTGTCGGCATCCAAAAGTAATAAAATGTTCATCCAAATCTCTTTCCGGCAGTTCATCACCCAACAATCTCTTCCTACTGAAGAGTTGAACCATTTGGTTTTATTGCACTTCTTTGTTTCCTGCCCTCAGGCCAATCCGTGTTCTGCTAGTGCCAGTTTTCCTCCTGCCCCTCACACCCAACCTTAGAGGCCATTTTCATCTCAGGCTCTGATGTGTGACAGTCACAAGGTTATTGGTTTACTGAGCTCCTGTTTGCTCTTGGGCAGAGGCCCTCCGTGAGCTGTCATATTTTGCTTGCAATTTCCCTGTGTACCCACCAGCCTTTATCTCGAAGGCTGAGCCCAGGCAATAACTGCTGTGTCTTCTTTATCTAGATCCAGAGCTGTCTGTCTCAGGAAGTGACAGCCCCTGGGCCTGCTATCTGAGTCTTCCATCTCCTCATCAGTTGTAGAATTTCTTTTATTTGTGCTCAGAGTCCTATCTCATGTTCAGATTCTCTCTGATAGGATTTTCAGGTTTTGTTTTCACATGCTTCAAAATCTGATGACTCAGGAAAGAACCGGTTATTTACTTATCAATGGAGATGACAAGAAATGATGGAGAAATTCCATAGCTTGCTCTCATCCTCCTCTCTGACGCAATTTTCAGAAGCAGTGCTCAATGCTTTTGTTCTTTACACCTGAAATCTGCGAGAGTTCCAACCTGTCTTTTGCTGTATTCGCCTTTCAATCTGCAGACACCTCTTAGGTCTTGAGAGCTAAGTACCAGACAGGATCTGTGGAGTGATTGCATCATATCAGAACTCAAAGTTCCTATTCTATCTTCCTGTCCCCACGGGGGTGTTCTGACACAGACTGACACTTTCTACCTCCCTAAATCAAAATTGAAGTAGTGTTAAATTTTGACAGCCCCCAAAGACCCTTTCTTCTTCCTGAATCTCTGTGAGCCTGTCATGGCTGCACTTCCTGTTTACCAGTAACCTTCAGGAACAACACTGCACTCTAGTATTCAGATTTACTCTACAGATAACTCATTCTCAATATGAAAGGTTTCCGTCTCTGGGACCCCTTGGAGGTCATTTTACTCTCAATTTTAGTCTTTTTGTCTTGTTTAGAGGGGTGGCCATGAAACACAGGGGGTGATTTAAGGAGTTAAAGTGAAACCAGGAAGTGATTTCCAGGTTTGTGTGTGAAAACCTCAAGGACAGTGGGGACCTCAAAAGTTCCAAATAAGACTTCATTAGCAAGGAAAAAGGATTGCTCTATAGGTTCTTTTCTTTTCTGTCTTCCAAAATAAAAAAAAAGTGTTATTAATTTTGGTATCTTTGAAGTACAAAAAAGAAAAACAGAAAAGAAACAACAAAAAAAGAAACCACCTTCCCACATTTCAGGCCAAGGGGGCCACCTTTGCAGGCAATGGGAAACTGTTTTTTTCTCAATTCCTTAAACTTCTCTTACACTGGTTATTTCATCTAAGAAAAGCTGGAGCTAGCTGGAGGGATGGGAATTGTTGATGGAATTCTGCACAAATAAAGCTTAGCCTTAAGTGATTAGATGAGGGCAATATGCATAGAGTCTGGTCTTAAAATTATAAAAATAATGTAAAGTAAGTCTGGCTCCACCATTTACTAGCTGTGTGATTTGAAGCAAGTCACTTAACCTCTCTGATTCTCAGTTTCCTCATCTGTGAAAGGGCACTAAATAATAGTATCAATTTTTTAGGGTTTTGTAAGATTTAAACTAAGTCATCTACAGTTCTGGGCACATGGTAAGTTCTTAGAAAATACTATCTATTGATACAACTATGTTACAAAAATATTAGAAAATAAGAGAAAAGCAATTCCAACAGAATACAATAATTGGTCAGTGTTTTGCTATATTTCCTGCTACACATCTTTTCTATGCTTCTTTCTTTTTTTACATAATGATAATCATAGAATTTACTACCCTACGTCATTCCATTTAACATTATGTGATAAGAATTTTTCACGTTCCTACATAGACTGCATAACACACGGTTGGATTTTAGATCACAAACTGACTAAATACAAACCGTTTTAACCTGAAATGCTTCCCCGTCAGCCAGGAGGCCAGGGCACCTGTCAGACACACGCTTGGGGTAACAGCAGCCTGGGCAGCTCTGTGGCCCGGTCCCATCACCTCCCAGAACAGCAGCCCCAGCACTGCCCATTTGTCCATCCATTCTAGCATTTCTAGAGAAGGCTCTGTGTTAGGTCCTAAAAAGAAAAAGAATTGTAGTTTTTACACTCACGCAGAACACTTCTGACACCATGTGTGCGGGTTTTCCCCTCACATTAAGCAACACGTCAGCTCTCTAGACAGCAGTGAGGTGTCCTGCAATTCAATTCGATTCAACTCTGACGCCATCCGCCTGGAATGAGCATCAGATCCCACAGGGGAAAGGCTCAGCTCAGTAAGACTGCCCCTCGACACCTCAGACACCAGCTGCAAGTCCAGGCTGTCCCCCGTGCTTCTAACCTACTGGCTGTAAGTCAGAGGTTCCCACATCCCCCTCCTCACGTTCAGTAATTTTCTAGAATGGCTCACAGAACTGAGAAAACAATTGACTCACTGGATTACCCATTTATTAGAAAAGGCTACAGCTCAGGAACAGCCAAGTGGGAGAGATGCACAGGGCAAGGTGTGTGGGGAGGGATGCAGGCCTGAGCTTCCAGGGTACTCTGAGCACGCCACCCTCCCAGCACTTTCACGTGCTGAACCCCATCTTTTTGGGTTTTCATGGAGGCTTCATTGCATGGGCATGATTGACTAAATCACTGGACATTGGTGATTAAGTTAACCTCCAGTCCCTCTCCCCTCCCCAAAGATAGGCTGAAAGTTCCAACCTTCTAATCACATGGTTGGTTCCCCTGGCAACCTACCCACATCCTTAGGGGCTTTCCAAAAGTCACCTCATTAGCATAAACTCAGGTGTAGTTGAAAGGGGCTTGTTACGAATCACCTTTATCACTCTTATCACTGAGGAAATTACAAGGGTTTCAGGAGCTCTGGCTGCTATAGCACAATATCACAGGTCCTAAGAATTAAAAAAAAAAAAAAGAATGAATAGACCCCAGCCCTGGTCTCAGGGAAATCAAAGGTGAAATACAGTGGGTTTGGCACTCTGCGGCAAACACTCACAGGAGGCTCTGAGCACAGGCAGAGGCTCACCTGGACAAGGTGGGGAGAATGGGGCAAGCTTCCTGAGCAATCCCCTTTTTGGCTTCTTACTCTTCATCTCTTTGGCATTTTGGTCCCCTCCTTGCCATCTTCTTACTATTTTTTCACTCCATTCTGTTCCATCCCTTTGACCCACTGGCCCTGCCCCCAGGCTGCCTCCCTCAACCCTAGTTTGCACGACTGTATCTTCATCCTTCCCTCCCAGAGCCGACCAGCTCCCGTCAAGCGCGGACTGGTCAGGAGATCACCCGGACAGGTGAGCATCCAGCTCAACTCAGTTCACACAACAGATGTTTCCTGAGTTCTTCTATGTGCAAGACTGTGTGCAAGGAGCCCAGTGGCAGTGGAGGGAGGCAGAGATCATGCAATGAAATGGTTCTCTGCTTGGGAAAAGCCTGTGGTCCTGGGGCTGGGGAGTAGCACGGACACAGGGGGTAACTGTAACAGCCAGCCAGACTGTGACTATACTTTGGTGAAGACAGAAACAAGAGGGGATGGGTCAGACAGAGAAGGTCTGAGGAAAAGAATTTTTAAAAAAGGTAATGGGAACACAAAGAAGACGCTAATTAATAAATCTGGCGGAAGAGGTGGACAGTAATTAAACTTACCTAAGAGAGAATAGTGTTATATATCTGGGTTTTGGAGAATGAGTAGGATTTTGTAAAGTAAAGAATGTAGGGGAAACATTCCAGAAACAAAGACCTGGAACTTGATGACATGTGAAGAGTTGACAGTATGACTGGAATATCAAACACACTTGGCCATGAGGGAAGGTGATACACCTGTCAGCTGCCAGATGTCCTCTCTCCAGGCTGTAGCTCAAAGAGTCCTTCAGACACAGAACAGCTGCAGAGACCTCCACAAATTAATAACCGGGGTCCCATCACACAAGTGAAATGGCTGGTTTCTAGCCCAATAGATGAAGGCAATCCCTCAACTTATCCATTCCCAACACCCTCAGAGTTTCCAATAGCTTTTTACTTACTGCCCCATTCTTAAATATGTACAGATGACCCAGATTCACCTGACTTTGGAGGAAGCCCCAACATAAAAAAGACCAACTAAACAGAAAAAAGGACCTCAGAAGAAAAAAGAATTGAAGGATGGGGGCATGGCAGACTCTGAAGAGAGATATGAGATATATTTTATCTATAAAACAAGAATAGGATGCAATTAAATAAGAACACTCACAAAACAAGAAAAAGCTCTAAGAAAAACAAAACAGGCAGAAAAAATACTTTAATAGGAGATTGGAATATAAAGTTAATGAAATCATCCAGAAAGCTGAAGAAATAGTTAAGAAGACAATGAAACATGCGAAAAAAAATTTAGAGCTTCACTGCAGTAGAGCCAACATCTGAGAATAAGAATTTCAGTAAATAGGTTGACTAGATTTAGCAAATAAAAATATAAGACAAATTCAAATTTGAATTTCAGATAAACAATGAATAATTATTTGGGATAAGTATGTACCAGATATTGCATGGAACATATCAACACTAAAAAATATTGCATGAGACAAATTTATACTAAAAAAGTATTTGTTGATTACCTGAAATTCAAATGTAACTGGACATCCTGTATTTTATCTGGCAACCATAACAGTAAAGACAGAACAAATAAAAGGAAAGAAATTATTAACTAACTAATTCAATAAAATTTCTCAGAACTAAAGAACATAAATGCCCAGATTAAAATGTCCCACTGAGTATATAGAAAAATGAATTTTAAAGGACCCACAGAACAACGTTGGATTTCTCAACAGCAGCTCGGGAAATTAGAATATAACTGATAAGTTTTATAAAATTTGGAAATGCAAACATTCAGAAAGCTGACCTCCCACATACCCCTTGTTAGGAAATTACTGGAAGTTGTGCTTCACCAACTTTGGAAATAAATCAAGAAAAAGTAAAACATGAGATTCAGGAAATAGTGGATCCACCTTATGAGAGTAGCCCAGAGAACCTGCAAGAGGAGAGCTGTGTGACAGGTCTATTCTGAAGCTGGGAGAAACAAAAGTAGAACTAACAGAGTAGCGAATAAAGTAGATAATGTTACAGAGTATAAAAAGACAATTAGATTTGTTTATGAAAAATTATAGAACTATAAAATGAGGCAATTATAAACTCAGAAAAACCCACAGGGCTATTCAAAAACAGAAATGTTATCTGTGTTCTGAACAGCAGATGGCAAAACCCCCAAACAGAAATGTTATCTTAACATATTACTTGGCTCTGTGTAATTATGCAAATACTGATTATTGATATGACTAAAAATAGAGATGGGAGGTTTAGAGAGGGGAGTAGGGAGGCCATAAAGTAAAATCCTCAAGGGTCAGAAGACTTAAAATTTTAAGGTGTCGATTCTCTTCCCAAATTACTATAAATATTCAATGAATCAAATCACAGCAGAAGTTTTTGTAGAAATTGGCAAGCTGATTTTAATGGCAATAAAAAGGACCTAGAAGAGCCAAAACAACTTTGAAAAAAAAAAAAGACAGAGTGAGAGAACTAATATTACCTAATTTGGGAACTTACTATAAAGCTACAGTAATCAAATATATTTAGCATTGGTGTAAAAAAAGATGAATAGGTCAATAAAACAGAATACAGAGTCCAGAAATGGACCCACACATATAGGGACAATAGATTTTCAAGAAAAGGACAAAGGTAATTCAGTGTAGAAAGGACAGTCTGTTAACAAATAGGCTGGAAAATTGGACATCCATATGCAAAGAAATATAATAACTTTGACCCATGCCTCATACCAAATACAAAAATTAACCCAAAATGAATCACGGACCTAAATGTAAAAGCTAAAATTATAAAACCTAGCAGAAAACATAGGAGATAAACTTTGTAAACTTGACTTAGGCAAATACTTCCTAGATACAACACAAAAAGCACAAATTAATAAATTGAACTTCATCAAATTTTAAAACTTCCATTCTTTTAAAACCATTTTCTGGGTGTGATGGCTTACACCTGTAATCCCACACTTTGGGAGGCCAAGGCAGGAGGATCCCTTGAGGTCAGGGGTTCAAGACCAGCCTGGGCAACATAGCAAGACTCTGTCTCTACAGAAAATAAAAGAATTAGCTGGACGCAGTGGCATGTACCTGCCACCCCAGCTACTCGAGAGGCTGAGGCAGAAGGATCACTTGAGCCCAGGAATTCGTGATTGTAGTGAGCTGTGATTGGGCCCTTACAGTCCAGCACTCCAGCCTGGGCTATAGAGGGAGACCCTGTCTCGAGGGAGGGAAAACACACACACACACACACACACACACACACACACACAAACCAAACACTGTTAAGAGAATAAGAAGACATGGAAAATCTTTGCAAAACTATACCCAGAATATATGGCAAACTCTCCAAACTCAATAGTAAGGAAAACAAGCCAATTTTTTTAAATGGGCAAAATATTTGAATAGACACTTCACCAAAGAAGATATAAGAATGGCAAATAAGCCCATGAAAAGATATTCAACATCATTAGCCACTGGAGAAACGCAAACTAAAACCAAGAGCTACCACTGCATTAGAATGGCTAAAATTAAAAAGATTGACCATATCAAATGTTGGTGCAGATGTGGAGGAACTAGAACTCTCACCCTGCTGGTGGGAATACAAAATGGTAGAAGAACTTTGGAAAATAGTTTGGCAGTTTCTTAAAAAATTAAACATGCACCTATCATATAATTCACCTACTCCACTCCTAGGTATCTACTCACTAGAAATAAAAGCAGATGTCCATACACAGATGTATTCAGGAATATTCATGGCAGCTTTATTTGTAATAGCCACAAACTGGAAACAACCCATATATCTATTAGCAGTTGAATAGATTAAAAAAAAAAAAACCTGTGGTATATCCATACAGTGGGCTACTACTCAACAATATAAAGGAATGAACTATGGACATATGCAACAACACAGATGAATCTCAGAGCCGTTACGCTGAATGAAATAATCCAGGCAAAAAAGCTTACCTACTGTGTGATTCCATTATATAAAACTCTATAAAATGCAAACTAATCAATTATGACAAAGAGCAGATCGGTGCTTGCCTAGGGATGGTGGCAGAGAAGGAATAGGAGGAGAGGATTAGAAAGGGATGTGAGAAAACCTTCAGAGGTGATGGATATGTTCATGATTTTGATCGTGATGGTGGTTTCATGGGCGTGTACCTATGGCAAAATGTATCCAAGTGTATACTTTAAATACATGCAGTTTATGTCCCTTACACCTCCATAAAGCTGTTTATAAATTTTTTAAATCCTTATCTATGTAAAAAGGAGACAGTTATTAAGTTTAAAATTGAAGGGTCAGGAAATAACAATATAAGCATAATATTTAGAAATATGAAGCTAAGTGTAACAACTGGCAAAAAAGAAAAATTTAGGAGAAGTTGCCTTTGGTAGCCAGAACTGGAGTAGGGTCAGTAGGGAGTGGGTGGGGAGAGGAGAAACAAGGGACTAATGTTTTTCATTATGAGCCCTTTGGTCCTGTTTTTGTTTTATTTTGGTCTTTTTTTCTTTTTTTTTCTTTTTGAGACAGGGTCTCACCTCATTCCCCAGGCTACTTTTAAACTCCTGGGCTCAAGCCAGTCCTTAGTTAGCCTCCTGAGTAGCTGGGATGACAGGTGTGCACCACCATGCCCAACTCTGTTTGATTTTTAAACAATGTGCAGGTATTACTTGCTTTCCATAAATAGTAAAAGAGAACATTTTAAACAAGAAATTATATAATTATATAGATAATTGAAAATTACTCCGGGTGGCATTTTGGTGAACAGATTGTGAAGAAATGCACCAGGAAACAATGGAGCCCGGTTCAGAGGCTTCTGCAATAATCTTGGTGAGAAGTATTATATAAACCTAGAAGGTACCTGAATTTAATCTCTCCTTGTGCGATATGGGATGCATGAGATTCCTGCTCACCTCTCTCTGTCTGAATCCCAGCTCTCTGGTGGCAAGGCCCCGCCTCCTCCCCTTGGGCAGCCACCGCCCTCCCCATTAGGAGGCAGAGCATCTGTAGGAATCACGAGGGCCAGAGGTGTGGGCCGGCGGGCACTCGGCCAAGGAGCATTATAAGATTGGAGGACAAGGCCCCAGGGGAGTGCTGGGGGCTTCTTGGGATGTTAGCTGGTTACTTCCCTGCCAGAACCTGAAACCTAGCCTAGGTTCATTGTTTACACAAACGTGTATTACATGCCTACTACCTTATCCGCTGGAGGGAGGGCAAATGCCTGCACTCTAATTTCTGAACCCTGATGGATGCTGGAAGCCAGAGCCTTCTTGTCATTTTCAGAATTTTTGCCAGTTACCCATAGTCTGTTAATGGAATTCTTCCCTTCCTTTGAATTCCTACATTCCTTTCTTGCCTGTGCTGTTGACATTGGCTGTGGCAATGGAATTTTCCAGTTTCGTAGAAACTGTGGCAGTTTTAAGGGTATGGCTGCTCTGTAAATTCTTTGTTTCTATTACAGCTGAGCCCTGGAGCTCTTGATGAAACAAACATTTTATAAGATGTAGAGTTTGTCTCTGAGCAGACACCACTGGTCAAAGCACTGATTACCATAGCACCAGTTAGCTAGAAAAGCCCCCCCGACAGGCTGATTAATTCGGTTTGTTGTGATTTCTGTTGCTCAGTTTGTAAGCAATTAATAGCAGCAGAAGTGGACACATGGAAGTGAGGATAAATAATAGTGCAAGATGACCATTTAAGGCAGTAAGACATTGTTAAGTGAAAAAGCAGACTACAAGTCACCAGTTCAGGATGACTCCATTATTCTACATATGTGCATATACATGGGCATGTACACACACATACACAAAGCTAGGGACATTAAACAATGATTCTCTTAGATTTATGAAAGATTTGTACTTTCTCAATTTTTGCTTGCCTGGTTTTTCCAATTTTTTTCAAATAAACATGTGTTATTTTGTAATAATAAGAAAAACAAGTTATTTAAAAATATAAATAAAAGCAGCAAGATCCTGGGCAAACGCCATGTGTTTTGTCTGAATTCCACATACCCCTTCATGAAGGGCCAAGGACTGGCTGGACTAATAGGGGGCCAGCTTGCTGTGGGCCGCGGACTGGGAGCTTCTCACAGGTGGCAGCAGAGAACAACATCCAAACTGAAGAGCCAGCAGACTCACCCCCCTCACAAGAAACCACTCCAAAGCCATCACATGGGTGGTCCAGAAAGTTGCCAAAACAAAAAAGACAAAGGCATATGTTAAAGCTGCACTCAGAGCCAGACACCCAGGAATATTCACGCATGCACCCACATTGGGCCAACACTGTGCCGAGAAACAGGGAGAGGGGCACAAGGGCAACCGAGGAGGAGCCCAGCAGGACCTGGGGTTCGAGGCTTGTTGGCAGGACTTGGGATGCTGGTCAGCCAGCATGGCTTGCAGATCACTGTCCCGTCTGTTCTGGCTGCTGTAACAGAGTACCATAAACTGGGTGACTTCTAAACAACAGAGATTTATTTCTCATAGTTCTGGAGGCTGAAAAGTCCAAGGTCAAGGTGCTGGCAGATTCAGTGTCTGGTGAGGGCTTGCTTCCTGGTTCACAGATGGCGCCTTCTGCTGTGTCCTCACATGATGGAGGGAGAATGGAGCTCTCTGGGGGTCTCCTTTATAAGGGACTAATCCCATTGATGAGGGCTCCACCCTCATGATCTAATTACCCCCCAAGAAAGCTCCACCTCAAATTCTATCACATTGGGGATTAGGCTTCAACATACGAATTTTGGGGGTTCACAATCAGTCTATAGCAATCCCCAAGCACAGTGGTCACGTTGGGCTCAACCCAGGGGAACATGGCTACAATGAGGCATCTGCTTCCCACCCTGGCTCTCCTGTCAGTTCCTGCATTAATCCGTGTTTCCAGGTTTGCTAGAAAATCCAGTTGACTAGGATGCCTATGTTTTATTTTTAACAATTTCTTAAAATTATATAATGTACAAATATGCAAAGCACTTTAATATACACTATCTTCACAATAATTTTGTGTGTACGATAAAGCAGGTACTATTATCCCCTTTTCACAAGAAAATAAATTGAGGCTCAGGGGAAATAATTGCTGGCACAGTATTTGCATAGCGATTGGGCCAGGGCTGGGACACGGTTTTCTGGCCTTTAGTCCACTATACTATCTCATACTTATTTGTTCATTCATCCATTTATTCATCCGACATCTGTCCTGCTTAGAGCCTGTCACTGAGCTACTGCAGGTGTGTTCAGAGAATCAGGTGTGGCCCCAATAATTATACTCCAGTATCTGAACGAGATCAATAGTTCTCAATTTTGAATGCATTTACAATTGCCTGGGGAGCTTTTAAAAAATACCATTGCCCAGGCCCCATGCTAGACCAATACCATTATGATCTCTGCTATTTTAAAAGCTCCCCAGGTGGTTCTAATGTGTAGCTAGAGTTTAGAACCACGGTTCTTGAGAGTAAGCACAAAGCATGACCCATTTCGGCCACCTTATGGGAAGCAGCAGAAGCTACAAATATCTGTGAACCAACTTATTCTAGTGGAACTGTTCTAAATGCTGATCTTGAACCCCTGGAGTTCAGAGGTTCCTCTTTTGTCATCCAATGCTCTCTGAGGGTGGAGATTGAGTTGAGTATCATGAGTGATGGCTTTGTAGTAGGATGGTCCAGGATAACAAGTGTTCTGGGTAGCAGCCAGAGGCCCTGAGCTACGCCTTGATATCACACTGTAGAGAATTTGCTGTATGTATCGGGGCTTTGTTTAGCTCCCCATTGCTGTTACTATTTACTGAGTTTTTATTATGCAAATAAGGGGATATGGGTGGAATAGAGAACTGAGAAGGACTAGTTAGGGCTTAAAGTGGATCTTATTCAAGCTCATGCTATAACTAGCTAGGAAATTGAATCTCAGAGAGGGGAAATAACTTGAAACAATTAGAGAACAATGCAAAACAGGACATGATTCAGTGCCAAAATATGGCTGCAGGCCACAACTGCCTACTGTCTTAGTGCTTTTGAGGACTAATGGTCTCCATGGGTCATAGTGTACAAGCACTTTCTTTCTAGGCTGATTGACAGTCACATTTTCATCTCCCTTGAGGCATTCAGCTGGAGCACATTCATAAGCCAAATTAGATACAGATACAGACGGATGGCAGCAGGAAGACAGGAAGAGAACGCAGCTGCCCTTTCCTAAACATCTACTACATCTACTTCACAACAGCTCCACAAAGCAGGAAATATTTATTATTCTCATTTTACAGATGAGAAAACTGAGGCATGGAGAAGTTAAACTAATTTGCTTCAAATATAGAGTGGACAAGTGGCAGTGGAACTTGATTGCATCTGGCTCTCTCTACTATATTTACTACTTATAAAACCATGACTATAAATCTTAAATGCACTTTATATTGGTAGCCTGCCTGCAGGTCTATGAACTAGATAATGTCTTATAGGGACAAACTGGGATTGAGGCATCTGCTGTTCTCTCCCCTTTTTTTTTCTCATCATACTCTTATTTATTCCTATTTCCCTAAGTTGATTTATGTGGCCAACATAAGCTGCATATGATCATAAAATAGGCATGGCCTTGGGTGGGAGAGACAGAGAGGTCAAGAATAGGAAATGAATCCCTGGTGAACTCTATAATCTGAATGTGAGGACTAGGGCAGCCTCATCAAAGATAGAGCAGCCATGGTAAACAGTATCCTGAGAAGAATTCCAGGGGAAACCGGAAATGAGGACCCTTTTCCAAGACATTTTCAATTTATCCAGGAATAGAAGATTTCTAAACATATGAACACATAGATGGCAAATGATGAAAACACATAAATGACATTTTCTTCTTTTGAAGAAACTCTGGAAACAGACTTGGGTTCTTGACCAGCTGGGAGTACTGTTATGTTTCTTTTCCCCACTATGGCCCAAGCATGGTGCATCAGGTAAAAGAGCTTTGTGACCTTGGGTACAACAATCATTATTCATATCATTGTTTGTACCTACGGGGCGGCTTCACATGCTGCCTCCTCGTATTTGTTCCTGGGAATTGTCTCTCATCACCAGGCAACAGAATGAACCAGCTTAGATTTCTGAGAATAATACGTTTGTATCTGATCCTGTGTGTTGCTTTGCATTTTAGAGCCTGGGACATTTACAGCTGAGAATACCTGAGGGCAAGGCCTATTTACTACTCTGCTGGCACCAAGTGGTATTTTTCTTGGATGTCTTTCTCTCTCTCTTATGAAGAAAACAATGATTTTCAGGTTCTATAAAACAGAATATGCTCCTGGACACTCAGACACTGGCTAGTCCCTAGGCCTGCGAGGGGAAAGGGAAGGAAATGACCATTTATTGAGCATCTACCGTGTACTGACCCGAAGGGGTGAGTATCATCATCTCAGTGATCCAGGAGGGAGAATAAAGGAGGCCATGCTCCATCACAGGCTCAGGCACAGCTCCGGCATCACAGGGACTGGCCTGAGTGTGCAGCTTGGCTGCACCACCACCTAGTTTTATAAACTTGGCCAAGATTTCTGGGCCTCATTTTTTTTTTTTCCTCATTTAGTTTTCTAACAGCTCTATGGAGGCATAATCAACATACAGCACACTGTGCATATTTAAAGTGTACAATTTAAGTTTTGACATCTGTACATCCATGAAACCATCACCCAATTGAGATAATCACAACCACAACCACAATCACAACCACAACCCCTCCTGCCCAAAGTGTTCTCCTGTTCCTTTGCAGCCCCTCCCTCCTTCTCCTTCCCACGCTAGGCCCCAGCAATGTTGCAGCTGCTTTCTGTCTGAGTGTGGTAGGCAGAAATAATGCACCCCCCCAAAGACATCTATATACTGATCCTCCAAACCTGTGAATATGGTACCTTACATGGCAAAAGGGACACTGCAGATGAGATTTGTCTGAATTATTCAGGGCCCAACCTTATAAGGGAAAGAGAGAAGCAGGAGGGTCCGAGTTAGAGAAGGAGCAGTGATGATGGACCAGGGTGGGAGTTTTCAGTGCGAGATTCGAAAACACTGCACAGCTGACTTTGAAGGTGGAGGAAGGAGCCACGAGGCAAGGAACTCAGGTGGCCTCTCGAAGCTGGAAAAGGCAAGGCAGTGACTCTTCCAGGTAGGCTCTGGGAGGAGTGCAGCCCTGCAGACATCTTGATTTTAGCCCAGTGTAACCCAGTGTGAGAGAGGCTGAAGAATAGCCCTCAAAAATATCCAGGCCCTAGTCCCTGTAACCCATGAATGCTACCACACATGGCAAAAGAAACTTTGCAATTGCAATTAAACCAAGGATTTTGAGATGGGGAGATTATCCTGGATTATCCAGTGGGCCTTAAATGTAATCACTAATGTCCTTCTAAGAGAGGAGCAGAGGGAGATTTGATTACAGAAGAGGAGGAGGTGATGTGATGTTAAAAGCAGAGGTCAGAGTGATGCACTTTGGAGATGGAGGAAAGAGCCAGAGAACACACCCGGAAGACAGCCACTGGAAGCTGAGAAATAAAGGAAACAGAGTCTCTCCTCAGAGCCTCCAGAAGGAACCAGCACTGCCAACACCTTGGCGTTATCCAGTAAAACTGATTTTGGACTTCTGACCTCTAGACCTGGAAGATGACGGATTTGTGTTGTTTTAAGCCACGACATTTACGGTAATTTGTTACAGGGTAACGGTAGGAAACTAATACACCAAGCCTCATTTTTATATCTGTAAAATGATGATAATATATTATTTCTGGGGTTACAGCAAAATTAAATAACTTAGTTTGCAGCAGATAGAGTTTTTTTCCTACAACCCCCCCCCCCCTTATTCCTTTCTTGTCAAACCCGAAAACACAGTCTTTGGCATGACTTAAGTTATACTTCTAGAGATGGTGAATATTAGCAGGGACAGAGTTCCTGTCTTACAGAAGCTCTGGTGGGAAGATTGTGGGTGAAATGTGCCTACTGTAGGGAAGGACATTGTGATACAAACAATTGTGGGCCAGGACCAATAACCCCACAGAGTTGGTCCCTGGGTAGAGAGGGCAGACAGTTAGAAACCCACCGAGAGAAGTAGAGTCTGGAGAAGGGGGTTGTTTTAAAATACAGGTTTTATTATTATTTAGGTATGGTGCGGCCAACAGATCAGGAGATAACTTCCACTGAAGAGGCAGCTGTTACAGCTCAGGAGGAGAGTGTGCATCACGCCATGTGGGGCCACAGGGGGAGGCACCAAGGTTGGCCAGAATGCACAAGTAGCAGGACGAAAACGTGGGGAAAAGACTTTATTGTGGCTTCCCTAGGAAGTCATGGGCAAGGCATGGTAAGCAGGCTTAGGATTGGCTAGTTTGAATAAGTTCAGCAGACTCTGGGGTGCAGGGGCTGCCCCATGTTGTCTAGTACCTGGTCCTGGGGTGATTAGGGCAGGGGACTGTAAGATAGAGGAGATGCAGGGGGTGGGCTCTGGACTGGCTGGTTTGCTTATGAAAGGTGCACTCCTGGGAGGATTATGTGCTATCTGTAGGAATTAGCTAACCCTGGGACAGGCAGTCCCTCCCCAGTCAGTAAGGCCCCATGTGCCAGACCATCAAGAATACAGAAAACAAGAAAATACAGTTAATAGAGGTTTCTGGATGGCCATCTCTGACTGGTTACATGGTCATCGGGGGTAATTCAATGATGTCACAAATAGATGTTGAGATCAGAATTTGGCCTTAAAGATCATTACTATTTAGAGAAACAACAGGAAAAGGTAACAGCCATTTCTTACTGAAGAACAGCATAAGTAACTCCCCAGAGAGGAACTGGGCAGAGGGTTCACTTGTGGCATAGGATGTGGCAGACGTCGTCGGTTGGCTACGTAATGGCTATTCCCAATCCCCCTTTCTTTTCCCACCCCCTACAACTGCTCTTCCACACTTTTAACAGATAAATGTGGCCAGATGACTAAATACCAGCTGATTGGACAGCAGGGGACATTTTTTGAGGAGCTCCTGGGAAGGATTTTTCTTCCTGGATGAAAAGACAAAGCCTCACAAGGAGAACACCTTTTTCCTTGTTCAGCATTTCTTGCCTTTGGACATGACTGTGATGTCTGGAATTGTGGCAACCACCTTAATGGCCACGAGGCAATAAACATAAAAATTTAAGGTCAACATGCTAAGGAAGGCAGAGCGGAAGGATAGAAAGATCCTGAGTCCTTGATGTCATCCTCAAGTTACAGAATTAATTCTGAGACTGCCTACCTCTACACTCTGCCTTGTCCAGCTGGGTTTGTACCCCCACCCTTAGAGAGCTTGCAGTCAATAACTGATACAGGAATGTAATATAGGAATATAAACCCCCTTGCCTCAAAGTTGAACAACCCTATGGGGTCATTCATACTCCAGAGCTCCCCATGGGGTCAGGCTGAAGCTAGTTTCCAGCTGAGACCACATCCTTACTTAAATTTTCTCTCTTGACCTTATATTCTGCTTCTTTCATACTCTTTCTCTTAAGAGCACTTTCTCAAGGAAAAAAAAAAATCACCCAAGGATCCCTGTTCAGGCTGTGTTTCCAGGAAGCCTCCCTACGAGAGTTGGTCCTAGGAAGCAGACACATAAGGTGGAATTCTGAAGATGGATCATTCAATGGCAGGATAGCAATGAGGACCCATAACACAGCTAATTGTAGGTGGAGCATTGATAGTCCCTGGAATGCTGTGACATTTACCTTTGTTGAACCAGAGAAGGATGTAGGTGAAAGGGAATGCACTAGCTGGTGTAGTCCCTGGTGCCCATTAAAGTGGGGGCATATTGGATTCAGATAACAAATGCAGTCTCCATCCAGGTCTGTCTCAGTGGGTCCTGTTAAAAACTTAGCGGTCATTTTTCTGATTCCTGAGTGCGTAATTGGAATGGACATACTTAGCAGCTGACAGAAACCTCACATTGGTCCTTAGCCTGTGGAGAAAGAGCTATTGTCGTAGCAAAGGCCAAGTGGAAGTCCTTGGAACTGCCTTCCCCGGCCCCACCCCAATTAAAATAGTAAACAAAAAAAATATCCCATCCCGGGGAAAATAATATTCATATGGGAAAGACAACATTCCACTTCTACAGTTTTGCTCCAAGGTTATGTTCATTTTCCTGTTTTCTGTCATAATATATTCCAAAGGGACCTGGACCATCTGGCATCATGATGGTCTACCGTAATAAAATATGTTAGTCGGATCTGATGAGCAAGAAGTGCAAATACAGTCAAGCGTCACTTAAAGATGGGGCTACAATCTGGGAAATGTGTCTTTAGGTGATTCCATTGTTGTGCGAACATCATAGAGTGTACTCACACAAACCTGATGGTATAGCCTACTACACACCTAGGCCATATGATAATAGCCTGTTGCTCCTAGCATGTTACTCTACTGAATACCGTAGGCAATTGTAACACGATGGTAAGTATTTGTGTATCTAAACATATCTAAATATAGAAAAATACAGTATTATAATTTTATGGGACCACCATTGTATGTGAAGTCTGTTGTTGATGGAAACATTATGGGGTGCATAAATCTTCTCTAGATGCCTTGATGAGACACGTACATTCCACAGGGTGAATAAACCCCACAAAAATTCAGGACCTTGCTACACTGATAATATTTAAAAATAATAATTATTTTTAAAATTTTGAGATAATTTTTGACTTAGGAGGGATGCAAAAGGAATACAGATTTTCCATATACCCTTTACCCAGCTTCCCCTTATGTTAACATCTTGTGTAAGCATAGAACATATATCAAAACAAAGAAAACAATCTTGGTACAATATTATCTAAAATACAGACCTTATTTGAATGATGAAATGGTCCAATGGTCTAGGGCATGTCAGGATTGTCAGGGTATGTCCTCCAAAATGAAGAACAAGTTACTGCACCTTGGACCTTCTGCCACTAAGAAAGAAGCATAGCACCTGGTAGATCTCTTAGGGTTTAGGAACCAGCATATTTTGCGCTTAGGAATACTGTTCCTACCCATTTAGCAGTTGATGTGGAAGGCAATTAGTAATGAGTAATGCTCAGCTTAATAGCATGAAGTCTGTGGTACAAGCAGCCCTGCCTCTTGGGCTGTATCACCTGACACATCTCATGATACTAGAGCTATCAGTAGCAGAGGAAATGCTATGTGGAGCCTCCGGCAAGTCCCAGAACAAGAGTCACTGTGTAGCCCTCTCGGGTTCTGGAGCATGGCCATGCCAACTCTTTTTTTTTAAAAAAGAAATTTAGAGATCTTTTATTCTAATAATTTTATTTTAAAGATAAAAATGAGGCCTAACATCACAGACATAATTGGCAGAGTTGGCTTTTGTTTCTGGTATTTCCCTCTGTTGTTTTTCTTCATTTTCTGATGCAATTTTAGCACTGTCAATGGAAAAGAAGCCAAACTCTGTAAAATAATTTTTTTTTTTTTTTTGAGACAGAGTCTCACTTTGTTGCCCGGGCTAGAGTGCCATGGCATCAGGCTAGCTCACAGCAACCTCAAACTCCTGGGCTCAAGCAATCCTTCTGCCTCAGCCTCCCGAGCAGCTGGGACTACAGGCATGTGCCACCATGCCCTGCTAATTTTTTCTATGTATTTTTAGTTGTCCAGATAATTTCTTTCTATTTTTGTAGTAGAGATGGGGTCTCGCTCTTGCTAAGGCTGGTCTTGAACTCCTGAGCTCAAATGATCCGCCCGCCTTGGCCTCCCAGAGTGCTAG
The DNA here is from genome assembly GCA_028533085.1 of Varecia variegata. Classification (NCBI taxonomy): domain Eukaryota; kingdom Metazoa; phylum Chordata; class Mammalia; order Primates; family Lemuridae; genus Varecia; species Varecia variegata. Next base: position 20,474,852 of record CM052437.1, read on the forward strand.
GATTACAGGTGTGAGCCACCGTGCCCGGCCCTGTAAAATAATTTTAGAGATTTATTCTGAGACAAATATGAGGACCATGACCCAGAGCCATGCCCAAGAAGCCTTGAGCAAGTGGACTCCTGGGGCTAGGAATTATAGGTAAAGACATAAATCTATACATGAAAAGCATAGGTCGGTTTGGCCCTAAAAGTTAGGCCATCTTGGAGGATGGGTGGAGTGCGCTTACAGGTTTTAGGCGGGTTTAAAGACTCTGACTCTCCTAATTGGCTGAAGACGGGAAGCTTTATCTAAACGCTTGGAGTGTTTTAAGATAAGGAAGTCTGTTAATCAAGATAAGCCACAGGACATATACATTTGTTCTGTAAATTGAGGACCTGCAGGTTTGTCTTGCATAGCCTTAGGCCTGTTAATGAGTTACAAAGGATATTTCCAAGAAGAGAGGGAGTCACGTTGAGGCTTGTCTGACCTTCCTCCTGACAGGCAATTTAGTTTTAGGATATCCCCTTGGCCAGGAGGGGGTTCAGTCAGCTGGTGGGGATGGAGGAGCCTTAAGATTTTATTTTACTTTACAGAGCATTTTAAATACTTAAATGTTTCCAAACAAAGAGAAACTGTGGAGCTGATTTAGGAGAGGAGCACAGGAACCTTTGTGCTCACAGGGAATTTGGGGGTATAATTTAGCTATAGTGAAGCTATGCATCCCAAATCTAGATGTCCATTATTTTTACACTATAAATTCTGTGGAGAGAGGAACCTTATACTTTTTTTGGAATATTCAGCCTTCCCTGTGCCTTGTGGAAATAACGAATAAAATATATAAATATGCATGAATGACTGCTAGTGGCTCTGTGTGTGATGTGTGGCTGTGTTTATTTTTAAGACTTCAGTATTTTGCTGAAGGCCAACACTAGGAAGGCATCTGCTGGAGAAATGAAAAGAGGTTAAATTACAGTCCCCACTGTCCAGCAGGTTAGGGTCTAGTAGGTTAGGGGACAGATATACCATGGTAGGAAGCCAGGAGGGCCTTTAAAGAGATTTGTGATGAAAACACTCTGGGTGATCGCAGGAGGGAGCGTGTACCTACGAGTGCGCGTGCTAGAGAGAGCTCTGCGCCGCCCTCAGGAACCTGGGTTCTAGAACTGGTCCTACTACTGATTTGCCCTGTGACTTGGGGCAAGAAAATTAGGTTTGTAAAGTAACCTCCCAGATTTCCGTTTTCCATTTTGCAATTCTAGGGGTTGGACGAAGTATCAGGTTCCCTGGGGCAATGACCTTCGCTGATCTCCTATCTTGTTTCTCCTTTATACACCCTTCCGCTCTGAGAGTCCTTCCTTCCTCGTCAGGCCAGACGAGGAAATAAGCGCGGCCCCTTTAAAAGAGCCCTCGAAGACAGGCGCCGTGGGTAGGACGGGCGCCCGGGGTACCCCGGGATGCAGAGCAGGGGCGGGACGACCCGGGCTTCCCACGCAGCCGGGGACGCCGTTGCGTCACGATATCCACAGCCAATAAGAATGGAGCCTGGCGGGACGCATTACTAGGGCGACGGCTGGACGCCTCCTCGCTTTGGGATGAATTAGCGGCGGGTTCTGCCCTGAGGTTGTGACCCCTTCGGAGTCCCTGGCTAGCCCACGCGCCCCCCGCGGCGTCGCACGGAGTCCCCTGCCAGTCACAGGTGGGAGGCTGGAACTGTCAGGTGGGGGTTACGGCTCAGGGAAAATGGCGGCGTCGGGGGAGCTGCAGCCCAGGCTCTCTCCCCTGAGCCACGGGGCCCTCCCCGGACTGCGGCCCCCGGTAACGGTCCCTTGACCGGGAATTGGGGTCCCGGCACAGGTGGTGCAGTAGCCGGCTCAGGTGAGAGGAAGTGCGGGGAAGTGACTCCTGGAGGCTGGCGGAGGCGTCGGTAGCCGAGGGGCCACGCCAGCTGGGTTGGCTAGGGCAAGGTAGCCGTGCGGTGTGAAGGGCCCGGTGTCCTGTGGGTATTTACAAAGGGAAAGTCAAGACCTTCCTGCTCCGACTTTGGCGGGTCTGGGAGCATCACTGTCCCTAAACACCACTGAAGCTGTGCCCTGGTTAAGTCCCATGTTCAAAAACGTCCCAAGTGGCACCACGTGCAAGGCTTGGACGAAAGCTGTCTAGGCAGGGGCTAGGGCTGCATTCCCTTCGTATTCTCCGTGTGCCAGAGATGTGCCTGTAGGTGCCAGAGTGGCAATGCCACGAAAGGAAAGGTAGGCCTTAGCCAGGGGCTGATGTCAAGTCTGATTTTTAAGGTGTATCTTCTTTTCTAATTGGCCATTTGAGAGAAGAAATGAAAAGATAAGGCACTTAGATGTGGTTGTGAAGACGTTTTGCTTTCTTGTACTTCCCTGGTAGAGGTGGGTTCCCTGGAAGCATTGCATCTGCCTTTTAAGTTCATTAACTGTATTCAGTGTGCATGTGGCTGTAGAGAAGACAGGAGGTTGGGATTCAGTTTAAGTCTGAGGAAAATATTGAAGATAAATGTTGGTGAAGACATTACCCAGATAAAATGTTACTTATTTCTGTCAGTCACTTGGACAAAGAAACAGCATGTCATGAAATACAACTAGTTTTCAGAAACTGCCCTGATGAAAGTCCTTTTTGCAAAACTTATTTTGAGAGTAAAAGCAAATTATTCTTTAAAAAATTTTTTTTTAGTTTCTATTGTCACACTGTGACAGATAAGCATAATATTAAGTGACTTGTTTTTGGTAGCAGGGTTGATTTTGTGGAGCAGTACCTTGTTCTGTAATTGAGAAAGAACAATAGCACTTTGTGTTTCAGTCATCAATAGCTCCTGTCTCTGGAGTGCCAACTATGTATCAGGTACTGTGAAAGTGAGGCTTCTCCTACCTTTTCAATTTGAGCAAAAGGCGTGATTCATCTGTTTCCACTAGGTCTTTATTTATTATTATTATTTTTTACCCAAGTCTCAGAGTCTTCAGCACCCACCAGGTCTTTAGGCTGGCTATTGTTGACAACCAGGAGGAAACAATGGGGAAAACACAAAAGAATATTTCTTCTAAACTAGACCATGGAGATTTGGTCAGTTTGGCCTGGGGTTGAGGTTATGTGTGGTTTCTAGTCCATACTCTGCCACTTAAAATATCTTAGGGTAATCATATAACTTCTCTGTTAGTGCCTTACCTTTAAAGGTGGGATTTCTTGTTCAGACAATCTCATTGCACTGTTATAAGGGGGAGGTGGGAAGACAATATATGTAAAAGGGCTTACAAAAAGTTAAAAACACAGTAATAATAGTTGACATTTATTACTATGCATTCATTTTCTCTGTCAGGCACTGTCTCAAGGGCCTTATATGTGCTAACTCAGGTACCCAGCAACATTGTGAGGGGGGTGCTTTTATTATCTTTATTTAACGGATGAGGAAACTGAGGCACATTGAAATTTAAGTAATTTGTTCAAATCACACAACTAGCATTGTGATTCTAGCCTGTGTTCTTAACCACCATGCATACCATCTTCCTCTATCATACAGATGTATGGGTTAAGGGGGAATACATGAACAAATTTTGAAGGGAGTAGTTTTGTTTGTGATCTTTTAGTTGTGTAAATAATAACCATGATTTATTCCAGTGGCATTCAGTAGTGATTTATATGGTGATAACTACAGTTACTTTGGTTAAGTGGTGTATTCATCCTACGTTTGATGTCCATTGTTTAAAAAGGTCTTTTCAAACAAATAGTTGTGACTAATCTCTACCAGGAAACACAAATCAATAATGGAGATTTTTGCTTTTATTACATTTTTTAAAAGAATGATTTGCTGGGACTTTTCAAAGAAAACTTCTTTTGGTTAGGCTCATTACTTTGACATACTTGCACTAATTTTTCCAGTGTTTATTTATAGAAAAAAGATGACATGAGTAAAAGTGGCTGGGACATTCTTTCATTTAACCTTTATGGAACAGCCCTGCCAAGTCCTTGGAATGTAAAGATTAACTCCTGACCTTATCCTTGAGGAGTTCAGCGACAAGTCCCAGGTCCAGAAGTTTGTAGACTAGTGAATGAGACACGTAAATGATTAACTCAAATTTGTGGGTATAGAGAGCTGTGGGAATGCACATAAGTGGGAACAGTTGCTTCTTCTGGAGTGGCCCGGTCAAGAGAGGAAGGGAGCTGACTGGAGAGAATAAAGGGAGAAAGGGCTTTCAGCTGTAGGAGGAAGCAGTGCATAGCCAGGACAATTGAGAGCGCTTGATGTCCAGGGGTCTGACTAGAGTAGGAGTTTCTGGGAGAGAAGCCAGGGAAGGTTAGGGTGAGGTTGTGAATTCTCAGCTAAGAGGGTGACTTTATCCTGTAGGCAGTGAGGACTATAGAATGATCTTGATTAGATGAATAACATCAACTTTGTGTTCTCTAGAGGCGACTTTGATGACTTGGTGATAGAATGTAATACAGGATGAGACCAGTTAAGGACGGTTTCCATACTCCAGACAAGAGATGGTGAGGGAGAGGACCAGGGCATTGGCTGTGGCAGGGCAGAGTTTAGATTCCACACACACATGGAAAGCACAATGTAAGATTGACTGGGTGTAAAGATAATGGGGTCAGGGAGGGGAACACCTGCTTCGCTAGTAGTGTTTGTTTAAGATTTGTTTGTTTTCTAACTATATGGTTGGAAATTGGAGATATTGTTAACTAATTTAGGAAAAAGGATAGAGCAGGGAGTTCCTTGTGACTGGGTTCAAAGGATTGGTACAAATCATCTAACATATGTTTGGGGAAAAATGCTAGGCTAATGGGCATTAGAATTTTTTATTTAACATTAGATTTTTAATATATTTGTACAGAAGTCATTTTATATGGAAATACTTACTGCTGAATTCTCTAGTTGTAAAATTGATCTCCACTTCTTTATACCACTAGAGTTGTCTGGCACCTAACCAACATAACATGAATGCAGTGAAAATCAACTGCAAGATAGAAGAGCAAGCCTTGCAAATATGCAGGATTTCATGAAGTCACAGCAAGGTGGAGAACTGTTCAAACCATAAGCACAAATCAAAAAGTTAGTGAATAGAGGAGGCAGAGATTTCTTGAAAAGGAAAGCAATGACCATGAAAATGATAAATTTGCCTTTAGAATTCATTGAAATTGAACTCTCTATCTAAAGACACCATTAAGAGAATGAAGAGCAAAATATAGGCTAGAAGAAGAAATTTGTAATTCATATATCTGACATAGGACTCATACCAAGAATATATATATGTATGTGTGTAAAATCAATAAGAAAATGAATTTTAAAAATGCATAGAAGTCTTAAAGAGGCACTTTCTAATAAAGGATCTCAGAATGGCCCGTATGCGTATAAAAAGGCAATCCACATTTAGTCAATGGGAAATACAAATTAGAACAATAAGGAGATACTACTATACAACTTCCAGAATGGCTAAAATTAAAAAGATGGTCAATGCCCATGTTGACAAGGATATAGACCAGCTGGATTTCTTACATGTTGTTGGTAGGAATGTAAAATAGTACAGTCACTTTGGAAAACTGTGGCAGTGTCTACTCTTACCCATGATCCAGTAATCGCATTCCTAGGTATAGCCAAGAGAAACTAATGTCTACTAAAAATCATGTAAAAGAATATTCATAGCGTCTTTATTCATAATAACCAAAAATTGAATATAACCCAAATGTACATCAGCAGTAGAATGGATGAATAAATTGTGATATATTTATAAAATGAAATACTACAAAAGCAGTAAAAGAATGAACTATGGATATACATATCAACTGGTTGGATCTCATAGACATATTAAGTCAGACATGAGATTGCATACTGCATGATTCCATTTAAATGGAGTTCAAAAACAAGTACACCTACTTCCTGGTAGTAGAAATCAGAATAGTGGTTACTCCAGGGTGTTGTTGGTGTTAGTGGTGGTAATGATTGGAAAGGGGCATGAGGGAACCTTCTGGGATATTGGAAATGTTCTATATCTTGGGATGAGTGGCAGTTACGTGGGAGTATGTATATGAAAAAATTTAAGTTTCACACCTAAGATTTGTGTACTTTACTGTATATGTATTATTATACTTTGATTTTAAAAAAAGAGGCTCTAGTAAGAATATAGCAATGCTTGATCTTTTGAGGAGCAAAACCAGGTATAATGTTCAAAGAGGTACTTTTAAAGAATTTAAAAGTAGTATGAGAGGTTCCAGGGGAAAATGATAAAATTTATAATTCTTTGGCTAGGCACAGTGGCTCAAGCCTGTGATCTCAGCACTCTGGGAGGCCAAGTTAGGAGGATCACTTAAGGCCAGGAGTTTGAGACCAGCCTGGGCAACATAGTGAGACTTCTTCTCTACAAAAAAATTTTTAAAAAGATATAAATATTTTTTCGAAAATGGCTTATGTACTTAGCTTGCAAAAGACAAATGTGAAATCAAGGTTGTCATATATGGTTTTACAGTTTGTTTACAGTTTGGTCACAAAATTATGCCTATGCCTTCCACCAATTGATTATAGTTCCTTGTCCTAAGAATTAGTACATTGCTGCAAGTATAACCTAAATTTTGATAAATACAATATAATATATGACACGTTATAAAAATATATTGATTAATTTGTGTCATTTTTTGGGGTGAAAATTCTAATCAAATCTTTTTTTCATCATTCTGAAATGTGGTCCTGAGAAGTCACTGCATGGCTTTTTCCCTGCTACACTAATTGCTCTTAGGTGATGAGGATTGTTGCATGCAGTTCCTTTTTGGCTACAAGATTTTGAATGTAATAATAGAGCTAAGAAAAGCCTTTGGTGAGTTCCCCGTGGCAGTGAGGTAATTCCCCAAAAAAGCTTTTGTGAGCTAAAGTCACGCCTCCACCTGGTCCTGTCCATGTGGCAGTAGGGCCATGGGGACCCTACTGTGATAACCTAGAAGGCAAATGGAAGGGACAACTGAGGGGCAACCATCAGTGAAAGCTGGCAGTATATGATTAACTACTTTATCTGCAGTCTTCTCATAGTTGAGGTTTCTGAAAACTTCAGTTGTTTACTTCCTCAGAGGAAGTGGGTTACTGTTAGAAATAAAGGAAAACTACCCTTAGTTTTCCATCTCAAATAAGAGATTACATGTATTTTATGTTTGTAAGTGTATATAGTTAATTCCCTTGGGAGAACTCATAGAGTAGGGAGATGGCATGTTGGTGAGCTGGTATCTAGTAGTGGTGTCACAAGGGAAGGAAATGCTGCAAGAGAGAGAGGAATAAGAATGATGGGGGAAGAGGAACAGCTCTTGCAGCTCTGTGCGGCTGGGAGTGTGGAGTAAAAGGATTGTTTTTAACTCTGACAGAAACTTCCCCTACAGGAATGTTTAAATATCTTGCAGAAGGCAGCTTTGACTGTGGCTCTTACTATTTCTGCTGTCCTGTTTTTGTAATAGAAATACTTTCTTAGAATTATTTTTTCTTTATATTGTGCAGCCTTTAAATAAAAATTTACCTGTGTGGGGTTAGGGAGGAAAATGATGGAAACTTGGAGTGGCTTGAACACCAAAGTGTTTCTTTACTTACTTGAACATTTTTGGATACCTGCCTGAGCTTGGTGATGGGAACAGAGTTGAATATAACATGGTTCCTGTCCTTGAGCTCACTGTGTAGAGAAGGAGAGAAATAAACAAATCAATACCTTCAGTGCAGAGAACATTGAGATTTCATCACCTCCAGGTTTTCCATGGTGAAAGGCAAGCATGGCAGCTATGAAAATGTTATGAAGTACATAGGTAGTAATGGTGACCCTCTCTTTTAATACATAATAATAAAAATAGCATTTATAGAGTGCTGTTCTTAATGCTTTAAGTTTTTAACTCCTTTAATCCTCATAGGTAGTAATGGTGACCCTCTCTTTTAATACATAATAATAAAAATAGCATTTATAGAGTTCTGTTCTTAATGCTTTAAGTTTTTAACTCCTTTAATCCTCATAGCTTCCACTTTGAGGTAAATACAAGTACTATTATTATCCTCATTTTAGTTATGAGGAAACTGAGGCCCAAAGAGGTTAAGAGACATGGATTTGAACCAAGGCAGTCTAGTTTCAGAGTCTGTGTACTATTAGCTGTTATGCTATAATGCCTATTTTAATCCAGTGTAAATTTAAAATATACTGTACTTATGTGGCTTTAAGTGTAAGGGATTGGTTATTTGAATAATATCATGCCTTGACTATAAGTTCAGAATTTCTGAATATCCATGCTGAATTTAGCTTACTATGGCGGCTTAGGATGATTTTGTCTATAATGTGGGAGATGTAAATGAGACATCTTTTTTGTCCTTTCCCTTTTTGTTTGTTATAATGATTGTTTGGCACTCTTTTAATACTCTTGCATGTTCCATTACGTCCTTCTGAAATTCAGTAAAAAAATATTTTCAGGTTTATTGTTTGTGCTATAGACATACACTTAATATATTTTGTGATGTAGCACTGAAACTGGAGAGTTTGTAAATTACTGGATTAACATCTTTGTTAATATAACTGCAGATTCAAATTTCAGTTGTATTTTTAACATGGTTGTTTATTAAGTCCACTGGATTAAATTAAAGGAAGATTTATGTTTGCTCCGTTCTCTAAGAATGGGAAAGCAGTGGAGAAGCAGGATTGAAATAATTTAGAATACTCCAGAGAGTGCTGGATGACCTTAGTTTGCTGTTTATATTAGTAATGAAACCAGCACAATTTAGCTTCTCTTTCCTTCAGAGAAGAAATATACTCACAGCAGAGTTAATCAAGATTGAGTCTTCTCTTTGCTAGAGCTACCGTGATAAACAGTTCTTGTCTATTGAATAGGCTAATCTTCAGGGAACTGAGTCTACATTAGATATAATTGTTCCCAAAGCTTTATTTATTTTTCTCTTTATCTAGAATTTCTTTAATTCTCAAAAATTTTGGGTGTTATATTCTTATTTTGAATTAAGAACTATAAAATTGTGTCTGATTTTCTTTTGTAGCTGTACTTCAGACTTCTCAAGGACATTTCCATACATATTTATTATATAGTGCTTTATAACATTTCTAGGAGATGGGGAGGTATTTATGTTAGTTTCCTGTGGCTGCTATAAAAAATTACCATAAGTGCGGTGGCTTAAAACAATAGAAATTTATTTTCTCAAGAGTTCTGGAGGCCAGAATTTTGAAATCAGTATCAATCTGCCAAGATCAAAGTGTCGGAGGGCCATGCTACCTTCAGAGGCTCTAGAGGAGAATCTGCTCCTTGGCCTCTTCTAGTTTTTGGTGACTTTTGATATTCCTTGGTTTATGGCTGTATCACTCCAGCCTCTGCTTCTTTGGTCACATTACCCTCTCCTCTTCTGTCTGCAGTCAAATCTCCCTCTTAAAAAGATATAGTATGTGCTTGTATTTAGGACCTACCCTGATAATCCAAAATAATCCTCCCATCTCAAAATACTTAATTTAGTAACAGCTATAAAGTCTTTATTTTATTTATTTTTTTGGCCAGATAAGGTAACATTTACAGCTTCTAGGGATTAGGACATGGGTATATTTTGAGAGTCATTATTCCATCTATCGCAGTATTATTTCTTAATCTGTTTTACAGGTGAAGAAACTTGGTTAATTATCTAAAGTTCACAAAGTTAGAATCAACCTCTTCCTCTCTCTTCCTCTCAGTATATATGTTTCCCGAGTACCTACCTCCTTTTAGAAAATAGTAATATTCTGTGTACAAGTAGATTTATTATACAGCAGTGTTTGGGATACTCTTTCTTTTTTTTTAGGCTTTTTATTTTGAGATAATTGTAGAGTCACATGCAGTTGTTAGAAATAATAGAGATCTCCTATACCTTTTACTTTGTTTTTTCCCGATGGTAACATCTTGCAAAACTGTACTACAACATTACAACCAATATATTGGCATTGATAACAGCCAAGATACAGAACAGTTTTGTTGTAAGGATTCCTTATGTTGCCTTTTGCTAGCCACACACCTATCCCCTTCCATGACTTCTGACAACTACTAATCTGTTCTATATTTCTGTAATTTTGCCATTGGAAGAATATATAAATGAAATTATACAACATATAACCCTGAGGGATAGGCTTTTTTCACTTAGCATAATTCCCTGGAGATTCGTTGAAGTTATTGCATGTATCAATAATTTCTTTTTTCTTTCTTAGTATTCTGTAGTATCCTTAGTATTCCTGGGTCTGGATATACCCATTGAAGGTTATCGGGGTTATTTCTAGTTTTCGGGTGTTAAGAATAAAGCTCTTATGAACACTTGTATACAGGTTTTTGTGTGAGTGTAAGTTTTTACTGCACTGGGATGAGTATCCAGGAGTGTAGTTGCTGGGCCATATGGTGGTTGCATAGACAGACACGTGGGTTTATTTCTGAACTCTGAATTCTATTCCATTGATTTATATGTTTACCCTTATGCCAGTACCACATTGTCTTAATTACCATTGCTTTGTAGTAAGTTTTGAAAATGGGAAGTATATGTCCTACTTTATTCTTCTTTTTCAAGATTGTTTTGTCTATTCTGAGTTCCTTGCAAGTTCATATGAATTTTAGAATCACTTTGTCAGTTTCTACAAAGAAGACAGTGGGAGATCAGATAGTTAATTTTTAATATATTCATTGAGTTGTACAACTAACACCACAATTAATTTTAGAACATTTTCGTCACCCCAGAAAAAAACCCCATATTCATTAGCAGTGACACCTCATTCTCCTCTCTTCCCCACTCTCCTTTTCCCCTAGGCAACCTCTAATCTACTTTCTCTCTAGATTTGTCTGTTCTGGACATTTCATATAAGTGGAATCATAATATGTGGTCTTTTGTGACTGGCTTCTTTCACTTAGCTTAATGTTTTCAAGATTCATCCATATGGCTGCATGTGACAATACTTATTTTTAATGTTTGTATGTTTTCTTTGGAGAAATGTCAGATCCCTTGCCCGTTTTTAAATTTGGTTATTTGCCTTTTTATTATTGAGTTGTAGGACTTCTTATATAATGCTAGATGTATGTTCCTTATCATAGATGATTTGCAAAACTTTTCTCCCATTCTTTTCACTTTAAATACAGTCAAGTTAAAAAAAGTTATATCTGCAACCTTGCTGCACTTAACTTACTAGTTCTAGATGGTTTTGGGGGATAGATTTCTTGGGATTTTCTATGTAAACCATCATGTCATTTGCAGATAGGTACACTTTTACTTCTTTTCTGTATGAATTTTATTTCCTTTTCTTACCTTCTTGTAGTAGCTAGAACTTCCATTTACTATGTTGAATAAGAGTGGTAACAATGGACATTCTTGCCTTGTTCCCAATGATAGGGTGAATGCATTACGCATTTGGTTTTATATCATTGAGTGTGATGTCTGCTGTAGGTTTTTTATAGATACTCATTATCTAGTTGAGGAAGTTCCTCTTTATTTCTGTTTTTTCTGAGTTTTTCTTATGAATAGGGAATGAATTTTAGCAGATGATTTTTCTGTATTGATTGGTATGATCATGTGATGTTTTTTCCTTAGCTTGTTAATATTGTGGATTACATTGATTGCTTCTTGAATATTAGACCAGCTTTGCATTCTTGGACTAAATTCAACTTTTTATGTATTGTTGAATTCTTCTGGTAACACTTCATTAAAGATTTTTGTGTCTATATTCTAGTATTGGTCTGTAGTTTTTTTATTCTTTTTTTCCCTCTCTCTTTTTTTTTTTTACATGTACTATTTGAAGTTTTATTCTTTTATACTGTCTTTTTCTGGTTTTTGCATCAGGGTAGTACTAGCTTCATAAAATGAATTGGGAAGTACTCCCTACTCTTGTTTTCTGGACGAGATTGTGTAGAATTGGTGTTAATTCTTTAAACGTTTGGTAGAATTCTCTAATGAAATGATCTGGGCCAGATTTCTTTTTCAGAAGGTTTTAAATTATGAGTTTAATTTCTTTAATAGTTACAGGGCTATTCAAATTATTCATTTAATTTTGAATGAGTTGTGTAAGTCTGTGCTTTTGAAAAATTGATCCATTCACACATAAAGCAGGCCTCCTCATTACAGCTGGGCAGGGCTTGGAGTTTCAGCTCCTTTCTAGGTCTCTACTGACACCACTGGGGTTCAGTGAAAGTCAGGTGAAAGTCCTGACTCCCTACTAGGCCTCCTCTAATACCACCGCAGTAGGTGTCTCATTACTGCTGGGTGGGAGTGGGAATCTAGGCTCTCCTGGTGGTCTCATCAGGCACTATCTGGCAGGGGAAGGGGGTCTTATTACCACCTTGCAGGGAAGAAAATCTGACCTCTGGTATCACCCTTGCAGGCACAGGGGCTGGGGGACATCTGGGAGGCAGGTTGGGGCACAACGTTACAGCTTGGTGAGGGTGGAAATTTAGGCTCCCCACTTGGCCTTTGCTGTAGTTTGTGGAAGCAGGCCAGTTTTTTCTCTGGTGTTGGCTGGAGTGCAGGTTATTGTCTAAAAGTTTTCTGTGTCACTATGCTGCTCTTTTCTTGGTTCTTTAAGGAGGGGCTTTTTTTTTTTTTTCCCCATTTTTTTGTCTTCCTCCACTGGCATTTCTGGATTCCTGGCTTTTTCAGCTCATCATCTGTGGTATGAGGCAAAAATAAAACCCAGGGAACTCACCACTGTGTTGTTTCATGGGTTCCTAGGTCCCTAGCTGGTCTACCTTCTTATATCCACCTTCAGAGTTGTCTTAAGTTTGTTTTATATGTGATGCCCAGGGGTTTTAGTTGTATAAAGCTGGAGCAGTTAGGAAAAAGTATATTTACTTGATCTTGCTGGAAGCGGAAGTTGGACTAGGATTGCTTTTTAATGGAAGAAAATGGGCAGAAATTAAGATGCATGAGTTGTCTATAAAGACACTTAAGTTAGTTTTGGGTTAGTGACTTGGAAGTGACAACTATTTCTTTATTTCTTCAGAGATTATTTCTGTATATCTTTGTTAAGTCAAACCAAACCTTCTTTAGTTTTAGATCTCGTAAAAAGCTTGACAATTCAGTGAATTAATTTATTTCTGCATTTAGATATAAATTCATAATAAATCTAAACTTCTGGTTTAGTACGTGGCAGAGAAAAATTTATCTTTGTGAAAGATTAGTTTTATGGAGGGGTGTAACTCAGTTTTTTCTAGTGGTTGTCAGAGATCTTGAAGCTGTGGATCCTTATCTAAAAGAAGAAGAAGAAAAAGGCATGGTGGTTAAGATCTACATAAGAAAACTTTTGAGTCTGAAATGATCCAAAAAGATTGGTGGGTGTTTTTGGTGGAAAAGTATCTAGAGCACTTTTCCTGGTTATCTAATTTTATGGGGTTTGCAGCTTTCATTGATTTTGATTTATTTTACAGTTTTGTAAGTTGTGAATAACAGATACTAATGCAAATTGTTCTTGTCCGTAGGCATGCAAAGGAATTTTGTTGTTTGGAAGTACAGTTGAAGTATGGTTGATTTCTTTTCTCTTTTGTGGAAGAAGCCAGTTTTATATCTATTAAGCAAATTCATTTCAGTATTCCCCATTGGGTGTATAAGTGTCTGCTCTTTGGATTCTCTTCTGAACAGTTGAAACATATTTGTTCCCTAATTAGTTAAGGAACTAATTAAAGTCATAGACATACGTTGATTTTGTATGAGAGACACAATGTTATATTTTTGTTTTAGTTATCTTTAACAGCTTGAATTCTGAATTTAGCTTGACTGGGGTTGAATTACAGCTGTAACACTTAACAGCCAGGGAATTGTAATTTTTAACCTGTTTACCACTATAAAAAGAGGTTACCATGCTGTTTTCTTTCCATGGTTATTGTGAGGATTAAAAGCGATGTTACAAGTTACGCACTTATCATAGTACTTTATATATCATAAGAACTCTATGGTTTATTTTTGCTTTTTTTTTAAATTTATTTAAAGTGTCATCCTTGCACAGGGGCCATGCTCATCTTCTCTGTATCATTCCAATTTTAGTACATGTTAGTTTTTTAGTAATTTTAGTTGCTGAAGCGAGCACTTTGTTTTATTTTTAATTAGAAGGCTGTGGGCAACTAATTTTACCTTCCTGAAACTTAGTTTCTTAATCTGTTAAAAAAAATGACATGGAATTTTCACTTAGTTGTTAGGTCATAAGTTTCATTAGCAATAATTGTAAAGAGTGGAATGAAGTAAGTGACAATAGTTGCTTTTGGAGGGGATGGCATTTTTAATATGCAGTAACCTTGCTTCTCTGAGAAAGGAAAATGTAGAGTTTGATCTACATTCATTGAGCCATTCATTAGAACAGCAGCCTGGTCATTCGATTCAGTAAACAGTGATTGAGAAGACCCTGCTCTGCCTGGCTTTGTACTAGGAAGAAGCGTTAGGGCTGGAAATGTGGCTTAACAGGTTAAGAGAATTTTTATCATCTTTCTGCTTTCTTTCTTTTTTTTTTTTTCCTTTTTGAGATAGAGTCTTACTCTTTCCCAGGCTAGAGTGCCATGGTGTCAGTCTAGCTCACAGCAACCTCAAACTCGTGGGCTCAAGCGATCCTCCTGCCTCACCCGCCCAACTAGCTGGGACTACAGGCGTGTGCCAGCATGCCTGGCTAATTTTTCTATTTTTAGTAGAGACGGGGTCTTGCTGTTGCTCAGGCTGGTTTCGAACCCCTGACCTAAAGTGATCCTCCTGCCTTGGCCTCCTAGACTGCTAGGATTACAGGTGTGAGTCACTGTGCCTGGCCTATCTTTCTGCTTTAAAGCAATTTGGAGGGTAGGTTCTGATAGATGGAAGGCTAAAACTGCCTTAAATATAGGAAGTAATATAAATAGCTGCCAAGGACCTTGATAGATGTGGAATGCTCTTCAGAGAGTAGAAACCAGAAAGGGCTAGATTTTATTTAACCTAGAAATAACTGTTGGGAGTTTCAAGGGCAATTTTTGAGTGAGTTGGGAGGTGGGGGTGATCGAAGAAGAGGGAGGATGGGGAAAGATGGCTCGAGGTTATGTTATTTAAGTTGACCTTTCTCTCTGACCCTCAGTATTTACAAATGTTTTACTTAAGGGGTAGCAGGTGAAAGTGGATGGGAGTGGAGTAGAATTGGTGAAATGGTTGAGTTAGAAGAGGGGATCCTCAGAGGCTGAGAGAATTTAAGTCTCCCAGAAATTAGCCTGGTCCAAGGGAAGATGTTGGCTTCCTGTGTGTTGTGTAATTGGAGCAAATTGGGGGATGGTTTAAGCCAAGGATATTCCCAGCTACTGTTAAATTAGGATAATGCAAATAAGCCTATGTGCGGTCTACTATGTGAACCGTAAGGAGCTTATGTATAAATAGATACCTACATTTATAACTGAGCAACATGAATTTTGATGTAAGGAAATTAAGTACTACTATAAACAAAAGCAACAGTCTGCTCAGTACAAATATGTTTTAAAGTTTTTTGCAAAATAAAATGGTCCTTATAATTTGGCATCATGATCCAGGGAGTGAGGAGAATGTGGTCATGCCTGTGTTCTTTCTTTAGGAAGGTCTTTGGGTTCCTCTAGCCATCTTTGAAACTTGAATACACTGTGTGTTACAGATTGTGGGGAAAGGAACTGCTCCTTACCCATTCCTTCTTGGGTGGGATGTAGGCTCAGATTTTGTCCTTGCTGTTCATATTCTGACTGAGGGTGTTGCTATCAGGGAGAAGAAGTCCAAGGACCCGGCCAGTGTTAACGTTTCAGTCTCCATCTCTCCCTGGAACCTGAGGGGTGGCACACATATTGGGCTCTCACTTCATTTATCTGGCATTCCTATTCTAAGCACTACAACCAGCACAGTTCCCTGGCTTCCTGAGTTGCCTGTGAATTAATCCAGTCAGTACTGGAGTGTTTCTGTTCCCTGGGCCCATTATAACCTGTTAGTACTATGAACCATCTGACTAGCCCAGTGCACTGTTCTCAAACTCTGCTTTCTCTTTTTTCTCCCATTTGTCACGTTCACAGGCTGAAAGACAGAGTTGAGATTCTCTTCTGGGACAATTGTGATGCTACTGAACCCATGGGCAATTAACAAGGCAGTTTCTAGCTACTGAATGTACTTTCTGAAATCAGGACTGTAAAAGCTTTGGGTAAGTCTGTATAATGGTTTCCAGGTTTGCAGTTCTTATCTTGCTTCATGTATCTGAACACAAAGCTTTTTAAATTGATCCTAGTTGTTCCTGTTTATGTTGTGTTGTTGAAATGTTCTAATGCTTGCTCCATAAACTTTTCATTATAAAATAAACATTTATTTCTGTTGAAGAGATCTAAGTTTCCTGTGGATAGAAAATAAATTGGTATATTTCTATCAAAGAACAAAACCCAGCATTTCTGTTTGGCATTTGGTCATATGATTCTTTTTGAATCTTTATGTTGAAAATTAGGCACCATTTTGTTTAGAGTCCAAAATATTAAATGGACTATGTTCTAGAATTCAGTCCTTACATTTTCTGCTACATGTAGTAACTGACTTTTATTTGACTCTAGTGGGTCACATAGCAACTTATGTGACACCATTAGCTGGTATCCTCCTCTTGGAGCAGTGAGAGCTTGGGGAGGTGGGAATGTTTATCTCTGTGGGTAACTCTGACAGCTGATTCTGGCCATGTCGTGTCCCATCTCTAGGCTCACGATCTCCATCTGCCCAGTGTCCATCTGAAATTCCTGGCTGTTGCCTTCAGCCTTAATTTGGCCAGAACTAAATTCATTCTGAATCCCATATTCAGTTTCCTTCCAGAATATGTCTGTTACTGTCTATTTAATTGTCCAGGCTTGAACCTTCATAGACAATTTTGACCCCTGTTCACCCCAAGCCTTTTTTCTATTGCTGCTTCTTTCTTAATGCTTTTGATTTTTTTTCACCCTTATCTTTATACTTGCATTATTTCAATAGTCTACTAGTTGGTTTCTAAAATAATAGCTTCCATTTATTGTGTATGTGATATAATAAAGAATACATCTGGTCTTTGTCCCTGGTTCCTGACAGTGAGCTTCAAAACCTTGGAATTTCCTGAGTGATGGAAGTATCTTTTGAGTCCCTTTTACCACACCTGAGTTTATGCTAATGAGGTGACTTTGGTGTGCCCTCAGATAGTTTCAAGGGAGAAGCTGTCTACATCAGACAGACCAAGATTAGAGGGTTGGGATTTTAGCTCTACCCCCAGTCTCTGGAGAGGGGAGAGGAACTTGATAGCAAGCTCAATCACAGGGTCAGTGATTTAATCATGCTTAGGTAATGAAACCCCGTATAAAAGCCCTGGAACAGTAGTGAACACATTGATGTGCTGCAAGAGTGACACCTGGATTTCTTGATGAGAGAGCATGGAAGCTTTGTATCCCTCTACTCTCTTCCCCAGGCTTTGCCCTGTGCGTCTTTTCCATTTGGCTTTACCTGAGTTGCACCCTTTATAATGAAACTGTGATTAAGTTTCATGCTTCCAGTGATTTCTGTGAGTTGTTGTAGAGAATTATTGCACCTGAAGGGAGGTGTTAGGAACCCCTGAATTTGTAGCCAAGTCAGACATTAGTGCAGATAGCCTGGGGATTTCTGAAGTAAGGGCAGTCTTTTTGGGGACCTTGCTTTATAACTTGTGGGATCTGATGCTAACTCCAGATAGTGTCAGAACTAAACTGAATCCTAGGACACCAAATTGGTGTCAGAGCACTTTCCCCTTGTCAGGCATTATGATGTGTGTGCTACATGCGTTATTTCTTGTTATACTCATCAAGTGGGTTAAGACCTGGTTTTCTCATTCTTGTTTTACCCATAGAGAAAGGTGAAGTTATAACTGCCCAGGGTCACAGAGCAAAGAAGTGATGAACTCAGTGTTTTCTTTTTTTAAAGCCCTTTGCTTAACCCTTTATGTTGAGCCAACTGCTTTTCTTTCTCTAGGTATTACTACCCTCCTCTAATCTGGCACTTGTGGACTGAGGACTGTTTTTTTTTTTTTCTCATTAAACTTTGTTTTAATGGGTCTCAAAATTCTGTGACAAATTTTTGGTCAAGTTGTTTCCATTAAAAAGTACTGATTTTAAAAACTAATAACTTAAAACTGCCACACAAAAAGAAACAAAAGTGGTCCACAAAACATTTTCTTTTCCTCCTGAAGGTTTTACGATGCATTGTTATTAACAACCAGTCTTTTACTATTAAACTTAAATGGCCAATTGAAACAAACAGTTCTGAAACTGT
>CM052437.1:20493150-20504456 GCA_028533085.1 Varecia variegata
CTAGGACTGCTTTTTCTAAGTTAAACTTTTATCATATCATTTTTGAGCTCAGAAACTTTCAGTTACTCTCTATTACTGCAGAATAAAACCCATACTCCTTTGGTTCCCCAAGATTTTTTTAAATTTCAGAATATTACGGGGGTACAAGTGTTTTGATTACATTTTGCTTTTGTGCAGTATGAATCGAAGTTATAAGTGTGCCCATCACCAAGGTAACATGCATTGTACCTAGGTGAAATTTACCGATCCTCTCCTCCTCCCTCCCACCTACTTGGTTTCTGTTGAGTTTTACTACCATATGTACACATGGGTGTTGATTAATTAGTTCCAATTTAATAGTGAGTACATGTGGTGTTTGTTTTTTCATTCTTCTGATACTTCACTTAGAAGAATTGTCTCTAATTCCATCCAGGTTGTTACAAAAGATATTAGTTCACCATTTTTTATGGCTCTGTAGTATTCCATAGCACACACATAACACACTTTATTAATCTAATCATGTATTGATGGGCACCTAGGTTGATTCCACATCTTTGTGATTGTGAATTGTGCTGCACTAAACATTCAAGTGCATGTGTCTTTTTGATAAAATGACTTTTTTTCCTTTGGGTAGATACCCAATAGTGGGATTGCTGGATTGAATGGTAGGTCTACTTTTAGTTCTTTGAGGAATCTCCACACTATTTTCCATAGAGGTTGTACTAGTTTGCAGTCCCACCAGCAGTGTATGAGTGTTCTTATCTCTCTGTGTTCACACCAACATGTTGTTTTGGGACTTTTTGATAAAAGCCATTCTGATTGGGGTCAGGTGATATCTCATTGTGGTTTTGATTTGCACTTCCCTGATGATTAGAGACTTTGAGCATTTTTTCATATATTTATTGGCCTTTAGTCTGTCTTCTTTTGAAAAGGTTCTGTTCATGTCTTTTGCCCACTTTTTTATGGGGTTGTTTGATATTTTTCTTGCAGATATGTTTGAGTTCTTTGTAGATTCTGGTTATTAGCCCTTTATTGGATGTATCGCATGTAAATATTTTCTCCCATTCTGTAGGTTATTTATTCACTCTGTTGATTGTTTCCTTGGCTGTACAGAAGCTTTTTAGTTTAATCAAGTCCCATTTGTTAATTTTTGTTGTTGCTGTGATTGCCTTTGGGGTTTTCTTCATAAATTCTTTGTCTAGGCTGATATCTAGAAGAACTTTTTCAACATTTTCATCTAGAATTCTTATAGTTTCATGTCTGAGGTTTAAATGAGTTGATTTTTGTGAGTGGTGAGAGGCGGATTGTGTTTTAATCTTCTACATGTGGCTATCCAATTTTCCCAGCACCTTTGATTGAATAGGGATTCTTTTGCCCAGTGTGTGTTTTTGTCTGCTTTGTCAAAGATCAGATGGTAATATGAGGATGGTTTTATATCTGGGTTCTCTGTTCTGTTCTGTGTTCTGATCCATAGGTCTATGTCTCTGTTTTTGTGCCAGTACCATGCTGTTTTGGTTACTATAGCCTTGTAGTATAGCTTGAAGTCTGGTAAAGTGATGCCTCCCGATTTGTTCTTATTGCTTAAGTTTGTTTTGGCTATTCAGGGTCTTTTCTGGTTCCGTACAAAACATAGAACCATTTTTCCTAGATTTGTGAAAAATGATGTTGGTATTTTAATGGGGATTGGATTAAATCTGTAGATCACTTTGGGTAATATAGACATTTTAACAATATTGATTCCACCAATCCATGAGCATGATATGTTTTTCCATCTTTTTACATCCTTGGCAGTTTCCTTCCACAGTGTTTCGTAGTTCTCCCTGTAGAGGTCTTTTACCTCCTTAGTTAAATATATTCCTAAGTATTTTATTTTCTTTGTTGTTATTGTGAAAGGTATTGAGTCAAACCCATATGCCTTAGGCAGCCATTCAAGGCCCACCAGAGTCCAACAGGCTTCAATTAATACTGCTGTCCCAGTCTTTATATAGAACAAAGAAAACAAACTCCTATTGTGTTTCTTGGATGGGCCACTCAATCTGTATCTCCAGCGAATTGCACTGGAGAGGGAACTGTGTCTTTTTGTTACATGTGAAGTATAATTGGAAAGTCAGAATTTATGAAAAGAATGTCATTATAAAACTAGCAAATGCTGACAGAGTAGTACAGGTAATTAAGTGCTTCTAGAATTCAAAAGAGGAACAGCTTCATGGAGCAGTTGTATTTTGAACTTGGCCTTAAAGAGGTAGTAGGATTTTGAGAATCGTGACTGGGGAGAGGACCCTTCTACTCAGAAATACCATAAGTGAAAAGGAATGGAGGGGATTGTTGGGCATCCATTGAAGGTGGTGTTGATGGCAGTGAATACTTCAGTTTATCTGGAGCGCACCTTTTCTGAAGGCCAGGTCTACTCCCTGTCCCCAAACAAGTCTTGAAAGCTTCCACATATTGTTTTAACTAATTGAACTTGTGCTAAATCTTTGTTCTTTGAAGCTAGAGTGGTTTGGAATGAACCAAAAGCTATTTTAGGGCCAACCTAGGTGATAAGGTTGGGTGACCATGTTGGTTAATACCAATTTTACTTAAAAATAAGATATGGTTACAATTAAGAATTACCTTTTTATGTGTTACCTGAGCTGACCAAAGGAAATTTTAAACTGTAAAACTTCAAAAATATTTTTAGTGGTGGAACATGGGGATAAACATATTCAAAGTAGCCTGAATATTCAAAGTCTTAAGGAGGTAGCATTTTCTGGGTTGGGTAAGTTTTGGTAAATATATATTTTTAAAAAGTCTTTTATTGTACATAAACTCACATTATACCCAATCTCTTGGTATCCTATAGGGTTAGAATCTCTTCTGACCCCCCAAAGCATAATAATTTGTTGGTTACCTGGGCCTCTGTTTTTAAAAACAAACAGCAAACTTAAATGATTTTTGTTTTGAAAATCAATTTATGTATTATATAAGTAACATTTATACATTTTGGAAAATATATGAAGAACAGCTTAAAACCATGTTACTCAGAGATTATTGATAACCTTTATTTTTATTATACTACTTTGGTTTGTGTAGTTATACTATTTTGTAGCCTAGTTTTTCACTTAATATTATATTGTGATTTTCCCATGTCATACAATTTTTTAAAAAACATGTTTGCTATTATTGTATTAACATATAATACATATCATACATACATATAGATTTGTTATTTTTATTTTATTCTTTAAATAAAAACAGAATCATTTACTTACTGTTTTATAAGTTGCTTTTTTCATGTCATCTATCATGGCTAACTTTCTAAATGACAGCTTATACTGGTGTACAGTCAGCTCTCTGTATCTATGCATTATTCATCTATAGATTTAACCAGCCAGGATCAAAAATATTTGGAAAAAAATTGCTTCTGTGCTGAACATGTACAGACTTTTTTCTTGTCATTCTTCCCTAAACAATACAGTATAACAACTATTTACATAGTATTAGGTATTATAAGTAATCTAGAGATTTAAAGTATTTGGGAGGACATGCATAGGTTATATGTAAATATGATGTTATTTTATTAATATATAAGGAACTTGTGCATTTGTGGGTTTTGGTATCCTTGAGAGGTTCTGGAACCAGTCCTCCATGGTTACTGAGGGATGACTGTACTTCATTTTTTTAACTGGCTGCATAATATTTCATTATATGGTAATATCATAATTTAGGCATTTCTCTGTTGATGGATATTTATACTATTTCTAATTTTCACATATGAATAGTGCTTTAGTGAACATTTTTATACATATATTTTTTTCTCACTTTTATGAGTAGTTTTGTAGGATAGAAAATTAGAATGAAATTTCTAGGTAACAATATATATGCATTTTAAAATTTTCCAGCTATGTCAGATTGCCTTTTAAAGGGCTTTGTCAGTTTTTCTCTCATTAATAGTATGTTTAAGAGTCCATGTTTTCCTGTACTCTCACTTTGCTAGATATTATTGTCAAATATGAAAAAGTAGTGGTTGGAAACATGGTATCACATTGCCTTAATTTGGTTTCTTTGCTTTTTTTTTTTAAGGGTACCTATTTATATGTGACCGTTTTGATATTTGGCCCATTGTCCTATTGAAGTTCTTTAATGCTTTCATATTTTACATGTAACTCTTTAATTCATCTGAAAGTTATTTTGATTTTTGTGGAATGAAAACTGCCTGATTCTGGAAGAGATTCAAGGGCTGGTGGGTCTTGAAATTGTATGTCTGCAAAAATTTAGAGGATAAAAATAAATTTTGCTGCCTTTGGAAAGCAGTTTGTTTCAAATTTATTTAAAAATTTAGTTCATTATTACCCAACTCTGTAAAGTATGTTGGAGTAATAAGAAAATCTTGCCAACAAAAAGACCCCTTCTGACCAATATAGAAGAGAGAAAAAGCTCCATTTTTAATGATTATGCATGTCAGATACATGCATGTAGGTAGTTTAAGAGAGACTACAAAATTTGAGCACAGTTTCACACATTTTGTATTAGTAAAACAGACAAAACTTTTCTTGCATTTTTGAGAGACAAATAGATGAACTCTGTGAGAGTTTCCTGTATAAATGATGAGATTCCCAAGTTATGTAGGGGTCAAGGGAAAATTTCCCCATTGCCTGCTGAAGGTTTGCTGAAAATCACTGACAAAAGGCAGATTTAGGAGAAAAGGCATACAAATTTATTTGATTGTAGTTTTACAAGACACAAGAGCCTTTAGAATGATGACCTAAAGATAACAGGGGAAACTGTCCATTTTTATGCTTAGGTTTAACAAATTATGGACAGCTAGGTAGGTTGGACAAAAAAGGTATAGGCTCACGGTAACAGACCGAGTGGAGAAGCCCAGCAAGGCCTGGCTGTTTAGATTCTTGGCCTCTGTGTGTACCATTTCTTCCTTCTGGGAATGGGACAGGACCCTCTCTGGAAGGGGTTCTTCATGGCTAGTTTTTACTTAGAAAGGTGGGTAAAAATATTATTCTTTGCTGTTAGTTTCTCTGGCAAGCCTCAGGGGAGAATGAGGGACCAAAGACAGGAGGGCAGGAGAATGACAGAGAAAATTTTTGCTTCTGAGGCCTTCATTTTGGGGAATCATTTTCTGAGCCCCAACAGTTAATTTCAATAGTATGTGTTTACAGTGCCCAGGGTCAGAAGGCTTGTGACCTTGCATTGTAAATCTGAAAATTAAGATGTTATCTAATTCTTGATGAAAAGGTTTGACCTATTAGGTTTTTAAGTAGATGCCCTGTTGTAGGCTGAAGGTGGCTTTCCAAAACAGGTCCAAGTCCTAATCCTTGGGTCCTGTGAAAAGTTATTTATATAGCAAAAGAGGGTCTTTGTAATTAAATTGAGGATCTTGAGGTGAGGCAGTTATCCAGGATTGTCTGAGTGGGCCCTAAAAGCAATCATATGTATCCTTACAAAGAAGAGGAGGAAGCGGTGTGTTCACTGAGGCAGAATGGAGTGTTAAGATCCCAAGTCAAGGCATTCTAACAGGAAGCCGGAAGAGGCAAGAGACAGATTGTCCCCTAGAGCTTTTGGCAGGAGTGCAGCCCCTGCTCACACCTTGCTTTAGGTCCAGTTATAGTGAATTCAGACTGTAGCTTCCAGAACTATAAGAGAATAAATTTCTGTTGTTTTAAGCCACCAAGTAATCTGTTAACAGCAGCCATAGGAAACTACTGTATACCCTATGGGGAAGGGAAAGTTAGCTGTCTCCCCTTTATTAAACAAAGAAAGTTTCATTATATTTACTCTATTTTATTAGAAGTTTTGTTAATTTTTCCATAAAGAACCAAACTCATTTAAAGTTCTGTTTTTCTGTGTTCTGTACTCATTTTTACTGCCATTCATGTCTCTATTCTTATTTTATTTCATGTTTCATTGTCTGAGTTTTTTAAATAATACCTTTATTTTGAAATCTTAATTTGACTGCTTAATGTTTTCTTTATTTAAATTATTATTCTATACAGCATATTTGAGTACAGCTTTGTATGAATCCCATTACTTTTGATATATGATGTCTTTTATGTTTTTCTAAATGTTCTGTTGCTTGGTTCTAAACATTGGTAAGCATCAGTCTCAGCTGGAGGGTTATTTAAAGATGTAGGTAGTCCAGCTATACTCTAGACCTACTATGTGTCAACCTTGAATAATGATATTCAGAAAATATGATTAAGTATAGAATTTGAGTGCAAAGCTTGAGGATAGCTGCCTGGGAAACGAATGGGGCCAACATTCCAAAGTGGAGAAGTTAAAGTTTCACTTATATAGGCAGTGACAGAGAAATTTTAGCAGGATTTACAACACTTTCCATAGGAGACCGGTGCATACATTACAGTGATTTGATTGGTTACAGATTGCTACATTCCAAGGAAGATAACTTTAGTACTCTGTGAGGAGGAGTAGTGATCTGAGGGGGCCCTAATCTCTGGAGGCATTTGTTCTTAATTATTCACAGGGTCCTCTCAAGGCTCAGAATAATCTGAAGTTCCAACACTTTTAAGTTTAAATTATTTAATTTCACATATTTGAAAGTCTCTAGGTGTAGGGCCTGAGCTTCTGTGTTTTTAATAAGCCCCCCAGGTAATTTGGATGCACATCAAATATTGAGAACTACAAGTCTGTGTATCTTTTTCCTCCTTCCCTCCTTCCTTCCTTCCTTCCTCTTTTATGAGACAGAGTCTCACTCTGTTTCCCTGGGTAGAGTGCTGTGGCATCATCATAGGTTACTGCAACCTGAAACTCCTGGGCTCAAGAGATCCTTTTGTCTCAGCCTCCTGAACAGCTGAAACTACAGGCTCATGCCACAACCATGCCTGGCTAATTTTTCTATTTTTAGTAGAGACGGTGTCTTGCTCTTGCTCAGGTTGATCTCGATCTCCTGAGCTCAAGCAACCCTTCGGCCTCAGCCTCCCAGAATGCTAGGATTATAGGTGTGAGCCACCACAGCTGGCCAAGTCTTACGTATGTTTAATTTTGTCATTAATTCGATTATTTAGGAAGTTTTAAAAATTCCAAATCATTAGAGTTCTTTGTTTCAAATTAATTATTAATTATTAGTTTTATTATTTTTTAGTCAGAAACTATAATCTGTAAAATTAATTGAAATTTCCATTATGACTTAATAAATTTTTATAAATGACCTCTACTATGGATACTTGAAAAAAAAATAGGCTATGACATTTGATATATGTCTGAGGTTTTTATTGAGGTGAAATTCATATAACACAGAATTAACCATTTTAAAGTGAAGAAGTCAGTGGCATTTAGTATAATACATTGACAATATTCTGCTGCTACCACCTCGATCTAGTTCTAAGACATCTTCCTCACTCCCAAAGGAAACCCTGTACCATTAAGCAGTTACTCCTTTCTTCTCCCCAACCCTTGGCAACCACCAATCTGCATTCAGTTTCTGTGCATTTATCTATTTTGAATATTTCATGTAAATAGAATCATACCATCTGTGACCTTTTGTGTCTTCTTTCAGTTAGCATGATGTTTTCAAGGTTCATCCACTTGTCACATGTATCAGTGCTTTATTTTTATGGCTGAATATTATTCCATTGTATGTTTATATCATGATTTGTTCATCCATTCATTCATTGATATACATTTGGGTTGTTTCCACCTTTTGGCTCTTGTGAGTAGTGCTGCCATAAACATTTGTGTATAAATATTTGTTTTGACTACCTGTTTTCAGTTCTTTTGGGATATATACCTAGGAGTAGAATTGCTAGGTCATGTGGTAATTGTATGTTTAATTCTGAGGAATGCCATTGTACATTCCCACCAGCAATATATGAGGGTTCAATTTTGTACATTTGTATTGTTATTTTCCATTTTTTGAATCATGCCCATCCTAGTGGATTATGTAGTGGTATCTCTTCTTCAGTGGTATTTCTTCTTCAGTGACATAAAAATTTACCTATTTTGTGAATGGGTAAATGAAAATAGATGTGTTTAAAGGGTTGCAGGTTTTGAGAACTTTTTATAGAAGAGTCTACCAAACTTATTCTATCTTCTGGAGGAATGGTGCTATTGAATTGACCATTTTCCTTAGTTGTTCTAACTGTTTAAAGGGAAGGAAGATGAGTGGGCAGCAGGTTGTGATAGCTAGAGTTCATTGTCTTCACCAGGGGTGGGGAAACTTTTCATGTTGGAAGACTGCATGGAAGACCGCATTAATTTAGCTATAATCAAATAAGGCCACATTTAAGAAACTTTAATTAGAAATACTTAAAAATGTACATTATTTTGTAAAAATCTAACTACTGTGTACTTAATAATTTCAAAAATTGAAAACCATTTGTTAATTTTAAAGTTAACTAACCTTTTAATGACTTTGTTGTATCTGCTTTTTGTTGGAGAACATTTAAATGTTTGGTTGCAGCATGGAGGTCAGCAGTTTCAATTGATCCTCTAGATGGGTGTCAGTCATTTGTGACCTTAAGGACATCTTGGTTTGGGTTAGGTAGGAGAATGTAGATTTGCAGCAGTAAGTGTTAAAAGCGATAAAGCATTTTTGGGGCATGTTGCCGAAGGCGTGGATATTCTGCTTTTTTCCATATTTCAATTGGATCTTTCTTAGCACCAATGACTTTAAAATGTCATCTACTGAGAGCTCAATCAATTCCAACTGTAGTTCTTTAGGTGCGTTTGTGCTATCAACTAGGTGAGGCTGAATTGCTAATTTGAGTGTGATGTCATGATTCTCAAAGTCAAACTTGTTGCAAAGTGTCACTTAAAATATTAATAGTAGGTTTAGCACAGAGATTTTGCTGATGCAAGATGCAGTGAAAAGAAATGAGAGCATCTGGATCTGTTAATGCTTATTTTAATCTGTGCAATAAATCCTTGATGTTACATACACTCACTAAATTTACCAAATTCAGTCTAACTTTACAACATTTATCTTGAAAGTTGTTGAAGGTATATATATCTATTCCTTGTGTTCTGTTCGCAAGCATGCCCAAAGTAAGTAACTCTTCATAGCAAAGAAAATCTTCTGTATGACCTTAATGAAGTATGAAACCTGCAGAGAGTCAGTAATATCACTTGATTTATCCAAAGCGATTGAATAATCTATATTTTCCTTTTGAAGTATTGTATGAAGTTGTTCTGTTAAGGGGAAGGCTAAGTCATGCTGCCAATCAGTTGTGGTTCTCTTTAAAAGAGGCAGTTGTTTGTACTTTGAACCATTATCAGGGTCGAAGCATCCTACAACTTCCATAGTGCATTCTTTCACAATTTCTACATTACTGAATGGCTTGCCTTTTTCCCCTGAGTATATAAGCTACTTTATAAGTTGCTCCAGTGGCATTATTTCCAGGTCTTATTCCTGCTTGAAAGAATTGTCTTTGCTTTTCATCTATTAATTTCTGCAGTACAACCTTTCATGCCTCTCCCTCTAATTTAAAATGTTTGTGGTCCTTATGAGTGTTATAATGCTGATGAGCATTGAATTTTTTCAATGTTGCTTTTGCAGTATCACAAAGCAAGTCCATCGTCTTGTATTTAGCAGAAACAAGATAATATTGCAATTCCCAATTCTCATGAAAAAATTTTTTTTCTTACTTCAGTATTCTCTTGGTCTTCTTTGACATGATAGGCTGTTAAGCAGGCAGAATTAAAAAATACCGTCGACCTGTGCAACTATTCACGAATTCCACTTCAAACAGAAACACAGTGTACCGTTGTCAACAGCTGATAACAGACTGATGTTCTCAACCCCCATAAACTCTCGCCAACCAGCCTCAGGCAGTAGTGGCGCCAGTCAGGGAAGTTAGAACTAAATCATGAGCGTAGTAGTCATCAATTTAGCCATTGTGGCTTACTAAAGTTCTAATAGTGCTGATCAATCTGGGAGGATTATTTCATTGAAACTCATTTTATTCTTTGGCATTTTAAGTACATTCATTTTAAAAAATAAAAATATAAAAGACAAACAATGTATTAATAAAAATAAAAGGATTTGTTCTGTAAAATTTGAATTCAGTCAAAAGGCTGCACTTAAGGACCTACAAAGAAGGCCACATGTGTCCTTAAGGCCGCAGGTTCCCCACCCCTGGTCTTCACCATCATCTGCAATCTGAATATTGGCTTTACAGGTTCTGAAACCTGATTTCCTAGCTTTATCCAGTGTTCATGACTTAGTTCATACCAACGAAATTCACAAGAGATTGATTTTCAAAAGCCTAAGGCCTGTTTATTAATTTGTATTGGGAGATGGACCTTTCCAGTCTAATTTACATTCACTGTTTGGAATATCTTTTTTGTGTTGATATCTAAGTATCAATGTCTTACCAATAATAAGAAAGTTGTCTAGTGTGTTAAATATATGATGATTTACGCAGATATAAAAATAAACATGCATTCAGGGTTTTATTTAACTTATAGTCAATGAGGGAATCAGGCAAATGGCATAACTGGTTTAAAGGAAAAGTAAAATAACCCACAAATTTATGATGAGTAAAGGAATATTGAAATGGATTCAAATGGAGACAAAACTGGTTTGTAGGGGGGAGGGTGGAGCTGGGGAGAGGCTAGAGAAGTCAACTGAATTCTCTACTGGATAGGATAGAATTTGTATGTCTCTGTTACTTGTAACTTACAGAGTTGTAAAATGGCTCCCATCAAACAGAATCTGATAAAGTAGAGGGGTGCCCTGTAAATTGTTCCCAGTTTTCCATCATGTTTTTCTCTGTGTTACTGTGAATTGCAATAGTTAGAGGATTTTTTTTTAAGAGATGGGGTCTCGCTGTGTTTCCCAGGCTGGACTTGAACTCTTGGGCTCAAGTGATCCTTCTGCCTTGGCCTCCAGAGTATCTGGGACTACAGGCGTACGTCACGGGTATTTGAGTACAGTTCTTCTGAATACTCTTGGAGACTGATGAACTTTTACAGTTGTACCACTTACCTTGTTAGTGAATGAACATTTTTAATAATTTGGCTTTAAATAATTGGTTATACGCAGGTTCAGGTTCAGATTTTCCTTGCTAGTCTTGTAGAAACTGATAATTTTCTTTTTGGCACTGGGTCTTTTTTTTGGATAGCTGGTGGTGACTTTGAATCTGGCTGCAAGGAGCAATAATGAAGGTAGTCTGGTTTTATATGCTTTTCTTTTATAAACATATGATTATTAAAATTGCACAAAGTTATTAGGAGGCTGTATGGTGAGGTTGGAAAGAACCCAGGGTTTATGATCATCTGGATTACTTACCTTTTTTTTTTTTTTTTTTTTTTTTTGAGACAGAGTCTCGCTCTGTTGCCCGGGCTAGAGTGAGTGCCGTGGTCAGCCTAGCTCACAG
>CM052437.1:20514605-20542451 GCA_028533085.1 Varecia variegata
GGTAGAAAATTTGGCATATATTGCAATTGGTCTTCAGTTTAGCATCTGGGAACCACTGATGGAACCAACTTTATCTTCTCTCACTGCTCCCCAGAATATAGCCAGACTCATCCTTTCACTCTTCTAGCATACTATCGCTTAGCATTGACGTGACTATTTTTGTTCATGTGGTTCCCTCCTTCCTGATTACATGCCACACATCCCTCATGATTCATGGTAGTAGTAGTTGTTGTAGTAAATCACATGAATTATGTTCCAATTAGGACTAGAGACTATGAAGCACAATAATCATTACGAACATTAGTAAATTTTTATCAGATTACTTTGGGTATAAGGTTTTAAAAATTCCAGCACTTAAATCTGGTCTTGTATGTGTAATCTTCATAGCTTGCAACTAAAGTAACAGTAGATTATTATTCATTTATCACTTGGGGAAAAAAGTAAAGTTGGCTTCATGCTCCGTAATAACTGATTTGGGATTGAGACTTTGCTAACTTTGCAGCCACATACCTCACCAGCATGGCGATTGCCTGATAGATAGCCCTGACCTTGGAACCATGCTTGCTTTCTATTTCCTTTCAGTGGTTTATATTCAAAACAGTTTGGCTGTCCTTGGATTTTGCTTTTTCAGATTCTGACTCTTAGATATTATCTTTCATTTTTTTCCCTCTGGACATAATTCTTAGCACTCAATAACTATTTCCTTTATACACCTAGATACCACCCACCCAGGCTGCATGGATTTTTAGATCTCTTTTCCTAGATATTGGGAATTTTAGAGCTAAAAGGGGTCTTAGAGTTCAGAGTTACATATTGCACTGGGTTCTCAGCAGTCCTGAATTCTGTTCTTGATGTCTTTTTCCAACACCATTACTATATTTCCATAAGGAATTAACAATGATGCTCATTAAAGGCAGCTTCCTTGAACCTAAGGGAAATTCTTTAGATTCTATTACAATATTTAGAATTATTGACTCTAAACTTGTATTAAATAAACCATCACATCGTTTTCTCTCAATCTGTAATCATCTTTGCCATAGGACCAGTTTTCCATCATACTGTTATCAAAGACCTCGTCCTAATGTGGAGTTGAGAACACTTGACTTAAGTATCTTAATCTGGTTAAAGACAAATTTTGTATTTAGGAAGTAGCTCTTGATAGCAGGATTCCCCTTTCCAGCCACTCAAGTGAGTCAGCTTTAAGCAGAGAATGTAATTTATAAAATGTGAGTAAAATAAAAGCAAACAATATTATCTTCTTTACCTCTCTAGACTCAGTGAGGAAGAAAGGGAGGGATTTGCACTCCAAGAAGTAGAACTTTTTCACAGTTTCTTATCATATACAGAAGATGCAGTGGGGAAAGAGCTTGTTCTGTCTTGATTGGTCAAGGAAGAAAGGGTGATTTTGTTCAGTGGTTTGTGTAAGGCAGGGGTCAGGAGGTGCCCTGTGGGCTCAGCCTGGCCTGAAGAGAGCCGGTCAGTGCTCTGGCTACTTGTGTATAAGTAACCCACAATTATACTTAAAACATATTGCAAAAAATTGATCACTCTTTTATATTCTACGTGAAGCATTTGTATCTAAATCCAAACAGATGTATCTTAATCTAGCTATATCAGTCTCCTCTTAATAACTAAAAATAACCAATATTTACTCTATAAATGCTCCAGTTGCTATTCCAAGTTCTTTACATTTTATATATTAACTTATCTGATTTTCACAACTCCTTGATATGTAGATAGTGCTATTATCACCTCTGTTTTTACAACTGTAGAAGTAACAGGTTGGCAGTTCCACAATTTTTAAGTGGCCAAGCTGGGATCCAAACCTGGATAGTCTGACCACAGGCTTCAGCTGATTTAGAGCTAGCCTGATTTCCAAGAAGAGTAAGTTTCATTGTAGAAAGACCTAGGACTCAAAAAGTAGATATTCCTGGTAACTGATACACTCAGTTTCTTTACTTCTCTGGGTTTCTTCATCTTTAAAATAAAGAGTTTCAAGAAACCAGTCCCTTGAAGTACTTCCTGTTAGAGAAGTCTAAGATTTTGAACTCTTAAATTAAAATATCTGAATTATTCTTGATACTTGTTTTCAACAAATTTAATACTGCATGGAAATTTTATAGGTTTAATCTTGGAGTCATCAGTATGCAGCACAAACTTCTGTGTGCAGAAGTTTATTAAACCATTTTGTCCAATATGGTATCACTAGACTCATGGCATTGATCATTTGTGATGTGGCTAGTGCAAATTGGGATATGCTATAAGTGTAAATTACACACTAGATTTCAAAAACCTAGTATGAAAAAGTAAATGTATCTTGTTAATAACTTATTTTAGATTGATTACATGTTGAAATGACATTATGGACATACTGGCTTAAGCATATTATTTACTTTTTTTTTAATGTGGCTGCTAGAAGAAAAATTAGTCATGTGGCTCACATTAAATTTCTGTTGGACAGTGCTGTTGTAGAGGCTCCCAAATGAGAGAGAAAGTGTGGTTTCTAAGGGTAGGAAACCATCTAGTGAAATAGGTAGAAAAAACAGTGTTTATCTGGTAAACCTATGTACATCTGTGAATATACTGTCTCCTATTTGGCCATGGATGAAGTACATGTTTGAGAAAATAAATTAATTGAAACAATAGATATATTTGTGCCATGTGTAATTCAATAGTATATTTATTGAGCACTTACCATATACCAGGTGCTTTTCTAAGCACTTTGCATATATTAACTCACTTAACTAATAGTAACACTATAAGGTAGGTACTGTTATTACTGGTGGAGCCATAGTGAGGTTAAGTTACTTGCTTTTAAGGCTACCTAGTTAGTGTAGTGAGTGATAAAAGTTAGTTCACGTCCATATGGTTTGGCTGCAGAACCAGTGCTATTAACTATTGTTATATTGCCTTGTTAAACTAGGTGACCTTATGATTTGCTATATTTTTGACTCTATAATTTAATGTCATATGTGTATGGGTAACCCACTAGAATTTAAAAGCTTAGTAGGTGGTCTTAGTGCCAGCTTTTATTTATATTTTGCTTGTAGATTTATTTTTAATTTTTTAAGAGTGAATAATTTTTGTTTACAGTTACCACATGGTTGTTTATGCCTTAATTTTAGCCTGTTAATTGCATTTGTGATAGTAGTCCACAAATTTTGTATGTTATGTATAGAAGGTGTGCCTGGACTTTTGGAGAGAAATGTATATGACCAAATTATAACCAGTAAGCTTTTTATAATTTAAATGAGTGGTATGAAAAGGAAATACCAGAATTTGCCATTGGATTTTCTCTGCTTGGAAGCTTTAATTGCAAAAAAGGTGAACATGGGGTTTGAACATTTTTACTCTCAAAGGGAAACTAATACTATGTCTAGATTTAGCATGCATTAGATATTTGCATCATGTGTATCAACACATATATTACCATCTTAAATTAATTTATAACCTACAATTAAAAAAAATATGTATTTTCTGGCCACACAGTAGGTGGGAGGTGCTATAGATGATACAAGATTAGGTGTCACAGGTCTCTCACCTGTAGAAATAAGGCACACATGAAGAAATAATGAGATAAATATCAATTCAGTACAATAATACTATGTACATTATGAATGGGCAAGTAAGTTCTAGGGAAAGCAGGAAACTTTTGAACTAGTAGTTTGGGAAGGGTTACTGTAGGAGGAGCTAATCAAGCTGGTTTTGTAGGATGGGTTGAGTATCCTTAAGTGGAGTTGAGAGGGTATAAGGAGCAAATGCTTAGACATGAGGAGGTATAAATTGAGCTTGGGCAACAGGAGGAATTCACCTATGTCTGTACTGGAGTGTTAGGAAGCTAAGGAGTTAGAGAAAATTGCAAAAATTAATTTGAGGCCAGACTGTAGAAGACCTTGAACTCTAGAAGTAGAAATTTGGACTCCCTAAAAAGTTAAGAGATGGGGGGAGAAAAAAAGCTTTAGATATATGATACTTTATCCTTGATTTACCACTTAATGTGATGGACATCACTAGTAAGTTATGTTCTTGACTTAAAATGCTAGATATTTTTAGTTCTTGGTAATAAGAAATACTGAAGAGCTTGCTTTCTTTGTTACTAACAAAATCCAGTGCATGAAATTGGCTTGGTAGTGTAATCTCAGACTTTGTGGTTGGAAGAATTTTATATCACATAGCAAATACTTGACAGGCATCTATTTTTAGAGATGACAAATCAGTATTTAGGGATGAAAAATCATATTTTTCACTGACTCTGAATTTCATTTATAAATTTCTACATATGGTAAATTTATACTCTTATTTACAGGGCACACTAAAATTTGCTGTTATTTTTAAAGCTCTGGTTTATCTTGGCACCATGACCTTATTAGCCCAGAAGTGTGGGCTACAGTTAACCTGCTGAACCTCATGTTTTTTCTTTGTAAAACTGGAAAGATACCTCCCTCCCGGGGGTGGTGAGAATGTCTAGTGAAGTAAGACAGTTTAAAGAGAATGCAGCAATGTCTGGCACATTATGGAGGTAGATAGTAAATTTTCTGTCACTACTTCTTGAGCTTAGAGTGATTTGAGTAAAAACTTAATATAGACTTTCTCATTATTTAATGTAGGCTTTCATGTAGTGGAACTCATGAGGAAATTTGGAAGGCAGTGATTTTGTAAAGTCTGGCTTTGTTATAACTTGGATTGATGTTTTCAAAACGATAAATTTGCCACTGTTTCATTAGAATGTGTATAAAAAACTGAATTATTAAAGGACTAAGATGTTTCTATAAAGTCATTTTATTTCATTAGTTAAAAGCATACTCTGTGACTGTGGCATGGAAAAAAAATGAAATCCAGGAGGAATGTTCTATACCAAGCATGTTCTAGATCATACTGTTAAGGAAATGCAGTTAAACTTTCTTTAAGTGACTTTTTTTGTGTGTGTGTACATCTTTGAATATTAATATATGTATAGATTTGTGTAATCACCACCATAATCAAGATACAGAACGGTTCCTTTACTCCAGAAAACTCGTTGTGCTATCCCCGTATAGTCACATTCTCTTCCTAACCCCTGGCAAGAACTGGTCTGTTTTTCATTTCTGTTTTTTTTTTTTTTCTTGTTTTTTTCCGTTTTTATGTTTTTCAAAGTGCCACAGATTGATACCAGTGTTTTTCATTTCTTTATTCATGGGCTGGATTAATGGAGACTATCAAACCTGATAAGTGTCTTAAATATGATATCAAATAAAATCAAATATGGAAATATCAGATAACATACATGAAAGTGCTTAGCACACACTAAGCCTTCTTAGTATTGGGTACTTAAAAAATAGTTTTGTACATAGTATTAAGTCAGTAGGTGAAGTTTAGCTGAACTCTTCTACAGAGTCAAGTTTGTGTAATTTTTGATAGCTTTTTTTCTTCCTCACTCACGGGCTTTTAGGCTTATTTTTGAAATACTTTGTTACACATGGTTCTGATAGCTGGAAATTTCTGTGTTATTTAATTTCTTTTAACCTCATGTTCCTAATAAGTAAAAGTAGACAATAATATCTTCCCTTCAGGTTGTTACAATAATTGTTATGATATATAAAAATATAAACCTATAAATGTAAGTAAACATACACACGTATAAGTATGTGTGTATATATATGTGTGTGTGTGTGTGTGTGTATGGCCTAGTCTATAGTAGGCATTCTGTTAATTTATTAAAAATATATTTTATAAATAATATAGTCTACAGTGGCTTTTGGAATGGCTTGTTAAAGGGATATCATGTCTTTTTGATATCTGGATCCCACCCCACCCCCATGGAAGAGTTGATTCCCAAAGCATCACCTTTCTATTTTAATAATTTTTGATCATTTTTTTCCTGGAAATATATCACCAATTTCTCTGTTTTGGGGTAGAGAGGAGTATACTAAGTCTATTTAACTTTATTTTAATGATTCAGGGCTCATTTCACAGTATGATCATTTCATAAAATGTGATTTTTTTTTTAAATTGGTGATGCAGACCTATGGGCTGAATATTTGCCACTCCTTCCTTTTGAACTTGCGTTCATAAGTCCCTACTATAAGATTGATTTTCTTTTTTGACATTTTTATCTATTCTTTAAAGTACATAGTGTTCTGATATATAACATTTTAGGCAATGGGATATAATTGCTTTCCTATAAATTTAATTATTTAATCAAGCGCAGAAGCAGATTTAGAAATTTTTATTCTTGCCCACAAATTATCATGTACACTCTCTTTATCAGTGTTCTTTGTCTCATTATTTGTGTTTAAAAATATTTATAGAATCAGTGAATTAAAGAACTAGAAAGAACCTGTGAGATTGTCTAGTCTATTAATTCTTAACTATCTAATCCAAAAACCTATTTCATAATAAAAACTTCTAATACTCTCCTGAGTGTCCTGAAATGAAATTCCTAGTTAACAAAATTTTTTACCCCATATATAATTAAAATGAGTCAATATAATTCTCTAACTGTAATATAAAGGAGAAATAAAAGGAAAATAATTTAAAATATAAAGTATGATTATTCTAGAAGACAAAAATAACTACAAAACACTGATGAAAGAAATCATTGATGACACAAACAATTGGAAAAACATTCCATGCTCATGGATTGGAAGAATCAGAGTTGTTAAAATGTCCATTCTATCTAAAGTGATTTACAGATTCAATGTAATTGCCATCAAAATACTAAAGTAATTTTTCACAGTATTAGAAAAAACAATTCTAAATTTCATATGAAATCAAAAAAGAGCTCGAATAGCCAAACCAGTCCTAAGCAAAAAGGAAAAAAACCCACAAATCTGGGAGCATCACATTACCTGACTTCAAATTGTATACTACAAGGCTATAGTAATACAAACAGCATGGTATTGGTATAAAAGTAGACACATAGATCAACGCACCAGAATAGAGAACCCAGAAATAAAACCATACACCTATAACTAACTAATCTTTGACAAAGCAGAGATAAAAAGATACACTGGGTAAAGGATGACTGCCTATTCAATAAATGATGCTGGGAAAATTGGAAAGCCTCATGCAGAAGAACAAAACTAGAGCCCTATCTCTCACCATACACAAAAATGAACTCAAGATGGATTAAAGACATAAATGTAAGACCTGACAACAGAAAAATTCTAGAAGAAAACTCAGTAAAAACTCTTCTGGACATCGGCCTAGGCAAAGAATTTATGACTAATACCCCAAAAGCAAATACAGCAAAAATAAAAATAAATAAATGGGACTTAATTAAACTAAAAAGTTTCTGTACAGCAAAAGAAATAATCGAGAGAGTAAATAGACAACTTACAGAATGGGAGAAAATACTCACAAACTATACATCCAACAAAGGGCTAATATCCAGAATCCACAAGGAACTCAAACCAGCAAGAAAAAACAAATAACCACATTAAAAAGTG
Source organism: Varecia variegata (assembly GCA_028533085.1). Lineage (NCBI taxonomy): Eukaryota > Metazoa > Chordata > Mammalia > Primates > Lemuridae > Varecia > Varecia variegata. Next base: position 20,522,033 of record CM052437.1, read on the forward strand.
GACAAAAGACATGAACAGACATTTTTCGACAGAAGATGTACAAATGGCCAAGAAATATGAAAAATGCTCAACATCACTACTCAACAGGGAAATGCAAATTAAAACCATAATGAGGTTCCACCTTACCTCTGTCAGAATTCCCATTATTAAAAAGACAAAAAACAATAGATGATGGCATGGATGTGGTGAAAAGGGAATGCTTATACAGTGTTGGTGGTAATGTAAATTAGTACAACCTCTTATGTATGGAGACTCCTCAACTAAAAGTAGACTTATTCTATCCAGCAATCTCACTACTGGGTTATCTACCCAAAGGAAAAGAAGTCATTATATCAAAAAGACACATGCACTCATATGTTTATCACAGCAAAATTCACAATTCCCAAGATACAGAATCAACCTAAGTGTCCACTAACTGATGCATGGATAAAGAAAATTTGGTCTGTATATACCGTGGAATACTACTCAGCCATAAAAAAGTGAAATGTCTTTTGCAGCAACTGGGATAGAACTGGAGGCCATTATCCTAAGTGAAGTTATTTCAGGAATGGAAAAATAAATACCACGTGGACTCACTTGGTATGTTAGACTTTGGAGACTCAGAAGGGGGAAGGGTAGAGGTAGTGGGGGATCAGAAATTATCTATTGGGTACAATGTACAGTAATCAGGTGACGGGTACATTAAAAACCCTGACTTCACCACTGTACAATTTATCCATGTATCATAAAAACACTTGTAAAAAACAATAAGTAATAAAACACAGGGGGGGGAAAAAAAGAAGAAAAAGCCCCAACAAATTTCCAAAATGCCCTTAGGATGTAGTGATGTTTCATTGAGGACCAGTAATCTAGACTGGTCAAATCTTCTCATTTCATAGGTAAAGAAAGTAAAGGTGGGAGTGAAAGGGCAGAGGAGGGGGTGTTGTATGGGGATTGGTATTAACTTTTCTGGATTATACAGGTGTGGTTATTAGTAGAGATTGAATCCTGGGGTACTACCCTAAATATTCAATAGGTATAAAACTTCTGTGCTTCTTGGTTTTCAAAAAATTTCTATGAAAACATTTTTCATTGACTTGTTATTTGCTGTAGAGATACAGATCATGTAATATATTGGGGTCAATTCTTTTCAAGTTTGTTGGCCAAGGGAAGCCTGTGGGAGGGTGCCAACACACTGTACCTTTATCCCCTGACTCTGCCCCTGGCAGGGAGTACCCTCTCAGTGGAGTTTGTTGGAGTCTTTCTTCTGGGTAGTGTGTAGGTGGTAGGTGTGCAGGCTTGTGTATAGTAACTCCGGAGGACATCTGGTAGGTTCGAGGATACCTCCAGGGCTTCCATTTTCTGGCTTTATGGCCTTGGGCACAAACTAATTTCTTCATCTGTAAAATTTCTACCTTACACAAGGGCCACATGAGAGTATAAAATGATTTGTAAACTGTATGTTATGTGTGATATAACACATATAATGCAGTGGATTAGTGTTAACTAAAAGCCAAGCATCCTTCTCCAGGGTTATGAAGAGAATGTGGTCCTATTTTAATACTCTGCAGATGGTATATTATTATTGTTAAAACTCCAATCTGAATCTCAGTTCAGTTCCTTGAACCTGACAAACCACCTTCCTGCCCCAGGGGTGCCAGATGTCACACGCATACTGTCCTCTCTCCAGCCTTTATCTCCACCTACTCAGCCCCAGCAAATACCCACAAAAAGCCGACAGCAAAACAGCACTTCTGTTTTAGCTCCACTGCATTAGTCCAGGGAGCCTTGTCTGGCCTTCCTAGAAGAGCACACAGCTCATGTTATACATTTCCATAGCCTTTATTATTAATACAGTATTACTATTTACTTATTTCAGAATTTGATTCTCCTGCTAGATTGTAAGTTTCATGAGAATTTTATAATCTACTCTTTGTGCTTGCGTTTGAAGACAAAAGTATTATTTCCAAAATATAGTAAAATTGACACTTAGGGAAGATGCCCTGTGTTTATCCTCTGGTCTCAATTTGTCCTCCGGTCTCTATCTGTAGTTTATCAGTTATGTGGAATTTTATAGTAGCTTAATTTTATAATTTTGACTTTAGAGCCTATACACTGAATTCCTTTTCATCAAGATTCCAGCTAATCAAGGGTAATTAATGATCTTTTAGAGATAAGTTGAAATTTTATTTAAAATGGTAGACTTTGTACTAATAATATTTTTGTTAAACATTTCTCTTGTTTTGTTAAATATCTGAAAGACATTTTACTCTTTTGTAAATAATTTTTATTTTGAATAATTTACTCATTTGTAGCAGCCTCTGACTCTAATTTTTTAATTTTTGGATTTCATGTTTTCACTTATGTGCCATGATTCCATTTCTCGTTGTTGATTCCCCAAGTATGTGTCTATTAAACTTTCTTTCCCTTCCTCTGGTAGGCCTCATTAATTAAAACTGAGCTTTGCTTTGTTGGTCTTATGGTTAATTTGTTTCTTCTTCTTTTTTAAATGTATTATCTGCCATACTCTTTACTACCCCCTTTCAGTGATGCTAATAACTTAGGGTGCCTATGTTAGTAGATACCTGTCACTCTGATACTATCTTGGAGAATTTTGGCTGTTTTTCTCTGCCCGCACCATGGATTCCTCTTTTCTTTCATAGCCTGAAATTTGTGCCACACAAATGTAAAGTCGTTTATTGGAAAGAGCACAGGCTTTGGAGTCAAATGGATGTGGGTTTAAATCCTGGCTCTGCTCCTTGCCAGTTACATGGTCTGGGCATGTTTGAATGTTTCTGAGCTCACTTTCTTCAATTGTAGGATGTTACTTACCTTGCAGAGTTGTGAGAATTGGAATATTGTATGTAAAGTACTTCATTATACAGTATTTGTCTTCCCCCCATGTCTTTTAATGGTTTCTGAAAAAAGGCTCATTTTGATACAATCAATTTTAATAGATGCAGAATAGAGAGAGACCAGATTAAGAGTGGGAAGTCCTGACCTGCCCTAAGTCCTCTTGTGTCTCTAAAAGTAGGTTTGTGACTACCTTTGTGAGGGATAAACAAACTACTAGGCAGTCTAGATAAGAAATTCTTTTTGCAGTAAGGAAAAGAAAAAGAGTGACTCGATCTGTGTTGTCTCATCTGGGATATGAAGGGTTTGCCTGGCCCACTGGTTTCAAATGATTTTCTTTAACACCCCCAGGGAGGAGAGGTCTAGGCAGAGGTGAGGAGTGGAGACTGGGGGTAAGGGGAAACTGAATTAGAGCAGCCCTGTTTTGATTTGTTTTATATAAGAGATTTCTTGGTAGGATTTTTGAATAAAGGGTTTCATGGCTAAAAAGGTTTGCAAACCAGTGGACTAAATTATCTCTAAAGCTTCTTTGAACTCTGAATTTCTGTAATATATGATTGTGTAGGCAATGTGGTTTTTAAATTGATCGAATTTTTAGAGATATCTCCTGTAATATTTTAATGATTGTACTATACTGTTCTGAAAACTACCTCATTTTGCCATCAAATAATTACATTTGTAAATCCTATAAATAATTTTTAAAAATCCTGTATCAATTGTCTTTCTTAAGACCTCATGTGCTTTTATTACCAAATGAAATATTTTTATTGGCATTCATATTAATTTCCCCATCTATGTTTTTATTTATTGGTGGTAAGAACATGTTACATGAAACACTTTAAAATACATGGAGAAAATTCTAGGGTCATTCTCCATCTGTTTTTTGCTTTGATTCTTGTGAGTCTTGAAAAAAGGGTCACAGAAATAATGCGAGCAAAGCAGATGTTCCAGATATTAACCCTGTTATTTGTACAAAATATAATTGTATACATGAACCAAAACCCAATCATTGTCTTTCAAAATGAGCCAGAAAAAAAGTGTTTTATAACATTTGTAACATTCAAACAGAATTTCATGGTTGATAGAATTCAATCAGAAATGCTTTGAATCAAAAATTGATTCCATTCATATTATGAGTTATTAAATAATAATTAAGACATCTCAAATATTTAAAAATTAAAACCTAAAATAAACAAAATAATATTGTGATATATAATATACATGTAAGTAATAAATCTCTTGTTTCTACCTTTTCTTTAGTACTTTGTGGGTTTTTTCACTTCGCAAGTTAGGGTTATTTATTTTATAGAATAGTGACTATATATGATTTATCCTTGGTTCTACCTCATTCCCTAGATACTTGATAAATTTGTTTCATGAATGAAAATTATAGTTTCTTGAGAATTACAGCATAGTTTCTTGAGAATTTCTAAAGCAGCAGTACTTTAACTCTTGAGTTACAAACCCATCTGATAAAAGTTAGAGATCCTCTTTGCAGAAAAATACACATACATAACTTAGCATATAATTTAGGGCGCTGAATCCTTGAATACATTCCATGAATCATCTGTGGGTAAACTGCCCTTTGCTGTGTGAAGAATAGATTGTAAGAGGAAAACTGATTTAAATATTTTCTTCATTTTGCTTTGTATGTATTAACAGAAAAAAATACTATGAATGATAGTTACCTTTGTTTTATTTGACAAATGGCAGTGTGTTAATTCAGTTTATGTTAATATCTAACTTTTAAAAGATCTTTTATTAAAGACAATGACATAACTATAGATTTTATAAATGTGAGCAGTTTGTGTTATTATAGAATTGTAATATGAAACATCAAGGGAAAGCATTTTATTTCTTGTTCAGTCAAATCACTTGTTAGATGCCCCCCTGCCATAGTAATATTTTATGTCTTCCACTGTATACCAGTAATCTCATATTAGAAAAAAATTATTGATGTCAGAATATCAACTCTTTTACATATGAAAAACATTGGACCAATGTCTTTTACATTGTATAATTCAAGTTGCATACTTCTTGTTACAGGTAAACCCTACTCTCAATGGTAGATGTATTAGTGATGGGCTTTATCTAGCCCCTTAATATAAGAAATCCTTGCTTCTAATTTTTCCCTTTGAAACAAATGTTGTTGGGATTTGTTTTTGTTATAATATAAAAATAATACTCGTTTGAACACAATCTGGAAAATAAAGGTGAAGGGGAGAGGGAATAATCAAAGATAGTCTCACTATGCAGGGACAGCCGTTGGTAACATTTTGATGTATTTCTGTCTAGCCTTTTTTCCTGTTCAGAGTGATTTCACTCTGTCTTGTCTTTGGTCCCCTTTTGTTCTCTGGCTTTTTTTACATGTGTTCTTTTTTTCTAATTTCTAAGATGGTAATTATCCTTATAATTTCTCTTTTCTTTCAGCATTTGTGACCCCCAGTGTAGAGTTGGTTAGAGTTATTCATGTATTGGTAATCTCTGAGCTAATTAATTTTTTTTTGTTGAGATATAATTTACAACTATAAAATTCACCCATTTAAAGTGTACAAGTCAATGGTTTTTAGACTGTTCACAGAGTTGTGCATTCATCACCACTATCTAATTTTAGAACTATTTTTTTATCTCGCAAACAAACTTTGTACTCCTTAGTAGTAGTCGCCTCTCATTCTTCCTGTCCCTAGCCCTCAGGAACCACTAATCTACTCTCTGCCTCTATACCTTGCTGGTCTGGACATTTCATATGAATGAAATCATACACTATGTGGCCATTTGTGATTGGCTTCTTTCGCTTAGCATAGTGTTTTCAAAGTCTGTGTTGTAATATGTATCAATACTTCATTCCTTTTTTTGGTTGTATAACATCTACTGATAGATATACATACCACTTTTGTTTATCCATTCAACAAGTGAAGGACATTTGTTTTGTTTCCACTTTGACTATTATGAATAGTGCTACTGAATATTCATATACATGTTTTTGTGTGCACATATGTTTTCATTTCACTTGGGTATATATATTTAGTAGTGGAGTTGATGGGTCATATTGTAACTCTATATTTAACGTTTTGAGGCCTAAAATAAGTCATTTGAACAAGGAATGTAATCTCTTAAATAACAGGAGGTATACTAGATTTACCCTAATTATTCTTTATGAAATGATCTTTCATATAGTAATGTTCCACTTAGTGTGGCTATATGTGGTTTTAACTTTTACATCTTACAAGGAAGCCTTGTATAATAACAGGAAATTGTTAAAATATAGTGTACTTGCTATTTATGCAGAAAAAATTGGTGACATTTTATTAAAAAGAATGTTGCTGTTAATAATTCATATTGTTTGAAACAATTTAGAAGGAACAAAACCCAACAGGAATCTGAGACTTTGGAAAAACTTTCTTGTGACTAACCAACCACTCTACAGTGTATACCATAAGAAATAACGTGAAGAGGTCTGCCTCTTTATGTCTTTGCATTTTGTCTTAGCTTGACTGAGCTCTGTCCTTCCTCAAGGCCCAGACCTTGTTTGTATCTTGATTCGTTCTCAGTGTTTTAGTTGACTGCCTTAGCCTTAATTCGTTCTCAGTGTTTTAGTTGACTGCCTTAGCCTTCTGTGATCCCTTTCTAATGGAAAGAACACACAATTGGTCACAGGAGATGGGAAGTCTTAGTCTAGTTTTGTCATAACTGACTGTGCCACTCTGAACATAAGCCAGGTCCCTCAACCTTCCTACTGGTTAGTATTTGATAGTGCAAATATCGTATGAGATTTTAATGACTGTGGAATGACTATTTGGTGCTTATTTTCTGTTTAAATGAAATGATTAAAATAACATGGTAAATTTAGACAGATATTTTACCTTTTTCCTTTTTCTCTCTTTTTAAAGAGTATGCTTTTGAATAAAGTGGACATGGATATAGTCAGAAATGACCATTCTGTTTTTGATAACTTTTTAAATAACTGTTTTCTGCTAGAACTTTATTTATCTTTTATATATATGCTCCTTTTATATGTATATATGCTCATATTTTATATATATGGATTTAGTTTTAGTAAACTTCTTGCTTCCTGATAGTCTATATGCCTTGATCACTTTGTTCTTTAATTATATGTTTTACTAGCTAGCTCTGTATCTCATGATGGGAAAAACAAAACAGGAGCTTAAACTTCAAATGAATGGAGATAAACACTATGAAGTAAATTAAATGATGGTTTGAGTGACCTTTGTTAGGCCCAGGATCCTTGGTAGTGTCAGTGTAGTTTTAGTTTAGTGTATTTTTACCATTCTTATCTTGTTATGTTTTCAGTATTTTTTACTTTGTAAAAATTTACTTTGAACTTAAAGTGTGGCAAACAATCTTTTGGCTAAGAGGTATGGGTTATCTCTGACTTACCATTTAATCATTTTTTGCTTTTATTATAGGATCATGGAAAAATAGGAATCAGTAGCATTTCTGTTACAGAAAATGCTGCAGTGAAATCTTTGTACATGCAGTTGAGTATTTCTGAAGGGTAAATACTGAGAGGGAATTCATGATGGTACACATATTGAAAATTGTAATAGCTACTTATCAGTTTTCCCTCTAAAGTGGGCATACCACTTTATAATCCCTTTAGCTGTGAAGGCAAGAGCACCAAAGATGATTTGTATTAGGTTATTAAGTATGAAATGTCCGATTTCCTTAAGTACTAAGCTTGACAGTTGCTGTCTCTGACATTTCACTTTGACGCTTCTTATTTTATGTTTATTGTGAAGATACATCCTCATTCTTTCAAATGCATATTTTGGCTTGCTCAAATTTTTTTAGAGCAATTTTTGTGAAACCATGGATAAATCCAAAATTCATGTTATTTTTGAATATGAGTTCCATCATGGAACCAATGCAGCGCAGACAGCTCAAAATATCAATAAAGTGTTTGGGAAGGATGTGGCTAATGAATGCAACACAGTACGTGAAGGGTCTGAGAAGTTCCGTTCTGGTGATTTTAATCTTGAAAATGAGCCACATGGATGACCTGAGACCAAGGTGGATAATGATGACCTGAAAGCTGTAGGGGAAGAGAATCCATCTTAACCTATGCATGAATTAGCAGCAAGGTTTGATGTTACTATTTTGACAATATTGGACCATTTGAAACAAATCTGCAAGGTAAAGAAGCTGGATAGATGGGTACCACATGAATTAAATGAGTGTCAGAAGAGAAATTGTTGCTGCCCAACTAGGTTCATTTGCCTGCTGCCCAAGAAGCCAATACACAGAGTCTCAGCAGGTTTTATGACAGAGAGGGAGTCTTTATTCCACAAAGAGCTAAGCAGGAGTTGGGAGAAATTTCTCAAATCCGCCTCTCCGAGAATTTGGGAGACAGAGGTTTTAAGGATAATTTGGCTGGCAAGAGCTAGGCAATTAGGTTTGTTAATTGGGGCAAAATTATAGGGATGTAGGAATCATCTTTTTGTGTTGTTTCAGTCCCTCGGGTCACAATTCCACTTGAGTGGGCTTCTTGACATGGGCTGCTGGTCTGCGAGAATTGACCGATCCACTGGAATGCAGGGCCTGGATGGTATCTTAAAAACTACCTTTAGGTTTCAAAAAGGTGATGTTTTCTATGGAGAAAGTTAAGAATCTTTATGGACACCAGCAACAGGGGAATTAAGAATCTTTATGACTACCAGCTGCGTGGCTCTGGAGTGGCAATTACGGAGAAGCAAACAGGGGGAGAGTGACTAATTATTATCATTATTTTTAGCTAGGCCTTTACCACAGTTCTCACCTTGTACCCTGTTATTGATTTATGTAAAGGGCAGTTTCAAAATCCTCTGGAAGCTTGCCTTTCTTTGTGATCATGACATAAAGGCGAACCATTTTGACACTGTATTGTTATGTGTGATGAAAAATGGATTCTTTTTGACAATCACAAGCGTTCAGCACAATGGTTGGATAAAGATGAAGTGCCAAAACACAGTCCAAAACCCAAATATTCATCAAAAAAAGCTAATGGTGTCTATTTGGTGGTTCAGCGCTGGTATTATCCACTACAACTTCATGAAACCTTGTCAATCGATTACAGTGGATGTCTACTGCAACCAATTGGAGGAAATGATGAGGATGCTTGCGATTAAGCAGCTGAGATTGGTCAATAGAGACAGGCCAATCCTCTTGTAAGACAACCCCGGACCACATGTTGCACAAACAAAGCTGCTAAAACTACAGAGGCTGGATGTGGAAACTCTCTGTCATCCACCGTATTCACCTTGTACCAACTGACCTTGCACCAACTGACTACCACTTCTTCCAGGCTTTGGACCACTTCTTGCAATGAAAAATAGATTCAATTCTCAACAAGCTGTGGAAAACACCTTTCATGATTTCATCACCACTCACTTTCCAGGCTTCTTGGCTGGCGGCATAAACAAGCTACCGTGAAGATGACAAACCTGTGTTGATAGTTTAGGTGCATACTTTGATTAATTGTACTGTTTCTTGTTTGAGATATAATAAACTGAAGTTGTGATTCAAAATTGGGCATTTCATATTTAATGACTTAATAGAACATCAAAGGCAAAATTTAGACTTGTTTTGACAATCTGCTAGGGGAAAAATAGAGTTTTATTGTTTTAATTTGCATTTTCTTGAAAATAGTGAGGTTGATCATTTGTATGTTTATTGACCACTTGAATTTTCTTCCTATAAACTGTATATGTCTACTTAAATTATTTCTAAAGTATCTGGTTTTAATTATTTTATATTAATATAAACATTTTTGGTAAATATTGTTGAAATATAATATACATATAGAAAAATACATAAATCACAAATGTACAGTTCAGTGAATTTTCGTAAAGCAAGCACACCATGTGTAACCAGCACCTGAATCAAGAAACAACAAAGCATTACCAAAATCTTAAAAGTTCCCTGGTACCTCTTCCAGTTACTATACCTGCTCCACAATTCCCCCGGTATAATCATTATCCATACTTCTAACATTATGAGTTAGTTTATCTGTTTTTGAACTTTAGATAAATAGAATCATGAAGTATATACTCTCTACTTATTTCCATTATTAACTTTTGAATACATTTCAAGTAAAAGGATTGCATCAGGGTTTAGAGAACTGTGAATATTTAGATAGATAATTTTATCTCTCACTGAACCTCAAGAGATAAATAAGAGATAAAAGAGGTAAGTAATATCATTTTGACATAATCCTAGCCACCCTTAATCCAGCTCTAAGAACTCTCAGAGCAGACTCTTCCCAGGGAATTAACAGGCTTGTTTACTGAAATCCATTGCTTCTTGAAAGTTCTTCTTTGCTTCATTTTGGGTAGTTGTGACTGAAGTTTGGCCTCCTTCTGCTCTTACTGTCCTATTGTGTTTTATCAGAATTGGTGAACTTTGGTTTTATTTCTTCTAAGTCTTATGACTAACATGTCAGTTACCATGGAAGACCTTTTTATATCTGGGAAAGTATTATTCTCTTGTGCTATTTCAAGAAGAATAAAACTGTGTAGTTTGTCTCTTTCCTGTTATTATCTGTCTTTTTTTTTTTTTTTCCCCCAAACAGGTCAAAGTGCCAGAGTAAACTTTATATATTATCTTTTCAGCATCCTCTGCCTGCATTATAAATGCCTAATTGATACAGAAAGGTGTCTTGAGTTCTTTTTGGCTAATTTTTGTTATTTGTTTCTTCTGATAATTTGCTTATTAAAGAAGCATACTTTTTTTGTCCTCAGGATATTTTTAACATAAATTCTTAAATAAAAATTTCTAGTAGTTTCCCAATACTATGCTTTTTTTTTTTAGGTGGTAAAATAAGTAAGGTCACCAATGGTGACATTCTATTTATTTTTAATTAATAATATGCTTCCTAAAAGAATTTACAGTAGTTTATAATAAAAGACATATGTGATAATGCTAGTAAGAATAAAAATAAAACATTGTAAGAGGAGAAAAGGATAATAATAACCATAATCTTTGTTTCTAGAATTGAATGTTAAATTTAGCTATGAGCCTTCTGTCCTTAAGGCTTAAAAGGAAAACAAATATAGTTCTCATTGGGGGAATAAAGAAGGCATACCATTTCATCAGGCAATACAGATATGTTTATGTTACTAAGTTCTGAAAAAATTTTATGGATCCTTTGAGGGTACACAGAAAGGCTTGTATAAACTCTTCAACAGCTGTTACAAAGAAAATGCAGATAACATGTTCATCAGAATGGGGCTGTGCAAATTAGCATGCATCAATGGATTTAAAAGAAATTAATCAGCTCATAAATATTTCACTTATTTGTGAAAAAAAATAAATTGGGGTGTTTGTGTCTGGTTGTGAAGCTTACAAGATGAGTAGTGCATAAAGAGCATCTGCTTTCAACATTTTTTTTTTTTTTTTAAGAGACAGGATCTTACTCTGTCACCCAGGCTGGAATGTAGTGGCCTGAACATAGCTCACTATAGCCTCAAACTCCTGGGCTTAAGCACCTGAGTGATCCTCCTGCCTCAGCCTCCCAAGTAGCTAGGACAACAGGTGTGTACCACCACATTTGGCTAATTTTTAAATTTTTTGTAGAGATGGGGTCTTGCTATGTTGTCTAGGCTGATCTCGAACTTCTAGCCAGAAGTGGTCCTCTGGCCTTGGTCTCCCCAAGTGCTAGGATTATAAGCATGAGCTACAGTGCCTGGCCTGCCTTCAACTAAACAGTAATAGTGAACATAGTTAAATTCCTTCAGATTGCAGAATAACCTCAGTAATCAGGTTCTGATTATTTTATCTGTAAAAACATTTTTATTTTCATTGCTAAGTGATCATTATGCAATAATGACTATTATATAGGCATATACTATATATCCAATAATTTACATTAGTATTCACACTTTAATTTTTTTGTATTTGATTTTGTCATTTGAATCAAGACCAACATGTTGCTTATTTATTTGGGAGTAGTCTTGGAAAAATTTTCAACTCATTCAATATATTTGTTTCAACTGACTCCCAAGGATAGCCTTTTCTGGTAGAGTATTTGGGGATTGTAACAAAGAAATAATCCTAATGTGGATTAATTAATTGTTCCTAAAATTTTTATAATTATTTTTAATTGTAAAATAATACATGCCAATTCTTTAAAAAATTAGACTAACATGAAAGTACATGAATTAAAAAGTGAAAGCTCTATTCCTTCCCTGTTTCCACCAAGGGCAGTGACCACTAAAAACATTTTTGTTGTTGTTGCTAATGTACCACGTAATTAGAAGACTTTATGGTATATGGTATGTGCACAGATTGGCAAAAATCTCTAAGTCTAGCCATTGATATTCTAAAAAGCATTGTTGGTGAACATACTTGTAGCCACCATCCTTTAGAAATAGAACATTGTGAGTACATAACCGTGTGCCCCCATCACAACTATTATTATCCTTTTATGTTAGTCATCTCCTTGCTTTTCTTTAAAATTTTGCCACCTGGGCATATATCTCTGAACTAACACACACATCCCTTATATAGAGAGATTATTTATATATAAATAAATATATACATAATATATAAAGATAAATATTATTTCTATATATATTTGTTATTTTTTTAAAAAATTGAGTAGTAAGTGTATTCTAACACTGCCACCATTATTAGGTGAAGGCTCCTAGAGGTACAAAGTCTCTGGGTGATAGTCTGACTTCATATCCTAGAGAGTGGACCAGATCCTTTTCTGGGGAAGGTAGTGGGCAAGTTCACGCATGATGGAAGTCCTAGGAAACAGGCAGGGTTCACCACAGTCAGGGCATCTGGCAGGACTCTGAAGGTGTTGGCTGTCCACTGGGAATATATTTTCTGCTTCTAAATTCACCATCCCCTGCCTCCATTTCTCAGGAGTAGGTCAGAGCAGAGTACTTGTGAGAGATAAAATGAGTGTCAGCAGCTGATCAGGAAACTGAGTTTGGAAGGGAGAGCAGGAATTTTATTAGGACATGGTCAAGAAGCCAAATACAGAGTAAAATTTGTGCCAGGTTCACCTGGACATTCTATTTTTGGCTCAAAAAGATGGTTTGTTCAGTAGCAAGGATTTTGTTGATACAACTTTCAGAGAGTCTTTCTCTTTAGTCACCTTCCCCTAATTTGGGCTGAATGTCTTCTCTAATGCATGGCTGTCATCCTTTATCATCTGCCTTCAGGAGTCTTTGTTTACTCCTTTGTTTTAGTGGAGACAATTTTCCAGTAGTTTCTTAACAGAAAGGTGGTATGGGGAGTAACTTTGACACCTGGCATGTATGATAGTGTTTTTATACCAATCATCCTAACATATGATTGATGGATTGATGGGTTGGAAATTATTTTTTTCAGAAATTTTTAGGCATTGTTCTGTTTTCATCTTTGGGTATTGCTGTTGAGAAGTCCAAAACCAATCTAATTTTTGTACCTTTGTATGTGACTTGTTTTTTCCTTTCCAGAAGTTTTGTAGAATGTTCTTTGTCTTCACTATTCTGTAATTTACAGTGGTGTGCCTTGGTGAGCTTCTGTTTTCATCAGTTACTCTGACTTTCAGTAGGTTCTATTAATGTGGAATGTCATTTTCTCCAGCTCTGGGAAATTTTCTTGAATTATTTGTTGCTCGTTTCCTGTCCTTCGGTGTCTACTCTCTGTTTGGACTGGGTATCATTGGCATATGAAACCTCCTGTCTTGGCCTCTAAGAGTCTTTCTACTTTCCATCTCTTTATATTCTGCTTGACTTTTTGGGGAGATTTTCTCAACTTTATGCTCTTTTGTTGTGTTTTTAATTTTTGCTGTTTTAAATTTCCAGTAGCTCTTTTATTCTCTTGAGTAGTTTTTTCTTCATTTTATTTTACCACAAGAACATGTTAGTCTTGTTTCCTGAATATAGTGTTTCTTATCTTCTTGAAAATGTTAAAGATAGTTTTCTTTGAAGTTTTTTTCTCCTGAATAGTTTAGTTCCTTCAAGTATACTTTTTTCTGTTTAATTTAGTCTCTACTATCATGTTAGACTATGTACTCTTATCTGCTCATAATAAAAAGTGGGTGACTTAAAAAGCCAATTAGAGGCTTGTATGTAGGTGAGGCTTATGAACTTTGGGTTTCACTGGGGGGTGATTTAGGTGGGCTGCTTATTAGGGAATCGCAGGTATTTCTGTATTTTCATCTTTCCTCCTGTCCTTGTTAGATTCCTCTGAGAAATATGTGCCAGTTTTGTGCCCAGAGCTTCCCTATTGAATACTACTGTAGGCACTAGCCACATGCGGCTTTTTAGATTTAAATAAACTTAAATTAGAAATTCAATTCCTCAGCACTAGCTACATTTCAGGTGCTCAGTAGCTATGTAGCCAATGGCTACCATTTGGACAGCTCAGCTACTGAACGTTTCCATCATTGTAGTAAGTTCTACTGGATAGTGCTGGCCTAGGTCTAAAGGTCTTGTTGCCAGCCATCTGAGAGCCCAGTGAGGGAATACGGTCTGAGGTCTCAGCATTCAAGATTCAGTGTATATATGGTCACTTAATCCCACTGTCCTGAGAGCAATAACCATGTCCTCACCTGTGCATCCCTTAATCGAGAAACCCTGTTTCAGCTTCTCTAGAGAATAGACTTTTAGGTATGCGGGGGTAGTAGAGGGACAGTTAACCCAGAGGTGTGGAGAAAGAAGGGGATATAGGAATCTACTTCTCAGTTTTCACCTAATCCTCTTTATTTTGGCAAACTCTAATTCATCTCCATTTGCATCCAGAGATAGCTAATGCTCCTGGTTCCTGGGCCTTTTGAGGATTCTGCATGTTTGTTCTCAACTTTTTCCTCTGCTGGCTTATGCTTTGCCTTTTCAGGTCTGCCAAGATAGTCAACACTTGGCTTCCTGCTTTCCAGTTTTTAAAATGTTGTTCTTTTTTGTTGGTTATTCCTGTCTTTGTAGGTGTAGGACTAAAAAAAATTTCCTTTCATTGTAGTTTTAATAGTGTTTTTTGAGAGAACAATGTTAGATATTTCTCTTCTCTTCTCTTCTCTTCTCTTCTCTTCTCTTCTCTTCTCTTCTCTCTCTTCTCTGACAGGGTCTCATTCTGTCACCTGGGCTACAGTGGTGCAGTGGCATCATCATAGCTCACTGCAACCTCAAACTCCTAGGCTCAAATGATCCTCCTGCCTCAGCCTACAGTGTAGTTGGCATGACAGGCACATGCCACCACGCCCGGCTAATTTTCTACTTTTTGTAGAGACAGGGTCTCACTCTTGCTCAGGCTGGTCTCAAACTCCTGACCTCAAAGCCATCCTTCTGTCTCGGCTTCCCAGAATGCTAGGATTACAGGCGTAAGCCACCACGCCCTGCCTAGATATTTCATCTTGATATGGAACCTCTGCAGACCTTTTTTGTTTTGCTTTTGCTTTTTGGAATTCTTATTTACTTTTCTTTTATGACACATTCATTTTATCAAAATTAACAAATATATGTAAGAAAAAAATATATAAAAATCAACTCTAATGTAATATTATATCCAGGTATACCACTCTATAAGGTACATATAAATAAAAATGGTAATCGTACGCTAGGTAATGTTTTGTAACCTCATTTTGCTTAATTCTGTATTGTTCTGCTAGATGTCTTCTATTTGTCCTCTGGATCCACTCTCTATCCTTTTCTACCTCATTGCCCCAGGAGATGGACCTGTGGGGTACTACTGTTCTCTCATTTACAGTTGGGTGAAGTCAAGGGGAAGCAATTGAAAGGAGATTAAAGGGTGGAAAGAGAATGAGAGGAGAGGATATTTATCTCTAGAGAGCCTTATCGTGGAGTAATCTTGGGCTTACTATACCCCTCTATTAGAATCAGACCTTTTTATATACCTAGAAATACATATACTCACATACACAAATACACATACAGATATAAATATATACACTTTTAAAAATTTGGCTTGTTAAGGCAAAAGTGGCATCATGCTATCCATAGTGTTTTGTAGTTGGTCTTACTTACTGAATAACACATCAAGGAAATCCTTCCATATCAGACATTGTGAGTTATCTTATTCTCTTGAATGTCTGCTTAGTATTCCATAACATGAAAATACTGTAACGTGATCCTTCCTTCCCTTATTGGTAGGCTTTTTTTGCCTATTATTAATTATTACAAATTATGCTTCAGTGAACAACCTTGTATCCATATCTTTGTGCACTTCCTTGAGTATTTCTGCATGATAGAGTTCTTGAAATATAAATATGCACATTTCTATTTTGAGAAATACTGACTTATCACTTACCTGAAAGGTGGCACTAATTTACATCTTAGTAGCAAAACAGGAAAATATCTTTCTACCTATAGCCTTGCTAATGTTAAATATTACAGGTACTTTTAAAAATGAATAGAAGGAAATTGTATCTTAATTTTTATTTTGCTGATTGCTAATGAGCATATTTCACAAAAGATGTGTTAGATCTTTTCATTGGAAAATTTATTGAGTCTGGACCAAGTTTAGATTTTTATTAATTAATTTATAATTGTAATAAATATATAAATATACAATAAGCTACATTTAACTGTACTTAACATATTTAAATATAATAAATAAATACATATAAAAGTCAGCACAAGTTAATTTTCATTTTCCTACTTTTTTGGAAAAAAATGGGGAATTTCTGAAGTTCTCCGGTTAGTAGAGTAGAATGAAAGAAGAATAACTTCAGTGTAATGTGGTTGTTCAGTTTTGTGGGTACTTTATTGACCCCTAGTCTTATGAATAAATGAATTTACAATTGCTTAAACAATTGGCTCAATTCATTATGTACTTTTATTATTCATTATTTACTTTTTTAGCCTTTAAATCTTTCACTGTCTGCATTGGTAATGTTGTTAGTTATAAGTTCTTTCTCTCACTTCTCTCAATATAAACAGTGTCAAAGACTTGTTAAGAGAACGAAATCCCTCATTTCTTCACCTGTAAATACTACTGATATAATCAATATCTTTTGAGGCTTTTGTTTGGATTAAATGAGAATGTAAAGTACCTATTTTAGGACACCCTTGACATTATCAAGGGATATAACAAGGTCCTTTTGAAACCTCAAATTTACAAGACTACTATAACATGTAACTCCCCCCAAGAAGTGCATATGAAGTAAGTAGAACAGAATAGAGGCCCTTTGAAATTAACATATGGGACAATTGGCCAGAGTCATTACTACCTAAATGATTTGTTTTTTTGATATTAGCCTTGTAGTGTTCAACTTTTGAGTTTCAACAAAATTACAGATTACCTTTGGGTCATTCATGAATAGTTGAATCTCTAGGTATTAAATACGTAAATATGAAGGGTCCTCTGTAAAGTGCCTTACAAATATTAGGTGATCAAAAGGTAGCCTATATTTAGAATTTCTGTGTTAGAAGAGGCCTTAGAGAGAATTTTTCCTATCTTCCTCACTTTGTAAGTGAGGTGGCCAGGTTACATAATGTGGTAATGATTCTCTGGCTGTTGAATGTTGGAGTTGCATCAGTCGCTCCTGGCACATAACCTCTGATGCCAGCATCTGCCAGTCCTGGGATTTTTGCCAACAAGTCCCTTGTACTATCTGGTTTATTTATTTATTTTTTTTGAGACAAAATCTTACTCTCTTTCCTGGGCTAGAGTGCCATGGCGTCAGCCTAGCTCACAGCAACTTCAAACTCCTGGGCTCAAACGATCCTCCTCCCTCAGCCTCCCGGGTAGCTGGGACTACAGGCACGCGCCACCATGCCCGGCTAATTTTTTCTATTTTTAGTTGTTTGGCTAATTTCTTTCTATTTTTAGTAGAGATGGGGTCTCGTTCTTGCTCAGGCTGGTCTCGAACTCCCGAGCTCAAGCAATCCTCCCGCCTTGGCCTCCCAGAGTGCTAGGATTACAGGCGTGAGCCACAGCACCCGGCCTGTACTATCTGTTTTGAAGTTTAGAGAAGGCTCTTAACAAAACCAGTTTGTATACTGATTGAGTCCATGCTTATATACATCTTTTCTTTTTAACATTTTTTCGAAAACCTGAGTCATGCTTTAGGTTTTTTCCCCATTCCTAGTGACATGGTAAAGTTGGTATTCTTGGCTATCGTGGCCTGGGTGTATGTACTTTCTCCCTAGGGGTTTCTTGCAGCCCCCAGTGTGTACCCTATACCTCAGTAATATCTAATGAGTTATGGCTCCCTGAAAAAGCTATGGTATTTCAAATTTCTGTGACTCTGCATGTTATTACCTGGAATATTCTCTTCCCTTCCCTCCCAACCACTCATCTTCCAAGAGTCTAATGCCTTCTTTAATCCCTCTTAGCAGAGTTCATTTTGCCTGCTTTGATTTACCCTTAACACCAGTTGCATACCTCATTATACCACTATAATGAGGCATGTATCAGTGAATTGCAATAATTTATTTTCACTCTTAGCCTCCGCACTAGACTGGGAGAGCAGTGCTAGTTGTTAACATCTGACTTGTTTTATGAATAAAAGGACTAAGAAGATTCTATGAAGTAAAATATGTTTTCTTCCTTAGCAAGAAATTATAAATATCCCTAATGGATTCCATCTATCCTTCCCAGGGAGTGTCCTCCCACATTGTCCTACTCCAGGAATGATATATGCAATTGAATAAGAAGTCGAGGTGGGCTATGTCTTGGTTCATGTACTCTATTTTGTCTTTTGTTTGGTATTGGAACCATTTGAACCGCAGATGGTTAGACATCATGGGCAAACATCGTAGTCAGAATCAGATTATGAGCTAGGAAGTTAGTGGGGTAAGTGAAGATTATGTTAATTTACTGAAAGGAAAGTGGCCATTTGGGAAAAAGTTGTTGGGTTACATTTGAAGTATGCATAGTTTTCAGGATTATCTACAATTTATTTCTGTATGTCTGTATTTGGCAGTAAAATGTATATGTCATTTTTAAAGTATGCTTATTCTCCAAATGGCCTTTGTAAAAGAAAGCTATTAATATTATACAAAGAATACACAACAGTGATATTAAATTGCAGTATTTGTAGTTACTTTTCAGTGATGTGGCCTTTATTTTTTATTTTAAAGGATTAGATATTTAATTGACCAGTTATTTTACCAGACTTTCTTCTAGCAGAAGCTGGTAACTCCCATTCCTTGCCCCTCTCCAAGTTTTGGTGTGATATTCATTATGTTAGACCCTGGGAAATATTAAGATCAATATCAAGTTCACAGGAACTTAGGCTTCCTAAAATGCAGAATGATTTTTGCATGAGGTATTAAAAATTCAGTTTAGAATTATAACATCTTATTTTATTGCCTAATTAAAGAATGTGTGTGTCCTATCTTTTGAGTCTGGCTTCTTCCATTCAGCATAATGCATTTGAGATTGACTGAAGATGTTGCACGTATCAATAGTTTGTCTTTATTGCTGAGTAGTATGCCATTGGCTTGTACTACAGTTTGTTTCTCCATTTACACTCTTACTAACATTTGGGTTTTTTCCAGTGTTTAGCAATTATGAATAATGCTGCTATAAATAATTTTGTATAGGTTTTTGTGTAAACATAAGTTTCCATTTGTGCTGGATATTCAGTAGTGGAATTTCTGGCTTATGTAGTAAATATACATTTAACATTTTAAGAAACTGCCAAACTTTTCCACAGTGGCCACATCATTTTGCATTCCCACCAACAGTGTATGGTTGTTCCACATCCTTGTCAGTACTTGATATTGTCAACTGTTTTTTGTTTTTATATTGTTAACATTTTAGCTCTTCAAAATAAGTGTGTAGCTAGCATAATTCTTAAGCATGTTTGTCCATCAATCCCTTGAGACTTAGAAGAAGATACAGAATAAGGATAGATTAAATGCAGAGTCAGGGAAGAGCCCCTAAGGAAGAGAGGTACAGACCATTAGATCTGTGAGAGCTTGGCAATGTCTGTCATATTTACTGTTGTACCTCCAAATTACTAGCACAGTGCCTGGCACACAGTAGGGATATCTTTGTATGTTTATCGAATCCCTGAAAATGAACAATGATTGAAAGGTTAAGGAAGGAATAGGTGTAGGATAGAAAAGTAATTGCAGATTGGTTTTGGTCTGAACAATCCCAGTATATTCATGTGACATCTCTTTATATCTGTTTAAGTCTTTGTTTAAATATTAATACATGTTTAAGGGCTGATTCCCAGTGCCTTAGCAGGAGGGAGATAGCATGATAGAAGAAGCAGTATGCAGAAAAAATATGATGCTAGTAACTTGTATGCCCTTAGAAAAGTCAAGTTAACTTTCCTGGGCCTCAGCTTCGTTACTGTAAAGTGAAAAGATTTTATTAAATGATAGCTAAGCTACTTGAACTATAATTTGTTTTTCTTTCAATAACATCAAATCAGAAATTGGTGAGGGAGAAGCATGCCAGAGCCTTTGATGGGGGAAGCAGTTATATATGGATATAATGGGAAGTGTAGCTCTGTGGGGGATTTAGGAATGAGTTTCTAAATGGCTAATTGGCAGAAAAAATAGTAGATAGAAAAAGGTAGTTATAAGGTTTCCAAATAGAGTAGCAGCATTGCTGGATTTGGGAGACAGGAATAAAAGGAAGTAGAGGTTGAGAACCACTGAATTTAGAAGTTTGTAGGGTT
>CM052437.1:20542951-20565124 GCA_028533085.1 Varecia variegata
TTTTATTGTGATTACATTGAATCTATAACTCATATTTGCCTTCTTAACACTATTGAGGCTTCAAATCCATGAGTATGGTATGTCTCTCCACTGGTTTATTTTTCTTTTCTTTTCCTTTCCTTTCCTTTCCCTCTTTTCATTTTCCTTTCCTTTCCTTTTTTTGAGACAGTGTCTCACCTGGGCTCAAGGGATCCTCTTGCCTCAGCCTCCCAAGTAGCTGGGACTATAGGCACACACTACCACGCCTGGCTAAGTTTTGTACTTTTTGTAGAGACGGAGTCTCACTACGTTGCACAGGCTGGTCTCAAACTTCTTGCCTCAAGCAATCCTCCCGCCTTGGCCTTCCAGATGCTAGGATTACAGGCATGAGCCACCATACCCTGCGACTTAGTTCTTTTTAAATTTCCCTTTGCAATACTTTTAGTTTTCTACATAATGGCCTTTCACATCTTGCATTAAATTTGTTCCTATTTTTTAAACACTATTCTCAAGTTTTTTAAATTTTTTTTCTATTAATGATTTGTTGTTGCTAGCATATAGAAATGCAATGGATTTTTGTGTCTTTCAACCTTGCTAAATTCAATTATTTGTTCTACATGCTTGTGGGTTCCTTGGAGTTTTCTGCATACATAAATGTATTGCCTGTTTGGTAAATATAATTTTACTTTATTTCCAACCCGTATGCCTTTTATTTTTTCTTCTTGACTTATTTCACTGGCTGTTCCTCTAGTACAATGTTTAGTAGAAGTGTTGAGAACAGACATCCTTGCCATGTTCCTGATCTTAGAGAAGGCATTGAGCCTTTCACTGTAGAGTATGATGTTAACTGTAGGTTTTTCACAGATGCCCTTAATCAGGTTGAGGAAGTTCCCTTCTATTCCTGGTTTGCTGTGACTTATATCATGAAATGATGTTGGATTTTTATTTTGTGCTTTTTTTTTTTTTTTTTGAGACGGGGTCTTTCTTTGTCACCCAGGCTGGAGTGTAGTGGTACCATTATAGCTTCAAACTCCTGGGCTTAAGCGATCCTCCCTCCTCAGCTTCCTGAGTAGTGAGTCTACAGGTGTGTGCCACCATGCCCAGGTAATTTTTAAATTTTTTTATAGATGTGAGGTCTTGCGATGTTGCCCAGGCTGGTCTTGATCTCCTGGCCTCAGGCTATCCTCCTGCCTTGGCCTCCCAAAGTGCTGGAATTACAGGCATGAGCCACTGTGCTCAGCTTTTTCTATATCCATTAAAATGATATGAAATTTTTTTTTCTATTAATATTAAATTGCATTGGTTGATCTCTGATGTTAAACTAACCTTACATTTCTAGAATTATCTCCACTTGATCATTATTTGTTAATCTTTTTAATATATTGTTAGATTCAATTTGCTAATAGTCTTAAAGGATTTTCATATCTATCTTCATGAGGGATTTTGTTTTATAGTTCTCTTTTCTTATGAGATATTTGTATGGTTTTAGCCTTATAAAATGAGTTGGTCAGTATTCCTTCCTTGAATGTTTTTTATAAGAGTTTGTGTAGAATTGATGTTATTTCTTCATGAAATGATTAAAGGAATTCACCAGTGAGGCCATCTGAACCTGGAGTTTTCTTAGTGGGAATGATTTTAATTACAAACTCAATTTTTAAAATTGATATAGACATCTTTAGTTCTTGTGTTTCTTGTTTGTAATTTATCTTTACAAGAAATTTTCTCAAAAAAATAAATTGTCTTGTCTAAGTTGTCAAAAAAAATGTCAGACCAAGGCATCAAGTAGTTCATAATATATTTCTGTTAATCTTTTAATAGACTATAGCATCTATAGTGACATCTTTCATTTATTTCTTATTTTTCTTATTCAATCTGGCTAGAGTTTTGTCAATTTTATTCATTTCCCCCTGAATCAGCTTTTGGTTTCATTGATTTTCCCTCCCCCCCCCACCTCCATTTTGTGTTTTCAATTTCTTTGATTTCTATTCTTTATTATTTCTTTACTTTTTGTTTTTTTTTTTTTAGTTTAAGACAGAAGCTTAAATCATTGATTTGAGACCATTCTTCTTTTTTAACACAGACATTTAGGAACTATCCTTTTTCTTTCAGCACTGTTTTAGTTATGTTCCATATTATTTTGCTGTGGGCTACATTTAGCCCAAGGCTGATAGCCTTGGAGAGGAAAACATACTCTGATAGCTTTCTGTCTCTCTTCCTGCAAGTGAGTCCTAGCTCCCACCAGAGTCTTATCTGCTTCTGTTCCCTCTTCAGTACCTTCTGATGATTACTTTTGTCTTATGACCAGATTTAATAGTTGTTTTCTACAGGGATGATTTGTCTGGTATGGTCTTATTCCATTATGCTGGACAGTGGAAACTTTTTCCTCTTAAGCATTTATAATACTTTTAACCATTAATAAAATGATTCCCTGATCATAGTATTTTAGAATTGACACAGAATTTAGACATTATTTAGTTCTTCTCTATGCAATGCAGGGATCGTCTCTGACTCATTACTTTCTTTTTTAATTAGTTAGCAAATCCTAGTTTTTTGTTTGCTAAATGTAAGAATGCCCTGTTTTCTATTATGCTGTTAGTGACTTCTAGTTCGCAGCTGAGCTCCTGATTGCTTGATCCTTTGATTCATCAGCCTTCTTCCTCTTCCTTTACAGTTCCATCTTAAACATTCAGTAGCGGTAGAGTCCTTCCCACTTCCCCTCTGTGTATTATCTGTATAAACTGTGAATCCCTGATGTGAGCCCTGTGCATAAGGGATTATTCTTGTCTATCCCAAGGCCTACTTGGATATTGGTTTGTAGTAGGCGGATAAACTGTCCTACTCCTTGCCTTACAGAGATCCATATTAGACTTACAGTTTTTGCAGTGTCTCCCAGATGCATATTCTCTTTCTCTGGCCACCCACTCTAGATTGCTCCTGCTCTCCACTGGAATGTATTTTTATCATTGCAAAACTGTCCTCCTGCAAGACAAGAGGAAAATTCATCCTAGGTTCCCATTTAAATATTTCATTCTTAACTTTTTCATTTGCTTATTTTCTTTTTCTGCATGAGTTGTAAGTTTCTTATAGAGTGTCTTACACATTGTAGCTTTGCGATTATTTGTAAGCTTGCTAAGATTTCATGAAAATGAAAATATTCATGGGAACAGATTTCAAAGTGGAGAAAAAAAGATTTTAGAACCTTTAAAACAAACAAATACAAAGTAAATTAAGCAAGGCCTAAGTGTAGACAGCAAACAAAACAGCATGTTTGCAAATGATAGTTAAGGAAGGAAGGAAAGTTGCAGTTTGTAAGAGGAAATGAGAGAAAGGGAAAAGAATGGATGCATCTTAGTGGCCAGCTATATACTGCTACAGACTATACTCAATTTAGCTTGTTTGCAGTTTGGTGTGGTTTTAGGAAATATGTAAGATTGCTATTCACAATTATTTCCAAATAAGTGTTTGCATACCAGATGTTTAGAATATAATTATCTGGTCTATTTAGTTTGATTACAAATGACTAAAGGAAAATTATACACCTGTAGTGCCAGGTTGGAGGATGGATGAGAGTTTGGAATTAGAAAGTTGTCTTCTTAAATTAAGTATAAAAGTAACAGACTTATGTAACAGGCTAGGAAAGAAGTCCTAATTATGTGTATTTAGGTTCCAGGTCGAGTTGTAAAGAATTTTGGTAAATTAACTAAACTGTTTAGAGTTTGCCAAGATATGTGATATTAGAGTTTAAGAAAAAAAAGTAATCTATAGATTTCACCTGTTTTTAATGGTGGTATATACACACACATTTTTACTTTTAGCCAAATTTATGACCACTTAATAATAACTAGTGAAATGAAATATTAAATTTGAAAGTGTCATAAAAAGTCCATTTGCCTGGTGATTTTGTGCCAGGAAACGCACATGCCAATTGTAGCTACCCAATCCATGGCTTCTTGGTTTTATGGGATCATTAATTAATCACACTTGAGTCCAAAACAGTTTGAGGCTTTTAGGAAGCATAAAAAGAAGAGTAATATTAAAGAGATAGTGATTCAAAAACTGGCCAGGTATGTATTAAACTAAAAATTTTCCTGACATGACCTCATGATTTCAAATTAATTGTTTCAAATTGTTATATGATTATGGAATTCTAAAATTGCAATGTAATGTACTGGTGAAAACTAGGAAAATTACAAATTGTGACATCTAGATTGTTCAGAATAAGATCAGAGAGAAGTCAGCAGGAACAGCTTGGCCTCTGATGAATGCTTTCATCCATTCTCAGTTTTTTAAGACATGGAAAGACTATGAGTGGCTGCTGAGAAGCTCCTGTGGTGGTCTGCTCTCACAGGATGATTGAAACCAGGTAGGAAGCTACTCTTAAGTTCAGCCTCTCAGAATATTAAAGAATTTTTTTGTTGAATCTCACAGAAATGACTAGAACTTTATTTTAAATGCCTTTGGTGTTTTTATGTGCATTTTTTTTTAAAGATCATGAGTAAAAACAACTGAGTTAAAATCTTTTGTACACCTTGTCAGTACACTAAGGAAACATGATTATAAGGCATGCTGCTATTACATATGAAAGTGCTTCAGTACAGGGATAATATGTGGATTGGAAAAATCCATTTTTTGTGGTCAGATTTTCAGTTTTATCTATAGTTCATTAATGTGTTTATAAGTGTTAGTATAAATTTACATAAATAAGGATGTCATTGCTAACACATAGTTTTAAGAAATACTAAATTTATTAAAGTCACTTAATTTTATTTTCTATCATATATTAACCACAAAGAATAGATGTCTTTCTTTTTGAGATATTTACTGCTTATAACTATATTGTTGTAGTAATTCTCACAAGCAGACTTTCTGGTGGCCTGGCCTTCTTTAGTGAATTGATTAGTTTATAATTTCCTATTATATTTAAATCATATAAAGTTTCACAGACTTCTTCCTTGTGTTGTGCCATTTATTACTAAACAACCAAAGACCAGAGATGGTGTTTTACTAATTTTAACAATGAACTTCTGTGATGTACACATCCCATGACAGAGGATGAAAATACCCGATACTGGCTTTCTCAGCTTCCTGTCAAACAACCGTTTAAACTAGCTTCACCAAAGGGGCATATGGAAGGAGTCTGTTGGAGGCTCTGGGAAAGATTTTCCTCCTTAATAAGATGAAAAGGTTGATGAAGGGACTATGTTGCTTCTTTTCTACTTTTGGACATTATTGTTCAAGCACATGATGCTTGGAACTTCTATAAGCATTCCTCCCAAGAGAGAATGTCCTTAGACATCAAGAGGATGGCAGAATAGAATGTGAGATCCTGGGTTCTGAATCAGCCATGGGGCCAGACTTTCAATTTATGTGAGAAACATAAACCCAGGTTGTTTATATATATGACTTTTAGATTGATGTTCTGTTATTTATAGGCAAAAGCATCCTGATGTAACTTGCTTTCCCCCATTTCATGAAGCTGTAAAGAAAAGTATCCATGGATTTACTCATTCAGTAAATTTTATTAAATGCTCATCATGAATGAAGATTTTTATGAAAAACCATCAGATGAAGTATAGTAGAGCATGTTAAACATTTTAGTTCTACTGCCTACAAGGCACACATACGTCTCTGTTTATTTTTGGATACATAACGCATCATTTCATCTTAGTAATTCTATGGTATTTGAAACATAAATTCTTGTAATTGTTGATTTTGTAGTTTTGGTTGCCAGAGTTGCTTGTCTGGGATTAGTTTTGATCCATTTTGTGGGGATGAGTAGTTGTGGGGGGGTACCCGTTGGGAAGAAAGGCTCAATTAAGTCCTCTGCCAGGAAGTTTACCAAGACTATACTTTTTTCTAGGATTACATTGAGAACTAAGTAATTTTTTAGGTGGCATTGAGATCTTTGTAACTTAAATGAAGCTTTTGTTTTTAACGTGTTAGCTGACTTTTGAACTAAGCTCAAGCCTTGAGCTGTGTGGAAGCTGACAATTTCCTTGACCAGGAGAAATGGCTCTGGGCTTTAAGGGTATCCAGTCAATCACTTACTGACATTAATGTAATTGGTTACCTAAATTGGATGTCCCGTTGATATGTACTGTCTTTAATACCTCAGCAGATTTACATTGCTTCAGGCAGCTAGACATCCCAAATGTGAGCTGGGAAGCATATTTTGCCTCTAGGACTTTCATTACCCCCAGGTCTGCTGAAAGTAAGGAATTCCTTTGCCTAAATTAGTAATTACATTCCAAAATGATCTAAAAGGTGTGCTTTTGTAACAGGATTATTTTAGGAGAAAGCAGTAAAAGAATTTGAGAGAAGCTTTAGGGTTTTGAATCTGCTTTGTACTTAGTGGAAAAGTACATACAACAATCAGTTTTGAACCAGCTTTGAAATGGCACTTTGCGATAATAGTAAAAAGATATAAGAGATGGACCTCTGTTGCCTTCTAGTTGTTTGTTAACTTTAATTTTGATAGATAATTTGACTCCAGTGCCTTCAGTTGTTCTTTCTCTTATGGCTAACTATCTGTAAACTGTGATGGAATTTTTAAAGAAAAAGGCTCATACCTGTAATCCTAGCACTTTGGGAGGCAAAGGTGGGAGGATTGCTTGAGGCCAGGAGTTTGAGACCAGCCTGGGCAACATAGTGAGACCCTGTCTCTACAAAAAATACAAAACTTAGCCAGGTGTGGTGGCATGCACCTGTATTCCCAGCTACTTGGGAGGCTGAGGCAAGAGTATCACTTGAGCCCAGGAATTGGAGGTTGCAGTGAGCTATGATGATCTCACTGTACTCCAGCCTGGGCAACAGAGCAAGACCCTGTCTCAAAAAAAAAAAATAATAATAATAAACAAAAATAAAGAGAAAGACAACATTGGAAGACTGAGGGGAAAATGAATTAGCTGTCGTATTTATTATATATGTCATTATCTTTTTTAAGAAGCTATGTGGCTTTTTTCCCTTGTATATTTCTTTTTTTTTTTTCTTCCCTGTCCATAGTGTTTCCTGAACCTTGTATATTTCTTATCATAATAAATCTAACAAAATATTTTCCTTATGTTTGAAGTCAGGTGTTTCTGAGTGTTACATCATTGTGTAATGAATATCAGGCAGGGACATATTATGTAGCCAAGAATTAAAAATGTTCTTCCAAAATGAATAAAATGTTAAAACTGTATCTTAGAAATGTTACTGACAATCTTCAACTATTACAATCCAGTATTATGGTATAGTAAGTGAATTCCAAGTAAGAATATTTAGGTCTTGATTTTAGAATGGAAGGTGACCATTATTTGTATTTTTAATTAAGCAGAAGTTTGCATCAACAAATAAATGTTCTAAAGCAGCAGTCCCCAACCTTTTTGGCACCAGGGACTAGTTTCACAGAAGACAATTTTTCCATGGACCAGGGGTCAGTGTCATGGGGTGGGGTATGGTACAGAGCTCAGGTTGTGATGCGTGGCCCATTTCCTAATAGACTGGTACCAGACCATGGCCTGGGGGGTTGGGGACCACAGTTCTGAAGTAAACTTTTTTTATGTGGAATAATTTTAGGTTTATTGAAAACTTGCAAAAACAGTACAGAGAATTTCCCTTCTTTACCCAGCTTCCCCTGATGTTAACATCTCACATAGCCATGGTATGTTTGTCAAAATAAGAAATTAACTTTGTACCATACTATTAACTAAACAATAGACTTTATTCAGATTTCACCAATTTTTCCACTAATGTCATTTTCTGTTCTAGGATCTAATTGAGAATACTGCATTGTTTTAATCATTATGTCTCCTTAGTCTTCCTTCATTTTGTGGGTCTGTCCTTGCTTTTCATGGTATTGGTTGAACATTTTATAGAATGTCCTTCAATTTGGGTTTATCTGATGTTTTCTCATGTTAGACTGGAGTTACGGGTTTGAGGGAAGAATTCTGCAGAGGTGAAGTGCCCTTCTCATCTCATTATGTCAGAGAGGTTCATGATATCAACATAACACTGGTGAGGTTAATCTTAATTCCTTGGTTGAGGTGGTATCTGGTTTCTCCACTGTAAAGTTACTGTTTTCCCATTTACATACTCTATCTGCTAAGAACAGCCCACACTCAAAGGTTGGGGGTATTGGGGGGATTAAGCTGTACCTCCAGGAATGGAGAGTTATCTATATATATTATTTGCAATTCTATAAAGAAGATTTGCCCCCTATTTATTTATTTATTTATACCAATATGGATTCATCAATATTTATTTTAGTCTTTAGGTTATAATCTGTTACTATCCTTGTTTATCTTATTGCTATAAATGTTCCCGCTTTGGCCATGGGAGTTCTTGAAGATTGGCTCTTGTGTCTTTTTAACATACCCCTGTCTTTTTTCTTCTAACCACTTATTTTAAGGCACTACAAGATGTGGCAAGTTTGTCTTTTATTTTCCCTGCCGCAGCCCTAGAACTCAGCATTTCTCTGAGGAGCCCTAGTTCCTTTTCTTGAGCAGTGGTATTAGAAAGTAAAATCTAGGTAATGGTTGTGCTCTGTATTAGTTTCCTACTGGTGCTTGTACCACAGATAGAGTGACTTAGATGACATAAATTTATTGCATTACAGTTCTGGAGGTCAGAAGTCTGATGTGAGTTCTGCTGGGCTAAAATCAAGGTATTGGCAGGACTGATTCCTTTCTGTAGGCTCTGTGGAATCTGGTTCCTTTCGTTTTCCTTATGGCTCTTTCCTCCATTTTCACAATCAGTAATGGCTGGTCGAGTCCTCACATCAATACTGGGTCATTTTCTGCCTTCCTCTTTTAAGGACAGTTGTGATTATATTGGGTCCCTCGGAATAATCTAGGATAATCTCCCTATCCTAAATTCCCCTAATTAGCAACCTTGATTCTTCTTTGCCATATAACCTAACACATTCACAGTTACAAGAATTAGGATATGGACATCTTGGGGGTGAAAGGCATGTGATATTCTGCCTACCACAGGCCAATTGCTGCTGGGATGTCTTTGATTATAGGTCCTCTCAGTGTGCAGAGCTAGTAATGTACTTAGTTTAGGAATCAGTTTTGTAACAGGAGGTGCTAGCTCAGATGGTGGCTCATCTAGAAAATTGATTAAATGGCAAATCTTAAACAGTGTGAAAGATAAATGTTTTGGTCCCATGTTAGCATGAATCCCCAAATTGCAATCACAACCAAGAAGCCTTATCTTACCAACCAAAAGCCATCAATCAATATGTATGTCCTCAATGTCAAGCAAGAATTTCTACAATCTGTAGGTATATGATAATTTCTACCTTTGTGGCGTTCAGTGAAATTTGCAGTAAGGGTAGTTTTTTCCATTTTTCTCTATTTTGTGATTCAAGTTTGAAATTTTATTTAGAATTAAATTTGCTTTAGAATATTATTTAATTGCTTGCTCATATTTTATACTGTGATTTCTATCTTGTATTTTTAGCACAGGCACATTTGAAACCTAATGATACAGCGTACTGTAATAGGATCATTGCTACAGAAAGGTCATAAAATTGTCTGCCTCCATTCAGTGTTTTCAAAAGCCAGAACCTTTATGGAAGTAATCTTAGAAGAGGGATGTGGAGAATATTACCTAATTTGTAATGTGAGCTCAGGGTAAATAGGTCTTCCCTAACTTTGTCTATATAGCATTTAGCACCCTGACAGAAGTTGAAATTTTGAGAAATATAACTACTTGTTAATTAATTTCTGGATGTATTTGGATACGTACTATTGTTATACACAAGTACACACTCAGTAAATACAGTATTTTCTCATCTTGGTGATACAAGTTTACATAAAATTAGCATCTGTCCATATTATTTATTCTTATTTAATAGAGACCTGTGGGTAGCATTGCCGTGGTTGCATCCACATCCTTTATTCAGGATTGAAAATAGTGTTGAAGGGAACAGTTGTCTGTCTCTGCCACGTTGCTTTTGTTTCTGGTGTCACATTCATTGTA
This sequence comes from Varecia variegata, assembly GCA_028533085.1. Lineage (NCBI taxonomy): Eukaryota > Metazoa > Chordata > Mammalia > Primates > Lemuridae > Varecia > Varecia variegata. The sequence goes on from CM052437.1 coordinate 20,552,897, forward strand.
CCATAATAGATATCATAATGCATACATGGATAACAGTGATAAATTTTAACCTATCATCTTTGAGGTTCAGTTTTTAGAGCAGTAGGTGAGTAGTACAGATGTTTTTTATGATTCCCTTTACTATATCCATCTACTCTAAAATGAAAAAAGAAAAAAATGGTGAAAAGCCTTATGTTTTATTGAGAAAGAATACATGATGTTAAAAATACATTTCAGAAAGTAGGGTTGTTTTTTTTCCCCCCCCAGCGAACTCTAAAACTTGATAAAAGAGAATGTAAGTCAAAGAAAACTAGGTTTGGACAATAGTGTATGCTCAGGGATTACTGACATCTGCTTTAAGAAGGCAGTGCTGATAACGTAAATGGGATTTTAGAAAGAAGATAGTGGTAGCATAGCTATGCCAGTATGCACAGATTTTTATCTTTATAAACCTGCCAGACTCATAGTCCTTGTCTGAGAAATTCAGGTTAAAGACAGATTGGCCTATGGTGGAAAAGTATGAAAAAGACAAGTTATATAGACTAATTTTAAAGATATAAATTACGCTGTCATCAATTGGCTCATAGAAATATGAAGTAAATGTAATAAAATGTGTGTTTTGAGGGTCTCAAGAACATTAAGAAAAATTGAGTATTGCTTTAAACACAGATAAAATATGCACTGATGATAGTGAAATGGGGGGGAAAGCCCTTGCAGACTGTTCCTGCGATTTTTTTTTTTTTTATGGGAAATAGAGAAAGACATTTAAGCTAAAGGAAGTAAAAAAAGATTCAAAAACCTTGGTCTGAAATTTCTGCAAGATATACAGAATATTAGAAAAGTTTTTTTTAGCAAAATTGCTTCCTTCACCCAAAGGAGCAACAGATATTATCATTTGGAATGGAGAAATACATTCTACCCGTCAGTATTATTCAGTCTAGAACATCTTTTACAAATATAAAGACAGTGTAGAATTAATAAAGATTCAAGAAAAATGCACATGTTTAAAGAGAGTCTAGTACTAAGAATTGGAAAGTCTAATCTCTGAAGAATATTTAATAATTCTCTGAGGAGAACTTAAACTATGTGTAATGAATATCCTTAGAGAGATTCCAGTGTATATGCAGAGAGGCTGTTCAGTATAGTGATTTAAAACATCAGCTTTGGGGTTAGACTGCCTATGTTTGAAACCTGGTTTTACCACTTACCAGTTCTTTGGGCCTCAGTGTTCCTCAGTTTCTTCATCTATTAAGTAGGGATATTAATTATACCTAATTCATAGGTTTTTCTGAGAGTTAATTGAATGAAAAATACTAGAAATAATAGTAAGTATTAAACATTATTTTTATTTTAATTATATTATTTATTCATAAAAATTGGCTGCTATGAAAAAGGACCAATTGCAAATCTTGAAGATGAAAAATATGATGGTTGAAATGAACTCAATTAGTAGGACAGATGCAGCTGAAGATCAAATTAGTGAGTTGGATGATCATTCCACGGGATTTTCCTTGAATACAGTGTCAAATGAGAAATTCTGTAAAACCATGGGTAAAGAGAAAATCATAAAAGGTTCTAGAGGAAAGAAGTAAATTATCTCATTAGGAAAAATTAGGTTATCTGTGCAAATTTGTACAGCTAGCTATCTTAGTCATATTAAATGATAGAAGACTGTGGAAAATCGCTTTGAAATTCTGAGGGGAAAATGATTTAGAACCCCAAATTTTATTTTTAGCCAAACTAGCCTCCAAAATTGAGAACAAAACAAAATACCTTTCAAGAATGCAAAGACTCAAACATTTTTAAAAAGAATTTTTTTGAGGAGAACTAACAGAAGGGCATAGGCTACAAGAAATGATGAGTAAAGGCAGCAAATTTAAGGTTAAGTCTAAATAATTAAAAATGTTTCTGTGAAGTTTTAGAAATGTGTTAGTTTAATAATAATTAATTATTGTGCAGTTGCTGTATGTTATAGCAATATAGTAATAACAGCAATTTTTTTGAACCATTGGATGATTTCTGCAAATCTTGTAAGGTAAGACAAGGCATAGTTTTTTTGTATTACTATTTTAATTTTAAGAAATTTAAAACAAAACCCTACTGTTTAAATAGTGATAGAATTGAGAGCATACTTTTCTGTTTAGAAAAGATTATTTATTATTTAACTCAGTATTGTTAGAATTACAGGTTCAAATATGTTCGCTGAAAATGGAAGAGTGAAAAAATTTTAAGAGTGGTAACTGTTTCTATAAAGGGCCTAGGTACTAATCTTTAAGTTGTGGGCTATACTGTCTCTCTTACATCTATGCCACTCTGCCATCAGAACCTAGCATAGACAATGCAGATAAACAAATGAGTATGGCTGAGTTCCTATAAAACTTTGTTTATAAACATTGAAATTTTAATTTCATATAATTTTCTCATTATCACAAAATAATATTCTTCTTAATTTGTGGGCCATATAAAGACAGTGGACTTGGAATTGGTCCATGGGCCAATTTTGCTGACTTCTCCATTAGAAAACAAAGGGAGGGGACAAGGAAAAGTAATTTCAACTAAAGACAGAAAAGGAGAGACAAATGGAGACTAGGTCAAGTGGACAAGAAATCACAAAGAAGTGTAACAAACAGAAAACATAAAAGAAGATCCCAGGAAAAGAAAAAAATTATCCCAATAAATGTGAACAGAGTAAACTTATTCTAGTAAAGATAAGAAATTCTCAGATTGGGTATGATAATAGGGTACTAGATAAGTCAACCATGGTATACCTACATTATAGAACAGTGCTACATAAAGTGTGATTCTTATAACAGTACGAGTAAGCAAACTAGTATTGGTCCACAGTGAGATAAGTTCAGAAGTAGAATAAGTATTTAGAAACTTTTATATTACTGTGACATTGTCACATGTATGAGATTATTTTTCTAATAACTCACTTTATCGTATTTCACAAAACAGTCCATAAGTTTAGAATGAAAACAGAAAACTGGTTTCAGAATTAGTTAGAGAATACAATACAGTTATTGAAAAAATGATGTAGATCTGTATGTATAGACATGGTTAATGAAAAAAACAAATTGTAGAACAATATAGAAGGTATGATCCTGTGTGTGTGTTTGTGTGTGTTTTATGACCAGTCAATTGGAACCAATGTATTTTGTAAAAGCACCAACCATATATGTCACAAATTTTTTAAAAGTAGAAGAATTCACATCAAATTATTAACTGTGATTACCAAAAACCAGATTATGATTGGTGGAGTAGGATTGAAGGGAGTGGTAGTGATAGAGGAGGACTTTTCATGTTTCATTCTATTTACTTTTATATTATTTGACATCTTTTTACAATAATATGTATTTATTGTGTAATACTTTTAAAATATTTTGTTATTTAACAATTTTGGTCTTTTTAATAAATAGTATCAGTCAATTGAATATACAGAAAACAAGAACTTTTCATTTCTTTTTTTTTTTTTTTTTTTGAGACAGAGTCTCACTCTGTTGCCCGGGCTAGAGTGAGTGCTGTGGCGTCAGCCTAGCTCACAGCAACCTCAAACTCCTGAGCTTAAGCGATCCTACTGCCTCAGCCTCCCTAGTAGCTGGGACTACAGGCATGTGCCACCATGCCCGGCTAATTTTTTCTATATATATTTTTAGTTGGCCAGATAATTTCTTTCTATTTTTAGTAGAGATGGGGTCTCGCTCTTGCTCAGGCTGGTCTCGAACTCCTGACCCTCGAGTGATCCACCTGCCTCGGCCTCCCAGAGTGCTTAGGATTACAGGTGTGAGCCACCACGCCCGGCCAAGAACTTTTCATTTCTATCTCATGTAATACACAAAAATTCATTTGAGATGGATTATAGACTAAAATGTGAAAGTTAAAACAGTAAGTCCAGGCACAGTGGCTCACACCCGTAATCCTAACACTTTGGGATGCCAAAGGCAGGAGGCTTGCTTGAGGCCAGGAGTTTGAGACCAGCCTAAACAACATAGTGAGACCTATTTCTACAAAAAAAATAGAAAAATTAGGCAGGCATGGTGGCATGTGTCTGTAGTCTCAGCTACTCAGGAGGCTGAGGCAGGAGGATCACTTGAGCCCAGGAGTTGGAGGCTGCAGTGAATTATGACACCACTACACTCTAGCCTGAGAGACAGGGCTACACCTTGTCTCCAAAAAAAAACCAAAAAACAAAACAAACCCCACAATGACAAAAAATTAAAACAGTACAGCTTCTAGAAAAATACATGGAATTACATCTTCATGACTTTGGGGTAGGAAAAGATTTCTTAAATGGGATACAAAAATCACCAAGTACATGGAAAAAATTATATATGTGTGTGTGTCTGTGTATATATCTTATGAAGGACTTTGTTTCCTAGAAGTTAATAAGAAAAGGTTAGACAATCCAATCAAAAATGGGCAAAGAGCTACTTCACAAAGGAGATATCTAGAATTTTGAATTTGAACATGAAACAGTGCCTAGCATCATTAATCATACGGGAAATGCAAATCAAAACTACTACACATGAATCATAATGGCTAAGATTTAAAAGGACTCATAAAACCAAGTGTCGGTAAGGATATAGATATAGCAATTGGAACTCACTTATGTTTCTGGTGGAAGTGTCATTTGGCAAAATCATTTTGAAGAACTGGTGCTATCTACTGAAGCTGAACACAAATAAACCCTATGATGCAGGTGTTCCACTGCTTGGGTATTTCCTCAACAGAATTGAGCTCATGTTCAACAAAAGACAGGTGTAAGCATATCTGTATTAGCTTTATTCCTAATAGGCAATATATCTTCATCAAGAGAATAAATAAATTGTGGTATATTCATATAATCGACATAGCAATGCAAAGAAGGAAATATTGCTACACACGACATGGATTAATCTCATAGACAAAATATTAAGCAAAAGGAACCAGACAAAAGAGTACTTACTGTTGTGCATATTATTGAAACTTATTAATCATAAATAATGATATATACCTATTAGTTATTGAATGCTCTCTGCTAAGTAATCTTATTTCTCACAACAGCCCCTATCAGGTATTAATAAATACTGTTTCAACATTATGCTCATTTCCCATTTGGGGCCTGAAGGTTGAACAGCTGGTATATGGCAGTCTCACTCCAGAGCTATACTGCCCACACACACTGCACTGTGGGCCTGGGTGTCCTCAGATGAAGGACAGGTGTGTGGGAGTGGCAAGCCTGGGGTCAAGTCCAATACTGGTGGATGTGACTGAAAATATAGTGAGTGAGGTATAATTGGATGCTTATCAGCAAGACTTATACTAAAGTGAAATTTTTTGTGTGTATTTGCTCGTTTATATTTGTAGAATACAGTATTCTAGTTTAGACTGTCTCAAACCAAATAAAGTCCTACAGTTGTATATATGTGTTTTTTAAATCATTGACAAATGATTTAATGATTATTTTATATATTCTCATGGTACTATTGTATTGATCAAATGATGATAGCTATTGTTTTAGTTGTGTTCTTTGTTTACAAGGAAGCACCACACATCCCTGCCAGCTGAAATAATGAGAGTATATTACAAAGATATGCATGGCAATAAGAGAGCTGAACTCTCGTGGATATCCAAGAGGTGGATCCATAGGCTGGCCAGGACTTGTGGAGATTAAAACTGCCTTTTGTTATGAATCAAAATCAGCTTTAGTCAGCTCAGTTCTGCACCTAGAGTTTTTGACCTTCATTCCCGTATGCTATCTTTATCTTGCCTCAGCTACTGCTTGTTCTTTGTTCATCCATTTGACTTTATACTACCAACTTGTTTGTTTTCTCCATGGTCCCAGGTGAAATTTATGGGGGAGGACATTCGGTTAGCCTAGATATTTACTGTGTTTGGCCCAGGCTTTTCTTCCTGGGCTCTTGAACACACTATGGATTGGCTGCCTTGAGTCAGGTATCTACCACAGTAGTTCTAGCTGTCTGTGGCCAGGAGGAGATGGCCAGTAACCTAAAACATGACTCATTTAGGTCTACCTCTCCAGTAACAAGGTTAGTTTGCCCTAGGGAAAAGGAATGTAGTCACAGTGTACACTCTGGTTTATGTGGTTAGTAGCCAAGGCTTTTATTTCTTTTAAATAAAATCAAACATGGCTAGCATTGAAAATGGCAGTTGCATTTAGAAATTGAGTAGTATAAAAAGGGAGATATTAAAGAGAATGCTGATATACATGAACTTAGGACAATCCTTTGCTTACTGCTCTATAAGCCTGACAACACGTATTCTTTTAGTTCTTGTAGGCAGCTTGGTTAAAATATCTGTTTAGTTAGGATTGTTAAAATCTTGGATGAGTTGTAAGAATTAGGGAAAGTTTTTTCATTGGTATTTTAATAGCTAATTTGACTTGAAAAGATGTTTTGAGGATTTTGCAAACCGGAAGATTATCAAACCGCTTTCACAATATTCTCTGGTATATGTGTTATTTATTTAAGTCAAGATTAGTGCTAAATTTATCGTGAAATGCTTATTATGATAATAAATAATTTATAGTAAAACCAAAAATACTGAAATATTCAATATGTGGATATTGGCTATAAAATTGAATGAAAATACTTGTTAAATTGATTCTAGGTTGGGCCATGCAGGCTGCTGCCTATATCTTCATTCATAGGAAATGGAAAGATGACAAGAGCCATTTTGAAGACATGATTGATTATTTTTGTGATATCCGTGAACCACTTCAACTCCTCATATTCCCAGAAGGGACTGATCTCACAGGTAAGGTAGCCTGGGTTTGGATCACAAAATTTTAAAACATGAAGGAACTTATAAATCATCTAATCTAAGTTTCTTATTTCTCACATGAAGTAATTGAACACCAATACGATTAATGGCTCACAGCTAAGGTCACTCAGATAACAATAGCACATCAGGACACAGAACTCCTGGTTTCCAGCCTACTGAATTTATAATAGGCAACCCCAAGAGGTCATTATTATTCACACTTGCTATCCTAGAGCTTTATATTTATAAGCCTCAGAATATACTTTAAAATATTAGCCTTTTATCTTTACAAGCCTAGTTTTAAAATCAGGTTTTAGATTGAGTACAGTGGCTCATGCCTATAATCCCAGTGATTTGGGAGGCTGAGGCTGGAGGATCACTTGAGGCTAGGATTTCGAGACCAGCCTGGGGCAACATAGCAAGACCCAATCTCTGAAAAAATAAGAACAAAAATTAGCCAGTCATGGTGTCATGCACTTGTAGTCCTAGCTACTCAGAAGGCTAAGGCGGGAGTATTGCTCGAGTTTGAGGCTTCAGTGAGCCATGATCATGCCACTGCACTCCAGCATGAACAGAGTGAGACCCTGTCTTTAAAAAAATAAGTAAATAAAATAAAATTATGTTTTAGGTAAAGTTTGTCCAGCATGTTCTATATATTCTGTTGTCCACTTCCAAGGTATTTATTTATCTATTAGACCCTTTTTCAAGTTCTTCCTTATAAGAAAAATTACTGATGGGAACTAATTTCAACTATTGTTGATTTAAGTTAATGTTATCTTTCTCTTGATATTTAAGCCTTATGCCTACTATAGGCAGGAAAGGCTTTGCCCTTTCCTGAAGAAAAATTGAGTTGTGGAGAGGGCACAGGAGGACATGTTTATAACTTTTCTATCTGCCCAAATATTAAACTGTATAGGCCAAAAATGCCAATGGATTTCAAGGAATTCTTACAAAGACTAAAAACAAAAATGTTGTACAGTTTGTCATCCTTACTAACTCAGTGGCTTTCATACTTTTTTAAATCACAGGTCATTTTTTGCAGATGAAGCCTCCTATCTAGGATGTAAGATAAGATAGATAGAAGTGCTTGATACTGGGAGAAATGGAGGGAATAAATTAGACAGGAAGTAGTTCTGTAGAATCCCTGGACTCAAAAGAGCAAAATTTACCTTTAATACCCTGATAACTTCAAGAAAGATACAGCAGAATTTGAGCGAAGGATCCAGTGGATGAGGTCTGCCGCATGAGGGAAGAGAGACTAAAGCAGGATAGAACTGAAGTCTAAAAATCACAAGTAGTATAGAGAGGTGGAACATGAACTTCTCTTCCAAATTCTTGTTAATAGACTGAAAAAGATAACCCTTAGAATTTAAGAGAGGAGAACAGGTAATTGACCATCCTAATTCACACTATGGACATAGTAATTTATGGAAACCATTATCCAAAAAGAGAGTTCCAAGATGAAAAATACAAATTATACAAATATTTAAATAAGTGAATGGGTGACTAAGCCATAATAGGCTGATAAGGGAAATTAAGGTATTAAACTTTTACCACAGATAGCAACAAAAAGAGATTTTTAACTCGTCTATTGCACATAGAAATGAACTAAATGAAAGGTGGCAATTTTGATATACTAGGAAAATCTCTAAAATATATGCTTACTGTATAGTATATGTTTGTTTTGTGATTAAAATTCTAAAAAGTAGTTGTATCAAAAAGGATAATACTGAAGATAATATTTGCTGCCTTTTATTTAACCTTGAATATATATCATTGTAAGTTGATTGATTCCCAGAACTGAACTATCATTATAATGGATAGCCATATTTAAATTTTATAATACTTAAAATGTATAATATTTAAGTTTGGATATTGAAGTATCAGCTTCATTTAATAAATATAGAGCGTAGGAAGCCATTTACTGAAATGATATATTTATATTTGTGAATACCAAAACATACACTACTAAAGAATGGCAACTTTGAAAGTTATTAAGTAAAAGCTAATGGAAAAAGAGGTCATGTGTTGCTGCTACTCTGGTACACTAGGTGTTAATATGTTCATACATTAGGACTTATATAGAGTCTACAAAATATATATGTAAAACTTTTTTCATTCTATATTTTTTCTCAGGTTTCTTTTATAGATGATGAACTTTACATCTAGTTGCATGTTTTTGGAGTCCAGAGTGCTCACCATTACACGATGTAGTAGCATATTTTTTTTAAGTTCAAATGGTATTTACATTTTAAGGCCAACTCACAAAAGCCAGACTATTTGCCAAATAGAGAAACCAGACTAATCCTGAAGCTTTAAAACTTTTTTTAAACAGTGTTATACAGATAATTTTATTTAGTTGGAAAAAAAAGATTTAAAAAAATAGGCTAAGAAAATATCTCCAATTTGGATAAAGTATCTGTTAATTAAAAGGTGTATTTAGTTACAACAGTTAACTTTAAACCTGGATTTTTCAGCCTCAGAGAATGTTTTATAACTTTAAGTTATGAATCCAGCTTGTTTGCACATTTTCAAATTAGTGCATTTAAATGTAATATACAGACATTCTATCTTCATATATTATTGTTGGCAATAACTTTTTTCTTTTTTATGGAAGTAATATATATTAATTTGGGGAAATTTAGAAACATAGACGTATGCACAAAAATTGCTATAATCCCAGTGCCCACAAATGAACATTGTTCTAATTTTGGTCCATTTCTTTTTGGTCATTTAGTCACACACATATACATGGACACATACATAAGCATATATTAATATATGTGTGTGCATATGCACATGTATATAATCTTATAAAAATTGAAAAATTGAGATCACTCTTTTCCTTTTTTAGTTAATGTTAGATTGTAATCTTTCACATCATTATTCTTTGAAAAACGTGTCTTAAAGATTAGGTAGTTTCCTGTTATATGGGTATATTATTTAGGGTTCTCCAGATAAATAGAACCAACAGGATATGCATATATAGAGAGAGACTGAGATTTATTTTAAGGAATTGGGCCTTCTGATTGTGGAGGCTTGGCAAGTTTGAAATCTACAGAGTGGAATCCACAGAAGAGTTGCAGTTCAAGTCCAAAGGCGGTCTGGAGGCAGAATTCCTTCTTCCTATTGGTGAAGAAGAGGGCACTTCTTTCTATTAAGGTCTTCAACTGATTGGATGAGGCCTACTCACATTATGAAGGGTAATCTGCTTTATTCAGTCTACTAATTTAAATATTAGTGTCATCTAAAAAAAAAGTGCCTACACAAAAAAATCTAGAGTAACATTTGACCAAATACTTATGTTCTGTGGCCTAGTCAAGTTGATGCATAAAATTAACAATCACTATTGGTATACCATAATTTTGAGTTCCATTTTCCTGATTTGGAAAGAAAAGTTGTTTCCAGGTTGTAACAAATATATCACATACAATTTAATACCCTTATACATCAAACTTCTTTAATGACTGAGTGCCTGGAGCTTTATATACAAAACCAAGTTCCTACTTTCATGAAGCTTATAAACTATGAGGAAAGACAGATAATAAACTAATAATTTAATAAAAATATATCAGGTTTTCACAAATGCTCTGCAGAACAATAAGGCAAGATAAGGAGATAGAGAGTATTAGAAGGGGCGTAAGGTGCTATTAATATTTTATTTAAGGTGGTCAGGGAAAGCCTCTCTGTTAAGTGGGGTCTGAATGAACAAAGCAGAAGACCATGCAGCTATATGGATGAAAGGCATTCTGGGCAAACGGAAGAGCAGCAACTGCACAGACCCTGAGGTGGGAACATGCCCAGCTGGTTTGAGAACAGCAGAGTGGCCAGAAGTCCTGTGGGGTGGAAGGAGTGCCTGAGTGGGAGAGTTACAGGGAGTGAGCTGACAAGACAGGAGGCTGTGGTTGGAAAGTGGGATGCAAGTGTAGTTAGTAATAATAACAGAGTTTGGGCATGGCTAGATAAAGTGGGGGTAGAGGGAAAAATCTGCATCTCTAATCTCTCAGTGTCTCTGATTATTTTTACTTTCCCATATTGTGACTATTTGTTTTAGAACTATTAACACGTGTATTCACATTCTACAGCAGTTCAGTTTTGTCTTTAGAATCCCTAGAGTCTCTGACAAACTGGAAGAGCAAACAAACTAAAGAGTAGTTACTACTCATCTTTGTGGTGTCTCTGGGCGTCCTAATCCCATTTAAGGTCCTATCAGCTGAATATAATATAAATATTGCTTTGTAGTCCCATGTCCAGGATATGCTCGAATGAATGTGAGAGGAGCTTAATACTTTTTATGTTTAGGGCCTTTACTTTTGACTTGCCTGGGGATCTGTGAGTATTTATTTTTTGACTCAATTCCTCTCTTATAAAATGATATAATACTTTCTGTAGGAATGTTCTTTGAATATTTAGTGTTATGGAATGCATCTGTGGTTTTTAGATGGTTTGAGGACTCAGTGTTCTTAAATTTACTCCTGTTAAAATTGTGTTTATACAGGTATTTTTCTTGTGACTTGGAATAATAGTTTATAAATTCAGGATACAGCTGAAGATGTAGGTTCTAACATCTGCTGTCATCAGAAGGTATTTCATGATCTCTCCCAGGAGTTGAGGCCAAATTTCTGAACACTTTACTTTTTCCAAATGTATTTGCTGAATAATGGGTTTGGTTCTTCTTGGAACTTGCAAAGTTACCTCATGGAATGGAAAAAAGTTTTTGCCAACAATTAGAACATATATTTGACTCTACATTCAGCCAAACCATGTTCAGATGTTCGTACATGATGTGCTAATCATGTGCCTATTCTGTTGTGGAGTGGTTTTGGTTAGTAATATTAGCATGCTCTGTGCCTGAGCAAGACAGATATTTTACTTTGCATTGAAGGCCTAAATTATTGGGTTTTTAAAAAATGTTGATCTGATATATTTGATGCTAGTTATTTCTGCTGGATGCCTAGATCCTTATATTTTATTAGTAGTTAGTTTTACTTTATTAGCATTTTATGTTTCAGTATTTCAATTTTATTATGTAAGCATTTTATGAAAATCTTTGTTTAATATTTTATTTATATTTCAACTGTCATTGAATAGTGACTATTTGAAATTTTTTAAAGAATTTTAAGAATTTGAATATGAATTTCAGGAAACTTATAAAAGTCTATTAATACCTTGTTATAAAATTATTTAAGTTCCAATAAGTAGATCTGGGATCTTTGTAAGGGTCCATCTAAAATGTTTACATCTTCTCATTTGACTCACTGTACTGTATTCAGTAATTACAGAACAATTGACTGCCATCTTTATCAAAGAAATTCTGTGCTTCTTCCCTTACCTCACTTATCTCTTTTTATTTTAAGGCTTCTAAATGGTCTGTTATTTTGTTTAGAAAACAGCAAGGCTCGAAGTAATGATTTTGCTGAAAAGAATGGACTTCAGAAATATGAATATGTTTTACATCCAAGAACTACAGGCTTTACTTTTGTGGTA
>CM052437.1:20565624-20593216 GCA_028533085.1 Varecia variegata
ATGTGGTATATGTATACCATGGAGTATTACTCAGCTATAAGAAATAACGGTTATATAGAATCTCTTATGTTCTCCTGGAAAGAGTTAGAACCCATTCTACTAAGTGAAGTATCTCAAGAATGGAAAAATAAGCACCACATGTACTCACCAGCAAATTAGTTTCCCTGATGATCACCTAAGTGCACAATTGGGTGTCGGGCAGATGTGGGACGGGGAGGAGATGGGTGTATACCTACATAATGAGTGCAATGCGCACTGTCTGGGGAATGGACACACTTGAAGCTCTGGCTCAGGGGGGTGTGGGGGCATGGGCAATATACATAACCTAAACTTTTGTACCCCCACAATATGCTGAAATAAAAAAAAATACACTGGTTAAAAAAAAAAAAGTCCCACAAAAACATGAAACTAAATACAGAAATCATTTATTAATACTGAATACCTGAAAATTGTTTGACTGTCTAAATGAGTCCTTTTCTCCATTTTATTTTGCATTATATTTTTATATATTACATATAAAATTGTTATGTATATTATATAAAATATTATTACACATTTTGCCACATAGGCTTCTATACTTATCGGACTGCTAAAAGCACCCAAACTCACTTTGTTGTAGAATCTGGGCTGAAACTAGTTCAGGTGCTGTTACACAAGCTGGCTGCTCTGTACTGTGTCAAGTGTAAGATATCAAAAGAATGTCAGTAATTTTCTAATTCTACTGCCTTTGCCTAATGAAGTTATATAGGAGAGTAAAGCATATGTGTCCTCAGTGGTGTTCATTCCCTTCATGCAAGGGTATTACATTTACTACCTAGAGTAAATTCCAAGGATTATCCTACTTGGTAAGATTATTGACTTCGAGAAGCTGTCAGAAAATACATGTATACACAAAATATGTACTATACTGTGTTTTGTTTTGTGATAATTAATAATTTAATCCAAACAATTGTGGTTCAGTAATTGAAAGAGAAATTAAAATAATGAAACCACTAATTTACATTTCTTTCTTAATTTTTGTTTTATAAAGTATACTGTCCAGTTGTAGTCTTATTGGATTATAATGAACTAACAAATAGTAATCTAAAATTTGTTGGATCCTTTTCATTCAATATTTTACTTGAAAAAAATAGCTATCTTAAATCTCTTTTGACAGCCAGCTTCATGTTTGTGCTATTCTTCTTTGTCTTTGACCGTGACCATTATTTCTGTTGTTAATGTTACATGCCTGATTGTGATGCCTAAAATGCTTTTCTCTAATATCTGAGTACTGTTATTAAGTAAACAACTGTGATTCCTTATTATTTATTACTTAGCATATATAACATATTTTAAAATAATCTACAGTACATGGGTATTTGTGGGCTTTTAAACAACTAGCCCTTGATAGTGTGAGGGTACCACACAATTTCTTAGGCAGTAAATGTGAGAAATTTGCATTGAGAGTTCTTTGTCTTACATGTAGGTTCTCAACCACTTTCTTTGAAGTGATAGATTTTGTCTCCAAAAACTCTCAATTCTTTGGATTAATTTTTCATTGTATAAATGTAGCCTGAAAGCAGTTTGGGGTTTTGCAGAACTTTTGGGCTGTGGTGCAAAAGTTTAAAAATCCTATATTCACAGTTTGTTTATGACTTATATCTTCCCTGTTTCCTCATAGAATTTTAAATGGCCTTTAGCAGAAGATAAAATAAATGAAACATGGTCCAAAGTGCCAAAGTCAGGTAATAAAGTGTATGTGTGAATAGGGCTTGAAGGGAAGGCATGTTATTATCCAAGCTAAGGAAAGCTGCTCTAGTCAAACATAAACCTTAGCACTGACCTTCTTAGCAGGCAAGGCGTAAGGGGCCTTCCTGTATTTTTCTCATTGCATTAAGATCTTGATGATTTACAGTGGCAAGAGCTAACTAACAATGGAAAAAGTGTTAGTCAAATGCCTTTTCCAGACATAGTTATCACTCCTCTTTGATAGAAGATGTGACTGAGTTCAGTTAACCAGCATTCCTCAAAGCTAGACAACAGACTATTCCTATTTTTGCAGACTGATCTTAGATGTCATTATTACTAATATCAACCTACTTGGCTGTGATATGCTTCTACTCAGGAGAGGAACTTCATACTATTCCTGGTGTGAGTACATGGAAATTATTTATAATCTGTCACCCATAGTGCTTAAAAGGAATTGACCATTATTTTCCTGGGTCATGAAATTTACTTATTTTCATTCAGAATGGTGTCTTAGTGACCACAACAGGTTCAAAATGTTCAATCCAAATGAAGTTTCCAAAGTTTACCAATTGATTTTAGTTATGGAAATTAATAATAACCTTTATAATCAGTAGTAAGCATCTTTAATATGTTGGTTCCATTATTAGTTACATTGGTAATTGAAGTAGACTATAGTAACTCATATCCCTATATCAGTTTTAATAAATCCTTATATCTTAAAACTTTAGGGGGATGGACATTGGTAAGAACTGAAATAGGAAAGACATAATAGGAAACACTGTGACTTTTGCTTAGACTTGATGGATGAAGAGTTTAGGCAAAGGGAAGCATGTTATAAAAAGCTTGTCCTGTATGTATTGTCTTGAAATTTTTATGTATTAAAGGTGTTTATATTTAAATATTCTAAAGAAAATATCTTTGTTATAAATCCATATAATCTGAATCTTAGGTAAGGCCTATGTCTTATGGTTAATATCATGTGATCAAGGTATACTAGTGACAGTATCAGAATAAAAATTTATGATGAATACCTCCCTATGCTCACATTTTGAAAGTTAGTGTATGAACCAGTGCCTAGAAATAATATACAAGTGAAGAGTAAAGAAAAGCCATAGTGGCTAGCAGAGTAAGAGACAGAGCTTAGGGAACTGGACTTTGAATTAGATTTTGAGGAATGGTAGGGTTTGAATTGGTAAAGAAATTGGGAGGGTACAGTCAGGGTTAGTTATTCAGCAGTGGAGACTGGCCTGGTTAGAGTGCAGAGCTCATCTTTTTAAGTGGCAAGAGCTAAGTTAGAGAGTTATTCTTAGTTGTCGTGAAATATCACTTCTAACAAAGTAGAAAATAAAAGGAATCAGAAAGTGGGAATTGTGAAAGTAGTATTTATGACTTTATAAATACTCCAAGACTGGTGAGTAAATTGTTCCCTTCTTAGTATTCTAAGACAGTTTATTATCTTCCTAAGCAATTTTCTACTTGTTCTCAGATAAAATCTATTGGCTTTATCATCATCATAGTTTTCTCAAAATAGTGTCTTATTTTGAGATTTCTGCATTAATTATGTTCATTTTAAAGGAGACTCAGTAGAAGTAATTACACCTCATGCTTTTTACATCTCCTTTGATCCATGAGTGAGATATTTAAGGACTATATGATGGCATATAGTAGAAAGAGAGTATGATTCATCCTAATTACAAAGATGTTTCCAGGGAACGAATTACTGAAGAAATGTCTTATTTATGTCTTTATAAATCATTTTGAGACATAAAAAAAAAATCTTGTCTTTTCTGTATGTGGCTTTAAATGGTCATAATTTTATACTCACAAATATTGATTTGATCTGAATCAATCTTTTCCAGCAGCAGTTGGCCTATTTGCAAGGTTGGATACTCACAGACTTTAATGGATATACATTCTCTAAGATAGCAGCAATTTATCTGGATTCTAGGTACCAATAACATCTTTGGACACAAAGTATGAGAAGAGTCCTTTAGGGTACAGTGGCTACAACATATTTGGTAACCTTAAAGAGAGAACAGATTACAGGAATGGGGGTGACAGAAGCCACATTTGAGTGGAATGAAGATTGATACAAGTAGAGACAGCCATTTAGATGACTCCTGCAATGAGTTTGCTGATGAAGATGAGAGAGCAGGAGTAGTCAACAGAAGGGTAAGCCATGTCAAGGATGAAGAAGGGAGTTGAGTATTTTTAAAGGCTAAGAAGATTCAATAGGGGAAAAGCTGAAGGTAAAAAGATTAATGATGGAGCAGTCTTCTGAGAAATCAGGAGGGGATAGGGAAAAGATTAAAGTTCAAAGAATTTCCCATTTTCTAAGGCAGGAGGCAAGGTTGAGCATGAATGTATATTTTAGTTTGGGGATTAGTTGGTGAGAAAGTAAGGGATGCTTTGCTATCAGGCTCTGTTTTCTCTCTCAGATCTGAGGTTAGGTACGCTGATGATGGTGGGGTAGGTAGGGGATGGAGATGATTAATGAGAGTTTAGAAGAGTTGTTGTGGTAAATGAGAAAAGGAAGCTGACCAAAACCAAGTAAAAGTGTTGCTGAGCCCTCCAACCTCAGGCTGCAGATGCAGTGTGAGCTCCCCCTCCACTTTAAGCTCCATCCAAGGTGCTGACTTCACGTTCCTCACCCAGGCCCCGCTCCGTCCCACCACCTGCAATACTCCCGTCTCTTCTGCCTTTGATCAGATACTCTTGTTCTTTTATGCCTAGCTCAGGAAGATCATTTCTTGATCTCTTCATCTGGAAGTCCTATCATTCCCCTTTCTACAACAGTTGAACCCATCTTAAGAATCACATAATTTCTGGGTATATATCCAAAGAAAAGAAAATCAGTATATCAAAGAGATATATACAGTCCCATGTTTATTTCAGCACTATTCATAATAGCCAAGATTTGGGGTGTTGGGGGTGGGGGAGGGGATGGGTGTATACCTACATGATGAGTGCGATGTGCACTGTCGGGAGAATGGACACCCTTGAGGCTCAGACTCGGGGGGTTGGGAGGGGCATGGGCAATATACTTAACCAGAACGGTTGTACCCCCATAATAAGCTATAATAATAAAAAAAAAACATAATAGCCAAGATTTGGAATCAACTTAAGTGTCCATCAGCAGATGAATGGATAAAGAAGATGTGGTATATATACAGAATGGAATATTATTCAGCCATAGAAAAGAATTAAATTTTGTCATTCGTGGCAACATGGGTAAGCTTGGAGGACATTATGTTAAGTGAAATAAGCCAGGCACAGAAAGACAAATACTACATGTTCTCACTCATACGTGAAAGCTTAAAAAGTTGATTCCATAGAAGTAGAGAGTAGAATAGTGGTTACTAGAAGGAGGGAAATGGAGGGAGGGAAACAGAGAGAGGATAGCTAGAGGTTGGTTAATGGGTACAAAAGTATAGCTAGATAGGAGAAGTAAGTTCTAGTGTTCTATAGCATTATAGGGTGACTATAATTAACAATAATTTATTGCATATTTTCAAATAGCTAGGGGAGTGGATTTTGAATATTCCCAACACAAAGAAATGATAAATGCTTGGGGTGATGGATATGCTAATTACCCTGATTTGATCATTAGACATTGTATGTATGTATTGAAACATCACACTGCCCAATAAATATGTACAATTATTGTGTCAGTTAATAATAAAAGCAAAAATAATCACATAATTTGCAAATATGTTTTATCTTCCTTACTAGATTATAAGTTCCTTTGGGACAAGAATCTTGGATCTGTCTGTGTCTCTATTTTTACCTCTTCCCCCATTTCCTCCCTCTCTTAACCTCTCCCCCCACTCCAGGGTAGTGCCAAATTGTTCAGTAAATACTGAATGAATAAATAATTTAATGAACGAAGCAAACCCACTACAACCAAATTGTATTAAGAGAGAAGTGAACTTTTATAGGAAAGTAAAGTATATCAGAATTTTTTGTCAGACTAATAACCCACAGACATCACTTTGGAGAATATTATTTTATGTAGATATATAATGTCCTTTTCACAATAGCAGTGAAATATATTTGTTGGTGATTATCCTAATTTGGTGGCTCAGGTATTTAGTATTTGGCTTATTTGCATTCTTCTAGCCATTAGTAGCTTACTCCGAGCACAATCTCTATTGTGTCCAGCTTTGCTTATTATGTAGCTTTTACCTTGGCTTTTCTAATAGTTAGGATGCTAATGCCATAATGTACCATAAGTCCAGGTGCCCTTTTAAATTTTTTCCTTGTAGGCTCCTCTTTAAAATTTCTTTTAGTGTATTTATCACTCAGTGACTCACTGTGCCGTGTTGGAACTTTGTGTACCAGTTGCATCATGTTATGCTATTGGCCCTGCAAGGTTTGGCTAGGAGAGGAAAACTCAGAATGAAAATATCAAAGAGGCAGCAATTACAGCAAATGTGGGAATGTTAGATGTCACAAAGTTTGATGGAACATGCCTGAGAATTCTTAACTTTTATGCAGCCTTAAGTCCCATTGGCTAATAGCTCATACCATTTCCATAAATTGGAGCAGATTGCCATTTTCTTATAAAGGTCATCCTCTTTTATGACTAAATTTTTAATAATTCAGTTCTTTGTATTCTGCTGACCATTTTTCTGCCCTATGAACCAGTTCATTTTATTTTATACTTCAATTAGCTCTTTGGTGTTTTTCTCTAAAGTGTTGGCCCACACAAAATTAAGATAAGCTAAATTAGCTAACAGATATAACTAGCTATTTATTGGGTATTAATTAAAAGGATGTTATTGTGACTTATTGTTAAAATAAAACTCAGTATTTAGATCTTAATTTGCATTTACAGAATTTTGTCTGGCATTCATTTCAGGAACTAAACCAGAAGTTTCTCAGATGTTTCTAATACCTCTTTTGCCATCTTGGATTTACAAATACAGATAGCAATTACAACTCATTCCATTTCTGTAAACTCAAGATTATGGGCTTTATTGTTTAATTGATGTGCCATCTAAAATAGTCTTCTACATCACCTTAATAGCAGTATACTTTGGCTGCCTTTGTCCCTCCCCAAGGCCTAAAGAGCATGTACTTGATTTTTTTTTTTTTTTTTTTCTTGTTTCAGTGATGCTGGTCCATCCACTTGTTTTCAGATTTCCCACCTTAACCCCAGTGCAGTCTCTGGCAAGATATGCTAAAACATTATACTCTCACCCTGGGGAAAGGTGATTAGAAAAGATAAAATCCTCAGTTTTCAGGTCTGTCTGCTGAAATGGTTCATAGTAGGCCAGCCAGTGTATTATCAAATGAAATGAATAAAATGGAGAGAAAAGAAGAAATCTTGACAAACCAGCTGTCATCATTTCTGTGGCAAGCCTCTGGCATACTGTTAAATTTCCACCCACTGAATTTTTCAGGTTCCTAAGTATTGGTATACAAAGTCTGTCCAGAACGTATCCAGCCATAGTTAATATAACGAGAATGGTTTTGTGACATCAGTGTAAACTGGCAGCCAAGGAGAGTGGACTGTAGTGTGCATGCGTGAACAATGACAACTTCACTGTACTAATCAGTGGGGTGCTAGATGCCATTGGGGGAGCATATGTACTATGTGGCCATTGCATACAAAATGAGTAGAGCAACTTAATAAATTCATTCAAGATGTGATATGTGTGATAGATACAGATGTCATCACAATCTTAAAGAAAGTTAAAGGATGTCTCTGCTATATGTGGTGTAGAACTTGATGGCATACGGACATACTCTGACTGTATCCTGGAAGGTTCTCTGGATTTCTTGCTATAATTCTTTCTAACTCACTGCCTGTGTATAATCAGACAGTGTGTTTTCTAAGTAGCAGAATTTGGTTGTAGTTGCTGATGCAGTTTAGAAAAAAAACTTTCTATGATGGCAATTAATCCAGCCTTTATCTTTTTTAAGTCCATCAGAACTCTGTACTTAGAATCCATAAGAACTGGCTTTATTCTAAACTCTAATATAAAGGTCTTGTGTCTTCAGTGATGTGCTTTACTTCTCAAGCACATCATAAAGCACCAATGATCTTTCCAACAGTGTTCTTTGGTACATATGATTTGGGGGATTGGAAAAATTTACCAAAGGAACCAATATTACTATATTTCAGAAAACTCTAGGCTTCCTTAAAGGATGTGAATAATGGTAAAGTTTTAAGTATCAGAGTGACTTCGTAATAATAGCCAAGTTATAATCTCTAAAACATGAATATGGGATAAATGAGAAATACTCTGGATCATCAGGGTGATGGACTCGTTTTTCAGACATCTACCTATGTGTTGACCAGGCTGTCTACCTTATTGCCTTCATTAAAACATAGCCCTCTCCTAACCCCGTGGTTCTTCCCTGTTGCCCTCTCAAGTGAAGGCTGTTCATTCTCTCATATCTCACTACCTTAAGATGTTGTTAATTCACCTCTGACTTACTCACTCTGGGGTTTAGAATAAAATCTTGATTTTTTTCCCCAGCCTTTTGTCATCTAAGTAACAGCAATGTCTATCCCTTGCAGATATCAACCAACTCTTCATCCTCTGCCTCAATGTTCATTTCACTGGATAGGGGAGGCTCAGCACCTGGCTCAGTCTTCCATTCCATCCCTGGTCTGGCGGCCACCCTCTTAGGTATCTTCACCGTCTGCATGACAACCCATTTAGCCCAGTTTCTTGATTGCTCCATTGTCCAGGCTACTTCATAGTTTGAATCTTGTCTTTGAAACTGCTCCATTTGTTAAGCATTAAATTGAAACATCTCACTCTCTAACACAATCTCTTACATTCCCAACTATCAGTAAGGTACTCCCTTTATGGCTATTCTTAACTCTCATTAAGATGTCTTTTCCCTTAATGCCCTTATACTTTTTTCCCTATCCATAATCATTCTCCTGCCTTCATGCTTTTCTCTCATCTCATTTATACTCTGTGGTCCATCCTTTGAATCATATTCTTGCCACTGTCTTCTACACGGTACCCTATTGCCCTTGGGTGGCACATACCTGGCAGAGGTGTAATCCTGGGTCTTGCCAGCTGCTTTCCTTTTCTACTTTTCTATACCTGCGCTGGCTTTGAGCTCTACTGGAGAAAATACCCCAAACCATGCAGATTACTGACAAAGTAAATTCTTGGTTGGTGTATTAGTCTTTTAGGGCTGCTGTAACAAATTACCATAAACTGGGTTGCTTAAAACAACAGAAATTTATTCTCTTACAGTCTGGAAGCTAGAAAACTGAAATCAAGATATCTATAGAGCCGTGCTTCCTCTGAAGGCTCTAGGGAAGAATCCTTTCTTGCCTCTTTTAGCTGATGATTGCATAATTCCAGTCTCTGCCTCCAGCTTCATGTGGCCTTCTGCCCCATGTCTTTCCTCTTCTTTTAAGGATACTGCTCATGATACCCATCCTAAGCCACTATAACCTCATTGTGACCTAACTAACTACATCTGCGAAGAACCTATTTCCAAATAAGGTCACATTCTGAGGTTCCAGTGGACATGAATTTTGGGGGACAGTATTCAACCCAGTATAGTTGGTGATCTCAACAGGACCCTTAATGCTGGATGATCATTTTTCCGTCTCCCTGATCAGCTTTTCCATTCTCTAAAGTATTATTAGCAATTTCAAGCCTTTCTTGGCCATCCTCAGCACCACCCCCAACCTTTACCGTATCTTTAAGCTCTAACTTACTAATGGTTCCTTATCTTCAGCCTTTAATGTCATTCAAATGTTTTTAAAAAGAAAAAATAAAAAAACTATACAACTACAATAACTCCATGCACCACTCACCCCTACTTTAGCTGCCACCCTTCCTTTCTTCCCTTCAGATGCAGGCTTCTTGGAAGTCACCACAGCCTTATCCCGATAACTTCACAATTCTTTGTGATCAGTCTTGACCTCCTAGATTTCACTGAACATAAACAATCTCTCAAGTGACCACCTTGTTGTAAATCCCAGACCTTGTCCTTTCTTGCCCTGTCACTAACGCTTGATTCTGATGTACATTCTTTTTTTCTAGAAACATTCTTTGCTTTGAGAGTAGTTCAGGGAAAATTGATGAAGAGGAGGATAGAACTAGAAGACTTCTGAGATCTCTTTTAATATTAATACTAAGATGTGATGATTTTCTGAGATTTTAGAAATCTTTGTTTATATAACTTCTAGGCCATTTGTGGTTATTTAAATATGGTAGTGCTTTTTTATGATGTTAAAACGACAGAATGCAACATCTTTCTCATGCAGTTACTGTAATTTCAAAGAGATTATTTTTAGTAACTATTTGTTATTATAAAATTTCTCAGAAATAGAAAAGCACTCTAGGGAAGCTTTAAATAGAAATTAGCTGTATTGAATTTAAAATTCTAAGATCTGAAGATACAGACTTGGATGTATTGAGTTAACCTTTTGAAGTTCTGAAGTTTGAGAAGTCCTCTTGTAATAGTATAAGGTTTTTATATTTATAAAAATAGGATTATCTAACTTGATTTTTCTAAGAAAGTAGGATAGTGTAGTCATATAAGAGGAAGTAGAAATTAAGTATGTAAAAGTTAAGTAAAACTTGAATAGTTTATAATTTCCTCCCTCTCCTAACAATATCTGTAGTATGAAGAACTCAGTTGTTTATGGTAAACTTTTTTTTTCAACAGCTCTCCTTTTAGACAAATAACTGGACTCCATTAGAAGTGGAGCCATTTGATTTTTATCCAGGATCAGTGATTAAAAGATAATTGACCAGTCTTTTAGTTGTTATAGTCATTCCAAATGTGCCCAAGTCTCGTCTAGCCTCAAGATACAGATGAGATTATATTAACACCAACAAAATCCTGTCTTGGAGCCTCCTTCAGCCTAGCTGCCAAACCTCAGCATCTCTCTCCAAGTGTCCAACAATAATTGCCAGGTATTTCTGTCTCATAGGCTGCAGCCTTCTAGAAGGCAGCCTGCAATTCATATGAGGAAGCCACCTTGATCAGGTCATCTCACAGTTGTACAAGCTGGTATAGGCCATGAGACACTACTCCACTGACTAGGGCACGGCTCCATGTGCTCCCCAAATTGCCAACCCCCCCTCAACCCCCCGCCAAGGGCCAGTGGTTCTATACTTTCAATGTCCTGAAGGAAGTCCCTCCTGGAAAGTGCTTTCAGCTTTTAATTAGAGTCTTCTCTCTCTCTGGGACTCACACCTAATTTGGGGGGAAACACCTTGTTTCCCTCCTCTGTCCTTTTTATAATTTCTGCTCCTATGCTTGTGCCCCCAAACAATCTCTTCAGAGGCCTCTTTCCCACTGCCATATCATTCATGCACATAAAATGGGGGGGTTGGAGAGGGCAGGAGAGTGGATGAAAATTCATATTGTAGACGCTGTTGTAGCAGTTGGGAGCCAGAACTCCGGGACGCTGAGGTCTCAAAACTCCCCTTACCCTTAAGTCTCCTCTCTTTGCCTCAGTTTTGTCCAGCTGTAGCAAATTAATAAAAGACCCAATGAAATCCTGTCAAATAAAACTGCAGAAGTCTTTAAAATTTGTTTAAAAAAAAAAAATCTTTGTTTTCCATTATGAATTACTACAAACTTGATAGTTAGACAAGATTTTGGTAAACAGTACATTTTGTAAATTCCGCAAATTGGTTATTTGGCAGATTGATCCTTTAGCAAATTGGCCTGCTTTCCATTTCATCAGATATTAAACTCCAGTTAGGTTCACTTGAGGCTTCCTTCTGCCATAATTCTTTCATGACAGTGAACTTCAGAAACACTTTTTAAATATTAAATAATGTCTTCTGATTGAAATATTGTTCCACGTTTACTTTTATTGAGAACAAAATGTTGTCATCTGGAGGGTTGCAACACAATTACAATAGTTCTTATTGGATGTAGCCTTAGAGTACTCTCCAACATAGCCGGATGCTGACCTTGTTTATTTCCAATTGGATGAGTTGAAGAAAGGGTGATAACTGGAATATGTGTTTATTCTAAGCCAGGGCAGTGACTGAAGTTTCCATGTTGAGGAGAAAAAAGTAGAGAAAAGGGGCAGTGTATTGCCATCATTTGGAGGGACACTTGTCTACTGAAGATAACAAGTTAGACATACAACTGAATATGTTTTTCTCCTGTTTATCTAATTCTTAAATTGTAAAACTATTGATGACATGTCTGTTCTTTAAACGTGAATTGAATTCTTAGTTCACTGGGTGTCTTCTTTAAGAGCAAACAAAAGAAAATATATAAGTGTATACACACATAGCTTTTATTTATAATTGTGTCTATTTTATCTTTGCTATTCAAAGCATATTAAAGTATCCAACTGTGAGGGATGAACTTTTACCCAGTAATTTTGTAGTTAGTTCCCTTTGGATGTGCTGCTGCTCTTTCAAGCTTTTGTGTCCCATGTGTTGTCTATGACAAATACTTAGTAATAGGCCAGGATTCTTTCTTGCCATTTATCCAGTGTTTGAAAAGAGTATCTTGTAATAAAACCCAGCATCCAAGAGAAGATTCAAACTACGTTTTTCTGCCTTCTGTATGGCATTTTAAATTTTATTTTATGGAATTATTTTGTTTTGAAAGAGAGGTAATAATTATGTCTCCTCACGAGCAAGAGAGTTCAAGGACATCTGCCTTTAGTGTTGCCTTTCCGGTACATTTGAGTTCATTTACATAGTCATTCTAATCTTAGACTTTATCTAGAGCAGATTTTTTAGAACCTGTTGTGTCTACAAAAATTCTGGATCCTTCTGCATATTAAAGGCCTTCAGCCAAATAAACTTTTGGCAATTCTAGAACATTTGTGGGTGAAGAAGATACGGCTTGAAATATCACTTACCAATAATTTTTGCCAGCTATTTATTTTAAACTTCTATTATACTCTAACTAATTAGAGTAGAGTAGAGAAGTAGAGTAGAGTAGAGTAGAGAACTAAACTTCTATTATACTCTAACTAATACTAACTTCTATTATACTCTAACTATTATACTCTAACTAGTATAAAATACTCTAACTACGGCTTTTGATAGATTTCTTTTGAAATAGGGGGAATAGTTGCTTATTTGTTAGCTGAAGCAACTTTATAGGTGGGGCAAGGAAATCACCTGATTTCTAAGAAGTAAAAAATGAATTAGAAAGAATGAAAGATTTGATTTACCCTACCAAGAGGCAGGCTATTTATTACCCATTCATATGTGTAGGTGGGCCTAATATATATTCTGGGAGTGATGAGTAATAGCTTTTACTTGAAGGATGAAGATGAATAAACAAATTACATATTTACTTAGGGACGGAAACTTGACATTAAATAGATCATCTTATATTTCACTGTTTGAAACTCAGTAAGTTTCAGAAACTAATTCTCTGGCAGCAGGTAGTAACATGGAAACATATTAAATATACATAGAAAACTCAGATACTTGAGCATGCAAAAAAAGCCAGTTTATTTTTACACAAATAAAACAAGGTTAAATAAATGTTGCCAAATATCATATTAAAATAAGAAAAAATAGTAAATACTAATAAACCAGCAGGGAAGTGGCTAGTCAAGGCTAATATGCCACCTATTACTTGTCTGTGTATCACAAATGAAGTGAAATACACATAACATCAAAGCTGCTATGATGTTCTAAAGTTTTCCCCTTTAGTCCTTCAACTTAGAGGTAAAATTGAATAGCTGATACGTAGTTTGCTTTGTGTTTGTCAGTCAGCAGATAAATGAGTGCTACTTTTACAATTTAGGACATTGTAAAAACAATTGGGATAACTGAAATTGAAAATGTAAGTATTATAGCTATTGAGGGAAAGAATGGTTGAGTTCCTTCTCAAACTAGAATGTGACGATCAACTTGCTAAACTATCCTCATCACATCTGTAAAGTGAAGTTACCTGCCTCACTGTATTATTGTCAGGAACAAATGATATCTCTGTAAATAGCTTAGCTCAGTACCTTGACCACACTTAGTGTTCCTTAACACATCATCATAATTATTTCTAATTATCTGTCCAAGCATTATTTTCAGCTTCTGAGCTTTGAGGTTTACATGTAATGGTAATTAATAGAAAAAGTAATCTTACAAAAATTTTTATTGCTCACCTGCTGTAACCAGGCTTTGAAAATACAAAAGTTAATAAAACATGGACCCGAGCCCCTAATACACTAGAGCCCTTAGCCAGTCGTGTGAACAATTAATAACACACTACACTATTTCAACTTTCTTTGCCTTTCTCTTTGCCTTGAATACCCTACCTAGTCCAGAGCTGAACACTCATACACCTTGAAAATTAGGCCTGGCTGTTGTTCTTCTTAGAAACTTCCTTGCCTCACCCTGTCCACCATGGAGTTATTTACTCCTTCCTTTGAATGTCCCTGTATCTTCTACGTTTTTACATCATTGTCTTTACCAGTGTAATAATTTATTTATTTATATGCCTATCTCTCCTACCAGACTGTTAATGTCATGAGAGTTATCATTCATTTTTGTGATCACAGCACAAGACTTGGCACCTACTAAGTACTACATAAATGTGGGTGAATGGATACTATCTACCCTTTTTTCATCTCCAATCCCTTTCCCATATTCAAACATCCACCTTTGAAAAACAGTGATGGAACGTCAAAGAAATGAACCAAAACTCAGATATAGAAAGGAATATTAAAAAATCAATTTGAAGGGAAAGCATTATTTTCCTTTCTTGTTATATTCATGTACAGTAAAGCCCTATTAATGTGACATTCTTAATTCAAAATGAATTATATTGTTCATAGAATTGGACTGAGATATAGCATTATTTCATGTTTGAAGACAGGTTGCTAAACAGAGTAACATTGTTTAATCCATTGCATACATTTTAGTAACATCTATTTAAGTATATTCAGTTATTACTTTAATTAAAAAGGTCACCTAGTTATTAAAGTAGGTTCAGTGGGACCCGTTATTTACCAACCTTCTACTAGTACTTCTAAAAATTTTGTTATTGATATTTAGTAGATGTACTTATTTGTGGGGTGTATGTGATATATTGATATCTGTATACAGTGTATAATGATCAAATCATAGTAATTGGGATAATCATCACCTCAAACATTTATCTTTTGTGTTGGGACTATTACAGTTCTCTTCTAGCTACTTTGAAATATACAATATTATTGTTAACTATAATTTCCCTACTGTACTATTGAATACTAGAACTTATTTCTTCTATCTGACTCTATTTTTTTACCCCTTAACCAACTTTTCTGCACCTCTTTCTCCCCTCTTGAGCTTTTGTCAGCCTCTAGTATCCACCATTCTACTCCCTCCCTCCATGAGCTCCACTTTTTCACCTCCCACATATGAGTGGGAACATGTGATATTTGTCTGTGTCTGGCTTATTTTACTTCACATAATGACCTCCAGTTCCATCCATGTTGCTGCAATTAGCAGGGTTTCATTCTTTTTATGGCTGGATAATATTCCATTGTGTGTGTATGTATATATATATATATATATATATATGTGTATGTATATATATATATATATCACATTTTATTTATATGTTGATGGACAGTTGGGTTGATTCCATATCTTGACTATTGTTAATAGTGCTACAGTAAACATGGGAGTGCAGATATCTCTTCAGTATACTGATTTCCTTCCTTTTGGGTATATACCCAGCAGTGGGATTGCTGGATCATATTGTAGTTCTGTTTTTAGTTTTTTTGAAAAACAGCCATACTGTTTTCCATAATGGCTGTACTACATTTCATCAACAGTGTATGAGGGTTTTCATTTCTCCACGTCCTCACCAGATTTTTTTTTTTTTTTTTTTTTAAGAGACAGGCTCACTCTGTTGCCCCAGCTGAAGTGCAGTGGTGTCGTAATGCTCACTGCAAGCTCAAACTCCTGGGCTCAAGTGATCCTCTTGCCTCAACCTCCCAAGTAGCTGGGACTACAGGTGTGCACCACCACACCCAGCTAATTTTTTTGTTTTGTATAGAGATGGTGTCTTGCTCTTGCTCAGGCTGGTCTCAAACACCTGAGCTCAAGTGATCCTCCTGCCTCGGCCTCCAAGAGTGCTAGGATTACAAACATGATATTTTTTGTCTTTTTGATAATAGCTATTCTAACTGGGGTGAGATGATATCTTATTGTGGTTTTAATTTGCATTTTCCTTCTAATTAGTGATGTTGAGCATTTTTTTTCATACACTTGTTGGCCATTTGTGAGTCTTGAGAAATGTCTGGTAAGGGCTTTTGCCCATTTTTTAATCAGATTATTTGGGGTTTTTTGCTGTTGAATTGAGTTCCTTATATATTTTAGTTCTTAATCACTTGTTAGATGGATAGTTTCCAGATATTTTCTCTCATTCTATAGGTTGTCTCTTCACTTTGTTGTTTCCTTTGCTGTGCAGATGTTAATTTTAGCTTGACATAATCCCATTTGTCAATTTTTGCTATTGTTGCCTGTGCTTGTGAGGTCTTACCCCCAAAAACTATAGCATTTCCCCAATGTCTTCTTTTAATAGTTTCATAGTTTCAGTTCTTAGATTTAAGCCTTTAATCTGTTTTTATATAGTGAAAGATGGGGATCTAGTTTCATTCTTCCACATGTGGATATCCGGTTTTCCCAGCATCATCCGTTAAAGAGACTGTCCTTTCCTCTCGTTGTCTGTTCTTGGCACTGTTTTTGAAAATGAGTTGACTGTAAATGCATGGATTTATTCTGGGTTCTCTATTCTATTCCATTGCTCTATGTGTCTGTTTTTTAAAGCCAGTTCCTTGCTGTTTTAGTTTCTATAGCTTTGTAGTATAATTTGAAATCAGGTAGTATAGTGTTCCCAGCTTTGTTCTTTTTGCTCAGGATTGCTTTAGCTATTTGGGGGCCTTCAGTGGTTCCATGAGAATTTTAGTATTTTTTCTATTTCTATGAGGAATGTTATTGGTATTTTGATAGAGATTGTATTGAATCTGTAGATCACTTTAGGTAGTACTACTAGCAGTTTTCTTTAACAAACTATACTTGAAGCAACAAAAAATGCAATTCTGGAAAAAATCTGAACCAGAAAATAGTTCCTCTTCATCCCAATTAATCCAAGTTAAAGAGCTGTCAAACTTCCTACCCCCAGTGTTGAGTGGCTATAGAATAAAGGCATAGTTAGAAGGACTATCCTAATTTTAGATCAAATCCATTATATCACTATATTCTGGCATATGGATCTTGAGTTCTAAGGAGCCCTTCAAAACCAGTATTCTATATTTATGATAAAGCATTCACTGGTGGTTAATTGTAACTATAAGGATCCTACTAAATGTATCTCATAAAACTATTTTTTTCTAAAATTATTCTCAACACTTGAAAATCTACTTTTTGTGAGATGAAACTAAATCTAAATTATGATTTAGTCTAAGTCTCCTTTAGGAAAAACATTTACACTTACTACTTATACTGATTTTGTTTCACTGCTGCCCAGGCTGACCTTTCTATGATTCTTTATAGCAAAATTAAATTTTTTTCGGTAATATTCTAAGTCTCGCATAAGTTTTTCCTGGTATACCACATTTGTTATTTGAAAACTAAAATGTATTTTACATTTATATTCAAAAGGAGTTTGTTATGTGAGAAAGTTGGATATGATAAAAAATTAAGAGTTAGAATCTATTTTGTACCTTAGATTTTTACTAGTATTATTTACCTGCATATCAGTCTACCTGTCAGTTCATCATCTCTTTATCTGCCTTTCAAGCTGCTTTAACTCTTTCAGTTCATAGAGGGTAAAAACCAGAAAATCCAATGCTATTTAAAGTTGTCCAAATTACCTAAGATAAAATGAAAGTAATAAATCTTAAAACTGTTAAGAGGGTACCAACACTGTTAAGAGACTATTATACTGACCCATCAGTAAAATATTTGATTATATTTTGCCTTTCAAAAGAACGTCACATTGAAAAAAATATCTTTTTTGTGCTTAGCAAATTGCTCATTTAACTATTGGGAGAAGGAATTAGAATGTGACTTCATTTTGTTAGAAGAGTGTCTTAAGCCAGATAATCAAGAATTTGAACATAATATTACTTAAATCTTAGTATGTTTGCAAACTCAATATGAAAAATATTTTTTATATCTGGGTGCTATTGTTTGAATGTTTGTGGGCCCCCTCCCTCCAAATTTATATGTTGATATCCTAACTTCCAATGCGATGATATTAGGAGATACGGCCTTTGGGAGGTAATTAGGTCGTGAGGGTGGAGCCCTCATGAATGGAATAAGTGCCCTTGGGAAAGAGGGTTCCAAAAGGAGTCCCACCACTTCTGACATGGGAGAGCTCAGTCTATAAACCAAGAAGAGGGCCTTCATCAGAACCCAACATGCCAACATCCTGATCTCAGACTTCCAGCTTCCAGAACTGTGAGAAATAAATTTCTATGTTTATAAGCTGCCCAAGATTATGGTAACTTGTTATAGCAGCCTGAACAGACTAAGACCACTGGCAAAATGGCATATCCACCTTATATTTTACTTGGGATTTGTCCTAGATTTAATCCAGTCCTCTCACATTAGCACTCAGGTGTGCTTTTAATCAGTGGGTTGGACAATAATATAAATTTTCAGGTCTCTGTAATTAAAGTGTTTTAGCTTCTTGATCTGCTGAGCTTTCTTCTCCTTCTCATGGCCAAGATATAAACAGCACCACTAAGAAATCCCTGCTATACTTGGCTCCCCATGTTTCCCTGTAATTTCTTCACTTTCTCCCTCTAGTTATATACAGAAGACATTTATGTGAAATCATTTTAGAAGACAGCCTCCTGCCAAATTTCATTAGAACATGTAGAATTCTAACTTTAAAGTTTTGTCATTCCATTGACTCAATTCATTTTATTTTACCCATACATTTTCCAAAAAAAAAAAATACATAAAAATTGTAATACAGGTTTTATATTTTAATAAAAATTTAATAGTTTCACACTTGTGTTTTTAGGGCCTGGAAACTCAGAGATTTGTTACAGGCCTGTTATTTTTCATTGTAAGCCTTTTGTGCTATTTGACTTTTTTAATCTATGTTATTTTTATGTGTTACTCCAATAAAAATTAAAGAAAATGTAATCAAAATTTTCATAAACTTGTTTATGCTACAACACATGTTTTTCTCCATATTCAGTGCTACAGAGTCATCTAGTTGGGTTTTTCCCCAACATTTTAATATGGAAAAATTTCAAACATAAAGCAAAGTTGAAAGACGTTTACAGTGAACATCCCTATACCCACCACCTAGAGTCTTCCCTAAGCATTTTATTCTACTTGCTTTAACACCTATCTATTCCTGTTTCATAATTGATTAGTTGAGTGTGATCCCTAATTAGAGCTCGATTTTGAATTCCTTTTTTGGCTTATTTTCTTAATTTGCATCAAGTTGTATTGTTGTTTCATTTAGCCTTATTTGACTAAGATTGCTTTAATCGTGTGAGCATGTGCATGTGTGTGCATACATTTCTTTCAGAACCAGAGTTCCCAGGCATTTACAACAAAGTGACCAACTACTACTATTGGGTTAACCATCATGTGGGAAGGTCTCTTATTCCTCAGCACAATGTATAAAGCTGTACTCTCCCTCTTTTTTCTACTCCTGTCCTCTTAGGAGTTCCATGTTAATTGAAATAAAACAGTACATAATTAATACTTCTCTAGGAAAAACAAAGAAGATTTTATTGGATAAACATGTCTACAAAGTTTATGCCATATTGGAATCTTGCTATGTTATCTTCAAATATTTTAATCAGGCATAAAATAAGCACTATTTATATATATTATATTTATATTTCCCCCATAAATCATGAGCCTAAAAGCTATTTCTTCCAGTTCTGTTAGTCTTCAGAAATGATTGCCTATTGACTTTGCTGGTTTTGTCTTTTACCTCTTTTCCTTCTCTTTAAAGATTAATTTTAATCATAGCCATTTTGTGAATAAGAGATTTATTACGTATCCTTTATTCTCTGAAACTTAAAGACAGTCGGTTTTCACTGTGTTGTCTGGTACACACCCATTTCTTATCACTGAAACTCTCCAATGTTTTATCTCTTTTCTTTCTCAGGACTTCATTATTACTGGTATACAGCCGCTGTCCAGAACAGTTTCCTTCTTGTCTGGTTACCCAATTCCTTATCTTTCTCTTAGGCCTGACCTCCTCTTGATTTTTATAGTAGACCCAGAAGTTTTCTTCCCTTAGGCTTTAGTCCTTCATTCTAATGTCTTAAGTGCAATTATGTGTCATGCACTAAACTTAAGCTACAAAGATGCCTCCAGATTATCTCCGGTATGCTCACCTTGGATCCTCAATGCCTTCAGAACACATTGTGCCCATTCCCAATGGAACATTTGCCCTGGTTTGCAATGTCACTCTCACCATTCCTATTTCATTCTTAACCAGCATGCCTCAGTACCCAGCTGCTTTGACTTTTTGCTGAACTTAATAGGTACATTTAAAAATAATATGTTAGAAAGGTTTATTTATATCAAGGTAATATTTCTACCAAGGGTTTCAAATAATAGGTCTGTATAGTTTTCCAAAAGAGAGCGTGAATTTTGGGATTCTAAGTTTGAATGTGGTATGCTATCACTTTTCAACTATTTCTGCTACATGCCAAGAGCTGTTGTAATATTTCTGGATGATTTTTCAACACTAAGTTTGCTTTGTGAGGGAATATAATTATTAAAGTGGTAAAACAACCAAAGCAGAACACTAACTTTACTTCAGTATATTGGTTATTGGTCCAAGATTGTGGACTAAGATTGTGCCTATATTCGCATATGGGCCAGTTAATTTCCCACCAACAAATACCTTTAGTATTCACATGAATATGACTATTTTAGCACAGATTCGTGTATCATGGTCAGCAGTGCAAGCTTCAAATTCCAAGGTTAACAGATACAGAACATATGTAGAATATATAACAGATATAGAAATTTTAATGAAAACATTTAAGTTATTTAGCAAAGTTTTTTTTTGATAAAATGCCAGAGACATCCCAATAAAGTGATATATTGATAAATGTATGTAAGTTCTTTATAAATAGCATAATTTAATTGGCATATCACATAAATATAAAATTATTGTTAAACTATAAAAACCTTAAAATTGTCACAAAAAAGAATAGAATAAAGTTGAGATCAGATCAGTTTGGGGGCCAACTCTAACATTGGGCTGTTTGGATGTGATGAGGGGCAGAGGCATTTGGCAAACTTCATTTTTGCTAGGTAGAAGGCTTGTTGGTTGGCTTTTTTGTGAGTTTTTGTTTTTGTTTTGTTTTTTTGACACAGTCTCGCTCTGTCACCTGGGCTAGAGTGCCGTGGCATCAGCCTAGCTCACAGCATCCTCAAACTCCTGAGCTCAAGCGATTCTCCTGCCTCAGCCTCCCGAGTAGCTGGGATTACAGGCACATGCCACCACGCTTGACTAATTTTTCTGTTTGTAGTAGAGACGGGGTCTAGTCTTGCTCAGGCTCGAACTCCTGAGCTCAAGCCATCCTCCCGCCTCAGCCTCCCAGGGTGCTAGGATTATAAATGTGAGCCACAAAGCCCGGCCTGGTTGGTTGTTTTCTACCCAGCTTTTTTCTCAAAGGGATTTCAGGTGGCAGGTATAGTTTTCAGGGATTTCAGGTGGCACGGTTAGATTTAATAGACAA
Organism: Varecia variegata; assembly: GCA_028533085.1. Classification (NCBI taxonomy): domain Eukaryota; kingdom Metazoa; phylum Chordata; class Mammalia; order Primates; family Lemuridae; genus Varecia; species Varecia variegata. Next base: position 20,587,001 of record CM052437.1, read on the forward strand.
ATGGAAGGAAGACCTGTAGGGCTTTCATGGGCGAATAATGAGCTGATAAGTGTGTTTGAGGAAGATTATGCTTGTAGCTGTGTTAACAGTACAGCACAGTATATTGCTGACCTTTTAAAACCACAAACATTTTCTGCTACTGTGTATCTTACCGGATCTTACCAGCAAGTTGGAAAATGCATATTCCTCAGAATAATTATAGTTGATTCCTTCTGCACTAGACTACCAGGTCTACAGTATTTCAACTCCCAGAGTTAAAGAGACCTTGAAGAAGTTCTTTCATGAATTGGGTCTTTGGTAAAATGGCTGAGAGGTGAGGTTTGTTTCAGAGGTCACTACCTGCCCTTTCAATACTTCCCATCATTGACTGGGATCCTGCTGTTTTTTGGCCATCTTAGACTTCTATCTGAACTAGGAATTGTTTTATACTTTGTCCTGTCCAAAATCATCACTTCTGTGTCTCATTTCTTTAAAAGTTTTTTCACAAACTGATTAATCAGTTGTTTCTCCCTAATGTCTTTTTTTTGTTCCTCTCTATATATTATAAACATTCAACATCAGCTTTTATTTTAATTCTGTAAAGGAGTAGTTCTAAGGGTAGAAAGTTTCCACATCATAACTGCCTACATGGGAAGTTATTCAACAGCACCTTGATCCTTTCAGTAGTGCTCTTCAACTCAGACTAGCTCAGTATATGCTCCACCCCTGTTTCCCATTCCTTGTCTTTAACCACAAATAAATTTAGAGAAAGGTAAGAAGATCTCTAGAAATGGGATTGTACAATTTTCTTTCAGGGACAGTGAAACAATAACTTACAGCAGAGGCTTTGGAATTGGAAAGAATTTAGAATCATAATTCCATGTCTTATTAGCTGTGTGACGTTGGGTGGTATATTTAACATCTCATTGGTAAATGAGGACAATAAATCTTTACCTAACATCCTCATTGTGCTGCTTTAGTGAAATAATTTGTATAAGAAACTTAGCATTAATATATAATTCAACATATATAAGAAACTTAAAATATGTAAGACACAGTACCTGGCACTGAGTAAACACTCAGAAAATTGTTGACTGAATGTTGCATTTTTTGCCACAGGGAATAAATTATCAAAGAAATTATTCAAGAAATGATCTTAGAATTAAAAAAAAAAGACTATGAGCTTCTAGATGGAGGTATAATACAATGTAGGAAAATCATAGTCCTTATCAAATTTCAGAACACCAACACCAAAACAAAGATCCTAAAAGCTTCCAACAAGGAAAAATAATTCAGAAGATCAAAAATTAGAACAGTAGCACATTGTCCAAGGCAACACTGTTAGAAAAAGTGGAGGAAGTCCTTCGATTTTTGAAGGAAAATTTTTTTCAACAAGAATTCTGAACATACGCAAATTGTCAATCAAGTATAAGTACAGAATCTGCATTTTCAAACATTCAAGATCCCATAAGATTTACCTCTCTTGCACTTTTCTCAGGGAGCTACTGAAGGATATACTCTATTGAAAAAAAAAAAGTAAACCAAAAATTATGACAATACAGGATTCGGGAAACAAGGAAAACAATACAGGAAGGGAATCTCCAGGATTATTACAGTGAAAGAAAGTCCAGGTCCAGGACAGCAGCTGTGCACTAGGTCTGGAAGATTACAGTCCAGATCACAGTCTTGACGAGAGAAGGGGTACGAAGGGTTCCAGGAAGAATGCCCACAAGAAGATGAAAGTGATAGATCTGATGTGTCTATAGGAATGAGCTTTGTATTTCTAGCAAAGAGTTTGGAAATGAATTAGTGGCGAGTCTCTAGAAAATTAAGCAAAGAGAAAAATGAAAACAATTATTAACTCCAGGGCAAAATGATTAGTGGAACAAGAAGGAAATGTAATTTCTACTATACTATTCCACTTTGAATATTTGCCTAGCTCTCTAATATAAAACCTAAATATTGACCTTACCAGAATTATATCTACATTGGGACTATGAGGGAATATGTTTTTTCTCTCATTCCTGGGGAAGTTGAAGCATGTGTGCCCAAGTACCCTTCCAGTTAGTCAGGACACAAGTAGTTCTGGCCTAGAGTAGAAGCCATGTGTGTCATTTCTGGGCTATAACAGTGTGACCCGTCAGCCCCCTCTTCCCCTGCCTTAGCAACTTGGTAAGACATGGACAAATTTGGAATGACAAATTTTTCAGTAGTATAGAAATCTTTGCTATGTTCTTTAGAACTATGACATCTTAGCTTAGAGAAAAGAAAGGCAAGAGAAGATTTGACAGCTGTCTTTAAATCAGGGTTGGCAAGCTTTTTCTGTAGTGGGCTAGATAGTATTTTGGGCTGGGCAGGCCATATGGTCATTTTCACAACTACTTAACTCTGCTGTTGTAGTGCAAATGAATATGAGTCTGTGTTCCAATAAAACTTTATTTATGGACACTGAAATTTGAATTTCATAGAACTTTCACATGTCATGAAATAAAATTATACTTTTTTTCCCCGGTCATTTAAAAAATGTAAAAACCATTCTTAGCTCTCAGGCTGTACAAACAGAAGTGGAATTGGCCCATGGGCTGTACTTTGCTGACCCATGCTTTAAATATTTGAAGGACTGTTATGCACAAAAGTTAATAGTATCATACTGTTTGTTTTTAGAGGGCAAACTAAACCTAAAAATTGAAAATCCCAAGGGGATACATTTCAGCCGCAAATTTCCTCAGGTAATGAGAACATTTCCACAAATTAGAGCTGCCAGCAATGATAAAAGGCTGCCTCAAGGAGTCCCTGTCCTTGCTGTGTTCACTCAGAGGTAGAAGGTTGCACTAGATGACCTCTAAACTCCTTTTTAATTCTTACATTACATGGCCCTGTAACACAATTAAGATAGGTCATTCTGATAAAGCCTTTCTAATGTTTTCCAAAGTATTGTGACTTCCCACGGGTTTTAGGACAGTGCTTTAGAAAAAAGTTAGACTAAAATGTGTATGTATGTTGCCTTAAGTATTTTAAATTAAGCATTTACAGTGCCAAGGTTTGCAAAGACTACTTGCTAGCCTAAACATGTTTGCACACAGCAGTATTTTCTAATTTAAATTCAATCATAATCTCCAAACAGCTCTAGCTTAGACTAGCTGAAGGTATAAACATCATTTTCATCTCATTAGGCCACCTGGAAGCTGCAATCAGTGAGTAGTCTTGACGTCAGTAGTCTGTCTGCTTCATTAAAATGTTAATTTCATGGCTTTAATTCCCTTTGTAAAATGTACCACTGCAGGACACTATATGCAGATTTATTCTAAGGCAAACCAATTTGCAAGTTGTTTTTAGTTTATTTCTTTAGATTTTCTCTTTGTATTGCTATTCTTAGGAATTGCTTTAATGTTTAAAAAGTGTTCACATATTTAAAATATTAAGGCAATTTCAGCCAGCAAAATAAATTTAAAAAGAATTCTGACAGCTAATTTCCTCAGTGATATAATTCCCACTCCTAAGAGTGAAATATACATCCCTTTTCCCCCTACAACTCTGAAGCTGCACCTTTAAAGAAAGAAGGGTATAATAGCAGTTTTAGTGGAGTGAATGATCAGAATAAATATAGTGCCTGATAGAGAAATGGATAGCAAAATCTTTTATATCTTATGAGGGCCTTTAAATGACTTTTTATGTTTTAAAAGTGTCAACTTAAATACCAAGTTTACATTTTTAACTCCTAAAAATCTTGAATTCTGACTGATTTCTTACAAGGGGTGGTGAATCTAAAGAGCTAACCAAAGGACTGCTGCTACCCTGACAGAAAACTAAGGATGTCCCAGTCAGTGTCCCCAGAGCAGTAATCAGGATGATTGCACTAAAGGAAATCTAGATATTAATAAAAATGTTCTAGTGTGCCTAGACCTTTGTGAGTGTCTTATACTTTCTTTTCACATATTTGCCAGTATCTTTATGTAACACTGGTTTTTCTCTAACTGTTTTCTTCTTTTAGGTCTCCTTTGCTGGCTTCCTTTTCTTTTCTTGTCTCCTGTGTAAAAATCATTGCCCAAAGTTTAGTCATCTGCCTTCAGCTCTTCTCTCTGTATAGTCCCTCCCTTAGAGTATACCTTTGTGATTGTGGCTGTCACTATCATCTGTTTACTAATGATTCCCAGATACGTGCTTGTGACTAAGCTGTCTCCTGAGGTCTGACCCTATCTATGTCTCCAGTAGGTGGGCTGGAGAATTTTATTTAGATATTGCTCTGTCATCTTAAATATCATATGTCTAATACCAAACTCCTTACTTTCTCCCCAGCTTCTTCATTCCTCAGTAGTGCCACCATTCTTACATACTCTCAAGCTAGAAGTGTTCCAAGAGGTGGTTCACAAAGATTTCATGTAGAAAGTCAAAGAATTCATATGTTCATTTTAATGAATGGCAAAAATTTGTCATGTTCTAGGCCAATTTAATAGATTTAAGTTCTTCTCAGCCTGAGGATATCTATAAGAGTCTGTTCCCATAAACAGTGACACCATGAAGTTATAAGTAGCCCTCAGTCATGTATCCTCAACTTGCACCAGAGCCACCACACAGTGAGTGATGTTGCCTGACATGAGGAGGAGGTGTAAGTTAATAAGGAAGCTCTAAATCATTTGAAGTTATCAAGATGAAAATAATTCCCATAGGGTCCTGATATTATTCTGTTCTCAAGATAAAAGGTGGCCCAAGTTATCATCTCAGGACTTTTAGCTGCTTATTGGCTATAAATAAGAGAAGACTTCAAAAAGTTTGTGGAAAAGTGGAATTAAAAGATAAAAATAAAATATAAACTTTATTTTTCAACATAAGATCCATCAAGTTCAAAACACTTTTGTAAGTGATGATCCTAGCCATTTAGTCTATCCCTAAAGATGGCCTGGGAATTTAACCATATTGGTGCAATCTTTTTTACATTAATAACCGAAGAAAAATGGGTGCTCTTTAAAGATTTTTTTTTATTCATTACATTAGCATAGAAGAGAGCTCTTTAAATATTTTTTAAGACTAGGAAACAAAAAGTCAAAAGGAGCCAAATCAGGACTGAAGGGTGGATGCCTAATGATTTTCCATTGAAACTCTCGTGAAATTTCCTTTGTTTGATGAGAGGAATGAGGAAGAACTTTGTCATGGTGGAGAAAGACTCTCTGGTGAAACTTTCCCAGGTGTTTTTCTGCTAAAGCTTTGGCTAACTTTCTCAAAACATTCTTAAAATAAGCAGATATTATTGTTCTTTGTCCCTCCAAGAAAGTCAACAGGCAAAATGCCTTGAGCATCCAAAAACCTGTTGCTGTGACCTTTGCTCTTGACTTGTCCACTTTTGCTTTGACTGGACCACTTCCACCTCTTGGTAGCCATTAATTTGATTGTGCTTTGTGTCAGGATCACACTGATAAGTCCAGGTTTCATCGCCTATTACAATTCTTCAAAGAAATGCTTCAGGATCTTGATCCCACCTGCCTAAAATTGCCATTGAAAGCTCTACTCTTATCTGCAGCTGACCTGGGCACAATGGTTTTGGTACCCATTGAATGGAAAGTTTGCTCAACTCTTAATTTTTTGGTCAAAATTGTGTAAGCTGAACCAGTTGAGATGTCTGTGGTGTTGGGTACTGTTTCTGCTCTTAATTGTTGGACCTCTTCAATTAGGGCACAGACAAGATGAATTTTTTCCTCACAAATTGATAAAGATAGTCTGCTGCTTTAGACCTCTTCGTCAACATCTTCTTGTCCCTTCTTAAAATGAGTTATCCAGCTGTAAACTGCTTATTTCTTTGGGGTATCATCCCCATAAACTTTTTGTAACACATCAATAATTTCACCATTCTTCCACCCCAGCTTCACCGTAAATTTAATGTTTATTCTTCCTTTAGTTTTAGCAGAATTCAAAATTTACCTCTTTTCAAATTGATGTCCTATCCTTAGTGCCTCAAAGTAGATCCTGTATGGATGTGTTATAACAAGTTAGTATGAATTTATTTTGGTGCAAAAAATTTTGTGAAATCCATGCATAATATTTTCATAATATGCACTTTCCATTAACTTTTTGAAGACCCCTCATAAACCTGCCCAAGTTAAATTTTTAATAAGAGTTTAGAGAGTATCGTTTTATTCTGTTTCCTTGTTGAGTGGATTATGCAGCTCTTAGGTACATTACTGAGAATCAGACAATTATAGTGCCTAGGTTTCTATGCAAGATTAGTTCCAGGACCCCTGAGTA
>CM052437.1:20593716-20619339 GCA_028533085.1 Varecia variegata
AGACCAGCCTGAGCAAGAGCGAGACCCCATCTCTACTAAAAATAGAAAGAAATTATCTGGCCAACTAAAATATATATAGAAAAAATTAGTCAGGCATGGTGGCGCATGCCTGTAGTCCCAGCTACTCGGGAGGCTGAGGCAGTAGGATCGCTTAAGCCCAGGCATTTGAGGTTGCTGTGAGCTAGACTGATGCCACGGCACTCACTCTAGCCCAGGCAACAAAGCGAGACTCTGTCTCAAAAAAAAAAAAAAAAAAAAAGTGAAAAAATAAATTACAAAAATAAAAAATAGCTTTTGGAATAAGGAAAGAAAGAAAATGGTTTTCTACAACTATACAATATGTGTTTTAAGCTAAATGTTATTACAAAAGAGTCAAAAAGTTTTAAAAAATTAAAAGTTTATAAAATAAAAGTTACAGTAAGATAAGGTTAATTTATTAAAGTTTTTATCTATCTGGAAAGCTTTAAATGAGTTGTTTGGTGAGGATTCAGTTTTATTTTTCTTCATCACTCTGTCCTAAACAATCCATAATCCCGCATTGATTTGTGATGCTATCTTTATTGTATATTGTTCCCATATATTCGTGAGAATGGCTTTGAACTCTATTCTGTAAAAATTGGTCTTTGTCCTTTTCTTTTAAAAAACACATCTGATGTTTGTGAGAGAATCAAGTGGTTATGGAAAAACAATGTATTTTCCATATTGAAGACCCAGTTTCTTCTAAGTCTAAAGGAACTGGTTCATTCATGTTATATCTGAATAGTCTTGTTGCTTGCAGACTGTTTAGGCATTTCAGCCCACAGGGATGTCCTCCTCTGAATTCACTCATTCTCTATTATACTCACTTCACTTCTCTTAAAACTTTGTATTAACTTTTCTTCATTTCCTTTGTTATTACTTAACTTTTCTTCATTTCCTTTGTTATTACTTAACTTTTCACGTTTATATCTTGTATTTCAGTTAGATTATAAATTTCCAAAAGGCTAGGATTGCTTACATGTCTTTGAATCTCCCATGGTAGCTGTAGCTAGCAAAGGACCTAGAATCATCATAACCATGATTTAGGGAGCAGTTAAACTCTTCCTCAGTATGTTTGGTTTGATGGGTGCATGTCTTTAACATAATTGTAAGCACATAAGGGCAATGACTGACTTATGAAGGATACAGGACAAAAATATACAGTATCTGCATGCACTAATTAAACATAGCCACACCTTCTGCAGCAGGACTTTTTAAATCATTACAGTTTTTGTTACATCTGATTTTCTCCGTATTAAAAAAAAAAATTTTAATTTACCAATTCTTTTTTCTTCCTCCTTTCTTTTTAGCAATTGCATTTTGTTTAGGTTTCCTTAATGAACAGTGTGAAAAGCAATGTGCTAAATAAATCATATGCGGGCAAAGCAATATATTATAATTAGGATTTCATTATCATTTAATTAGGCATTCCATTATTGAATTGGTGCCTCTGGCTTCTCCTGGTCTCTGTCTAATCCTGACACAAATTCTTTTTTGTGGGCAAATATTAGCCTATAATGATGAGAGTATTCATCTAAGCTAAGGCTTTTCATTAAATCTCTTCCTGATTAAGATCACTCCCCAAGTACAGACTAATTTAATTTAATATGATTTATCTACTTGTTTATCAGGGCTGGTGGAAATTGTTTTTAAAACCACAGGATTGGAAATATTCAGATCATCTTTATATTCCCAGATCTCTCAGGTATTTAAGACCTTGTTGTTTGAATAGTTATGTAAGCCTAGGTCTGATGTCACTCTGCTAAATTCAGGAGTATCACAAGTACTGTAACAGTCTGTCATTGAAAACAATACACTGATTCTATTTTATATTAAAATGTTGGAGCTTGCGTTACTTGGGTTTGGGAATCAATTTTCATTGCAACTAGTTGTTTTATACATTTAATGTGTCTTTTCTGTCTTACCAGAAGTTCGGTGTTACTAGAAACAAGCAGATCATAAATAGATATTCTGAATTAAGGGCCTGGACATGACTATAACTTGTTTTGGTGGTTGGTTTTTTGTTGTTTTTTTTAAACTTCTTGGACTTAAACGATATTGCTTCCTTGCCCTTTACCATCCCTCTGCTTTCCCCTGTTTTTCAATGCTAGGCATGTAATAGATACCAAATATTGAGTTTAGTTTTGTTTGGGGTCTTTTTACTCCTTTCATAATCATCTTTCTCCCAACATTCCTCCCTTGCTTTGTTAATGTCTGCCCTCACCACCTGCTCGTCTACTTTTAGCTTTTTTCTTCTGACCTTTTTGTCCAACTTTTTTTTGTTCTTTTGTCCTTTTAGTCCTTCCTCCTTCCACATTATGTGTTCATGAGAAAGTTTGTAGTGCTGTGTGAATATAACTAAAGTTATGTGAATTAACTGGATTAAGCTAGAGCATATACTCTAATTTGCTGCAGCCAAAATATCCTGGAAATGCTGTCCTTTTATGTGATATCAAAAAGCCCATTCTGAGGCAAACTACATGATTTGTCCTAATCATAATTTAGCTGTGATTTTAGGACGTCCCAGGGAGGGATGAGTGTGTACACACACTGTCAGTGGAGAGTAAGAGGTAGTGCCATGAAGCGGGGAAGGGAAGGCATTCGAGCGGCCTCAGCTTTCTGAGGTCCCATTTCCAGCTGTATCCTTAGTTTGCAGGTTCCTGAAAGTTGTAGACTCCTCTTCCCTTCTCTCTCTCCCTCATTTTCCTCTGCCACGTGTGTGCTGTTCTGCTTACACACAGTGGTGTGTATGCTAGGAATCTGAATCGGTGTGGTGAAGACAGAGAAAGAAGGTACCTTGGAGTCAGGACTGGATCTAAGGGATCAACAGGCCACGTCAGGCTAAGATTCTTAACAGCCTTGGGCCTGGTTTAGGGGCTGAAAGCAGCATAGCAGTAAAGAAGGGGTTACTTCGTCTGGGTCAGCCCAGGGAGGTGGTTAATGAAACAGGAACAGGCCACATGAACTAATAGGAGGATGATCTATAACTCTGGTGAAATATTGTGGTCATTTGCAGAAGAGACCCTTCTGGCAAGACATTGGAGTAGAAACGGGAGTGTCATATTCATAAGGTGGCAATTGCTATTTTCAGAGTAATGTCTGTGCTAATGGAAATGCCAGCTCTGAGATTTTTTCAAGCTAGTGGAACTCGCATGTGTCCTATAGATATTAAAAAACACAGTAGAAAATGAAAAGGCTTTCTATGGGGAGGTTGTGATTCTGTTTAAAAGCATAGTCTGAGAATTAATTAGGAAACAAATACTTCCTCAGTAGTACATCAATTAACAAAGAGGCTGCATTCCAGCATGTTTACTGAAGTTTCTTTTGTTATCGGAGAGATATGATACAGAAAGCACAGGGGATTGCATCCCAGAATTTCAGGAAAGAATTTCAGTTTAAAAATAGCACTATATATTTAACATCAAATATATCATAAACTAGAAAATATTTATCTGGGAGTCTGAAGGGAGAGGGAGAGAAGGGCATATCAAACTCACATAGCTCTTTAAACCTACAATAGGCACCTCTCCACACTGACTAAGCCTCTAGCTTCCTGTCCTTGCGGTACCCTGTGGCTACCCTAATGTTGGTCAGTTAACTCCCTTGACCTACTGTGAACACCACACATATGTGATCTTGACTTCCCAGTATATCATCTGAAACTTTGTCATCCCAGCTTGCCTGACAACTCATGAAGAACACCAGTGCTTTAACAATAATGGAGCAGTGATTGCACAGATAGAGAATGGCAGAACTGCAGAGTGTCTGAGGCTTAACAAAGAATGTCTGCTGATCACAGAGAGCAGAAGCATAAATTCCTGTCTGCCTTCTCTCCTATGGTCTGGGGGATCATTAATCACAATTACTTTCCAGCTACAGTCTCTCACAGTGCATCTTTCTACTGCAGGCTGTGAGAGAAGGCTCTATTCTTAGGCTCATCTACCAAGCAAAAGTACCCCAGAGAGAAGAGCCAGCTCAGTTTCTCCTTTTCTGCTCATTCAATTTATTTAATAAACAAATATTTACTGAGCTTATTGGAAAAGCACTGAGAATACAACAGTGAGTAAAATAGACAAAAATTCTTACCCTTGTGGCACTTATATTTTAACAGGGGGAAAATAGACAAAAACCAAATAAGTAAAATTTATGGTATATCAGATATTGATAAGGCTTATGGAGAAAAATAAATCAAGGAAGAGGGAAGCCTGTCATTTTATGTAGGGTAGTTGAGACCCCTAAAAAGGTGAATTTGAGGGAAAAGCATCTCACGTAAAAGGAGCAGCAAAGGTCCCGAGATGGGAGTGTGCCTGGTGTGTCCAAAGAAGAACAGGAAGCTCAGCGTGGCTGGAGCAGAGCACACGTGAGCAGTAGAACATGAGAGCAGAAAGGTAATGGGTTGCCAGACAGCGATGGGCTTTGGAGGCCATCGTGAGGATATTTGGTGTTTTCTTTGGGTGAGGTGGGCAGCCCTGGGAGAAGGGGTGAAAGGGTGTTATAAAGTCGTGACTAACACCATGAAAGAATTATTCTGGCTGTTAAGAAAATCTGTAGGGGGGTGGGTGGGCAAACAGGGAGACTGATTAGAAAGATACGTGCAGTAATCTAAGGTGAGACAGTGGAGACTGAGGTAAAATTGGTGAGCTGGCAAGTAATGGCTGGATTCTGGATATATTTCAAGGTGGAACCAGTAGGATTTTCTGATGGGTTGGATATGGAGTATAAGAAAATGAAAAGAAACAGGGATGACTGCAAAGTTGTTGTCCTGAATTGAAGGAAGGACAGTTTTGCCTTTAACTGAGACAGACTATGAGAAGTACAGGTTTTGGGGAAAAGACCAGGAAGAAGTTCAGGTTAGGCCTTGTTACTATTGAGATACTTATTAGACAGCCAGGAGGAGATGTGAAATTAATAGTCAAATATGTGAGTCTGGAAATGAGAGAAATATGCTGGAGATACAAATTTTGGGGGCATGGACACATATTTGGTATTTGAAGTTGTAAGACTGAAGGAGATCACCTAGGGAATGAGTGTGGATAGAAAAAGAGTAAGACCCAAGCCTGGCAATCCAGTATTTAAAGGTCAGAGAACCAAGCCATCCACAAAGGAGACTTCAGAGTGGCCCGTGAGATTGGAAAAAAGCTGAGAGAGTAATGTGGCCAAGAAGCCAGGAGGGAGGGAATTGTTGGATTTGGTTACATGAAGGTTACATCAGTGACTGATGAGAACAATTTTGGTGGAGTGGGGAGGGCAAAAGCTTAATTGGCATGGATGCAAGAGAGAAATGGGGGAGGACTGAAGACTGAGTATAGACAGCTCAAAAAGTTTAGCTGTGTAAGTGTGCAGAGAAGTGAGTGGTCGCTGGAAGGAAAGGTGGGTCAAGAGGGAATGATGGGAGAAATTATAACATGTTAATGGGCAAGACAGGAATGATTGGTTAACGGGGAATTGCTGGGCCAATACCATTGCGTAGACAAGAGGGGGTAAGTTAGAGCACAGGGATGGAAGGATTGGCCCTAAATATGAGCATGGACACATCTAAATAAAGAGAAGGCAAAGTATTGATATACAAACTCATATGATTAATAGGAAAGTAGCTGGGGTGGTAAGAGCTTGTGCAAATTTCTTATGATTTATTTTCTCAGAGAAATAGTATGGGAGCAAGGGATGAGGAGGCAGTATTGGAGGTGTGAGAGATAAGCGAAGCCATGGAGGACTCAAATGTAAGCAGACGGGACACAGAGTGCACTAAGGAAATACATATAGCTGCTAAGCGGTACTAAGAGCCTGCTTTTAGCCAGTGGTCAGTAATTTACCAAGGACTCCCACTAGTCTGCATTCCCATCCAAAGAAACTTAAATACTTCTACCAAAAACATGTACCTGTCTAACAGGCTCAAAGGAGTTTCTGGGAGAAGGGGGACACAGCACTCCAAAAAGCCTCCAGCCAGAGGGGTTATAAATGTGTGAAATGAAAGGATATAAAACCCTAGGAACTGGGCATTCAAATTCATTTTGGCTTATTTGCTTTATGGGTCTGGGGTAAAGAATTTATCCGGGAAAGGTAAATTATGTACTGTGAAAAATACATCAAGAGTACTAAATCAGATTACTTTCTGGTCTTATGAATAAGACTTTTGAAATCTATTCACATCAGAGTATAATCAGTCAATTGATCAGCTTGTGTAAAGGACTAAAATGAGAACCTTTCCTGCTTTAGAAATGGAGGGGGTACTAGAGACAGTGGAGAGAGTCATGGTGCCCACCGAGTTAGCCTTCTTCACAGTCCTACCCAGGCTGACCTCATCCGTAGCCACTGTGCATGAGTAATTAGAAGCTGCTCAAAGGGGATTTTGACACACACTGTCATACCATGTGCACAGCTGATAGGGAATGTTGCTGTTGAATTGCTTTGGTATGTGAAGGGGTTGTCGTTTTGTTGTGTTTTGGTTGGTTGTGGAGGGAGTAGTTAGAACAAGGTTGCAATGGATGTGTTAAACCAGTTCCCAAATGTGTTATGAGTTTCTGTCACAGTATTGAGTAAAAGTAAAAACATATCCTTTGAATCTGAACTACTAAATAGATGCTGCATTGTCATAGTAATATTTGCTTTGAATTTTGTAGGAGGGATTGAAGGACGGAGGGGTGGGGTAGCGTGGTGTTTGCTTTGTTTGATAAACCTGAAGCCCTGCTACCATTGTGGTAACCTAATAAATTAGAGCTATCTGGTTCTAAAATATTGATTGTAAGATACATTGTTTCTCACATTTCTTAAAATACTTTTTATTCTTTTCTTGTTAATTCTAATTGAATTATTTGTAACTGCTTCAGAAGTATGTTGATTCAACCTTTTTCCTTTCTAGGTAGTAGGAAGAAAGTAAAGTAGTTATTATCTGTGACCCTGAAAGAAATTAGGTAGTAGAAATTTTAAAATGTTGGCTTACACTTAGAGTAATCCCCTAATTAGGGAATTACTATGTATTGTGCATTAACTAGGGAAAGGAAAATCGATGCAAAACAATAATGTGAAGCTTGTGGATATGTTAATGCTTATTTGAGTGAATAGGAAAACATTCTGTTTCAAATAAAATGCTAATACCAAAAAAATTAAAAATAGTACATGTGAATAAATGTTGGGTTTCTTTCAAACTCTAAATACTTTGTTTTATAACATTTTGGTTTGATGAGAATCCAAGCAGCTTTTCAGACAGCTCTATTCAGACGTATTACAAATTGGTGATATCGTATCACTTTAAGTGTTTTTTAGGGCAAATATTTGAGAAGCTTTAAAAAATAACAGCTTTTAGAAGTAGAATTTACTTGCTGCAAAATAAGTATACAGTTAGATGTGTTTTGATAAATGTGTAGAACTACAAAACTATTCCAACAGTCAAAAATATAGAACATTTCCATCACACTTAAAAATCCTCTCATGTGCTCTCTGCAGTTAAGCCCTGCCCCTGATCCCTGGAATCCGATCTGCTTTCTGTCACTATAGTTTTGCCTTTCCTGGATTTTTATATAAATGGAATTATATAGTCATCCATCACTGGCTTCTGTCCCTTAACATAATCCTTTTAAGTTTCATCCATATTGCTACATATATCTGTAGTTTATTCCTTTGTATTGCCGAGTGGTATTCCATTATATGGAATACACCTCAATCTCTTTACCTATTCACACACTGATAGACATCTGGGTTGTTTCCAGTTTTAGGATATTAAGTATAAAATTGCTATCAACATTTGCATATAAGAATTGATGTGGGCATATGTTTTCTTGGGTATATACTTAGGAGCGTGGGTGCTGGGCCACTGTCAAACTCTGGTTTTCCAAAGCAGCTAGACTATCTTACATTCCCATTAGCAGTGTTTGAGAGTTCCAGTTGTTCACCATCCTCACCAAAACATGATATTGTCAGCCTTTTTAATTCTAGCCATTCTATAATAGTAAATGTGTACTAGTATCTTATTGTAGTTTAGTTTGTATTTCCCTGATAAATAAAGGTGTTAATTTAAGGATCTTTTCCTGGGCTTGTTTGCCTTTCATATACTTTCATTGGTGATGTGCCAATTCCAATCTTTTAAGCATTTTAAAGCATTGGGTTGTCTTCTTATTGAGTTGTAAGTATTCTTTATATATTTTAAATACAAGTATTTATAATATGTTAAATATGTGGTTTGCAAATACTTTCTCCCAATCTGTGGCTTGCCCTTTCATTTCCTTAATATTGTTTTATGAACAAAGTGTTTAATTTTGATAAAATACAATTTCTCCATTTTCCTTTTTTTATTGTTTGTGCTCTCACAGTGCCCTATCTAAGAAATTGTTGCCTAGCCCAGATCACAAAGATTTTCTGTTTTCCTCCAGAAATTTTATAATTTTAGCTTTTACATTTAGGCTTATGATCCATTTCAAGTTAATTTCTGTATATGATATGAGGTAAACATCAAAATTTGTTTGCTTTTTCATGTAGATATCCAGTTGTTCCAGCAACTTTGTTGGAAATGATTTGGCCTTATAAGCATGGGTCTGTTTCTGGACTGTGTTCAGTTCTATTGAGCTATACGTCTAGCCGTCCTCCAGTACCACATTGTCTTGATTTCTGAACCTTTATAGTGAGTCTTGAAATCAGCTAGTGTCAGGCCTCTAACTTTGTTCTTCTTTTCTAAAATTGTTTTTATTATTCTAGTTTCTTTACATGTGGAATTAGTTGTTAATTTATACAAGGAAGCAGACTAGGATTTTTGATTAGTATTGTTTTGAATCTGTACATCAATTTAGAGAAGAAATGTCACATTAATAGTATTGACTCTTTCAATCTATGAACACGGTATATCTACTTATTTAGGTCTTTAATTTCTCTCAGCAATGTTTTGTAGTTTGCAATTTTGCACATATTTTGTTAAAATTATCAAGTGTTTCATAAATTTGATGGTATAGTAAGTGGTGTTCTTTAAAATTTCAGTGTTCAATTATTCATTGCCAGTATATAGAAATAAATTGATTTTTTAATACTGAGCTTGTATCCTGCAACCTTGCTAAATCTACTTAATAGTTCTAGTAGCTTTTTTGTAGATCTCTAAAGATTTTCTGCAATCACATTGTTTGTGAATAGAGACAGTTTTAAATGTGTGTTTTATTTTTTTTCCTTGCCTTAATGCAATGATTAGGACCTCTAGTACCGTGTGTCTGGTAACAAGTGTTATCATATTAATGTAGTTCAGCTATATGGCTCCTTAGTGTTATTTTAGATATGTGGACTTAAGACAACCAGGAACATTCCACCTAATAATTTAGGTAATTTTCAAACACACCTTCCTGCCTAATCCCTGGTTGAGCATCTCTGCCCCAGTGAGCTGCTAGAAATGGGAAAAAGGTTGAGAACCACGAGTTTTGATCACACATTAATGTATGTCTTTACGTACTACTTTTATGAACACTAGAACATAAAAAAACCTGCTATTAAGTATAGCCTCAGCTGGGTGAGTACTGGTGTTGAAAATGTGGTAATATGAAACTTACTTCCGCATGTGGCTGTAAGACTCAGGCCACAACTTTCTCTGTAGCAGTCGGGCTCCAGACCACTGGAACTCCTTCCAGCTGTCCCCTGGCATTAGCAAACTTCTATTAGGTATCTGTAGTCTTTCTCACTTTCACTTCCTCCTTCCAGCCCCCATTATTCCACTGATGAAGGTTTCTACAAATATGAAACTTTACTAGATATTCTGGTACTGATAAAAAGGATACTTTCTTAAGCACCTATTTTTCTTTTCTTTTTTTCTTTCTACTTCTTTTTCTTATGTATATAGGATTGAGATTGACTGAAAAACTGGGCTGAAGTGGAGGTCAGGGAGGCCACTCTTTTCAATCCAGCCTGGGTATATAACTCTGTTATTAAAAAGCTGGGCATGCCAAATGCAGCAGAAGTAATTTTCAGTGCTAAACTTAGAAGCCACCAGGATCTTCAGGCAAAATTGCAATGTCAGCAGAACTTATCTTTGACTTATTCTTTTAAATTTTTTCTTCCCAATCACAGTCATTTTGTAACCTCTTACTATCTCACAGTTATCCAAAATCACATCTAGCAAGATTGCTCCCGTGTGTCCCAAAGTAGGAATGAACTCTTTTGAATACCCTAGTCAGATCTCCCACAATATGAGCATAACTTATGATAGTTAACTGTTATGACTGACTAATTCACTATTATATGAATTAGAGCATTGTATTATTTTTATCATAAATTTTAAAATAATTTTAGTCGGCAACATTCATTGATTATCTCAATTAATCCTCCCAGAGGTTATATGTTTCCCAAGGCCACACATTAGCAAGGAGTGGAATTAGGCAAAGAACCTAGAGCCTTATCTGATTCCAGAACCCAGCCCTTAAACACAACTCCCATAGTCTTCTCTGCTTAGAGACATCCCCATAACCCAGTATTTCCCAAACTGTGGCCTTTCCATCTGCTCATATCAGATCATAATCTCCTGGAATGCGTGTTGAAATACAGATTCATTGGATCCTGACCATACAATCTAAATGAGAATCTCTGGGACTGAAGCCCAGAACTCTTCATTTTCAGTTTCCCACATGATTCTTAGGCCAATGGAGTTTGAGAACCACTGCCAGAGCTTCTCTCCTCCACTAAGGAACAGATCTCTCTGCAGTTTGTAATAACAACTGCCATTTTAGCTCCACATTTTCCATAGGAATCTGTAATTCACCCGTTCAGACAGATTTAGAAAATAAAGTCTCCATTTTGTACACACAGCTATCTCTAATAGTTGGGTGCTCTTACTCTTTACTTTCAAAATATACCACTTTATGACCCAAAACTACAATAAAGCTTTAGAAGAAATTTTTTTCCCAAAAATGAAGGCTACAAGAAAAGCAATCCTTGACATTCAATATTTCTTAATGAATACTGTATTAGTTTTCTAGGCTACCATAAAATATTACCACAAACTTGGTGGCTTAAACTAAAAGAAAATTCATTTTCTCACAATCCTGGAGGCTGGAAGTCCAAAATTAGATACTGGCAAGGCCACAAACCCTTCCCAATGCTCTAGGAGACAATCCTTCCTTGCCTTTCCCTGCTTCTGGTAGCTCCTGGGATTCCTCAGCATGTCACCGTCTAACTCCATTCTTTGCCTCCATCTTCTATTTCTGTGTCCTTTTCTGTCTCTTATAAAGACATTCTCATTAGATTTAGAACAGACCTTAATCCACTATGGTCTCATCTCAATCCTCACCCTAATTTCATCTGCAAGGATCCCATTTCCAAATAAGGTCACATTCTGAAGTTCCAATGTGCACATATTTTGGGAGGACACCATTCAACCCACTAAAATATTTAATTTTCCTCCCTAATGCATTGTTATTCTGCCAGCTTAAATTTCAGGATCAGTAGCTACTCACCCAGATGTTCACTCTCCATATGTTTCTAACTGAATTTAAACAGAAAATTCAGCTATTGCTCCCATGACTGTTTTTATATTGCTATGGACTGAATATCTATGTTCCCCCAAAATTCATATATTGAAGCCTAAATCTCCAATGTGTTATGTTAGGAGGTGGGGCCTTTGGAGGTAATTAGCTCTTGAGAGTAGAGCCCTCATGAATGAGACTAGTGCCTGTATAGGAAGAGACATAAGAGAGATGGAATCTCTTTGCTCTCTACCATGTGAGGGTACAAGAAGACAGCCATTTGCAAACCAGATACCAGATCTGGTATAGTGGACTTCCCAGCCTCCAGAACTGCGATAAATCAACATTTGTTGCTTAAGTCACCCATTTTGCCGCAGTTTGTTGGAGCAGCCTGAACTGGACCTGATCTCTAGAAGGAAGCACTTTCCCCCTCTACTCCCTGTCTCCTAATGAATACTGTATTTGCAAAGAAGGAAACTTCCTTTTAATACTTGGTTTACCTTAGCAGTCCCCCTAATCCCATTTCCACCCCTTCTGTTGCTCAAATGTAGCAGTTATTTAGGAAAAAGTTGGGCTAGATTATCAGCACCGACCTCTACTTTCTGATAAAACTCAATGGTTTATTAGAAAATAAATTCACCCTTAACACACCTCAAATCCCCACCCCACCAACCATTGCTGCTTTGGGGAAATTTTGCTTTGAGAAATTTATCAACTCTGAGGAATTTCTAATTGGTGCAGTTTGGGAAATACTTAAAATAGTCTTTCCTTTCTTGTATAGGAAGGGAATAAAATACACAGAAAGAGCATTGTTATGTAATGTTCCTTCCCTTGTATCAGCAATTGATTCTAGACTCCTCAGAATGCAAAAAAAAAAAAAAAAAAAAGAAAGAAAGAAAGAACAACAGTAAGAGTTTTCTGCCTGGAAGAGCACACGGCAAGCTACAACTATTCACAACCAGGAATTGTAAGCCTAGAAGTACAGATCGCCACCTCTATGGTGTTCCAGTCATTTTAAAAGGCTCAGAGTACTTGGGTTGGTTTCCAGTTTGATATAGTGTTAATGTCTGTGTATGACATAAATTAAGGAAGGAAAGAAGAGATAGGAAGGAAAAGAAAAAGCAGGAAAATGTAACTCATTTTGTCCAGAAGTTTCAAAATGGTATGGTATTGTTATCAGTATGTCTGCTCTGTTCTTTCAAACATACTTTTCTGAATTATGTAAAGTCCATATTCTTTTTCGCTTTTTTTTTTTTTTTTAACTTCAAAAGACACCCCAAGTACTCTATTGTTAGGAATAGAGCCTACTGTTCTTTTGCCATCTTGGCAGGACCTGAGACTTGTCCTTCAGTTGGGCTACACATAACCTGATTCTTTATTTTCCCAGTAGAAAAGTAACAGTTCCATCACATTATCCCTTCATCCCAGTAGTGGCAGCCTTTGCACAAATGAAGAACTGGACATGTAGGAGACCTGCATTTAAGAGTTTGCTGTTTGAAGTTTTGAATATTCCCTGTATTGATCCATATTCTTTAACCACCACTACCACCTCTCTCCATTTAATTGAGTCCTGTAAGATAAGTAGAAAGATAAAGGAAGAGTGAATTATGACCATTTCTACTACCAAGTACAAAGGCAATGAAAAGTATTCCCTGGTAGATTATTTAATTTGGTTGCTTCTTAGGAGAGCAGGTGGTAGTGGAGGGAAGAAGTGGGAAACAAAATCTTCAGAATAGTCTTAGTCCTGCTCAGAAATATCTCCCACATGTCTTCCACCAACCAGAGGGTCTTTGGGATTAATAAGCCCCTACTTTAGAATGTACACAACTGTGGTTGGATCGGTCCTGATTTATCAAGAAAATCTTGTTTTAGTAAGATCCTCAGTCAGGCTGAGGCCAAGCTTACCGAATGGGAGTTCTGATTTATGAGTGACTAAAAACAAGGCAACTTGTTTGGACCAGCCTGAGCAAGAGCGAGATCCCATCTCTACCACAAGTAGAAAAAATTAGCTGGGTATGGTGGCTTGCGCCTATAGTCCCAGCTACTTGGAAGGCTGAAGTAGGAGGATCGCTTGAACCCAGGAGTTTAAGGTTGCGGTGAACTATGATGATGTCACTGCACTGTAGCTGGGGCAACAAAGTAAGACCCTGTCTCAAAAATAAAAACAAAAATAAGGCAACTTAATTTTTAAGTCATTTGACAAGTCTAGGCCAGGAAGTGTGGCACAAGCCTAAGGCCATTTGGCAGCTGTCCTGAGACCAGTATGGCTCCCAGTGCAGACAGAGCCCAGAGCCAAGGGGAGGACAGAAATGTCATCTGCAACCAGAGACATTCACCTTCTATTCTCTAGTTGTCTTACTCCTGAAGACAACGACTTGCCCTCCCAACCTCATTAATAGCCCATCCTCAGCCAAATTTACTTTTCCTCTCAATGGAGAAAAGAATGAAATTGCAAAGAACTCCTCGAAATCACGTACACAATAAGGATGGTAGGGAGAATTGTAACATTAGGCTTTGGTTTGGGGCATAATTTTATAGGTTTAAGCTATATTGTTATTACCATATATCTTCTAGACTTACAAGATTGTAATTTAGACAGTCTGCTGTAGTTTCTGTAGCTGCTGCAAAGTGGATGGTAGGGCCTGGCTTCTGCTATGTGGACCAATCAAATAAGCTTTGCCCAGGAGTGGTTAATGGAAATTTACATAAGCTCCAATTTATACTTTCTATAAAACTATAGCAAAACATTAGTTGGAACACGTGCATGATGAACTTAAAAGATGAAAATTAATGCAAATTAAGAGAAACTTGAATAAAAACTGTCTTTCATTTGTACAGAATTGATTTGTTAGGTATAATAGACTACCTTTACAAACAGGCTGACAAACACCTTTTTTTCCTAGCCCTCCAAGAGAAGCATTATTCCTATATTGCAGATGAGGAGCCTGAGGCCCAGAGAGATTAAGTAACTTGGCTCACGGTCACTATGCCTGGGTACAAAACCAGGTCAGTCTGTAACGCCTGTTCTTAATATGCAGTTTTTAAAAAGTAGAGAACATAGTAGAAAGGCTGTAGAGTCAGACAAAACTGACTGCTAACGTACTGTGATCTTTAGCAAGTGAATTGGCTTCTCTGTATCTCAGTTTTGCAACTATAAAAGAGCGATAATATCTCAAGGATTGTTATGACATTTAAAAGTGGCCATGTGCACTGATAAGCTGTACAAGGGCAGAGATCTTTCTTTTGTTCGCCAGTGTGCCCCAAATGACTACAGCTGTCTCTGGCACAGTAAGTACTCTATAGAAGATAACTTGTTGAATGAATAATGCCTGGCACATCATGGGCACTCAATACATGGTAATGTCTAAGTGCATCATTAATCATCTTCAATCCTAACATCAGAGCACAGAGACTATAATAATGTGCTTTCTCTGATTTCATTTATTTCACAGACCAGCAAATTAGTAAATTAATACATTTACTAACACTTCTAATCTTTTAATCTGTTATTGATTTGTGTGTAGGGGTTTTGGCTACATCTAAACAAATTTGTTGAGACTAGCAGTAAGATAAAGTATACTTTGTTACTGCTCTTATTTTCACATTGAACTTTTAATGTCTTGCAAAAATAATGAAAACAAAGAAAGCAATGAATTTTTGAAAGAAAAGACTGAAAATGTTCATATCCTCAATAACACAATCCACAGATGCACAGGGCTTAAGCAGCAGTTATGTTTAATAGGTCCTGGGAATGAAAACAATTTGGAACTAGTACACTTGGCTCTTGCCCTTCATAGCACATTATGTTGTTTTTATTCATTGCTATTTTGTTGTTGTTGTTGTTGTAATTTAATTCTAAAATCCCTGGAGTTAAGGAAAGACATGGCATGTGAGTGTAGCTGCTAGGCTGACCTGCCTTTATAATTAGCACCTTTGTCCTTTGTCTCTCTTACACAGCAAAAGTATAATAGTTTACATTTCTACTGAAAATAGGCTACATTTAATAATATCTGACATTTTTTACTTGAATGCAAATTTTTAGCAAGCAAATCTTTAGTATTATATGTAGTATAATATATATGAACATATATAATCTATAGCTTGTATCTATGCAGTTTTGTCACATGTAGATTCATGTTCTTGTAATCCTTTAAACTCTTCCATATTTATTACCTTTATTATCTATAATCTTAAAATTATATGCAAAAATTAAATGCAAAAATTAAGCCCAGTTTATTTATTTTTGTTTTGTTATATTTGCTTTTGGGGTCTTAGTCATAAATTCTTTCCCTAGGCCAGTGTCCAGTAGAATTTTTCCTAAGTTTTATTCTATAATTTTTATGATGTCAAGTCTTATATGTAAGTCTTTAATCAATCTTGAGTTCATTTTTGTGTATGGTGAGAGAAAGGAATCCAGTTTGATTTTTCTGCATATGGCTCTCCAATTATCCCAACACCATTTATTGAAGTATATTTATTTAGTGTATTTAGTGTAGTATTTAGTATTTAGTGTAGTATATGGTTTTATTTCTGCGTTCTCTATTCTGTTCCATTGATCTGTGTGTCTACTTTTGTAACAGTACCATGCTATTTTGGTTACTATAGCCTTGTAGTATAATTTGAAGTGGGGTATTGTGATGCCTCCAGATTTGTTCTTTGCACTTAGGATTGCTTTGTCTGTTTGGGCTCTTTTTTGATTTCATATGAAATTTAGGATCGTTTTTTCTAATTCTCTGAATAATGATGTTGGTATTTTGATGGGAATTGCATTGAATCTGTAAATCGTCTTGGGCAGTATGGACATTTTAACAACATTGATTCTTCCAATCCATGAGCATGGGATGTTTTTCCATTTGTTTGTGTCATCAGCAATTTTTTTCATCAGTGTTTTGTAGTTTTCCTTGTAGAGATCTTTCACCTCTTTGGTTAAGTATATTCCTAGGTATTTTATTTTTTGCAGTTATTGTAAATAGTATTGAGTTCTTGATTTGATTCTCAGCTTGGCTGTTAGTGTATAGAAATGCTACTGATTTGTGTACATTAATTTTATAATCTGAGACTTTACTGAATTCATTTATTAATTCAAGGAGTTTTTTGGAGGAGTCTTTAGGGTTTTCAAGATGTAAGATCATATCATTGGAAAACAGGGATAGTGTGACCTCCTCTTTTCTGATTTGGATGGCCTTTATTTCTTTCTCTTGCCTGATTCCTCTGGCTAGGATTTTCAGTACTATATTGAATAGAAGTGGTGAAAATGGGCACCCTTGTCTTGTTCTAGTTCTTGGGGGAAATGCTTTCAACTTTGCAATTCAGTATGATATTGGCTCTGGGTTTGTCATATATTGCTTTTATTAGTTTGAGGTCTGTTCCTTCTATGCCTAGTTTTTAAGAGTTTTTACCATGAAGGGGTGCTGGATTTTTTCAAATGCTTTTTCTGCATCTATTGAGATGATCATATGGTTTTCGTTTTTAATTCTGTTTATGTGGTGAATCACGTTTGTAAGTCTTGTAGAATTCAGCTGTGATTCCATCTGGTCCTGAGCTTTTTTGTTGTTGGGAGATTTTTTATTACTGATTCAGTCTCACTACTTGTTATTCATCTGTTCAGTATTTATGTTTCTTCCAGATTCAAGCTTGAAAGGTTGTGTGCTTCTAAAAATGTGTCCATTTCCTGTAGATTTTCTAGTTTGTGTGCTTAGAGGTTTTCATAGTAGTCTCGGATGATCTTTTTTATTTTTGTGGCATCAGTTTTAATGTTTCCTTTTTCATTTCTGATTGAGTTTATTTGAATCCTCTCTTCTTGCTTAAGCTAGCTGGTGATCTATCAATTTTTTTGGCTTTTCAAAGAACCAACTTTTCATTGATACTTCAGATTGCCTCATTGGTTTCAGTTTTGTTTAATTCTGCTCTGCTCTTTGTTAGTTCTTGTCTTCTGCTAGCTTTGGGTTTGGTTCTTATTTTTCTAGTTCCCTAAGGTGTGACATTAGGTTATTAATTTGTGATCTTTTTGTCTTTTTGATGTAGGCATTTAGTGCTATGAACTTCCCCCTTAGCACTGTTCTTGCTGCATCCCAGAGATTTTGGTAGCATGTTGTCTCCATTGTCATTCAATTCAAAAAATTTTTTTATTTCCATCTTGATTTTATTATTGACCCAAAGATCATTCAGCAACAGGTTGTTTAATTTCCATGCATTTGTATAGTTTTGAGAGTTCTTCTTGGAATTGATTTCTAGTTTTATTCCACTGGAATCTGAGAAGATACGTGGTATGATTTTGAGTTTTTAAAATTTGCTGAAACTTGATTTGTGGCCTAACATATGGTCTATCTTAGAAAATGTTCCATGTGCTCATGAGAAGAACATGTATGCTGTAGTTTTTGGATAGAATGTTCTGTTAATGTCTGTTAGGTCCATTTGTTCTAGAGTCCTGTTTTAGTCCAGTGCTGCTTTGTTGATTTTCTGCCTCAATGATCTGTCTAGTTCTGTCAGTAGGATGTTCAAGTCCACCACTATGATTATGCTGTTGTTTATTTCATTTCTTAGGTCTAGTAGTATTTGTTTTATAAATCTGGAAGCTCTGATGTTAGATGCATATATATTTAGGATTGTTATATATTGTTGAATGGATCCCTTTATCATTATATAATGCCCATCTTTGTCTTTTTTTCTGTTACTGATTTAAAGTCTGTTTTATCTAAGAATAGCTATTCCTGCTCGCTTTTGTTTCCATTTGTGTGGAGTATTTTTTTCCACCCCTTTCTCTTGAGTCCATGAGACTCTTTACAAGTCAAATGGGTTTCTTGGAGACAGTAGATATTTGGATTATGTTTTTTATCCATTCTATCACTCTTTACATTTAATATATACATTTAATGTTAATATTGATAAGTGAGATACTGTTCCCATCATTATCTTTTTAATATATTATGTGTATAAAAAATACTCCTTACAAATTTCAGACCTTTTCACTGAAGAATCTTGAAGTTAACATTTACTCAGCCTAGACTTCCTGTGGTTTTAAATTTTAGGAATTGTCAATGAAATAAAGGTATAGTAGATTAGTACTGTTAATAACTGGGCACTTGGAGTTATTCATTTTGTATTTCTAAGAGTTCTAAGAACTGTGATTTAAATTTCACATTGCTTATTTTCAAACCATGGTCTCAGCAAATATATACTATTATTCATATCTTGCCTTTGATTATCTATTAATGCACCAATGTTGTCAAATTTTGGAACATATCAACATTTTCATTCTATCTGGAAAATTAAACTTGTTTTGAAGATCCAGAGAACCAATGTTCATTGGAAGGGAGATATTCAGCACTGAAAATATTTATCTTTTATACAAAACACAAAAAGCTCAACAGATTTAGGATAGAAATGTGAAAATACGTCTCTGAAACTATAAAGAACCAAATTCAGGTTGGATAAGCAAGCTTGTTCATAGGGATATCATTTTTAGTTCCACCTTTTCAGGTGAAGGTTATACAGTTCTCACTTAGAAAAAGATTGAGTACTACCTTTGACTTACAAAAAAAAAAAAACAAAAAACACCAAGATGGGACAAGTGGCTGATGACCCTAGAGCACAGATCATCAGCTTGTAATTATAATTCTAAATGCCATGGGAGGATTTAATGTCTATCCTTAGCTTAAAATGTCTAAGGAATGAGTTAGTAGGGCTGGAGAGGAATATGCACCAGGAGATAAATTAGGGCCCATCCCCTGAGCCAGAGTAGTCAGTCCTCTAAACAGCTTTGCTTCTATACTGTGGGAGAGGAATGGACTTGATGGTAGAGCCCTACAACAGGCTTGGTGTCTCCCAAAGGATGAGGAAGTCTAGAGAAAGAAGGAAGGCAAAGGGTAGCAACCTAACCTAAACTCACTTCAAGTGCTAAAGGTGATTATTCTACCTTGAGGAATAATAATGACTATACAACAAGAATCTGAGCATATACTATGTGCCACGCACTTCTCCAAGCACTTATAGCCCATGTCTCAGTTTGATCTTCACACAACCCTATGAGGGCAGGGACTGTTGTCTACATTTACAGACAAGGCTTGTAGTGAACATGCCACGGTCATAGAGCTGATAAGAGGCAGGACTGGGAGCCACCTGACTCCACCTTTTGTTCTGTAAGTATTCAACTTACGTTGAGAAATCAATAATGCTCCTAATAGGAAACAATGGTATTTTCTCTAACAAAGAAAATGGTATTGTTTGAGCCATAATATTAGTTGGTTTTAAGTGGTTCATGAAAACCCTTTTATTTTGAAGCTGAAAGTTGTCTTACTTATGGGTATTTTTAGTCTAAATATATCAGAATGAGTCCATTCAAGATTGTTCTTCAAGGTAAACCGACCAGTGCCAATTTGTCAAGCTTTATTACTCGCCATGTACAAGTATGTGTCAGTGTGGAAATGGCACAGTGAATGATTGCTTAGTTACTAAATCCAACCTTTATCCTCTTGGGCTGATTTTTTTAAAATCTCAAAAACAATGAACAAAACCAGCAGCCTCAGCACTTTTCTTTTAACACAAATGCATCTTAGATGACAAGCTATTTTATCTAAAACTTAATATATAGTTAGATGTATGGATTTAGATCTGGCAAATAGAAATAGAGTTGTATTTTAATTTTTTAAATGTTAAAAACTAATCCAAAATAAGTCATGTTTGTATATTCTATTTATATTTGATTATGAGATGGGGAAAGAAAAGAAAAATTTCAGTTGTTATGAGCTCTATTAAAGATCACTGGGTTAAAAATAAAACTTGTGTTATTCTAGCATTGAACTGTATAATTGGGTCTGATGCTTTAGCAGGCATGGGCAAACCAAGATTTCTTCACTCTAACATTCATTTAGAAACTACAAAAGCTTCTTTTAGTTCTCAATCTGAGCTTCTTTCAGTTCTTCTTCATCTGAGACTAAAATTTAAAATATTAAACAAGTGCTTTGTTCTTGCAGGGTGTAAACAATATGGGCCCAAGTAAGTGTGGTTGTTCTAACAGAGTGCTAGCTTTATAAAATAATATTAAGTATGAAACTTTCTAGTAGACATAGTATCTGAAACCGAACAAATCCATTTTCTAAATGCCATATAGGCAGATGACAAGTGGATAGATAGCAACTAGATTTGTGTCATAATTTAAACTATCTAAAAAGCAATGAGATCTTATAAAAATGGCTTTTTACTGATGGCATTCATCTTAATTTGCATATTTAAAAGTCTGCTGTTTTCATACCAAAAGATTTAAAGGCAGTATAAATCCTTTATTATTACAGGAACTTTTCTTAATATGCATTAATTTATTTTAGCCCTATTGTAAATTGGTTAATGAAATAAAGGCACATCTCAACTTTTGACTGTCCATTTCATTTTTGTCACTCACCATATATGAACCCACCCCACAAGCCATGCTAGCCTCTTTACCTGTTCCCTGTAGTAGGAAGCTTACTTGCTTGGGGGTACTGGCTCCCCTGGGCTAGAAGCCATGGGGCTCAGAGGTCTTGATAGGGTGAGGTGAGAAGTAAGCTCTTATACCTGCATAGAATTTGGCTCTTCTACTCAAGCAGTACAGAGTTATAGGTGGCTTTGTGTTACCTGGAGACCTTTATTTACTTAATATTAAGCTTTAAAATTATCAAGATAGTTGAATGTTTCTCCAAATATAAAAGCATTTCTCAGTTCCCTCCTCTCTCTCTTTGAAGTTAACACATCTCTGAGTGTCTGTGTTGCTTAAGGAAAGCTTAGGCTGCCAGCACAGCTCAGGGAAATGAGTGTCAGAGCTATCTTTCTTCTCCCCACCACCAGTTCCCTCTTCACTTTGTATTTATAGTTTCTGATGTTACAATGTTGCTCTTTACTTGCTGATAATATAAAAATGTAGTATTTTAATTAATGTTGAGTTATGTCTTTCCAAAGTTCAAACAAGCAATTTATAAGAAACTTACAGAATATTGCCTTTCTGTAAGGTGAACCCCCCCCACCCTGAAATTGTTGTAATTCTTTCAGAACTAAGAATTCATAGAACCCATGTTGAAAAATATACCATGGAGCAAGTCAGTCTCATTAACTGAATTACAGAAGTTGTAGTAGATGCTAACATTTAAGAACTTACTGTGTGCCAAGTACTGTGCAAAGAGTTCACTGTACATTATTAGCTCACTAAATTGTTAACACAACCCAATGTAGAAAGCGTTATAATATCTCCCATATTTTTAGCTGAGAAGATAATACCAGAAAAATACTGGTCAAATACACATTTCTGGAGCCTCTTCAGTACAGGGCATTGTGCTAGGTTCTAAGGTTCTAAAGAGGCCAAGGCATGGTCCTTGCCCTTAAGATACTTGAGCTGCTAGTAATAGTACACAATGGCAAGTGAGTACCCAGATAAGCACATCAGTGCACATGCTTTAAGCATTCACAGAGGATAAGACCACTCTGGGCCTTGGTACTTGAAGGCTCTTCTTAGAACCCTTGGCATTTGAGTTGGACATTGAAGGCAGTTGAGATAAAATATTCCATGGGAAAAGGTTGTGTATTTGAGGCAGATGGAATATTTTTGGCAATTTTGTGAAACAACAGTTTGAATATTTGTGTTGAATAGAAAGGTTAAATTCAGTGTCCAGAGGAATAGTGCTGTGGACAGTGGTATAGAGCAGGTGTCCAAGTGCAATTCTTTCCCCCACAGGTCCCATGCTGGTATCAGTGGACTATAGGTGCTACAGTTAGAAAGTTTAGAGCCTAACATGTTAACATTATGATCCAGTAATAATAAAGACCTAACATATTTTCAACAGTTACTATGTATCAGATCTTATTTTATTATGCATATGCATGTATTATTTCATTTAATCCTTACAACAGCCCTATGAGGTAACTTACAGAGGAACTAACCAGCCACAGAGAGATGGAGTGACTTGTAAGATGCAGAGCCAGCCTCTGAGCCCAGGCAGTCTGCTCCCACGGCCCTCCAGGCTCTGCACTGCAGTGAATCTAGAATGCTTCACTCAGGAAAATTGCTGTCAGTGGTACCATCATTGTCTCAAAACTTACTACGTATACTCAACATTACTATCTAACAAACACATGTGGGACACACATGCACACACTCTTACTATAGGTTGTCAAGAGGTAGGAAGAAAAGCAAGGGAAGTTTAGTTTCTTACCACCACTACTACGACGAAACTTTTCTTAACATTTTGACAGCAATTTGTAAAAGTCCATGACTGTATTTGCTCAATAAGCATCAGGAACCACCCGTAAGAGAAAGGCTGGGATGTATGAATACACCGTTCATAGGATTTTAAGATGAAATGTGAGATTGGTGTCAACTGACTGAGTAGGAAGATAGAAGGTCGTCTGTGGGGAAAGGAGATTGGCCAGGGCGGTGGTGAACGGTGACGTTGATGCAGACCAGAAACCCTGGTTGAGAAGGGTTTTGGCAGAAGGTGGAAGCAGAAACACTGATTGCAGAGGAGCTCTGACAGTAAATGAAATGTGAGTATAAGTCCAGATTAGGCTAACTGGCATGACAAGTGACAGGAGGTAAAGCCATCTTATTTTCTCCATCATGAGGGAAAGTGGGAGAGGGGTGGATGGCATTGAGGTAAGGCAGCTAGAACAAGGATTGCGATTGTGGTTGGCA
This sequence comes from Varecia variegata, assembly GCA_028533085.1. Lineage (NCBI taxonomy): Eukaryota > Metazoa > Chordata > Mammalia > Primates > Lemuridae > Varecia > Varecia variegata. Next base: position 20,616,817 of record CM052437.1, read on the forward strand.
GGTAGAAATGATGGACTCTGGAGTCTGCAGATGGAGGGAGCTCTGAAATATTAAACTTAGCTTGCACTGTCTAGTCAAGATAAAGTCATCTCTTGTAAAGTAGGATAGTAGTGATTAATGCTAAACAGACAAAAGATTGCATGATTTTTAATGCAAGTGAATTAACAGGTAAGACTTATTACCAGCTTAGGGGACGTATCGTGCTCAGTTTATCAGTGAAAGAATAGGTCTTCTTTTTTGGATGCTTGATCAGACAATCCACATTTGGCATGTAAATTCCCGCTACCATGCAAATGGTCAACCAAACCCTTCTCAAATGGTGAATATATTACCTCCTGACAGCTCTGTCACAAAGCTTTTCCCTGTGGCTTCTAAACACTGGGCCACTTCTCTCCCTTGGATCCAAGCAGGTCTGGCCTAGTCTTTCTTAAGATACAGCTCCACTGAAGCTCCCTTCCACAAGCTTTTTATTTGTATCTCTTCTACCCCCATATAAACAAGAGACAGTATTCTGGAAGGGCTCCCTCCAATTTTGAATCTAAGCCTGTTCATGGAGGCATTTTCATTTTTTATAATAGAACTCTTCTTAAATGCTGATTACTTTATAAGACAGCTATGAAACCAGTTTATGAAACCAATTTTTGATTTTTTTAATTTTTTGTTGATTGATTGAAACAGTGTCTCACTCTGTCACCCAGGCTAGAGTGCAGTGGCACCATCATAGCTCACTGTAACCTGGAACTCCTGGGCTTAAGTGATCTTCCTGCCTTACCCCCCTGAGTACCTAGGACTATAAGCACGCACCACCCCACCCACCTCATTTTTTTTGTTTAATTTTTTGTAGACACTAGATCTTGCTATGTTGCCCAGGCTGGCCGCGAACTCCTGGCCTCAAGTGATCCTCCTGCCTTGGCCTCCCAAAGTGCTGGGATTACAGGCGTGAGCCATGGTGGCCTGCCTAATGAAACCAGTTTGTAACCTTATCCTTACCCTAAAGTAAATCACAGAGTAATGGAGACTGACAAGCATTTACAGAAGACTTAACGAATCATTTTTTTTCTCACAAGCCTATGAGCTCGATAAGGAATCATTTTTAAAAAGTGAACACAACCTTATCGGTACAGTGGAAAGGATAAACGCTGTGGGATAAGTTACTTCATGTCTTTATTATTACTATTGAGATAAAATTTAAATAAAGTGAAATGCACAGCTTAAATGTACACTTTGAGATTCTGACAAAGGTAAGCACCTTGTAATCCACACCTTAATCTAGAATATTTGCAACCCAGAAAATTCCTTTTGCTCCTTTCCAGTCAATTCCCACTCCCATAGACCTCTGTTCTCATTCTTGTCATCAGATTGGTTTTGTCTGTCTGCATGATATAGTTCTATAAAGAATCAAAGTCCTCAAAAGTCTCTCACTGAAGATAACATGGTATGGAAGAAACCGACATTCAGAGCCGTTGCACCCACACACTGTGTGCCCCTGAGCACCAACTTCTCGGCACTGGATGCAGGGTTCGCTGAGGTGATCCCCACAGTCCCTTGCAGATCTACACTCTACCTCCATGTCTACTCCACGCAGTACCCTGAGCCAAACCCGGATTCACTCCTCATTCTCCCACATCCAGCTGATCAGTGTCATATGAGTTCTTCCTCGTAACTTTTTTGGACATGTCCCTTCTTTTGGCCCCTACCTCCTCTTCATTTCTTGCCTACTATATTATAATAGCCATCAAATTACTCTCCCTACCTCTTCTGCCCCTGGTCCTCTCCAAACTGTTTTTGTCACTGCCACCAGGGTAATCTTTGCTAAAATGAAATATTTGGGTCCCTTCTGTTTAAAATCCTTAAGTGGTTCTCCACCATTTAAGATGCTTCTCTACCACCCAGAGAACTGCGTTTGAATTCTCAAGTGTGACAGCATGAGGGCTTGTACCACATGCCCCCAGCCCCACTATGCTCTTTGCCGCGACATTCCCTCTGCCACCACCCCCCTCCCGCCCTCCTTTACCAGCCCCTTCTGTTTCCACAGTGGGTCTATTACATTTAGAGTGTTGTGCATGCCTGTCTCCCTGATCAGGTTGGGATCATCTTGAGTAGGTTAGGGACCGTGTTTTACATGACTCTTTCTCCAGCATCTGGCACATGACTGCTGAAAACACAACCTCCAAGTTCAATTGCTAAGGATGATGGTATACCAGGTCAGGGTCTCGCTTGCAGTTCAAGTTGATATGTTTTTAAAAATAAAAAATAATCATGTCCACTGAAGTCTGATTCTGAATTTTTCTTTCCAGTGGCTATCATAGTAACACTGAGTTAAAGGTGAGGAAGTTTGCGATTTTATTTGGAGAGATGGGCATATTAATAGGAGGTATCAAAGTAGTGAATTCTGTTGGTGTTAAACGGGCTAGTCCTGTACTCTTTAGTTCTCATTTCAAATTTGACTTAACCATTTAGTTCTAGAATGGCAGATTACTGTTTCTGTGAATGAAGATAATTTCTTTCTAAATGTCTTGTGGT
>CM052437.1:20619839-20673239 GCA_028533085.1 Varecia variegata
GGTGAGGAAGTTTGCGATTTTATTTGGAGAGATGGGCATATTAATAGGAGGTATCAAAGTAGTGAATTCTGTTGGTGTTAAACGGGCTAGTCCTGTACTCTTTAGTTCTCATTTCAAATTTGACTTAACCATTTAGTTCTAGAATGGCAGATTACTGTTTCTGTGAATGAAGATAATTTCTTTCTAAATGTCTTGTGGTAATTAGTGAGCAGGAAATAAAACTAAAAATAACTGGTAAATATTAACCCAAGTGCCCAGGAACACCAGTATTTATAGCCCTTGTTTGTTCATCATGGTTCACTCTGTCCTGGTTTTTCAGTGTTTTTGGTTCTGCCCTGCAGCGTGAATCAACATTGCCACCCAAAGTGATCATCACTCAATCTATACTTTCATCTTTCCAAACATAGGTAAGAACCTTGATGCTGTGCACGACATCACTGTAGCATATCCCCACAACATTCCTCAGTCAGAGAAGCACCTACTCCAGGGAGACTTCCCCATGGAAATCCACTTTCACGTCCACCGATATCCAATAGACACCCTCCCCACAGCCAAGGAGGACCTGCAGCTCTGGTGCCACAAGCGGTGGGAAGAGAAAGAAGAGAGGCTGCGTTCCTTCTATCAAGGGGAGAAGAATTTTTACTTTACCGGCCAGAGTGTGATTCCACCTTGCAAGTCTGAGCTCAGGGTCTTTGTGGTCAAATTGCTGTCTATACTGTACTGGACCCTTTTCAGCCCTGCAATGTGCCTACTCATATATTTGTATAGTCTTGTTCGGTGGTATTTTATCATCACCATTGTAATCTTCGTGCTGCAGGAAAGAATATTTGGTGGACTGGAAATCATAGAACTTGCATGTTACCGTTTTTTACACAAACAGCCATATTTAAATTCAAAGAAAAATAAGTAAGATTATAAGGTTCACAATGTAAGAACCTAGGGGATATTTTGGAAATGTTCTAAGCCTTTGTAAACTGAGACGCATTTTTGCATGACTATGTCAAATATTTCTTACTACCATTATTTGTTAAAGATATTTTACACTTAATTTTGTGGGAAAAATATTGCTATAATTTTTTTTTAAATCTCTGAACGTAATTTCGATATTGTGTATGTAGCAGGGAGCGATTGTTATGAAATAACTCGGGCCAGAATATTATTAAACAATCACCAGGCTGTCAGCAGACAAGGAACACACAAGGTTTTCTTAAAGGCCCAATCCTGTTTTCTAACAGACTCCCTAGACCACAGGCAGGTCTGGAATTCATGAGCACTGGCTCGGACCATGTGCTGTTACTTGACTGCCCGCGTCACCTTATCAAGGTGGGCACTGTTCCTCCAGCTACCCAGGCAGGTGGTGCCCAGGCTCCTTCCCTTGCGGCACTCCTTCCCATGCCAATCAGACCCATCTCATCCGTCCTTAAGATCAGAACCCGGAACTCCCTTGTTCTTTAGCTGATCAACCATTTTGATAGGGAGCCCTTCATTATTCATAGAATCTTGTGCTAACCAAGATGTCAGAAGACCACCTGTGCCCGTTTATCTTGTGAAAGATAAGACCTGAACGTGTCTCAGGGAGCAACCCCAGACTCTCCGCTTTGAAACCTTGATTTGAGTTTTAAAAGATAGGAATTAATACAGTTCAAGTTCTTCACTCATACTCAGTCTTGCATGCTTAGTGCTGGTTTTCTTGCAACTTGGTGGCAGATGTAGCTTTTTTTGCATTAAAAATAAAAATGGCATAACATGAAGTCACTCCTTTTTTTTAAAGGAACGCTTAGAAGAACATTCTGTTATTGCAACCATATTTTTTTTACAACCTACCAAAAAAGGAAGGTTGTGTTTTCTACATGTGCATGGATATCTAACATCTGCCATTGAAACAACAACAAAAATACTTGCAGACAGGGCAGTAATGTTTTATCCTAAATTATTCAACCTTGTAGGCTTGACAAATTTTGCTCTTAAAACCAAAATGAAAACACAAAAATAAATCCTTTTTAATGATAGCAAGGGATCTCTTTTAGTCATAGTTTTCCTCTTTCCATAATAATATTTAAACCCACTTTTGATCGATTGCCTAAATATTCCTGTCATTTGGAGTCAGTGGAAAATCCAGCAAACCAACAGTACCAATCTCCTTCTGAAACAAAAGAAACATGTCGTTTTTGTTTTCACTCTATTGGAGCCTTGTGCTCCTTTTTTTTGTCATGTAATAGGGATGCTGGTCAGAGCTGCAGAAAATATGAGGCAATTAAAAGTCTTTAGCTGTTAGCAAATCTGTCAGTTTTACTTCTGCATTGAACCAGCCTCAAAAGCTACTTACTGCATGATGTACTCTTTGGGCATGAATGCCTTCTCTTTAATTACATCTCATTTTTGCTTGACAGTGACCTACCCAATAATTGAATCGTGCATTGCCATGAAAGGTAAACACATCGTGAGCTGAACTTTCCGAGCAGATTCTTTGAGAAAGTGCTGGTTGAGGCTGAACACTGTTGACACATCATTTTTACTGGAAGAGCATTAACTGGTGGTGCCTCTGCTGAAACGTACCAGCCCATGTTTAACTGCTCCCCCAAAGCTGTTTCTAATCCTTCTGGGAGCTACTAATTAGTATTATGCACATCTGCTCCAAACCTAGCTGTTTAACTTCGTTGTTTTTAGGGTTTGTGTTTGTTTTTTTTTTTATAAACAAAAAGTAAAACTTTTTTTTTTCTTTACTTAATAAAAGAGGTTCCTTATTTACGTTTCTTTAAGACTTCCTGTGGTTATATTTGGAAACAAATAGTTTAACAATCAGGATTGCATTTGTCCTGGGTAAAAGAGAAAAGCTGTGCTTTTTACCCCAAAGTTGTTGGTAATAGAGCCCATCTGCCCTTCCTACAAACCTGCCTGGCTCATCAAGGCATAACTTCCATTAATTACATATCCTCTTTAACTCTCTGAAACCTTTAAAAGGGAAAAATCTCTTTTTCTTTTTTACATTTTTTTTCTTTTGATCATAGAAAACATGTTTAAGATAAAATACAAACTTTATATTACCTACCCAAAATTCATATGGACATTGTACTTGCTTTAAGAATTAGAAATAGTAACTCCAAAAAGAAGTACCTTTTTGGGGTTTTTTGTTCCAATAAGGCTTTTTAAAAATTGGTAATTATTGGTGTTTTCCTACACATTTATCTGTGTTAAAGACTTTTTATTTTATTTAAAAAAAATTAAAGAACTATAAGTTAATGATTTGGAACTTAGAACTATTTAAAATTGATACTAAAACGTCAAGTATATAATTAGCTTCAATAATCGTGATTGGCCTCAGGGGTTATCCCTCCCACACCCTCCCACTTCACCACTCTGGACCCAGAGCGGCTGCACACCGTTCCTCCCTGTGCCCTTTCCGTCCTTTGAAGGGAAGCGCAGTGGACTTCAAAATGTGTACAGTGCTATATGTCCAATTGTTAAACTTACTCTGAAAGGTTTTAAATAAAGTGAGGATGGTTTATGTATGACATGAACCATTCTACTTAAAATATGAACCTACAAGCAGGGGCACTGCTTAGGCAACAAGTTCTCACACCAGACATCACTGATAAAACAAGCCAAAGTAATTTTTAAAATTCATTAGAAGAACATGGTAAAAAACCAAAAAAATCTTAGAAAGAACCCATAATTTAAGACTCCCAATAAAATTCTTACTGTCTGTTATGCTATTAAAACTCAGAGCAGAAGGAAATAACAGCTTCCGCTTGAGTCCATTTGAATCGGTTACTTCAACTGCACCATGTCAAAAATCACATCTTGGTAGCCAAGACTGAACCCTGCAGAGAGATGTTCCCGTTTCACCCGGACTCCAAGCTCTGGCCCTGACCTCCGTGCCCCTGTGCACTTTCTGGGTAAAGACTCCATGGAGGGAGCCTGTTGGTGTCAAATTGTTTACATTTCTTTATATAAATAATGTGCTTTCCAGTGCCTTAGTTACGTGTCCCTTTCTTTTTCTTGTTCCAAGAATTCTGCACTGTGTTTCCTAGGTCAAGTCTCTTTTTGCTACTCACTGGGAGGGAAACGGTCTCTAAACACTGGTCACGGTAGCTGGTAAAAACAACTGATAAGCACGTGGACAAGAGAGCTTGCTGCCAAGGCGCTGGCTGCCTCAGAGCCGTCATTTACGCTGTAAGGAAACGAAAATGGCTTCGCTAAACAACAAGCTTCAGATCAGATACGGCCCTAAAGTTATCTTGTACCTATCTTAAATTTTTATTTCAGAAGAGAATCTTGGTTTCAGTAATTCATTTTTTAAAAGATCATTATGTGCAAAACACCAAGGTTTAAAAATAACTCACAGAATGGCCTTATAGTTTCCAATGTCCACTGGTATGTTTGTGATTTGTGTTATCTGTTATATACATCCCAGAATAAAGTGAAGTGAATTAAATAGTTCATATGTGTTACACTTCTGTTTTTTGCATGAATGATTAAAAACTACAGGTACTACTCTGTTTTTCTACATTTTTGCAGCCTCACAATATGTAGTATGGAGGAAAAGAGGGTCAATTATTTCTTTCATAGATGTTAAAAAGAAAAATGCCCTAAGCAAAACAAAAAAAAAAAGAATGCACTGCCTCCATAATTGACAGAGTCCAGGGGCCACAGTTGAATTCAGGGCTCAGTGAATGTCCTCAGAACCTGACTTTCCTCCATCTCTTACCACAGCCTGGCTGTTGAGAACAAGTTGGTAGTTCACAGGTGCCGGATCTTGTGTAAATACCAGCATCACCAGCTCTTAGCTAAGGTAAGTGGGACTCCTCCCCCCATTGTCAGGGAGTACATAACTATGAAAGCAAATCTTGGACCCAAACCTGACAAATGTATAAAATGTGCTTAGCACACAGACACACACAAATCATGGATTCTATTCTTGTACGCCCTGCAGTGCCCCACTCTGTCTTCAGGGTCTCCGGTGAGCACTTCGTATGAAGGATTTATTCTGAGGGGAGCCCACAGTGGTGTTCCCTGGGAAAGAGGCATGCAGGACTCCTGTATTCCATTTAAGGGGCAAGAGGAGGGCATGTCTTTCTAGCCACCCACCAACTTTCAACATTACTCATTTCACCGACAAATTATATAAAGGGCTTAAGCAACTCCTCTGGAGGGTGGATTTCTGATGAGGGTATTCAAATGCCAGTTAGTAAACCCTGGGATGGACACAGAAAGTAATCTACATGCATACAAGGCATGCTTCATGTCAAAATATTTTTAAAGTAAATTACTAAAGAGCTACCCTGTGCTATCTGCCTGTGTTGACTTGATTTGCAGGATCCACATGGCTGCATGGTGCCTGCAGCTTCTTCAGCCCTATACCTCAATTTCAAATCCAGTGGGAAAGAATGAGAGAGACTGCTTCCCCAGTGGCTCAGCAGCAATCCTAAATCGGGTCTCAGTGCTCGTTCCTGAACCAGTCACTTGCCCAGAAATACAATGTGTGTTACACCCGGGGCTACTCACCACCCCCTGGAGCCAGGGGTGGAGCTTGCTCCCCTGGACTGCATGGTCTGAGGGTGGGGGAGGGATGAATTTTGAGACTTATCAAGACAGGATGAATTGATGCTGGATGGCCAAACGACCACAAATGTCCACCACAACTAGTAAGCTTCCCAAACCTCCCAGTGGAGTCTGGAGCAAATGCCTATGATTTCCTGCTCGGTGAGAGACATCGAGAGGCTGGGCATCCTTCTCCACAAGACCAGGGGATATTTGGGAGCCCATGGGTTCTCCATAGCTGTATCCAACAGTCCCATCAACAGTTGGTCCATCTGAATTCTTCAGTCATTGCCTCCACACAGATCACCCAGACTTAAACAATACAGTCTTCAGAGCATTTTTCCTTGCATGGGAATTTTGCTGAAGTATAAGCACTATAGCTCCAATGGCTCTCCCTGTTGGTGGTTGCAGTTCTCAGTCTCCCAGCACTGTGGGCTCAGAATTATGCAGTGTTGAGACAGGGAACTGGCAGGTACTGCTTCAGGCATTAATTGTGTAGGCATTGCTTAACTGAGTCAAGAAGTCTCAAAACAAAGTCTTGAACCACCCTGATCAAAACAGGATGAGGAGCAGGACAAACAAACCAGTTAGAACAAAAGATGGTGGAGAAATTGATGGCTTCTTGACCTTGCAGCTTCATTATACCCTCTATACCATAAAAATTTCTAAGGAAACCTCCCACTCCCATCATGTAACTGATACCATGAGACTTCTGGTTTGATCATACTTAGTCAAAAGGAGGGTGTCACCCTAGTTCCAGGAAGAAAACTGCCCCTTTCCAAGAAATAACATGATCATCCCTTCCCTTGTTTAACCTATAATTAAGCTGTTGCTTAAATTGAGGGACCCAAGGAACCATGGGGGCTGGTTCTCCTCTGCAGGGAGAACTAACCTCTACTCTGTCTATGGAGTAGATTTTCTATACTTTCTAAATAAAACTTGCTTTTACTTTACACTGTCACCTTGCTCCTGAATTCTTTCTTGCACAAAGCCAAGGGCCCACTTGGACTTCAATTGATTACGAGCATTGGGAGTTATTTTCCTATGTCAGTGTCACTCCTTCCAGACTCTCAAGCTGTCACCACCTCTGTGTCTTCCTCTTCAGGGCAGCCTTTGTGTTCTGCATACTAGATCTGTTGCATCAGACCTGGGCAAGTCTGGGAATGAAACCACCTATGTTAAAGTAATGTAGGGCCATAAGCAAGAACTGTGGTAGAAGTCTGATTTCTACAGAAGTATAGGCATAGCGAAAAGTTAACCAACCATTGTTTCATAGCTTGCCTTCCTATAATTGCTTACTGCTTAGGAATCATGTATCCCTGGCTGTCATAAGATTTGTAACTTCTCTAATCACTTCTATAAGTAACATCATTATTGCATTAATAAAACCTAAGACTAGTCTTTGAGATATTTTCCAGACTCTGCATTCAAGTGTACTAACTGACGCCAACCAGACCAGTGGCCATACTTGGGAACTGACTCAACAGGTCAGTTGAGACAGGAATTGTCTCAGCACAAGATGACAATTTTGGCTTCCGAACCCTATGAGTTCATCCCCAGCCAATCAGCAGATCTGATTCCCTAGTCCTTTGTCCATCAAACTATTAATATCTTTAAAATCTCTGCCCCAAAATTCTTGAGATGGCTTTGAGAAATTTCTCACATCTCTTCACTTGGCTGCCCTGAAACATTAGACTCTTTCTTGCTGCAATACTTGCTGATTCAGTGTATTGGCTTCCTTCTGTTAGTGGGCAAAGAACCAGTTGGACAGTAGCAACAATGTCCAATCAGCTCTTCCTGCTCCCAGGTTCTCCTCACACCAATCTCAGTGCACTGGACCCATTCATCCTACCACAACACCCGTTTAATCATGGAGCCTCCCTTCTCACAACTCTCAGTGCTTCCTACTGACTGTTGGACTGTCCAGACTCCTGCCTTGCCTAGTTCCTCCCAACCCAACCTAACCTCATTCCGAGGCATCTTCCCCTCGTGAACCCTTTCATATCAGCACAACTGGTTGCCCAAACCTCAGATTCCCCAAACATCATCATGTCCTCTTGCCCCTTCCCAACTTTGCACATATTCTTGACATATGCCTCCTTAACCAGCCCAAGTCTGGTCAAGTCCCTCTTTTTCTCTGTAGCTTGTCCTGAGCAGTCTAGCTTGAAATGTCCTTTTCCTCTTGTCACGGGTGATATTTCTCTGCAACTCTCACTTGACTATTATAAACTATCTTATGTTATAGTTATTTTTCAGTCTTATCACTTCAGCTGGATTATAAGCTTATAGACAGCCAAGATAAGGGTGTCTAATAGTTCTATTATCCCAAACAGTGTTCAGCCCACCCATTCTTTTTGCACAATAAATTCTTGATGATTTTTTTAGGTCATTCAGAAAGCATCCTGTTCTAAATGGAAGCTGGATACAGAAGTTTACAAATTTAAAATAAAAAAAAGAGTTGCAAGCCCATCTACCTCAGAAAAAATATTTTTGACAAGAATGAAATCATTTTTGATTGATATGATTCACAAAAATATGAGTATCTGAACTCTTAAAAGGAGAAAGTTGGCTCAGAATTTGTACTCTCAAGAAGCCTTGTTCAAGTGATCTCACCACTGTCCAGCTACTCCTGTAGAGGAGAATTTGCCAGTATTTAACGTAATTGTGATGCATTTACCCTTGTGTCAGAATCCCTCTTCTAGAAACCAATTCCAAAAATACACTGGCAAAAAACTGTAAGAGGCATACACAAAACTCTTCATTTTTACCCTATTTGTAAGAATAAAATACTGGAAACCACCTAAATATCCCTGGTAGAGGACTGATCAAATAATTCATATGATTGAGTTCAGTGCAGCTGTACAGAGGCAGGAGGAGGATCTACAGATGCTGATAGGGGAGTTCTCTCCAGGATAGTATGTCAAGTGGAAAAAGAGAGGTGGACAACAATGTGGATATTTACGCTACCTTTTATCTAAGAAGGTGAGACCATACAGATACACACATATATGCTTGGATTAAAAACTAATTTAAGATAATTTTAAAATATAAATCAAAGTAAAATGTCTGTCTTAGTCTATTCCAGCTGCTATAACAAAATACTATACCATAAACTGGGTAGCTGATAAACAACAGAAATGTATTTCTCACAGTTCAGGAAGCTGGGAAGTCCTAGACCAAGATGCTGGCAGGTTCAGTGACTAGTGAGAGCCTATTTCCTGGTTCATAGATGACCACTGCTGCATCCTCACATGGCAGAGGGGCAAGAGGTCCCTCTTTGGCCTTTTTTATAATCCCATTCACGAGGGCTCCTCCCCTATGACCTAATAGCCCCCCAAAGGCCCCACCTCCTAGCAACATCACCTTGGGAGTTAGAATTTCAATATGTGAATTCTGAGGGGAGAAAAACATTCAGACCATAGCAACTACGTATTGCGGGGGGAGCGGACAAGACAGGGGCAGGGTACAGGATTGATGAGACTAGGATAGAAACTAGACTTCTCTAAATACATCTTATACACTTGACTTTGGAACCAAAGTCAATTCACATAATTATAAAATTAAAAATGAGAAAAGCAATCTCTAAAAGTCAAAGGAAAAATGAAGTAAATGAACCTAACTTGTATCAAGGGTGTAGCTTAATCACACAAAGAAGGATTATTTCAGGTAATTATAATGTATATCTATAATAGTATATATCCTACAAAAATTCTTAAATTGTTCTTATCATTACTGTTAGTAATAATATTGGTTTATTTTCTGAAACTATTGCATTTATTATAACATAAAGCATATGAGTAATTATGATAATGTTTCTAGGAACCAAGATTTTCAGAATAAGAAAATATATGAATATAAAGAGATTAAGTTAAAAACCCTACAATCCTAAATTTGAACTGAAAATACCAATATTAGTTCATGATATATTTTCTTTTTAAAAAAGAAATGCTTGAAACAGAACCAATAGGATATATAAAAAATAAATAAATTTTAAAAATGAGAAAGGCTCATAAATAATGACCAAGCAGTAGTAATGAGTGCCCTAGTACCCAAATAATGGAAAGGCATTTCCACTAAAAGGAACCAGGGCTTCTTGGACAAATGGCTGACCCTGTGTCTGGGGCAGGACAGGTAGAAGGTGAGCCTGGACGTCTTGAGGTACCACAAAGCAAGGATGCTTTCAAAGACCACTGAGGTCAAGTCGAAACAACTCAGGAGCCAACGTAAAGAAGCTCCCACTGGCCAAAGAGGAACAATTTGAGCATTAATAAGAATAACTGAAATAGATGAAAATATATCAAAAATGATAAAATTAAAGAGTTAATGATTCTCAAAAATTAATCAAAACACACATTGCTATGTTAAGGCGATGCCAGATAATCAGTTCAATATTCTGAAAACTGGGAAACTAAAGGAAAATAATTTAGCATTTATCCTTTTTTTCATCTATGAACTATTTCTCAAGCTAAATAAATGATGAGGAAAAGTTTCTCTCTAGAGAGGTATTCCCACTCTCCAGAAATAAACCCACACAATGGTGCCAAGAGTACACAATGTGCAAATAATAGTCCCTTCAACAAATGGTGTTGGGAAAACCACATATCCACGTGCAAAAAGATAAAATTGTACCCCTACCTTACACCATACACAAAAACCAACTCAAAATATTAAAGATTAAACATAAGACCAGACACTGTAAAACTACGAGGAAAAAAACATAGGAGAAAAGTTTCTTGTCATTGGTCTTGGCAGCGATTTCTTAGGTATGACAACAAAAGCACAAACAACAAAATCAAAAATAGACAATCAACCAGATGAAAAGACAACCTGCAGAATGGGAGAAGATATTTGCAAACCACATATCTGATGAGGCATTAATTTCCAAAATATATAAGGACCTTCTACAGCTCAATAGCAAAAAAAAAAAAAAACAATTAAAAAATAAGCAAGGGACTTGAACGGGTATTTCTCTAAAGACAACATACAAATGGCCTACAGGTATATCAGAACTACAGTGAGATGCCACTCACACCTGTTAGGATGGCTATTACCAAAAAAACAAAAGATAAGTGTCAGCAAGGATGCAGAGAAATCGGAACCCTTCACTACTCTTGGTGGGAATGTAAACTGCACCCACTATGGAAAACAGTTTGAAAGTTCCTCAAAAAATTAAAAATAGAACCACCATATGATCCAGCAATCATACTTTGGGAATGTACCTGTTAAGCTTAAAGAATTCACCCTCCCCAAACTTCCATCCAAACCTCCTATAAAACCCACCACTCTCCCCTTCCTAGGGGTATATTAGGCACAGTAGCCCTTGCCAGACCCTAGGGAGATAAGGGAATGACTTTCCTTATCCCTCCTGATAAGGATCAGCTTCGCTTACCCCTCCTGTTGTTCCCTAGGGAGATGAATAGAGTGCAAGAGGGGAACTTACTTTCCTTATCCTTCCCAGTTGTTTAAAAAGAATTTGTTTACCCCTTCCAGAAAAACCCTCTATAAAACCAAAGGCTCTCCCCTTTTCTCTCGCAGATGCCTGTTTCAGCCTCCACCCATCTGCACCCAGATGTTCAAAATAAACAGCATTTTGCTACACATGAGGCTTCATCTGTCACTCTCTCAGCTCCAGACCTAACAACATCCAAAAGAATTGAAACCAGGATCTCAAGGAAATATCTGCATTCCCAAGTTCACTGCAGCACTATTCTCAATAGCCAAAAGGGGTAAGTAACCCAAGTGTCCATTGGTGGATGAATGGATAAACACACACAGAGAGACTATACTGGAATATTGCTCAGCCTTAAGCAGGAAATGCTACCATTTGTGACAAGGTGGATGAACCTGGAGGACATTATGCTATGTGAAATCAGCCAGTCACAGAACAACAAGACAGTACCTGCATCACAGTGCATTTGTGAGGTCCAAGGGTGAAAATGGAAGCTCCTCTGCTTAGTAGTCTGGTAAGGTCTAATTAAGCTTAAGGCTTTTACTACTTACGGTAAGTGGTCTTGAGTCTACTTCCAAAGCAGCCAGCACAGGTCTCCACGTGATCAGCGCAGGCTCCTAGGCCCGTCCCAGACCTTCCAGCCAAAGTGCCAGCCCCTCCACAGGGCCAAGTAGGGTCCCAGATGTCCACGCATTAAATATGCCAGGCTCTTCTCCGCAAAGGTCTCCCTCCACATACTTTCCACGGAAGCCCCTTTGCCATGACCTCACAAGCGTTCCCGCCTGCGGGGAGTGAGCAGGGCAGAGCCAGGTGCATTAGGATCACCTGCAGAGCTTTAATACCTGCACCCCGGCCACACCCCCTAGACCATGCGTTAGTTGGTCAGGTGAGCAGCCTGAACATCAGTGCTTTAACAGCTCCCCAGGTGACTCTAATGAGCAGTCAATGCACCAATTCTAATAAGCCCTCAGACTCGAATCTTCCACTCTCTAGGCCTCTGGTCCCTCATTTATAAAATGAGCATTGGCCTTAGATGTTCTGGAAGTCTGAGGTCACTTAGGAGTTGATTTCTTTCAATAAATACTAACTACTTACTAGCTGTGGGCCCTGGCTTAGGGCTGGGGAGGGAGCAAAGATAAGTAAGTTTCATTCTTTGCCCTTTGCATACCACCCCCCATACACACACACACACACACACACACATGCACACGCACACACTTCCCTTCCAAAAACAACCCAAAACATTGTTGGTGAAGCACCACCTTCCAGAACATGAATCTAACCAGACCGAGGTGCACAGGGTGAATAAGGAAGGACTTACTGTATATGGGACTGAAGTTTGGGCGTGGGCAGGGCTGGAGGCTTCCCGAGCACACCTGGGGAGCAGAGGGCACCAACCCTGTGGCCACCTTGTCCACGGCCCAGGCGCTAAGCAGGTGCTGTGGACAGTAGCTGGTGGTTCCATTTCCAGAAACTACGGTAAAACAATGACCACAGCCTGCTCCATGTAAGCATTTACATCCCTCCGCACCGACAGGGAGGACTGTCCATCCATGGGCTGGCTGGGGAAAGCCCTTCCTCTCTGCAACTCTTCATTCCGTGAGATTGAAACTCCAGCTGGGAGGTCCCCCCTGCTGACCACTGTTCCCGGTGTGGGGGACACCACAGTGATAACTGTTGCATGCAAGAATCACTGATGGATACTAAATTGAGTGAGTGAACATATGATGAGAAACAGGACATGTACACAGCCTTACGTATCGCCCCATGAGCTGGCATGAATTACAAAGGGAAAAATGGTAACTTGCTAGTGGAGAAATCTGGCAAACACCACCTTAGCCAAGGGACTAAGGTCATTGGCATCACCAGACCTAGGACATTGATGTCATGTGCCCTTTAAGAAGGGCACAACGTTATTCTTTCTTTCTTCTGTTTAGATTAAGATTGATCTTAATCTAATGATGAGAAAACTTCAGACAACCCCAAATTGAGAGACGTTTATAAATCAGCTGGGCAGCCCTCTTGAAAAGTATCAGGGTCAAGAAAGGCAAAGACAGACTAAGCAAGTGGAGAATGGAGGGACTAAGAAGTGACACTAAATGCAAAGTGGGATCCTGGCAAAATTTGAATACGCCCTATGAATTAGTTAACTCGTTGTATCAGTGTTAATTTCTTGGGTTTGATAACTGCAGTCTGGCTAGGAAGGTGCTAACATTTCGGAGAGCCGAGTAGCATGTACCCTCCTGCCTCCAGATTCTTTGCTCGGTGGTTCTTTCTGCCGGGAGCACTTTCCCCAGGCAGCCACGTGGTTTGTTCATTCATTCTCTTCCTGTCTCTACACAACTACGCCGAGGCCTGAGAGACCGTCATTCTTTCCACCGTAGGAGAATGTCATTCAACCAAGCTCTGTGCTCCCCATTCACTTTTCAGGAAACATCCTCACAAACTTCCTATTGAGACCGAAAAGGAAAATGTGGAGGGGGAGAGGCTGGGCCAATGCGTCATCTTGCTTGGCTGGATGAAAAGAAGGTCAAGGGCTAGGAGCCATGGGAGGGGCCTGCCAGTGTCCCAATGGTGGTGTTGTCAGGCAGGACAAAGGGCAGCTTCCGCCCACCATTCCCCCCGCCCAGGGCTAGAATCAGGCCTGGTCAGGGACATTGGCCAAAGCAGCCCCCGCCCAGCTTGCGGCTGCAGCCAGATGTCCCCAGGCTCCGCCTGCTCGGAGCACAGGACACACAGGCCCACTGCAAACCCAAACTGTCCCGTGCAGGATGCGTGCCTGCTGGGGGGATGGAGGGGGCCAGGCCCTGTCAAGGAATTTTACAGAAAACGAATAAAAATCCATTCCCCTTTTCCAACCATTTTTTGAATTGAGTTTGACAGCATTCCATGAAGGAAGGAAGCTGGGCCGAGCTCATGACGTCCATTTCTCAGATGTAGAACCTAGGACTTGCTTTAAGTATTTTTATTAAGATCACGTAGTTACGAGGTGATCCCAAGTTAGCTTTTCTCGGGCACTGCTGAGTCTCCAGACTGTGGCATGTCATCCCCTGCCCAGCCACTGTTGCATGTGAGGAAGCGTTTGGAGCTAAATGACCCCGTACTTGGGCTACGGAGATGTGAGTGTGACCCTGGCTCAGCTACTTAGGAGCTGAGTAACCTTGGGTGTGGCCCTTAACTCTTTTGGGGTTCATGTTGTCAACATGTGGGTAAAGTGCTTTGCAAACTGGAAGTTATTGTGCCTGTTACTTGTTAGCGTGTGTGTGGGATTGGGAATAGCACGGAGGGCGTTCTGCCACCTGCTGTAACACCACACAGCCACAACATAAATAACAGCTACATGTAGGGAACCTCCCTGCCCAATGCACTGTGCCGGGTGCTTTACGCGACTTACCTTTCTGAGTCCCCATCATAACTATAAGAGACAAGGTCTGGGTTTTCTGTCACTGTGTGGCAAACCTCCCAAGCCCTGGTGACTTAATAACACGAGTCGTCCATTATCTCATGCTTCTGTGGGTTGCCAGGGCATTTTTCTGCTTCACTCGGTGCTGACCGGGCTCTGGAGTCTCCGGAAGGTTTGCTGTGGCTGCAGTCGCATGGCTGGCAGGTGGCCAGGGCGGCTCTTGGCCGGGGCCCTCATTCTCCACCACGTGGGCTTCTCCATGTGCCCGCTGGGCTTTCTCACAGTGTGGTGGTTGAGTTCTAAGAAGAAACGTTCCAGAAGGATGAACCCCAGTGTGCAAACATTTACCAAACCTCCATTTGCCTTGCCTTTGGCCAAAGCTCGTCACAGAGCCGCCCCCGTCACTCTGGAAGGGGACCTCACGAGGCTAGCAGCCTGGTTCACTGGGGCCACCAAACAGCAACCTACTGCAGATGGGCAGTGGGGCTATCCTCACTGTACCGGTGAGGAAACTGAGGTTTAGAGGGGTTCAGTGACTTGACCAAGGTCCCAGAGTTACTAATTGGCAGAGTACAAGCTGAGGTGGGAAGATCTGGCAGATCTGGGCCCAGGGCCCCTGCTCTGGTCCCCTCCTGTGTGGACTGGTGCACTGCAAAGGTAACACTGCCCGCAAGGTTCCAGCCCCTGGGCTGAGGCAGCTCCTGGCCATGTGACAGGGAGCTCCAGCTTCTCACACTCCCTGTCCTCTGCCAAACCTGCTCTGGAATCTCTCCCTTACGGCCCTTGTTCTGTGGCCTGGTGACTTCTCCCTCCTCCCATCCATGAACCAACTCGCAGCTGGGAGTCAAATACCTGCTGTGTTCAGACCCAGGCCCTCGGGCCCAGACCCCACCCGTGCAGTCACAGCTAGTCTCCATTCCACCCACTGCTGGAGACACCCTGGGGACAACATGCTGTGGCTCCTCTCTCTCTGAAATTCCAGGCAGCCTTAGAGAATGTAAGGGGAAAGAAGTGTTTACAAGGAGAGAAGTGCGCCATGTTTGCAAAACTTCCCATCACAGAGCAGACCTTCAGGCCACGGGCTAATGAAGGAGGACGCTGCCTTCTCTCCCTCCTTTTTCCTTGAACCGCTAAAGACACAAGGTGAAGGGCTCTCTGCTTCCCTTGGGGCCCTGGTCCCAGTGGTCGGTGATTCACTGACCCTGCAGCATGAGCTCATTCTGGCTCTGCTTCTCTCCTTCCATTCACCATGGCTCGACTTCCAAAGACCAACAGCTCTGTCCTGCCTGGTCAGTAAAAGTCAAGCCTGAGTCCCCATCTTTGACAGAGACGCAAGTTCATTTTTGTCCATGGGTGGTGGTACTTGGAACTTTTCCAAGGGCAGCCTGGCATCATGAAGAGAGCACAGGCTGTAGGCAAAGCCAGTCTGGATTCACCCCAATGCCATTGTGGGCCCACTGCTTGAGCTTGGGCAGAGCTCAAGGCTGCTTAACCTTCCTGGGCCTTGGTTTCCTCAGCTGGAAAATGAGGATGATAATACCCAGCTCAGGACCATGGTAAGGAAGAGAAAACGATGGATGTAAGACATGTGATACGTGGTAGGTGATGGAAAAATACCACTGCCTGTCCCTGCCTTTTGGTAGCTTACATGGGCTCTGGATTTACCATCTTACGTTTCCAATGTATTCCTACAATTAAAATTTGAAGTGGATGTATTACAGAGGTTAGTTTGAATCGTACATACGCAATGGTCTCATTTTAACCATGAGGTGGAATAATTGGTCCTTCCAGAGTGGTCTATAGTCAGTTTTCCAAACCATCTCTCTCTGTCATCCCAAATGGCTCCTTTCATTTGAGGGCCCCAAGCTGTTTAACAATCATCCCTTGGTGTCGCTCAGAGAAAGGTCCAGCCGGGGTCGCAGCTTTTTAAATGTATGGTCCTCGTTCAACTGACTTGCAGCCCCAGACACTGAAAAGGGAATCCTGGCAGAGTATGCAGACAGCAGGAAGGTGGGAAGCTAGGCCCGTGACCCCTCAGTCTCATGTGATGACCACGAGTGGCACACTGACCCTCCCAGAACCTCAGCCACACACGACTCTCCATGTGGAACAGACCTCACGTTACCTGCTTTTCTGAGGGTACAGGGATCACACTGAAAGGCACCTGGTCTCCCTCAGGTGTACATGTTCTGTGGGGTTGATCCTCCCAACCGAGGGGCTGTGCAAAAGCATGCAGTCGGTCACAAAGGCAGCTGACGGCCATCTAAGCAGCTGATGGAGATCTGTGACATTCTTAGCTTGGAATAAGAAGGCAGCCTAGAGTCCAGGCCTCATCTGACCCGACAGCTGTGGTGCTGGGCAAGTTAGTTCAGGACACACGAGGCTTGTCTTTGGGTAGAGCTTTTATTAGCAGTTCTGGAAAGCTTTCTGAGTAGAAAGAACATGGCTGCTGCTGTTCCTCATCAGACATGTGGCCCTGGGTCAAAGCAGTGCCTGCTCTGCTGACCTGTCCCAGATTCTCTGGCACGAGGTGAGGGCGGGGGAATTGGAAGGAAAGCGGATTTGCATAAACCTCCTAGGCCTTATGGGAACTCTTGGTTAGGAGTCTTTGAAGCGATCATTAAACCCTCTAATGCCAGGATTAAAAATCTCCTCTCCACCCCCAGCAAAAGTCAGCCTTCAACTTCTGGAGAAAGGGTGTTCCAGAGAAGAAAAAGTACTCACCATGGGGTTAGCTGAAGACCTGTGCCTTACCTTGGTTAAGGTAATGATTCCTACTTATCAAGGAGAAAGTGGGCAGATTCTTGCTTTGCAGCAAGGATCCTGACCTTGAGTAGAAGGGATATTGGAATAATGTGGACAGATGTCCCACTCCCATACAGAAACAGCAAGACTGTTCATGAGGTTGCAGAGACTCTAGCTCTAGAGACCAGATGCTTACTTGCTTGGAGGACAAGCCTCCTTCCTCTTGGAGTGGAAGGGGCTGGGCCTGGCCTGAGCCCTAGAGTCGGCACCCTGGCCCCGGGAACTGGCAGAGCTGGACTCTCAAAACAGGTGGTGCTGATGGCATCTGGGTTGTGATTCCACATCAGTGACGAAACAGCCTCTTGGCCGAAAGCGGGAGACCTCCATTTCCTCCGTCAGCTCTCTCGCTGACTGACAGCTGCTGAGTGTGACTATTCAAGGAATCCCACAAAGGGGGAGTCCCACCAACTGCGAAAGACACAAAGCCATGTGACCAGGTGTGTTTGAAGAGGCAGCCTTCCAGGGCCTTCTCATAGACTCGAACTCTGCCCCTCAACCTTCCACCATCTCCACTGCCCCCATTCTGCACCCTGCTCGCCAGCAACCCCCCAGTGTCTGCACATGAGGCTCCAAGCTCCTCGTCTACTGTCCCTACAGGTGCTCGTCTCACACTGACCAGGGCTCCTTATGGTCTGCAGCACCTGTTTTACCTCCTGCAGATCTTAGTACCGTGCTGTGCATACAGTAGGAGCCCCCAAAATAGCTTGTTGAATGAAAGATCTGAATAAAAACTTGGAACGAGGTCATTCCCCAGTGGTTGGTGGTCCCTTGGCAGGTGGTGTCTTTCTCTTCCCGGCAGCTCCTCGGCCTGTCCGTAAGACCACCAAGAGGAGACAGTGAACTGATGCTCGCACCTGCCTGGTGCACCCCGGCACCCAGCAAGTCCTTTCACGCGGTCCTCACAACAGCCCTTCCCTTCTAAACGTTCACCAGACACACGGCTGAAAGGGGGCCCTGCAGGGGAGTTGACCAGGTGGGACGGCTCTGTGTCCTTCTCCATGCTCGTGTCCAAATGGCCAAGGCCCCTGTGACTGTGCGGGAACCAGGGTCCAGCAGCTGCACACAGCGGTAGGGACCGTGAGACCAGGCCAGTATGCAAAGAAACAAAACTGCCTCGTCTTGGGGGCTTCTCTGGTTCCCCACAGGGAGACTATTAAAAGCTCAGCTTTAAACTCAAGGGAACTCCTTAGGCCCACATCTGGAGGCCATTTCCCATCCAGCTCACATCTCTGGGAAAAGCAGCCCACATTTTACTGTGCTCCACGCCCTCCCTGGCTGGTCTGGGCCGCATTCCCCACTCCTCGGGTCAGAGGGAGAAGCAGGCACGTTGACTTGCGTGAACTCATTTGCTCTCCCTGTTCCTCTGCACCTGCTCCCTCCTGGCCCATGAATCCAGCTGTTTCCACAGCAAACAGTCATAAACAGCCGGAAAGGGACCAGGGCTTCAGGTGCAGAAGGAGGGATGGGGTGTAGCTGCAAACACTTTGGCAAGGCCCATTTTCATACAGATGTTTTAAGCCATAAACTGGGGCGACTGCAAAGCAAGAAGTGGGCCAGGTTGCTAATGACAAGCCTGCAAAGTGCATTAGGACGGAGCTCAGACAGTGACTCAGAACTTCCTCGGGGTGCTGCTCTCCGCCTCACAACCAGCTGTGTTGGGGCGAGGGGCCGGATGCCTCAGGGAAGCTGGGAGGGCAGCCCAGGAAGCTAGTGCTGAGGAGCAGGCCCTGGTGTGCAAAGACACAGACGCCCTGAATCCCCAAACTCGCACTCTGTTGCAGCATCAGTCCACTTTCCTTAATTCTAATTAGCACAATTCCTGAAACATCTCTGGGATACCTACCATGTGCAGGCTCGGTGACCAAGACGCAGTGTCTGCACTGTTTCCAGCCACATGGGTGGTGGATACACACACAGCTGATAGACAGGACAGGCTGGGTCCCACACTGGGACAGGGGTACAACACACAGGGGAGGCACAAAATTGGAGCAGAATGGAGTGACCAGTCTTGGGGCTACGGGACAGCTCCTTGGAGCATCTGGGTGGCCAGGGAGAGAAAGCGCCATGCAGCACAGGAAACAGCATCAGCGGGGGAGGGCATGGCAGCGTGACAGGCACGGCAGACCCTGGAATGGCAAAGAGCCCAGTGTCCTGGTGCGGGGCATGGCTTTGGCCATAATCAGGGAGGAAGCGGCGGTGGGAGATGGTGCTGAATGTGTAGATGGATCCCGGCTGGACAAGGCCCGGAATGGCAGGAATAAGGAAAATATTCATGGAGTGTTTCAAGTGTGAATTAGTTACCAACTTCTATAAATCAAGAGATTTCATAACCAAAGCTGGGTTCTCACATCTCATGAAAGTCTCAAAGGTCTGGCAATTTGGGCTCTTCATTCCCTTGTAGCTACTCTCAGCTGTGGCTGGGTGGTGGCCGCCCCTAAACAGGACAAGCATTCTCCCACCTGCCCTCGTCCTCACCACTCCCTATTGTGGCCCGTTACCAACTCACCCCGGCCTGCCTCCCGCTGTCGTCTGCCTGCCCTCCATCATCTCCGCTCTAGACTAGTCTAGTCAAGGAAACTCCAGTGATGCCAGCGGAGGGTGAGGAATTGCTGCCGGGCTGTGTTTAGGAAAATATCTCAAAAGTAGTGAGAAGTCTGTAACCTCCAGTCAGCGAGGCCAGTGACAGAGTTCCCAAAAGTGTCTTTGTAGAAGGAAAGACATGAAGAAGGCTGAAGCAGGGAAAGGGAAGCAAGGACAGATTGGGAAGAATTTCAGAAGTACAACTGGCTTTGACAGTGGCGTAGGTGAGAGGTGTGTGAACTCTGGGATTTCAAGACTGGGACTCGGAGCAGAGGTGGAGGAGTTCAAGGAGGCAGATGTGGGAGGCAGAGCTTGGAGAGGACAGTGATCCCTGCTCAGGCGTGTGAGTTTGAGGTGCTGCGGCAGGGACAGCCCTGTGCAAATGTGTAGACAGGCTGGTGTGGGCCTTGGCATTCCAGAGGACCAGAGACACAGATTTGTGATTCTCTGCAGACACGACAGTCCAGGGGACAGGTATGGTGAGGGAGGACCTTGCAGAGGGAGGAGGTGGAATAGAGACATGGTTCCTCACTGCTCCCCTGGCAAGCTCAGCTCCCACCCTGGGAGGGTCTCTCTGCTATAGACTGTGTCCCCCCCAAAATCCATATGTTGAAATCCTGACATATGGAGGTGGGGTCCTTGGAAGGTGATTAGGTCATGAGGGTGGTGCCCTCACGAATAGGATTAGTGTCATTAGGGTGAGATCCCTCACCCCTCTGCCACGTGAGGACATAGTGAGAAGATGGCCATCCGTGAACCAGGGAGTGGACCCTCACCACACACAGAATCTGCCTTGATCTTGGACTTCCCAGCTCCCAGAACTGTGAGAAATAAATGTGTGTCATTTAAGCCACCCAGTCTGTGGTGTTTTTGTTGTAATAGCCCAAACAGATTAATATAATCGTCATAAGCACATCCCTTACCTGAAAAGGTGTGTCCCTCAGAGGGCAGAGCAATGTCCACCACTGTTTCTCAGGCACAGAGGGGCCGTGGGTGTGCCCAGGCCAGGCCTGAGTCACATGGAATAACTGTGTCTTGTTCCTCCAAAGTGATCCTGGGAGGTGGGCTGGGGTGGGGGCTGAGTCACGTGAGCCTCCTCAGCAGATGGTGGAGGACGGTGAGTCACAGCTCTGATTTGTAATCAGAAGCAGAGTAGAGACCTGAAGAGAATATCTATGACCAGGTCTGGGGGCCCAGCTTACAGGCGACTGTCCCTTAAACAATGACAGATGTGACTGTTAGCACGCTGGGCTTCACAGTTCAGATGTTCTCATGTGTTTCTTCACTGGATCTCGGTTTCTATTTATACTTTCATTTCTGCAGCTATTTGATGATTGCATCCACTGCCAGCCTCTGAGGGAGCAGGGACTGGTTTGGTTTTGCTCGTCACTGCATCTTTGGCATCCAGTCCCTTTAAAATGCATGATTGAATGAAGAACATGAAGGAAGGGCTCCACATGGTGTTAAAATTTACTATAAAATGTGCCAGTGTGTATGTGTAACCTATTTATATATGTATGTATGCTATTTTGTACGCAGAGTAACTTTGGAAGAACAAGAATACGTAAGATACGAATAACAGAGATGGTCTCCTGGAGACAGAGACAGGAGACAGGAATCTGGGTGACAGAAAAATTCACTTTCACTTTATGTGTTTCTCCTTCACCCTCCATCCCATTCTGCTTTTATGCTGAGCAAAGAGAGTTTACAAAGTAGATCATACTAATCACATTGTTCCACAACTCTTCCACTGAATAAGACATGGTGGGCCTGTCTGTCTGCCTGACCTTAATTTTGAACCTTTATGGGCTACTGTTCTCTGCTGTCGGGTGGACGTCACACTTGGGTTTGGGGATGCCAGTGTGACCCCTCATTGTTTGAGTGCTGTATCAGTTTCTTGAGGAGACAAAGCCTGCACTGCAGCCACTGGGATCTAGCTCTTAGAAGTGGGTGGGGACAGAGGGACAATCTCCATGAGCACATCCCTTACCTGGAAAAGATGTGTGTTCAGAGGGCAAATCAATGTCCACCACTGCTTCTCTGGCATGGAGGGGCAGTGGGTGTGGCCAGGCAGAAGTGGGTGCTGTGCTGAGTGAGGACCTCATGCTATGCTGTCAAGGCTGAGTGAGGGACAGGGGTCACGGTCCAGTGGAACCAGAGAGCTGAGGTTTGACGTGCACTGTGTGCTGGGCTTCCACACACAGATTTATTTCACTGGCTCTACAAATACAATTTCCCCTCCTGCAGACCCTAGGCAGGACCCAGACCTCTCAGCCTTTGGCCAAGAAAACTCCAGGCAGGAGGCAGTTGGGCATGCTGGAGGAGCTTTGACTTGGGAGTCATAAGACTGGGACACAGTCTTGGCTCTACCAGTTACTCATGCAATCCCTCTGAGCCCTGTTAAACTAAATTTGGCCTAAGGCTGCCTTTCTGCTTTGAGTTCCTACATAGCAAACTGCAACCTAATTTAATATGTAAACAGACCACAACCTAACAAAGTATATGCTCTTGTAATAAATAGTTGAGTGTAAGCCAATCAGAGCAGCCAAGCTTCAGCCAATCACAGGCTTCCAACTGGTCAGACCACGTCCATATAAGGTAAATGCCTCATCACACCATGCCCAAATAAGGCAAATGCCTAGCTGTAACCAATCAGGCTGTTTGTGTATGTCACTTCCTTTTTTAGATCTATAGGTACTGCCTGCCCCAGCTGCTAGGTGCAGCTCTCTTGAACCCTTTCTTGGTTCTAGGGACTGCCTGATTCATGAATCATTCTTTGCTCAGATAAACTCTGCTAAATTTGTCCGAAGTTTTTCTATTAACAGCCTGAATTGACTTCCATTACATCAGGTTTTAAGATACATATACTTAATGATGTATGCAAAGTATTTCATATGGTTCTTTTAATTTTCTCTTCTGTATTAATTCATTTCTTTTTTGTTATTTGTGTCTTTTTTGATTTCTCAATTAGGTTAGTTGACATCTTATGTATTTTATAACTTACTCTTTTCAAAGAACCAGTTTTGAGATGTATTTATTGGTTCTGTGCTTCTCTGTCATCTAATTAATCATTTTCTATTTTTATATTTGCCTTTATATTGTTTATTCTTTTTCTTTCTTTCTGAGTTGGATCTTAATTCATCTAATTTTTTTCCTGATATATTTAATAGCTATTAAGGGTTATTAATTTTCCTCTGAGCACTGCTTTATTTGTATCCTTTATTTGTATACTTTCTGATTTTTTAAGAAATTCTATTTGTTTCTATTTTCCCCTTTAACCTAAGAGTAGTTTATAAAGGGGTTTGTTAATTTCCAGATGAAAGGGATATTTTTCTGATATTATTAATGTTTAGTTTTATTACATTATGATAAGAGAATATCGCCTATATTATTTATTGAGGTTCTCTTTGTGGCTTAATATGAGGTTTTCATGAGTGTTCATATGCACTTGGCATTGGAAAAATGTGTTCACTGTTATTAGGGTACAGAGCTTGCCCTGTTATCTTACTATGGTTGACCATAACTTGATCTATTTCTGTTTGTTTTCTTGATCTACCCTAGACTGAGAGATAAATTAACACATTGATTGCCATGTGAGTTCTATTTAATTCACACTATTTTGAGCAAAGGGCCTTGTGAAGCAAAACCCTGCAGTTGGTTCGTGAAAATCTTACTCATTGATGTTCTTATTGTTACAATTAATATTAACAAATTATTCTAAAAGTTTAGATTAAATGAATAGAAGTCAATAAATTTGTTTTTCATTAAATTAGAAAGGATCGTTTTGTTTTCAAAGTTTTTATTCTATTTTTGAAATAAAACACCATGGCCCCAAGGAAAAAAAGTTTTTTCTAGTGTGGCAGTCAATGTGTTAAAATCTCCTGCTATGAACAACAACATACACTGGAGAAAGGAAGCTGTATTCAATAAATGGTTCTGGGAAAACTGGATAGCCACAGGCAGAAGAATGAAATGGGACTCCTATCTCTCACCATATGAAAAATTAATTTGATGTGGATAAAAGATTTAAATGTAAGTCATGAAACCATAAAGATTCTAGAAGAAAATGTAGGAAAAACTCTTCTAGGCAAATAATTTATGATTAAGACCCCAAAGGCAAATACAGCAGAAACAAAAATAAATGAGACTTGATTAAATTAAAAACTTCTGCACAGCAAAGGAAATATCAAACAAAGTAAATAGACAACCTACAGAATGGGAGAAAATATTCACAAACTATACATCTGATAAAAGGCCGATATCCAGAATCTAAAAAGAACTCAAACAAATCAGCAAGAAAAGAACAAACAACCCCATTAAGAGGTGGGCAAAAGACATGAACAGAAGTTTTTCAAAAGAAGATAAACAAATGGCCAACAAACATATGCAGAAATGCTCAACATCACTAATCATCAAGGAAATGCAAATTAAAACTACAATGACATATCACCTTACCCCTATCAGAATGGCCATTATTAAAAAGTCAAAAAACAGTGAATGCTGGTGAAGATGTAGAGAGAAAGGAATGCTTATACACTGCTAGTGGTGCTGCAAATTAGTATAATCTCTAAGGAAAACAATATGGACATTCCTCAAAGAAATAGATGTAGACTTACCATTTGATCCAGCAGTCACACTACTGACTATCTACTCAAAGGAAAAGAGATCATATTATAAAAAAGACACCTGCCCCTGAATGTTTATTGTAGCACAACTCACAGTTGCAAAGATATGGAATGAACCTAAGTGCTTATCGATTTATGAGTGGATTAAGAAAATGTGGTATATATATACCATGGAGTACTACTCAGCCATAAAAAGCAATGACATAATGTCTTTTGTAGCAACTTGGATGTAACTGGAGACCATTATCCTAAGTGAAGTATCTCAGGAATGGAAAAACAAATACCACATGTACTCTCTAATAATTGGGAGCTAATCCATGGGCACACATGGGCACAAAGAGATGTAGAGGTCTTTGGACACCAAGAAAGGGGGAGGGGAGAGAAGAGGAAGAGTAAAAACCTATCTGTTGGGTACAATAAACACTATTTGGGTGATGGGCACACTAAAAGTCCTGACTTAAGCATTATAAACAGTATCCATGTAACCAAAACATTTGTACCCCCTTAATATTTTGAAATAAATAAATAAATAAATAAAATAAAATCTCCTGCTACATGTGTTTTTCAATTTCTTCTGATTTTTCTGGTTTTTGCTGTATGAAATTTGCTACTATGTTGACTGGCATATAAATATTCATAATTCTTACACCTCAGTTGTGAATTACAACCTTTGGCATTATAAAGTATCTTTGACTTGTTTAATAATTTCTTTGACCCGAATTCTTCCTTTCCTTCTATTAGTTTCATGACTCCTGATTTCTTCTTCCTGGCATTTACCTGGCATAACTTTGCCCCCTCCTCCTTTTTTCTTTAAATTTTCAGACTTTCTCGATCACTTTGTTCTAGGTGTGACGTTTGAATACAGCCCAGAGTTAGGTTTTGCTCTGCAAGTCAATCTATTAATAAAAATCTTCTTAAGAGGTGAATTTAGCCCATTTACACTTAGGGATATGACAAATATATTTGTTCTGAGTTTTGTCCTATAATTTCATGTCATGTTTCTTGTTTTTACCTTATATTTATCTTTTTATCTTTTACATTTTGGCTTTCTTTTCTTATTCTTTTCCTTTTGGCCTTTTCTTTCCTGTGTTCTTCTCATCTCAAGAAAATGAATTTTTGTTGCTTTTCTAGTGTTTACCTTTATAATTAAAACTTTAATATCCTTAGCTTTCTTTAGACAGAATAGTTTCTTTCTATAAACAAGAATGAAAGTAGCATGCTTCCTCTTCCTTTCTACTCCCCTCCCTTTCCTCTACCATGCTACCTTGGTTAATAACAGTATCTTTTTATATGTCTCTTTGCCATGTTAAATATGCACATACTTCTATTGCTCAACTTGTCACCTTTTTCATTATCACATGTTACAAAGCAATTAGCAAACTTACTTTATTTCTGATGTTTTTTACCTGCCCTCTTCACTTAAAAATAATTGCATCAACTATATATTGTGGGGGCATATATTATTTATATTTTGTGACTCAAGTCTCCATTTTTCTTTTTGTTTTTAGAGTCATGCACTATAGTTTACAATAAACAGCTTTCAAATAATATTACACCATTATACCTATAGTGTAAGAAGCTCAGTACAGTATAATCCCATTCCTTCCCTCCATTCTTTATGCTACTGTTGTCATAAATTTTACCTGTTGTAAATACATTTTTTTTAAAAAGGACAAAGTCTTTCATATTTACCCCCATCTTTACCATTTCCAGCAATCTTTATTTCTTTGTGCAGATCTAAATTTCCATCTGATATTCTCCTGCCTGCAAGATTTCTTTTAACAGTTTTTATAGGGCAGACCTGCTGGTAATGAATTCTCTCAGGGGTAGCCTGAAAAGTCTTTATTTTGCCTTTGTTTTCAAAAGATATTTTTGCTGGGTATGAAATTATGAGTTGACAGGTTTTTGTGGGTTTTTTTTTTTCCTCCCAATACTTTAAAGATGTTTTTGTAGCTTCTGGTTTGCAGAGTTTGTGATTAGACATCTGCCATAATTCTAATATTTTTCTTTTGTTTGTATGGCTGCCCTCCCCTTTGGTTGCCTTCAAGATTTTTATCTTTGGGTTTCAATAATTTGACTATATGAGTGTTGTTTTATTTTGTTTTTATTTGTCATGGTTGGGGTTCTCTGCAGTTCATGGAACTATGGTTTGTTGCTTTTAATTAATTTTGGAAAATTTTGGACAGTATGTATTCAAATACTTCTTATGTGCCATTCTCTTTCCCTTCTGGGATTCCAATGTTAGATAATTGACATGCATACTGCCCCCAGCTTTTGGATACTCTTCTTATTTGTTGTTGTTTCTATTACTTTGCCTCTTTATGTTTCAGTTTAGATAATTTCTATTGATTGACCTGTCTTTAAGTTTGCCTTTTCTTTCCTCTGTTGTATACAGTCTGCTTATAAGCCATCAAAGAAATTCTTTATCTTTTTTTTATTTTAGCATTTCTATTTGACTCTGTTTTATAATTCCATCTCTCCATTTGTTCACATATGGTGTCTGCCTTTTCCACTAGGATCCTTTTCCACAAAAGAATCATAATTATTTTAAAGCCCTTGATAGTTCCAATATCTGTGCTGTCTGTGGGTCTGGTTCTATGAATTGTTTTATCTCTTTACAATAGGACGTTTATTTTCTGGCTTTTTTGTGTGTCTTGTAAATGTGTGTATGAGTGTGTTTTTGTAGGTTTTTATCGTGTTCCAAACATTGTGTGTAGAATAACAGTAAAGACTGAGATAAATACTATTTATGCCAGGAACTAGGTATCCTTCTATATCTGTCAGGCTGTTAGTTGAGTCAATATTATCAGTAGTTGTGCTGGATTTTAGTTTTGTAGTTGTTATAATTTACTTCAGTGCAACACACACTTCAAATCCCTTCAGTAGTGGGCTGCTGCTACCTTGCATTTAGTATGGGCCCTGGAATGTCAGAAGATTTCTCTAATTGTTCCTATTCCCCCCTCAGCTTTCAGGGGCCCTCTATGCCTGCACCACAGACAAAGACCCTATATGTTCTTCCCCAGCTATAGACTGTTATTGCTAATTACTCAGCATGAGGCTCATATTAGGGGAAGATGGGGTTCTGGGATTTTCTGATTTCATCTTAGTCTTAGATGGGCTTTATGCACCTAGGCCTCATTATTCTCGCCTCTCCTTTTTGTGGCATCCACACTTTGCCTCCTACCTGTGGGCATCTTGGGCAGGGGAGGGCTTCCTGCCTCACCATGTCCCCAACCCCAGTGATAACAGACCTCCACTTTGTATCAGTGCAGGATCGTAGGACTGAGTGTGTTTTTTTGCCACTCACCAGTAGTAGTCAGGGAGCAGAAGGATTTCCTGCCCCTCCTCCAATGTCAAATGGCTTTTGCTTCTACCTTATCCAGGGACAGTGGATTTTTGCCTGGGCCCTTGGTTTCCTATCCTTCCAGTATCTTAAGACTTTCTCCTAGTAAAAGAGAAGGGTCTGGGAGGTAGCTGGTATTTTGGACCCGCCCTCGAGTGGCAGCAGATTAGCTTTAAGCCTATTGCATAATGTAAGGTCTTCTGCCTTCTCCCAATCTTTCTCAGTAGTACCTGATGGAGGGTCACGGTGAAGAGCAGTGAGAGCTTCAAGACCGAGCAATAGAAACTTAGAGAATAAGGTATCCACTTTTCAATGGCACTGGAACAACTAGATACACATATGCATAAAACAAACAAGCAAGCAAACTTTAATTCATAACTTTCACTGTATCTACAAAATAACTCAAAATGAATCATACATCTAAATGTGATACCTGAAACTATAAAACCTCTGAAGGAAAACAGGAAAATCTTTGTAAATTTGGGGTAGGCCAAGATTTTTAAAAATATAACACCAAAAGCACAACCCATAAAAGAAAGAATTGATAAATATGACTTCTTCAAAATTAAAAAACTCTGATGTTCAAAAGACATTGTTAAAAGAATCAGAGATAAGCCACAGAGTGGGAGAAAATATTTGCAGAGCATAAATCTGATAAAGGACTTGCATACAGAATATATAAAGAACTCTCAATAATAACCCAATAATAAGAAACCCAATAATAAGAAAGGAAAAAGCCTTATTAAAAATGGGCAAAAGACTAGAATGGACACTTTACCAAAGAAAATAGCTGCATGGCAAATAAACCCATCATTAGTCATTAGTTACATGCAAATTAAAACTACTACAGTGAAATTATCACCACACATCTATTAGAAAGGCTAAAATTAGAAGACTGAGCACACCAAGAAAGTAGAACTCCTATACACAGCTTGGGGAAATATAAAATAGTATAACTGCTATAGAAAATAGCATGACAACTTCTTAAAATGTTAAACATACACTTCCTATGTGACTTAGCCATTGCACTCTAAGGTGTTTACCTAGAGAAATGAAAACATATGTCTGTAACAAGGACTTGTACACAAATAAGCATAACAGTTTTATCTGTAATAAATGTCCATTGACAGATTAATGGATAAATGAATTAAAGCATATCTATGCAAGGGAATACTACTCAGCAATAAAAGGGAATGCACATGAGTGAATCTCAAAATAATTATGCTTCATGGAAGAAGCTAAACCATATAGAGTTCATATTTCAGGATTACATATATATAAAATTCTAGAAAATGCCAGCTAACCTATAGTGACAGAAAACAGATCAATGTTTGCACAGGGATGGGAGCTGGGGAGGGCAGGGAGGAGAAGCCGCAAAGGGGAGTGAGGAAACATGGGAGGAATCATGGACGTGTTCATTATCTTGGCTTTGGTGTTGGTTATGGGGGTATACGTATATCAAAACCTATCAAATTGCACACTTTAAGTATGTGCTGTTTACTGTATGTCAATTGTATCTCAATAAAGCTTAAAAACAAAATTAAAGTAAATTACAAAGCAGTAGATATAGAAACCAACATGTCTTTGCCAGAAATGGAACTGAATGTATCAGTCATCTCAGTAAATGCAAATGGACTAAACTTGTTAGTTTAAATAGAAATTATTGGATGGTCTGAAAGAAACAAAATTCTGTTATATTCTATTGACGAGAAACATAAAAAACATAAGGACTCCAAAGAAACATAAAAAAACAAGGACTCCAAAAAGTAAAAGGATGGAAAAATATATAGCAATTAAACACGAACAAAGAGAAATCTTACATAGCTTCAATACTACCACAAAAAGTAGACATAGCCTAAGAGCATGTAAAAGAATAATTGACAAATCCATATTCATAGTGAGTTACTTTAGCACATTTAACACATCTCATAATTGTTAGATCGTAAAAAAAACTTGTAAGGATATAGGGGATTTGAACAGCACCAGTCACAAACTTGATTTCAATGGATACATGAAGAATTATGCTCTCTCCAATTATGGAATTCGTATTCTTCTCAAATACTCTTAGAATAAATTTTAGCATCTCCATTTCTTTCCCTATATCTGTCCATCTATCTACCTATCTCATCTATCTATCCATTTATCCATCCATTCATCCACCCATTATACCCATTTATTTATGTGGAACATTTACAAAAATTAACTATGAATAAGCCAAACGAGTCTCAACCACTTATAAGATCAGTATCACACCGACTATATTCTCTGACCACAATATAATTAAATTAGCAATCAATGATGAAAAATAACATAAATCTCCCCATGCATTTGGAAATTAACATACCTCTAAATAAGTCATGGATAAAAAAACCATAATGGAAATTAGAAAATTCTTATAACTGACCTATAGGAAAAAATATTACAGTAAAAAATTGGAAAATGCAGCTAAGGTGGAAAATTAGAAGGAAATCTAATATTTATATTAGAAAATTAGGATGACTGAAAATTAATGAGCTAATATCCCACTTAAGAATAAGAAAAGGAGCAATAGAGTACATACAAGAAGAGTATAGAGGGAAAGAAAAAATAGTATTAAGAGTAGAAAGCAAATGCACATTAGAGAAAATCAAGTCCACTTAGGGTTCTTTGAACAGACGAAAAAGACAGTGAAGTCTCTAGCAAGATTTATCAAGGGAAAAAAAGGAGGCACAAATAAACAATATTAGAAAAAACCAAAAATACAGATTTAAAAAAGAATTATGGAAATTTTATGTGAATAAATGTAAGATTTTAGACAAAATAAACAATATCCCAGAGAAAATGTAGTCAAATATTATTCAAGGAGAATTATAAAGGCTGAATAAACATCTAAATAAATCACCTAATAAAAGTAAGAAGACACTCTCATTAGATGGCTTGATAGGTTTACTCCTCTCCCTCTCCCTATAAGATTCCAGGACTAGATATACCATTTTTAAAATACAAACTGTCCTAGAGATGAGAAACAGATGAGATGAGCTACTTAACTCATTTAATTAAATTGGAAAAACCTGCCATCAAAACAATAAAACAAGAGAACAGAAAGTTAGAATTAAACATCACTTATGAACATGAGTGCAAAAATATTGAGCAAAATATGAGATAAAGAAATTCACTAATATATAAAAGAAATACTTCATGACCAATTTGAGCTCAGGATTGTAAAGATGAGTTAGATAACCTATTAATATAACTCACTACACAAACAGATTAAAGAGAAAAAGTATATTATTCTCAATAGATGCAGAAAAAACACTTGCTAAGATTCAATATCCATTCATAATAAAAATTATTGGCTACCTAGGAGTGGAAGGGAACTTCCTTAACTCAACAAATGGTATCCATCCCTAACCCTAGCCAACATGATACTTAATGATGAAACATGAGAATTCCTGTTATAAACAGAGGTGAAATAAGAATGTCAGGTCCTGGCCAGGGCAGTGAGATAACAAAAAGAAATAAAAGTATAAGAAGCAAACAGGAAAAAACAAAGTTGTCATTTTTATAGACAACAGGACTCTGTACACCGAATCTGAGAATAGCAATTATTAGACACTTCAGTGTGTTTTCTTAATATAAAAACTATACAAATATACACACAATATTTATACATATTTTTACTCACCAGCAACATTGAGTAGAAAAGATAATTTTTAAAAAGAGCCAAAACCTTACCCAAATAGTGCATTACTTAGAGGAAAGGCAATTGCTATATCAGACTTCCATCGGTGGTGCAGTGTAACAGAAATTTTCTTGTTCATGTATTAGGTCAAGGTGGGTGTTCCTGGTTGTTGGTGATTCAGAGACTTAGGCTTCTCTCCTTCTACACCTTGTGGTTCTACCCTCCTCTAACACCGTGAAGTCCTCTGCATCCATGTGGTAGACAGAGGGGAGGAAATGTTTGCTTTTCTAATCACGTTCCACTGGCCACACTTGGATACCAGGAGGGCTAAGATACTCAGCTGCTGGCTGTGCTGCTGCCTCTGCAACAACCACACACTGTGGAAGAGGGTTAGACTTCTGGTGGACAGCTGTCCATTCTCTTATAAATGGCATAACAAATAAAAAATAAAGTTTTTACCTAGAAATAAATCTAGAAAAATTTGTACAAGACTTTAAGAAAAGAAAAGTTATTGAAAGGCACCAAAGAAGACATGATAAGTAGAGAGATGCATCATGCTCATAGGTGCATACCAATATCACCTGCATATCAGGTGCATATCAAGTCAATATCCAAGCAATGCTAATTATCTCCTAATTAGTCTATATTTTCAATATAATCCTAATTAAAAAAAACATTGTTTTTCACGGAAACTGACAATCACTTAGAATCTAATTAGATGAACAAAGGACCAAAATTGCACAGGTGTTTGGAAGCGGAATGGGTGAACTCTTCTGACCAGATATCAAGACTTATAAAGATATAGTAATTATAGCAGTGTGGTATTGGCAGATGGATAGATTAATAGCCAGGTGGAAATGTGATATATTTCAGAAGTGCCATTACAAGTCAGTGACAAACGACGGTAACATTTGATCATCTGAATGAAAAAAAAAGTTTATTTTCTGCCACAGTAAAAAATAATTTTTAGATGGATTAAAGATCTAAATATGAAAAGAACTTAAAAATGTGTTGTAAGATAATTTTATATCAAATTGAGACAGGAAAGAATTTTTCAAAAAAGATGACAAACTTTAGAAAAAGATTAAGAGTTTTGACTACGTTAAAATCAAACATTTCTGTTCCTCACAAAACACAAAAATCAAAGCCAAACACAAGGTACACATTGGCTTGAGAATATATTTACAACCCATAATTAATTACAGAATATATAAAAAACTTCCACAAATATATAACTCCCCAAATGAACAAAAGATATGAACAGGAGAGGAGGCACATCCTCTTTGTGTCCAATGAATGCAAATTAAGACCATGAGATGTTCTTTTGCATCAACAGATTAGCAGAAATTTTAAATTCTGACAATACCAAATGTGAGGATGTGAAGGAAAGACAAGTTAAAGGCACTAAGCGTGGAAGCATAAATTGATACCACATTTTTGGAGAACCATTTGCCAATATTTTATAAAGTTGGAGCCGTACATATTCCCTGACCCAGCTATTCCACTTCTAAGTAAATATCTCAAAGAAACTGCCCATGGGCACAAGGAGACATGAGTGAGAATGTTTCTAGCAGCATTACAGCAAAAAATAGAAACCAACCTAAATGTTCATACCCAGGAGAATGGATACATTCACTGTAATATATTCATTTACAGCAGTGAAAAAGAATTGGAACATGCCACTCGCTAACATGGATGAGTCTTAAAAATACAATGCTGAAAGCAAGCAACAGAAGAATTTATATACAATTTAAAATATGAAAGTTTTACCTTTTGTCCACAGCAGCTCCCCGCCATCTCCCCCACCCCAGTCAGGCTACAGAGAGGGTTGGCAAACATTTTCTGTAAAGGTAAGTCCCCCTGCCCTGTCTCTCTCTCCTTTAAAATGTAAAAACCATTCTATGGTGCCTATCAGTGGTATCTTGGCCAGGTGTCATTACTTTCCAGGCACTTTTATTACTGGAGCAATATCATTTCAGTATTTTAGATTCAATTCTGCTCATTTTAAAACTCCCCACTCATGGCCAGGTGCAGTGACTCATGCCTGTAATCCCGGCTCTTTGGGAGGCCACGGTGGGAGGATCGCTTAAGCCCAGGAGTTTGAGGTTGCAGTGAGCTATGATGATGCCACTGCACTCTAGCTGGGGCAACAGAGCAAAACCCCACCTCAATCAATCAATCCATCAATAAAAATAACACCTCCCGAATCAAGAGCCCAACTCCCCACTGCCCTGCAGTGTGGTCCATGTGGCTCACAGGTTGGGCAGGTGGGGTGGGATCTGCTCCTACATGCTTCTGTCTCTCTTTGAACTTCCTTCTTCCCTTCTTCCACTCAGACACGTAAAGCCCCCAGGACTTATTCTCTGGCCAGGTTCCCAGCGGGAGGACAAGGAAGTTTTGGACACATATCCAGCCCTTCCTCAGTGATAGTGAGGGGTTGTCTCTGGCTTCATCCTGGTTCTGGGTGTTTTGGGCCAATGCTGGGGGTGCGGACAACGTGGTTGTCCCTGCATAGGTTTTCTGCGGCTCGTGGTCAGCTCCCACGGCCCCTCTGTAGCTGAGTCCCAGATCCCTCCAGAGGACGTCTGTGTCTACCTTCAGCCCTGACAGCAGTGGACACCCATGAATCCCACTCTGGGTTGGGGGCTCCGTTACTGTCCCAGCTCCTGCCATGGCTCCTTCCTGCTCACCCCAGCACCCCTTTACACAGACCCCGGGGTCCTTCTAGGGTGTTCATCTGGACTCTCTGAGGGACAGAAGAACTGGCACGGGTGCAACTACCCCATCTTCCTCCCAGAAACCCCCCATCCATCTCTGCACTCTGAGCCCTGCTGGCAAAGGCCATGTTACCAGGCCTCTGCCATTTGAAATCACTAGACCAGAAGTAGGCACTGGTCTCTTGGTCCAAGTGAACCCCGAAATGTCAAGAGAACCTGCTATGCGTCCTCTTCTTCCCTATAGTGGGGGAGCCTCTTCGTCAGACACGTGCTCCCAGAACTGCCCGAGGCTCCGGCTCCAGCGGCAGCCCCACAGCTGGCTTTGGGTTTGCGGCTCAGTGAGCGTCGGCCCAGCCTAGGAACAAGCCACCAGCCTCCCTTGTTGCAGACACTCCAGTAGCAAGGGCGTCTCTGACATTCCCCTCACCAGGCCGCAGGGGAGTCGCCCCTTACCACGAACCCCATCCTGTCCTCCCCAGGGGGCCCTGCCTCTTCTGGCACTGCCAGAGGGAAGCTGGGCGAGCACTCGCCTTTGCTGGGAGGCAGCTCCCTCTCCCCGAGTCTGTAAGTGGGAGCCGGCACCACAGCAGGTGGATTTCTCAACTCAGGAAGGCGGGGTCCTCAGTGCCTTTTACTGTCAGCTTTGGTTCCTGGCTGCAATTCTGGGACACAAGGGACAATCCCACTCTGCAGCCTGTTTCAACACCCAATCCATCATCAACTCATTCCTGTGTGCCTGACCTTGCCGTCCTGAGCCGTTATCCTCAGTGTGGATGGCGGGCTCAGTGGACCCTGCCACCTAGTAACTGATGGGTTATACCACTCCGCTCATATATCGGTATGAGGAGGAAATGAATTAATATTCAAACAATGCCTGGCACTTTCTAAGTGTTTGCTATTCTTATCATCTTATTCAATAAGCCACTTCATCTCTCTGAGCCTGTTTCTTGCCTGGCAAATGAGGCTCTCACACTCCCAGGAGGAATCTGAGGATTGAGACGGCTTGTGATGAACAGGAGACTGCCGTGCAGCACGTGCTCTGTAAGGCTAGTTTCTGTCCGTCCCTTCTGCCATCTTCATGCCAGAGGCCACACCTTACGGTGACAGGGTTTGCCTTAGGGGAGGGGAGCCACATTCCTGGGAGCTACTGTGTTCAGCAGACCAGAGCCAGGGATGGCACAAACAGAGCAGGAATCACCTGTGCCTGCCTGGAACCCACAGGAGGAAGGGCAGCATTGCTCCTTCGTGCCCTCCTTTTAAGTGGGACAAATCCTGGGCTGGGAGGCACAGGGCTTGGGTTCTGGCCCCAGCGTGGCCTGTGAACTATCGCACAGGACTGGGCAGGAGTCTGCGACTCTGAGCCACTGTCATGCAACGAGGGGGCCAGGCCAGGTGATATCTGCCTCAGCCTGCTTCTGGCCAGTGCCTCCCTGCCGGACCCCACTCAGCGCCCACTCTCCCTCTGATCCTCATGTTACTGTCTCTCGTCCTCCTTTCACTCTGATGATTGCTATTTTGCTCACGGCCACTGGCTTTTGTTATTCTCCGGCACAGCCCAGCATATTCCTTCCTCCTGATGCATGTCCCTGCTCTGCCAAATGGTGGTGATGAGACATTTCCATGGAAACAGATGTTGATCCCGCAGTTGCTTAGCGATGTGCTGCAGGATGATGTAAGCTGAGCTCTGGTTTCCGGAAGGGCTTGGCATCCTTTGATGTGTCTGGACTACTGGGGCTGGGATGAGTAGGATGTTTCTTTCCTTAAATCCACTCTTTTTCTTTTATGCAAAAGTAAAAAGCAGAAAGAACTGGAAATTTGCCTTCTTTAAGAGGAAAGCCATTGTAAGGAGAGCAAAGTGTTGGGAAGCAGAGAACTGGGATGGAAGCAGAGACAAGACAAGGAGGGGACATGTTCCTCTGGAGGCCAAAGGCTGGGGCCACCTTGGGAATTGCGTCCAGACAGGGAAAGCTGCCACCCACCTGCCCATTGCACCTCCTCAGCCTCTCCCACCTGCCCACCGCACCTCCTCAGCCCCTCCCACCTGCCCACCGCACCTCCTCATTCCCTCCCACCTGCCCACTGCACCCAGAGCTGCTGCTGCAACAGCCACCCCAGGACCAACAGTGCTCCCACCAGGGCCCCAACATCTGTGGGGCCTGGGGCAAAAACGCAAGTGGAGGCCATAGACTGCATCTCTAAATACTTGATATTATTAATATAAACCAAGTCAAGAGATTGTTAAATAAAATATATTCTTTTTTCACTTGAATCATCTTCAAAAATAAAATATATTCTATCCTCTGACCTTGGCAATTGTGGTTGGCAGCATAGCGCCTCCCCCCAGAGAGGCCCACATCCTAATCCTCAAAACCTATAAACACATTATGTTATGTTAAGGTCGTGGGTGAAATTAAGGTTGCTCATCAGTTGACCTTAAGATTGGAAAATTATATCCTAGATTAGGCGGGTCACAAGCGTCCCTAAAAGTGGCTAAAAGTGGAAGCTGGAGTAGCAGAGAGGGTCAGAGTGATGTGATGTGAGAAGAACTCCACAGCCGCTCCTGGCTGTGGAGATGACAGGGCCACAGGGAAGGCGGGCAGGCAGCCTCTAGAAGCTGGAAAAGGCATGAAAACGAATCCTCCCTTGGAGCTGCCAGAAAGAACGCCGCCCAGCTGGCACCCAGTGAGGCTTCTGACCGAGAAACTCCACAATAATAATCTCGTGTTGCTTTAAGCCACTGAGGTTATGGCGTAACAGGCTAGTGACAGGACCGTGCTGCCATAAGCCCTGTGTGTGGGGCCACAGCAGTGCCCCAAGCCGCGCAGCCCAGGGGGGGCTGTTTTTTCCTTCTCCTACCACTGGGGAAAAAAGAAATAATGTCCTCACCCTTCTCCTTCACTAGCCCCTTCAAAACAAAATATAACAAAAAGCAAAATCTAAAACAAAGTAGGCAAGCCAAAACCCCTCACGCCATAGCCACGCCCAACTCTCCGCTGAGCAGGAGACTGGAAGGCAGCTCTCCTGTGTCACAAAGACGGTGGGGCCGGGCGGCCACAGTGGACCCTGCTTATCCGACCCCAGCACCAACTAACTCCCAGGCAACTCACAGAACGTTGTTGTGCCTCGGGCTCTTCACCCGTGAGACGGGATTCAGTAACGACACGGCCAGCGATACTGTCTCTTCCTTCCCTCGGCTGTCTTTTAGTTTAGCAAATTGTCTTGCTTAGTCCTGAGGGGCGTGTTCAGTCAGGAATTGCAAAGGAATCGGCAGTAAATGTTTTCTTCTCTCTGGTCGGTTGTTCTACTGCAGGGTCCTGAAGGTCCAGGGCACATCCCACCGCCTCCAGGAAGCCCTCCGTTACCACTGCCGCCCACGCTCGGCACTTTCTGGATGTAGCACCTTTACACTCTCACTTTCCTCTCAGCGTACAGTGACACACGATGCATATTTAGTGTCAACTCTTCTGTTTGATGACTGTTTCATGCCCCAGTCTCTAAGTAGGTGAAGCCCAGTGCTAGGGACACTGTAGGCCCCAACAAATCACTGTTGGTCCGTTGAGTATCCGTTGGTGTATTCAGGGCCCAGGACAGCTGGTTACACACCTCAGTCAAACCTGAAATAACCTCTAACCCCCAAGCTTCCCTTCTCTGCTGAGTGCAAGGGCTTGTTCGGCTTCATGCTTTTATAGACTCTCAGACCTTTCCCTGGGCTCCTGGGAACACCTGTGTGTAGGTGCATCCCTGTGCAGTCTTTGGGTAAACCCTACGCTCAGGTGGGGAGAATTAACCCATAACAACCACTTTTCATGTTTAGCTACTTAATTTAATATGTGCCGTGAGTCTTTCAAGAAGTCCTGGTTGGGATTTCTTCACATCCAGGAGTTGAAGAGGACTTGCCTTTAGTCGGTTACAGTTCAAGAAAAAGGCAAGATTAGTAACGTGGACAACATCACCATCGTGATGGTCTGTGTTGGAAGAGTGAGCTGACCTCGGTGAGAATGAGTGTCTAGTGAACATTGTAAATACGCAGCACAGTGAGATGGTAGGTGCAATCGTGCAGCAGGCTTTGCCAAGATATTATTGTTCCTGAACTATAAAGTCAAACTAGACATCTGACCACCAAACATTTTAATCATAACAGGGTAACAATAATTACACATTGAAATACAATTTTATATTTATTGTTACATCCCAAAGAGTATCTATGATAGCAGTATCTGGCTGTAACTCAGTATTATCACACTTGGCCACTTTTTATTTATAAAGATGTATAATCGGTGCACCTCCTAAAGGAGCCCTTTGAGCCTTTTGTTTTTCTTTCCTTGGCAGATATTTTATCCCAGCTAAAAATAGAGCCTCACATAAAGCTGAAAACATGTTCCTTCCCTAACTGCTTCTTCACGTGGGTTCTCAGCCTCCTCCTTCCTGAGTCACTGTTGTTGACCCAGTTCACCGAGATCTCAAGGTGATGCAAGTCACAGAGGCCCGCATTTCCTCTGGAGAAACCATGCCACTGAGTGCCCACCCACTGGTGCAAACCAGCCCAGAGAGATGTATTAAGCCAGATGGAGCTGCTCCTTCCAGAACCATCTCCAGGTCTTCTCTGGCCCCAAGCAAAGAGAAAGGACCCCAGCTTTTGTCCCGGTTAAAAGAACCCCGCAGTCACTCCTGGGTCTCTATCTAGTGACAGCCTGTCAACACCAAGAATGGTCCCTGAGCCCTCCCCTCCACTCTGCCTCCTGGGAAGAGTTCTGAACTGTGATGAAACGGTTCACGAGATGTGCCAAAGGATGACAAGGAGAAAGTGGCAGGAAAAACTGGCAGGGATGGCCAACATCTGCCAACTGAGGCTCAAACTTCCCGTAAAATTATGGTGAAAGGGCAATCTATCTTTTCAGGTTGGTCTGGGTTTCAAATGTGTGGTGCCTCTTGCCCGATATGTTCATGGTGTTCTTGTGAGCCAAACCATGCCTCCATCTCTGGGATCCTCCCAAAGGAACTTGTGCCATTCACATTCAGCCACGTGCGTAGTCAATGTCTTCAGTACGGCTCCCATCTCATCATAGTTTAGAGAGAAGTTTGCTGTATTTGCCCAGTGGGCTGCCTTGGTTATAGATTATAAATAATTTCTTTCCAGAATCTCAAGATTTTTCTTCTTCTTTTGGACATTTTATATTTTTCATGTGGTTTGCCTTTCTGGAAGAATGTTCTCAGGTCTGAGTAACTTATTTTGGTTCCTCAAAGCTGCTTTGGTTTGTCCATATGGTCTTCCTTTCAGCCACTTTCCATGTTTTAATGATCCCTTATTCTTACAGAATTTTTTCAAGTGATACGTTTGATTTGAGGTTTTAGGCTGAAACACAGTTTTTTACTGCTAATTCCTACCCATATGCTGGTGTTTCATCTTTTGGGCCAACTGGGTGGAATCTGCAGCTAGCTGAGATCATCAGGGCTCTGTTTCTCAAAGTAGGTCTGTGCAACTTGCATCCACAGTCAGCTGCTTTCTAAGGATGCAGATTGTTGGGTCTGGTTGAAAACACACTGGTTGAAAATTTTGGTGGGATGGGGTGAGGGTAGGGAAGGAGGAGGCCCTGCAATCTGCATTTTCACAAGTGCAGCAAGCGGTGATTGTACACTGCAGAATTTCCAAACCATGGCCCCAGGAGAAAAAGCAGGAGGAACCTCTTCCCTTCAGTCCCCCCAGGCTGCGCTTCTCTACATCTCAACTCACAGGCCCACACCATGAGAAGGACCCCGGCATCGGTCCTTCTCACCTGTCCTGTGGCCGGGTATGGCTTTCCGTAACCTTCATACGGTGCAGAATCCTGACCACCGTCCTGAAGGCGAGCAGCGCAATCGAGCTGGACGCCATGGAAAGGAATCTGGCCACAGTGCTTAAGGTGGGGCTGAGTAGGCAGACAGGAGCACCTAGGAGATCAATGCTTCCCAAATTTTCCATGTAGAAGCAACATAAAAAATGATAATATTTGAATTGCACACTGGGAGTGCCAAACAAGGCTTCCTGAGGCTGCAAGATGCTGGTCCGGAGGCCCTAGCCTCCCAAGCCTGGTCTGGCGTCCCAAAGGCTGAAGAAATGGGACGCCGGCACACGTGTGGCTTGTCTGTTTGGAAGCCTTGTGTTAGATGTCCGCTGCTTTGGTCCAGATCAGAGAAGATGGAGGAGGGAATGAAGCCACACATAGTGAGGGTGGAAATTTTAGGACTTACCTGATTAGCTGTGGGGAATATAGAAGGGAAGGTGTCAGAGGGCTCTAGGGTCTGAGCCCCACTGGAAGGTGACAAAAATATCAAGCGCCTGCCCTTGTCGCTGCTTTCATCTGTCCCTGGGCTACTGCCAAATGCCCAAGGCTTCAGAAGTTGGAGAACTGTGATACTCCAGGTCACAGTTTGCCTCTCATCACCTGTGCTTCTACAAAGCCTGGCTAGGGAGTGTTATATTTCCCCATTTTATTTCT
The DNA here is from genome assembly GCA_028533085.1 of Varecia variegata. NCBI lineage: Eukaryota > Metazoa > Chordata > Mammalia > Primates > Lemuridae > Varecia > Varecia variegata. The sequence continues at coordinate 20,660,440 of CM052437.1, forward strand.
TAGTTGAGTAAGGCACACACAGGCTATGTACCTTGTTCCATGCATGGCTTGCTAGGGGTTGCAGAGGAACATTGTTTTGGACCTTAGAATCCCTAACTCAATGTTTTGTGTGTTTTTGCAATCACCATCAGCCTTCTCAGCACACTGACAGGTAGTTCAGGCTGCCGGCAGGTCAGACTTCTCAACTGCAGTTGAGAGGGAGGATTCCCGGAATTATTTGGCTGCACCCAAGTCTTCCAGCCAGCAGGTGACAGTGCAGGGAACTCTGACTCCGTAATGACGGAATGACTCCATTCTGATCCAACGAATCACCAAATTTAGCCCACAAGGCAACGCCTGCCTTTAACTTGCATCCCCCAAATCCGTTTGCCAGCCCTTAATGGCAACAATAGGAGGGGTAGTCTTCCCGGCAGGAAAGACCCAAGAGACAGTGAGACAGCTTGGGTTTAAACCCAGCAGTGGATTAGGTTTTGTGGCGTTTGCAGCTTACATAATTTTGGAGGGCTTCTTTAGGTTAAAAAATACACACACTACTTTTGCAAATTTTACAGGAAACACAGGACTGTGCAGTTGAGAGGTCTTGAAGCTTATGCCTTGTTAGCTTCTGGGTAAATCTGCCCCTGCTTAAATAGCTAAGGGACAGTTGACAGTTGAGGGCGTACAAAAGCTTGGATCACTATTCCCTTCTGTTTGCATCTTGCCTGGCACAGGTGCAAAATTACAGTACCCTCGCATTTGAAAACAGCAGTCATCCCCAGGCCCTCGAGGCCCTTTATAAATGTCAAGCTAATTATTAGATGATTAGATAATAGCTACAGTGTGTGCTGTCTGGGTGAGCTGCGGCTGCTGCTACCAAACACCTGGAGAATGCCAAGTGATGTATTTGGAAAGGATGGGGGGACTAAGTGTTTCAGGCCTGGAGGGTGAAAACAAGCCCAGGGGTGGCCTCTGTCAGGTAGACACCTCAGAGGGAGAGGACGAGGCTGCGGCAGGTGCAGATTTCTGCCCCAGAGAAAGGGCTCAGGTTGCAGCAGCCATTTCCTGGGCTTTTGCTGGGTCATACTAAGCTTATTACAAGCATTCTTTCATTTAATCCTCCAAACTACCTTTTAATGTTGGGACTTTTATTATTCCTAAATAGCAGATGAAAATGGAGGCTGGATGCCACACAGCTGGTAAGTGGTGGAACCAGTATTTGAACCTAGAGCTGTCTGAGCTCATGTTTTTAACTCCTATGCTGCTGGGGAGAGCTCTCTGGGCTAGGAACCTCTCTCTCTTCTGGTCTTTTCCAGGAATACCTGGAAGGCCTTGCCCTGGAGTTGTAAATGACATTCCCACAACCCCATCCCAGATCTGCCTATAGGCAGGACTGAGGGCTCTGCGGGCCTGGGCAACCCAGACTTCCCCGGGGCAGGGCAGTATGGGAAGTTATGCCACCAACAAGGTGGTCCTGCACATGTGCTCTGTGGAAACCTAGGAAGTCCATGGAGCTTTCTGGGAGGGATGGAGGGAACGGCTGTGGGGAGGGGTAAGGTAGCGCTAAGGAATCTCCTCCCCCAAATTCAACTGGAGCAGCTCCATCTTTATATGATGTCATGCTCGGCTTCCTGGTTCACTTTTTGTTTGAACAAAAGGACCTGCATTCAAGAAACATTTGCAGGCCAACCTGGTTCCCTGCAGTCCTGCCCCCACCACACTGGCTGGCTGGGAGGGTTGTTCAAGGTTATGCAGGGAGCACCTTTGTTAAGGCAGGTTGGTAAGGCTTACGAATTCCCCCTGAAGGCAATAGTCTTAAGTGCATGAAACAGAAGACAAAAGATGGTAAAGGAAACTAATTAAAATGAAATACAGTTATCAAAATATTTTTTCAAAACCTCAAATTTGTGCTATCTCATCACAGGTGCTTCTTTGTTAACAAGTTAAACGAGATCCAGTGACAGATCTAGCAGCTCCCATAATTCTGAAGTCATGAGCTTAAACAATAATTTAAGATATCTGCAACACGTGCACTGTGACAGGAACAGTACTTTTTATTTCTACTGGCGACAAATCAGAGATGCTGCTAAAATGTCTGGGGTTCATTGACTATATTCATAATAGCAGGAAATGTTAGATTTTGGCTAAAGGTTAGTGAAAATAAGGATGTAAAATTTTTCCCCATCTAAGTCCACACACCCTTGGAATTCGGTCCGCGGGCCCCACAGCCCCTGTTGTACATCGGGCGGCACAGCACGTTGGCCATTGGAATCATCATTGCTAGTTATCCTTGTTGGCAGGATTTGCTCTGGCGCAGCTGGCATAGTGGCCTGGCTCGGCCCAGCTCCTTGCTGCTCATTCTCTGCTCTCAGTCCTGATGACGAGTGAGGGGGAGCATGTCTCCATCTCCACATCTTTTCTCACTGGGTTTTAGCTGAGTGCCTCTGGCCCGGAGCCTGTCCCCCAACCTGTCCTTGTGCTAGAAAAAGCTGCAGAAGGAAACGTGTGACCTTTCTGTCCTGGGCCATGGGAATTCATCCATTGTCCCAGACTAGAGCCCTCGCTCCTGATCCAGCCTGTCCTCGTGGGCATGCTGCGAGCTCAGCCCTTCACACAGAAGGAGCCTTCAGGGGCCTGCCCTGTCCACAGAGCAGGACGGACATCTCTGTTACAAAGGCAGCGGCGGAGCTCCAGAGAGCCTTTTGGGATGAGTGGCTTATTTTTCCCTCCCTCCAGTGGTTTGTTTTCAGACTCATTCACGGGATGCCACAGAAGCCATGAGACCGAGGAGAGGGTGGGGTAGGGGGAGAACAGGGCTCAGTTTGCCTCCCCTGCTTCTCGGGAAGGAATTTCCCAGAAACCCCACAGCAGTTTTGAATCACGTGATGGATGCCCACTATTTGGCGGGCTCCTGGTTCGGGCTGGAAGATGAAGAAGGCAGGCTGCGGCTGGGTGAGCCCAGACAGAACCAAGAAGGTCAGAGCTGGCAGGGACCTGAGAGGAGAGGCGGCCCTCTCATTGCCTGGATAGGAGCCCAAAGCAGGGTTGCTGTGGCTCAGGGTCACTGCCAATATCAGCCAGTATCTCCTCTGCTCTGGCCTGACCCGATCTGAGCCTCAGGTGGGATCCCACGTCCCTCCTGGCCCCACCCGAGAGCTCAATGAACCCTCTGGGCAGTGTGATAGCTTCTGCCATCGTGGCTCTGAACACGATGACCTCAGGTCTCCTGCTGCTTGCCCCTGCTGTGCAGAGTGACGCATCTTCCTGACTCAGTCCTGGAGGCCTCCCCCTTCCTGCTGGGGACTCTGACCTTGATGACACCATCCCTGCCCCAGCACCACTCAAAACCAGTGCACAGAAATGGGCCATTCCCAAGGGTGACTTTGTCCTGGGGCTTTGTGGGTTGGGAGCACCCCAAAGTGGACCAGCATGGCCTCTCCACCCTGTGTTTATTAAGCTGGCCTGGGTGGTCCTGAACCGTGCTTCAGGTTGCTCTTATGCAAGAGGCCCTCCCCGTGCCCAGCTTTGGGTCACCTGCACCATCTGCAGGTCTGCTCTCTCAGCTTCCTGAGACACAGAGCAACGGTTCCAACCCCGCTCTGGCAGATACCTCCCCGGCTTCTCTCCTGCCTGTCCACATGCCTTCAGACGGGCGTCTTCCCTTTGAATCTGGGGGTCTGCGATACACGACCTTTCTTTCAATTCCTCCCAGCCTCTGGAGTGAGGCTGACGCTGAAGTCCCAGGTCCGGTTTCCATCCACAGCGCCCACCTCCAGCTTCAGGGCCCCAGTGTCTTCACACCTTCCTCCCCTGGCTCCCAACCCTGAGAACAGATGTGGCCAGCTCAGCGTGGAGCTGACCAGGCTCTGGGAGCTTGCCCCAGGATCTGAGCCCTAAGCCTCCCAACTCAGGGAGCAGGAAAGGGGTTCCGAGCTGTGGACTTGCTAGAGGGGCAGTAGGAGCTGCTGGCCCTGAAACAGGCCTCCCGTGCAGAGCTGGTGAGCACAGCCTGGGCGAGATCCCCACACTAGAGCCAAGCGAAGCCCCTGTTCAACCTGGAGCCTCCGGTGGCTTCACAAGGCCATTGAGTGGGGACTTTGGCAGGGGTGGTGGGCAAGTCTCTGTGAATAAAGCCTGTTGTTCACCCAGATCTCCAGATGCTTTGGGCTTGGCCTGGGCCCACTGTTTCTGTTGGCACTGGAGGTGGGAGAGGGCTGAGAGAGCCTCTCTTTTCCTATGCGGCTGAGTTGCCTCCTCACCAGCCCTCTGGTCCCTTCCTCCCCTGAGGCTGAAGCTACGTGGAGAAAAGGACCCTCTGTGTGGGCCCCTGAGAGTGGGAAAGCACAGAAGCAAGCTGACCACATATCTTCCTGCCTAGAGCCCCCATGGCCATCCCATGCCCAGCGTCCCAGCCTCCTCTCTCAACTCCCTTCCTGCCCTGAGCTCCAGCCGCCCTGCTGGTGACCTCGCCCAAACACACAGGCTCCTCCCTGCCTCTGGGCTTTTGCACATGCTCCTCCTCTGCTTCCATGTTCTTCTTTGGCTCCTGTGTCTCTGGCCTAGCCACCCCTCAAGCCCAAGTCCAACACCCGCTTCTCTGTGGAGCTCCCTCTCGCACCGCAAGAGTGATTAGGCTCCTTCCTCGGCGAGCACAGCTCTGACCCGACAGGCATGACACTGGGGAGAAACGTGGTGTCTGTGTGCGTGCCTTTCCCCCGGACCATGTGCTCCAAGAGCGTGGGGACTAGGTAGGTCTTGTTTTTTGAAACCCCAGTGTCTGCCACAAAGCTGGACTCACAGCAGGTGTTCAAGAAATGTTTGCTGACTTCATGAGACATGGGCTGTGTTTGTACCATGCACTTTGCACAGTCCAAAGCATAAATGTTCCTGGTTTGGGGCAACTTTATAAGCCAGGAAGAGAAATATGATACTCTACCTGGCAGGAGAGGTGCTCACTAAATTGAACAAATGAATAAGTGAGATTCAAGGAAACAGAACAGCGATGAATGCAAGTGTTTATACTGTTGGTCTCCGAAGTGGGGTGTGCCCACCGATTCCTTTGTTCCAATGACACAGGAGCAAAAGGTTGATCTTCTATTTATATTTATTTTTGTCCCTTTACTTTTCTATGATTATCTTTTTTGAGTAAAATGTGTTTAAACTGTGCTGGATGAGAGCCCTGTGGTGGAGTGAGCATCGGGACAGCTTCCTGGGGACCTAGGCCTTTCCCTGTCCCTCATTAAGGACACAGCCCCTCAGGGCTCCTCAACTAACCACCTGCTGCTCAGACCCTGCCACCTGGTGCCATCACCTTGCCAAGCCCAGGCTGCGATGCAGGCACAGCTTCTCTGGCAACACAGTGCTTGGGCTGCCCTGCCCCCTGCAGGGCCTCACCTCTGCCTCCAGGAAGGCTTGGGGGCTGGAATGGGCTGTTGCCAAAGCTGACCTGGGAGAGAAGTTCTGACGTGGGGAATGTGGATGGAATGACTTTTTTCAGCTTCCCCAACAAAAATAACTTGGAATTTATGTCTCTGAACATGCTGTTCCATGTTTCTGCTTAAATTCCTCCCACTGCTGCCTAGAAGGCTTCGGACTCGCAAACAGCCCTGTGTTGGCATTTGAGAGGTCAGAGCTATCCATCACCCCCGGGAGGTTTACTCTAACAGGTATTCTTTAAGTCCCCACTGAGAGCCAGGCCCAGGGCTAGGCCTCGGTGGTCCCCAGTGAACTCGACACAAAAGGGAAGGAAGGCAGGGACCTCCTTTCGTGACTTTGTCTTTATCTTTGTGCCATATTATTAATAGTAACATATTAAGTCCTCCCAGCAGACCTGTGAAATGCAGATTATTATTCCTACGTTACAAATGAAGAAATCAAAGTTTTGTAGGCTGGAGATGTTCACATCCTCATCTGCAAAACCTATATATTGGTTTTCAAAGGGAACTTTGCAGGTGTGATTAGGTTAAGGGTCCTGAGATGGGAGATTACCCTGGATTATCTGGGGGGCCTCACGGAGTAGGGCAGGAGGGTCAGAGTCAGACAGCAGATGTGTCTGTGGAAGCTGTTGTCCAAGTGATGTGGGGCCACAGGCTGAGCAACAGGGGCAGCCTCTGGAAGCTGGACAAGGCAAGAAACGAGGTCTCCACTGTAGCCAGAAGGAGGATTGCCCTGCTCTTAACCTTGACTTTACCCTAGTGACACTGATTTTGGTGTCTGACCTCCTGAACTGTAAGATAACTTTTTGTTGTTTCAAGCCACTAAGTTTGTAGTAATTTTTTTTTCCCCAGCAGCAACAGAAACTAATAAAAGAAGCATGAATTTTCTTCACACACAGTGAGGGAGGGGGAGAGGTTGAAACTAAATCCAGGTCTGTTTTATTCCAAAAGATATTATGAACGGAATGTTTGTGTTCCCCTACAATTCTTATGTTAAAGCCCTAACTCCCAGTGTGGCTGTATTTGGGCGTGGTGCCTCTAAGGAGGTAAGGAAGGTTAAATGAAGACCTAAGGGTGGGGTCCTGATCTGATAGGATTAGTGCCCTTATAGGAAGAAAGGCCAGAGCGCTCTGTCTCCATCACGTGAGGATACAGCAAGAAGCTGGCTGTCTGCAAGCCAGGAAGAGGGCCCTCACCAGAACCCGACCATGCTGGTGCCTTGATCTTGGATCCAGATTGCAGAACTATAAGAAATAAATTTCTGTTGCGTAAGCCACCCGGTCTATGGTGTTTTGTTGTGGCAGCCTGAGCAGATGAATACAGATGTTACGAAGCTTTTCATCAGAGCTCAGGACCCACAGCAAAAGGTGCTATTGCTCAGCCAGGTAAGAGAGGTGTCCCAGCCCACAGCTGAGCTGGCTTGTGTCCCCAAGACACGAGAGGGGTGCTGCACCTGAGTGAGGAGCTGAGACGCTCACAACTGCAAAATGGCCCCACCTGCTTCCTCCTGGAGGGTTTGCAACTATCCAACAGGTCCTCTTCCCACAGGGATTAGGGCCCAGGAGCTGCCCTTCCATGACCCCATGGCTGGGGCTTCTGCCGACAGGCCAGGCTGCACTGGGATGTCAGCAGAACTTCTCACCTGCTTCATGTGGAGTGGCTGGGAGGCAGGGGGATCCCCCCTTGACATTTGGAAGAGACAAAGCCCAGCTCTGCCATGACTGACCATGGGATCCTGGATCAATCACTGAATCATTCCCCTCCTCTTTCCCTATCTCAGTCTGTGTATCTGTAGAATGGGATGGCAACACCCACCTCTTCTGGCTGCTGGAAGGATCAGTTGTGTGTCGGTCTAAGCAGAGCTGATGCCCAGCTGGGACACGGTGCTATGACGGCTATACCTCCCCGTTGGTAGGGGCTGGGTCCCTTCTTGCTGGTAGCTGCCTGTACTGTCCTGGGGGTCAAATGGTTTTACTGTAGCCCTTGGAGCTATGTCATGTATCCTTATTACCTGCTCCCAGTCAGCACACCTGGTAAACACGTCTCTGTGGGCCGATCTCGGGTTCTGAGCTTTCTCCTCCATGACAAGGAGAAATGGCCTCTTGAGCTCTTCCCTACTGGAGAGACGTCTGGCCACCCGGAGCCTCAGGGCACAGCTCTTTTTAAGTAGCCCCCCCGGCTTCTGCTACTCTCTCCTTTCCAGAATGCGGAGTGGGAGGCTCAGTCTTCCTCCTGACCACAGTCTGGGGGCTCTGGGGGGAAGCAGGGGCCTGGGGGACGCTTGAGCAAGCGGGGAGAGCCAGCAGTAGTACCCTCTTCCAGTGACTGTTCCCGGATTTGTTTTGAAAGTCTCGTTCAGTGACGCATCTACTCTCCATGCTATATTTATCTGTGAGAGAGGCAGGATATTTTTGAACGGATGTAATTTCTGGTTCTTTCCCTCCAAGAAAAAAAGAAAACATGTTATTGCTATTAATTTCTTCCTGCCTCCGCTTCTGTCTCTCACACACGTCTTCTGTATAAATATACCCCCCCCACACACACATACACGCACATGCGCACACGCATACGCGCACAGAAAGGCAGGTACTTCTTTCAACAACTGATACTCCGTGACTACGGTTGATGGAGACCTATCTAGCAGGACTCATAGACAGGAAGGCAGATTGGCAGGAGGAACAGAGAGAAAAGCAGAGGAAACTGTGGGTTTGGTAACTTATTTTTTTACCTTCAAATTCAGAGAACACTCAATTAACGTTAGGGGAAATTGGACGCAGGCAGGACAGGAAGTGCTGAGAAACACCTGTGAGGGCTGGGGGCTGCGGAAGCAGGTCAGAATGAACAGTTTGCTCCCTCGCTTCCATGAAGTCACCAAGAACAGACGTACTGCGCTTGCAGGAGACCTGAAGCTGAGACTGGGGCGAGGGAAATCTAAGCAAGATTCAGGATGCTCAGAGCAAGCCTGGGAAACACAGAAAGATGAGCTGTTACAAGGAGGAGCACCTTTGGTTCCGTGTTTGCGTTAAATAACCAGCAACAAGCACCCCATGAGTGGGTCGGGGACTCCCTGCCGACAGGGTGGGCAGGTGCCATCGCGATCTGGGCGCTGGAATCGCCAGAGCTGCAAAGGTCTCCAGCAGAGGGACGGGGTCAGGAAACGCTTTACTCCAGGTCTCCGTAGCTGAATCACGGACAGATTCGGGGTTCAGGCATCAAAGAAGTGAAGGGGGAGAGAAAAATGGGAGGTGTTTGAGTGTGTGTGTGTGTGTGTGTGTGTGTATGTGTGCGTGCCTAGAGAAGGGACCAGACTTGAGACCCGGAGAATATCTGCGGAAGGCGTCTTACAAACTCAGGAACCGGGGGCTGGGAGCTGGTACCAGCAGGGCAAGAGTGGACTAAAGACCCGGCCCTGAGGTGCTCAGTGTCCAAGTGGGACTCAGGCCGTGCTGGGGCTGCAGAGCCCAGAGCTGCCTCTCCCAGGAGAGCAGTTCCAGGGGCCCTCGGAGACATTACCTAACATATGGCTGAGTGTGCAAATGCCCTCCTGCTTGCCTGGGTTTGGGTAGGCCTGCCTGGAGGGGCCACCAGCTCACAGAGGACGCCAGATGGTGGGGAGTCCCTGGAGACAGCACCCTCCCTACCAAGGTTTACAGCTGTGGGGTGCAGGAAAAGCACTGTGTCAGAAGTTCCAGGCTTGTTCCAACCCCAATTGAACTCTATATTCTGTACTACTGATATTTATATATTCTCTTTTTCTTTTTCCCTCCAAAACCATACACTAACTTCATTACTATAGCTTTATGATAAATCTGGAAAGTCCTGAAATCAGGCAGTGTGGTTCCTCCAATGTTGCTTTTTCTTTTTCAATGTTGCCTTTGGCTATTCAAGTTCCTTTGACTTTCCATATAAATTTTAGCATCAGCTTGTAAACTTCTATAAAAAATTTTGCAGGGAGTTTTATTGGAATTGAATCAAATCTACAGATCAATTTTGGGCAAAATGACATCTGAATATTGCGTCTTCCAATTCTCTTCAGCTATGTAGATCTCCTTTGATGTATTTCATCAGTGTTTTATAATTTTCAACATATAGACCTTGCATATATTGCAAAATGTATAACTAAGTATTTAATGTGTTTGGTGTTTTGGCCTTCTCTTTCAATCTGGCTTACAGGTTTATCAATTTTATTCATTTTTTCAAAGAACCAGTTTTTCATTTCATTGAGTTTTGCTATTGTTTTTCTGTCAACAATTTCATTGATTTCTGCTCTTTTATTATTTCCTTTCTTCTGCCTGCCTTGAGTTTAATTTGCTCTTCTACACTAGTTTCCTAAGGTGGAAGACTAGTCATTTATTGTATACCTTTTTTTTCTAATATAATTTTTTTTTGGTGGGGGGGCGGAAACAGAGTCTCACTGTGTTGCCCGGGCTAGAGTACTGTGGAGTCAGCCTAGCTCACAGCAACCTCAAACTCCTGGGCTCAAGCCATCCTTCTGCCTCAGCCTCCCGAGTAGCTGGGACTATAGGCATGTACCACCATCCCGGTTAATTTTTTCTATATATATTTTTAGCTGTCCAAATAATTTCTTTCTATTTTTAGTAGAGACGGGGGTCTCGCTCTTGCTCAGGCTGGTCTCGAACTCCTGAGCTCAAACAATCCACCCGCCTCGGCCTCCCAGAGTGCTAGGATTACAGGCATGAGCCACGGCACCCAGCCCTAATATAAGTATTTAATACTATACATTCTCCATCAAAGCACTGATTTAAATGAGTCTCACAAAACTTGTTGTGTTTTTATTTTCATTTAGTTCAAATTATTTTCTAATTTGCTGTTACTTTCTTTTTGACCCATGGGTCATTTAGAAGTGTGTTTTAAAATTTCTAAATATTTGAGGATTTTCCAGATATCTTTCTGGTTTTGATTTCTAGTTTAATTCTGCTGTGGTCAGAGAACATATTTTCTTTGTTGTATTTTTAGATTCTATTATTTAAATTCCTTTCAATGTGTTAGTTTTTTAAGTGACTGAATATGGTCTATTTTGGTGACTATTCCATGTGCTCTTGAAAAGAATGAGTATTCTACTTTTGTTGGGTGGAATATTCTATAAATGTCAATTATTAATAGATCAAATTAATTGACAGTATTGTTTGGATTTTCTATATCCTTAGAGATTTTCTGACCACTCCTATCTTTTCAAAGAACCAACTTTTTTTTTTAATACCTTTTGTATTATTTTTTGTTTTCCATTTTATTTAGTTCTGCTCTGACCTTTGTAATTTGTTTTCTTCTGCTGGCTTTGCATTTGGTTTGCTCTTCCTTTTCTAGTTCCTTGAGATGTGTTTTTAGGTTGTTAATTTGTGATCTTTCTGGCTGTTGGATGTGGGCATTTAAGGCTATGAATTTACCCCTTAGCTTTTGTTGAGTCTCATAGATTTTGATAGCTTGTGTCCCCTTTGTCGTTCAGTTCAAGGAATCTTTTGATTTTCATCTGAATTTCATTATTGAGCCAATAATCATTCAGTAGCAGGTTGTTTAATTTCCATGACTTAGTATAGAATTGAGTGTTACTCTTGGAATTGACTTCTAATGTTACTCCACTATGGTCTGAAAGGATACATGGTATGCTTTCAATTTTTTAAAATTTGCTGAGACATTTTTTATGGGCTAAGGTATGATTAATTTTGGAGGACGTCCCATGTGCTGATGAGAAAAATGTATACTATATTTCATAGTTTGGAGGTAGAATCTTCTGTAAATGTCTGTTAGGTCCATTTGTTCTAGGGTCCCTTTTTAGTCTGGTGTTTATTTATTTTCTGCTTTGATGATCTGTCCAGCTCTGATCATGGAGTGTTGAAGTCCCCGGCAATTATGATGCTATTATTTATTTCCTTGCTTAGCTTTAGTAGAATTTATGTATGTGCGAGCTCCTGTGTTAGGTGCATATATATTTAGGATTGTTCTGTCTTCTTGTTGAATTGCTCCTTCTATCATTATATAATGACCACCTTTGTCTTTCTTTACCATTGTTGATTTAAAGTCAATTTTGTCTGATATGAGAATGGCTAATACCTGTTCTCTTTTGGTTTCTACTTACATGGAATATTTTTTTTTGTTCTTCCACTTTGAGCCTTTGTACATCCTCGTGGTTAAGATGTGTTTCCTGAGTACAGCAGATACTTGGGTTGTGTTTTTTCATCCATTCAGCCAGTCTATTTCTTTTTAGTGGTGCATTTAAACCGTTAACGTTAGGAGAGAGAATCGATATGTGGGATGCTGTTCTGTTCATCATAATGGGCAGTAGTACATTATTGCTTTGTTTTCCTTCTTTGCTACTGTTTTACAGGAGTTGTGAGCTTTAGCTATTTTGGGTGATTTTACACTGGTGGGTGTCTATTGTGTTGCTTTGTGTTTAATGTAGTTCTGAGTATTTCCTACAGTGCAGATCTGGTCATGACAAATTTCCTCAGTGTTTGCTTGTCTAGAAAGGACTTAATTTCTCCATCAATCGTGAAACGTAATTTTGCAGGATACAAAATTCTAGGCTAGCTGTTGTTCTGTTTAAGAAGATTGAAGATGGGGCCCCACTCCCTTCTTACTTGCAAGGTTTCTGCTGAGAAGTCTGCCTTAGCCTGATGGGTTTTCCCTTGTAGGTCAGTTGTTGCTTATGCAATTCCCAATAAGCAAATTCTTCTGCTTGTAGAATTTTCTCTTTCATTTTGACTTTGGCCAGGTTGGTTACCATGTGTTTTGGAGATGTCCTATTTGCTATGAGTCTTCCCAGTGTTCAATGACCATCTTGTATCTGGATGTCTGGATCTCTGGCAATACCAGGAAAGTTTTCCTCAATAATTCCCTTGAATAGATTTTCCATGCTTTTAGCTCTTTCTTCTTCTCCCTCAGCGATACCTATAATTTGCATGTTAGTTTGTTTTGCATAAACTAGTTAGTTTGTTTTGCATAATTCCATATCTCTCTAAGTGATTGCTCCACCTTTTTTGTTCTCTTCTCTGCCTCTTTAAATGACTGGGTTCACTCAAGAGCCTTGTCTTCAAGCTCTGAGATTCTTTCTTCTCTTTGGTTTAATCTGTTGCTGAAGCTTTTGCTGTGTTTTGAAATTCCCTAAATGACTCTTTCATTTCTTTAGTTCTATTATATCCTTCCTTCCTCTTTAGTGATTTTTTCATTAATTTCCTGAAATATTTTTTGGCTTCTTTTTGTTGGTTTTCAACTTTCTTTTCAATTCCATTCATCTTATCTGCCAACCATATTCTGAATTTCATTTCTGACATTTCGACAATTTCTGTGTAGTTGGAGTTCACTACTGTAGCTCCATTGTGATCCCTTGGGGGTGTCAATCTGTTTTGATTTTTCTTGTTGCCAGGGTTCTCT
>CM052437.1:20673739-20695516 GCA_028533085.1 Varecia variegata
GGGTGGCCCCCAGCCACACTTACTTGCCATGGCTTCCAGCCGCATCAGGAAGCAGACCAGGCTGGGGAAGCTGACCCTGTGGGCCCTGTCGCTGTACCGGAGGGTCATGAGACCCAGCAGCTCATCGCTGATGGAGATGCCTGCAAGGAAGTCTGGGGCCACAGGGCGAGCGTGTGAGTGGCAAGGCGGCCGCGGGCGGAGCTGGTCCTCTGCCTCGCCAGGTTTGAGAGAGGTGTTCAGAGGCCCACGGCCTTCCGCCAGGTCCTGCTCAGCCTGGCTTGGCAGCGGGTCCCTCTCACTTCAGCGTCTTGTCTTTTTTGTTGGCTGCTGGGCCCCAGTGACACAGTTCTGGAGTTTGGCCGGAGACCAACTCACACTCAAGAGACACTGACTGTCTTGGGGACACATCGGCCTTCACAGTCATCTAATAATTCCCATGAAGTGTGGGAGCTGCCAGGACACCTGGGGTTTCCTTCCAGTCCTGCCTCTGCCAGGCCTCTCTCTGCTGGTGAAACAACCTTCCTCCCCCAGCCTTGACGGCACGTGGGTCTTACGTGTGGATGCTGCCAGTGTGGGTAGGTGTGGTCCCTGGAAGAGGGGCGCACCTAAGTCAGCCATCCGGGGAAAAGGCTGGTCCTCAGAGACCAGAACTCAGAAGATGGCATCAGGTGGGCAGGAGATAGGCACCTTGTCATCTTGCTTGTCTAGCCGTAAGCTCTAGGGAGGCACCAACCACACAGGGGCCAAGTGCAGATTGGCACAGTCAGGCCTGCAAGCCCTGGGGAGCGTGCAGAACCTTGTAAGCCAAATCATCCCTCAAGGGACAAACCTGGTGGCCTGTGGGCCCCAGGCAGCCAGAGACACTGGTTTCTCCAGCAGAGTTAAGAAAGCATGAATGTAAATGCCTTTAGACAGTGTGTGCATGCTCCAGCCTGCCACGTTCTCAAATGCCCCATTTTCTTCCAGGTGGCTGCACTGCCCTTTAAGTTACCTGCCTGGCTTCTGGAGGCTTTTGAGTTGAATTTGAACTAGTCTCTATTTTTCTCCCTTTTATTATTCTGGTGTCATGAGTGAGGTCTCCTTTAGAGATGTCATCTTTAACTGGCCCTTCAGTGGTTGTCAAACTGTGGTCCCCAGACCAGGGCATGCACATCCCCTGGGAGCTGGCTGGAAATGCAAATTCTTGAACAAATTCCCAGACCTTCTGAATCAGAGATGCTGAGGGGGGCTCGGCAATCTGTGTTTTAACAAGCCCTGCAGGGGATGCTGATGCACGCTCAGGTTTGTGAACCCAGCTCTACGTCATGAAGAACCACAGAGGAGGGTGTGTGTTACAGGAGAGCAGGGCTGCAGCAGTCCGGTCTTCCCCGCCCCCCAGGCTAGGAGCCCCGGAGGGAGAATTATGGAGACTTTCCTTCTGGCGTTACCTGGGGGAACCTGATTTTACATTTTGTTAAGGTTGGTGGCCATTTCCTTGCATAAGCTTTTTATGATTATTCTCCCCATCAGCCGCAGTGGAGATAATGATCCCTGCCCTTCCCAGCGCGCAGGTAGTCGAGACCGTCGAATGAGAGGACGCCAATAGAAGCGCTTGGTGAACCATGAAGCACTTATGCACCCTAAGGTATTATCATCATTATCCCAGGAAAGAAAGCTTTTGCCTCCTTGAAGCAGACAGATGCCGTTTGATTGGATTTAGCCCAGGCCCTCTGTGAAGAGGGAGAAGAGAGCTCACCAGCCTGCCTCGGGTATTTAACCCTGATGGCCCCGACACTGAGCCGGAGTGGCTCTGAGGCGGCTGGATTCCTGGAAGGGCAGCAATCCTGCAGGGCTATTTTCTCACAGTTAGCGCTGTGCTGGGGGAAAAGGCAGCGGGGGAGATTGGCTGGCGTAGGGGAACTCAGGCAGGGAAAGGATGTCTGAGGCCAGAGCCCTGGAGGCCCCGAGGGCAGCGTGACCCAGGGGAGGACGCAGGAGCTGCACTCCCCCCTCGCCTGGCCTGCGGTGTGCTGAGGGGGGGGGCCCCACCATCCCAGCTCAGAGGGCGCCCATCTACCTGTATTCGCTACGGCCGTCCCCAAGTCTGAGCTCCGGAGGACTCCAGGGCTCTTCTGGGTGTTCTGGAAAACACGCTGATGTGGGAAAAGAAGCCAGAAGTCCGTGTGAGGACCCGGAGGACGTCCTGGACAGCAAGGGGTCCCAGGGTGGGCATGAGTTTAAAGGGAGTAATGAGGAGTCTCAGTTGGGATCTAAAGGAGAGATTGGGATGAGTGAAGGGGGCTTCTCCTGGACCCCGAGTAGGGGCCCAGCTCAGAGGGTCTCGTGTGCTGCTCTGATGGTTCAGACTTTGTCCTAAGTCCAACAGGGAGGCCACACGGGGCCCCAGACCACATCTGCTTTGACAGATCCTCTGGCCCATGGATTGCAAGGGCATGAGAGGGGCGAGAGGGCCAGGGTGTGTATTGGGTGGTGGGGGAACAAGGAGGAAAATGCTACCTGGCAGCTTTAGCTACAGTCCCCAGGGATGTCTTCCTACCCCAACCTCCACAGCACCCTCACACTGCCCCTGATCCACTGGGCCTTGTGCCCTCTGTGCTGCATGTTGGTCTCCCCAAACAAAATGTGAGCACTCCCGGAGGGCAGGGGTGCGGTTTCGTCTCCTTTCATACCCCTCAGCCCTGGCACAGGGTAGGACACCCGGTAAACATTTGCTAAACCGGACGGAATAAGAGCATCAGTCATGCAGAGCATGCCCATACCTGGCAGGTGACAAGGCGCCTCCATAGTCTCGTGAACTCCTCTTGGTTGAGCCGCCCATTCACTTGCAGCTGGTGGGGAGTTAAGAGTTAACCAGCCCAGCGTGCAATGAGCAGAGGGGCCCCTGGTCCTGCCAACAAAGCCCGAGCAGCTCCATCCATCACTAGTGACACAGTTGGTCCAGCACCACCTAGGTGTGGCCCCACGCCAGCTGTCTCCCGCAAGTCTGAAAGAGACCTGGCTTAGATTCGTATTACAAAGAAAAATGGACACTTGGAAGAAGAAAGAAACCCTGAGAAAAAGAGGCCAATGTCACTTGCATCCGGGGGAAGAGAGCGAGCCCAGGACATAGGCTTACCAGTCAGAGGGGGCTCTCTGGCAGGGGGGAGTGGGGAGGGGCAGGAGGGATCACTGCAACTCCGGAAGCAGCAGCTGCAGGTAAGTGTGTGAGTCCCACGTGCACGTGTGCACAGGGAATGCTTTCTGTGTCCACACTGAAGCCAGACCTGGCCACTCCCTGCAGTGGGTTCAGTGATGAGCACAGAGAGGAAGAGCATTGACCTCTGAGCACTGGAAGGGGAGCCAGTGGGTGGGTAGGAGGAAGGCTAGGAAAGGCCCGTCCACTTTGCAGGGGTCCAGCAACATGACCTCCCCTGGGCCGTGGGGCTGCGTGGACCGTTTGGGTTCCTCTGTGGGAGATGGGCAGTGTCTCTGGGTGATTCCAAACCACAGCCAACAGAGACAGGGCCTGACTTATGATTCCGTCAAAAAGCGCTCTTGTTCCACAGTGGTCGGCTTTGCAGTCCCGATCGAGCCTCATTGGCAGTGCGAGAGTGGGCTCATCTGTCTGTCTCAGGAGACAGCTCCCGGCCCAGCGAGGGGCTGGCCAGGCAGCAGCTGGGGTGTGCACACGTGGAGTCAGCCTCTCCTGCCTGCTGGGACCGGGGGTGTCAGGGGAGAATGGCTCACTGGGGGTGAAATCAGGACAGTCATGAGCCCAGGATCAGGTTCATGTTCCTGCCACTTGTCGCCATTGACCTGGGCCGAGTCACTGACTGGCCTCCACCCAGCTGCCACCTCTGCCAGTGCAGCAGTCGCAGTCATGGGGTGCAGCTGCTGTGCCCACCGGGGAGTTTTCTATGTTTTGGTCATTCTTATCTTTACTGAGTCGGGGCCTTGTTAAGAAATTTAAATCGTGGTGACTCCTCCAGTGGTAAGGGGAGGGCTGGGAGGGAGAAAGGTCCCCACGGGTGCTCTAAGTAGGCAGCATAGGATAAGGTCAGAACGTGCACTTTGGGGGCTGAAAACCCCAACTTCAAATCTGGGCACAAGTCCTGACTAGCTGTGTGATCTGGGCAAATTAACATCTCTGAACCCCTGTTCCTTTCGTTGTATGGTGAGATAATACTTCCTATATCACACAGTTGTTGCAAGAACTACCAGGAAGAAAAAATATATATATATATATAAGCCAGTACAATTCTCAGCACATGGTAGATGCTCGCTCAATGGGGACCATTGTCGTGTTGCTGTGGTTGGCCTGGAGAGTAAGTGAGTTAGTAGCGAATCCATGGAAACCGGGGGCCAAGAAGGAGAGAAAGGTTCCCTGCTGTCCCGACTGGACCCCTGGGGAGAGGGGCTGTCAGAGAGAGGGAGGGACGACTGCAAAGGATACGTCCATCAGAGCCAGGATGCTGCGGCACTCGTCCAAGGAGAACGTGTCCCCCGGGAGTCCTGGGGAGGGAAGGCCAGGAGGGACTGACGTGTTGGGGGGCAGGTGCCAGAGGGGTGGAGGATGGGCCAGCAGGCCTTGGGCTGCTCCTACCTGTCAGGAGCTCCTGGTTGAGCAGGCTCTGGAGCTGGGTGGCGTCTATGTCCAGCCCCTGATCCAAGCAAGGGAGGAAGCACTTCAGTGCCAGGACCCGAGAGGCACGTCCGCCTGGCCCCGTCTGTAAAAGCACTCGATTTCTGAGCACTGAGTTCCTGCCACGTGCCCATCTCACCTCTTGTCACGAAGCCCCCCCTGATGGCTCCTAGCCATGGTGGTCACCCCCTCCCCTGAGCATCTGCAGTGCTGGCCACGACACTGGCACTGGGCGTGGGACGCCCTGCGTTTCTCTCTGCATTCATTATGGGACTGAACGCCGTGTGTGCCTCCTCCCCGCTGTCCCCGCACGTGGGAGCCCCCAGGAAAGGTGTTGAATGACTCAACTCAGCCCGTTGGGTGTTTTCCCCATCTGCTTCCAGAAAGAGACTGGGGGCAATGCGAGTACCGTGTCTGTGTGTGTGTGCGTGTGCGTGTGTGTGTGTGCGTGTGCACGTGTGTGATGACAGGAGTTAAAAATACCAGAAACGTGGGCTAAGAGAAGCTGCTCTAACTGAACACATTACTTAGCACTAGTCTTCCCAGCCACTGAAGCGAAAAAGGGAGATGTCATGTTTTGCTTAGACTAAGAGCAGGAAGCAACTGAGGTTGGGGGGAAGGAGAAACTTTCCCTGGCCTCGACTTCTGGAGGAGTTAACTGCGTTCTATTTGATACTGGGGACATTGGACAGCTTGACAGGCAGCGTCAGAGACACCGAGAGTTCTCTGTGTGGCCGTTCCTCACATGCAGCCTGGGAAGGGCCGAGGGGACGGTGTGCCGTCACGCTGGGGACGCCTCTCTGCGGGGAGCTGGCGCTGGAGTGAGGTTTCTCAGAGGGCTTTGCAGAGTGGCACTGGCCAGGTGGAAGAAGGTGCCTCCTGGGGGTCTTCCGAGAACCGGCACCTCACAGATGACAGACGCGATGCCCCTTCCATCTCCCAGGGCTGACAGCACAGACAGCTGCGCAGCCCTCGTGGGGTTCTTCGCCAGGAGGATGAGGCCTCAGGATGCTCCCTGAACAAACGTCCTGCCACCGTCTGAAGTGGGTCCTCGGGTCATTTGTCCAACACCTCACTTTCGGTTACGTCAGGGAAGTTGGTGTTGTGTACCCACCATCAACGGAGTTGCTCTTCAAACGCGTGATATCACCTCCATGTGGACGGCCGTTGGCGTGCTAATGGGGAATCCTCCGCTAGATCATAAGCAGTTCTGGGGTGTGGTCACGTCTTCTTCCCTCTCCTCGTCCCCACAGAGCCTGACTTGGACCCTGCACTCCATAACCAGCCAAAGTGTTTAAGAAGGTGACGGCAGGAATGGAGATGAGGATTTCTTAAAGCCCCAAGTATTTGCATGTTTGCCTCTCCCACCACAATGTAAGTCACCCAAGCACTGTGCTTTGGTACGCCCAAAGCTTAGGGTGCCACTTGGGATGTCCTAGGTGCTTGGCAAATGCCTGCCAGTGGAATTAAGGACAGATGGATGGACAGACCTGGCCCAGCCCAGAGTCCGAGTGTACCCTTCTTTTCCCACGGGCAGACCCTGGGTAGCAGCGCCATCACCTCTAGCTTGGCTAATAAAGGGAACTAATGGTAGTGGCAGTAGCAAGTCATTATGGTAGTTTAAAGTTAGTTAAAGCTACATAAGAGATCAGGAGAGAGGACGGAGTGAATGCATCATTAATATTTTGCTTTCCACTTTCTTGGGAGGACACAGTCTCTGAGGATAGTTTGCAGGTTGTGCAGAATAAAGCCAGGTGGGCCCTGCTTGAGGGTGCCCGGCTGAGAGGGGAGAGGGGGCTGGAATCCAGCCCCTGTTCTAGCCATTGGGCATGATGCTGCACCTGGGTTTTATTCTAATTCCCACAAAGGTCCCATAGGGGCTGCCAGCCACCCTCTGTGAGGAGGCATTTGGCTGTTGTTTGGAAAAGTCTTGATTAGGGAATCTGTCCCATCTTATCATATGACAAATTTTATTTTTATCTTAAAGGTGCAGGTGCACGGACCATGTGTGAGAATTTGCCCCCTGCCCTGAAGGAAGCTGGGTCTCAGGCATCCTAATCAGGCCCTGCTAACCACCTCAGGGCAGCTAACCTTAGCTTGGGCATCTGCTCTGGGGGAGCTAATCTGTCTTAATTGAATTCAAGGGAAATGATTGAGCACCTCCGCTGTGCCAAGGACGGTGATCAGTGTTGGGGACGAGGAGTGCATATGATGCCATCCCTGCCTTCAGGGGCCCACAGACTGAGGACAGTCATCCTGGCCGGCCTTGTCCTGCATCAAGCGAAGTGCCTTCGGAATCAGCCCAGATGGTGGCCTGAATCCCGGGCTGATACTGAATTCACGGAGGTTCCCGTTCAGCTGCTCTTTACAGTCTGTGCCCCTCACTCCAGCCACATTCTTCGGTTTTCATTTCTGTTCTCCTCTTGGGCCCAGGCTGCCGCTGGGTGACCACCACCCTGTTGGCCCTCTGAACGGAGAGGCAGGGCCTGGCGTCCTTCCTGCCCTTGGCCTCTGCCTGGCTCAAGCCGGCACGGTACCCACGGTCATCAGCATCACTTTCTGCTTCTCACACCCACGTGATTATTAATAGTAAAAGGCCCATCATGCAGAGCCCTTGGCAGCTGTTTTGTCCTGACAAGTCAAGGAGTTCTCTACAACAGTTTATTAAACCATTAACAAAATCCCGTGTGCACATAGGTGGCTTGGCAGCAAGAGCGCTGTTGCCGCTCTCTGAAGCTGGCCAGCTCCCGGGAGGAACGATGCCAGGTTGGTGGGAGGTGGCCGAGTGGGAGAAGGAAAGATTTCAAGGGGTACTGCCAATTGCTTGCTTTAAGATTTAAAAGGCAACACACCCCATACACCCCCCCCCCCATAATTATCCCTTCCCTTTCTAAACTCTACATTCCATCGGATGTCACCAAGATGACACCGGGTACGACGCTGCTTCCCTACAGAGTTTGGCAGCCAGAGCAGCTCTGGAGGCCATCCAGGGAGACAGGCTGATAAAATAATCCGTCAAGGCCCTTCTGTCTGCATCCTGATAAGGGCCTGGGAGGGGCCCTCCATCCCCTGTCCCGCTAAGGCCCCTGGGGGAGGTACCGTACCTGCTGAGCGTATCTGTAGAAAATGCTTTGCTGGGAGCTGGTTTCTGAAAGACTTTCCTGGATCAAAGGGAAAACAGCCCACATGAAACTTCGGGGGAAGGAAGCCACCTGTCTGGGACAGCGAGGGCACAACAACCCCCTTCTAGGTCTGAGATAGAGATTTCATCGGGAAGTTGGACAAAACCTTTAGGGGAATAAAAAAACCTGAAATTTGTGGAAGGAAGATGGTCGGGTTGAGCCTGGCCTTGGAGTCTGGTCTCCTCCCTCTCCCCCACCCTTTTGAGCCGTCATCGGCCCTTCAGGGTGTCTCTGTCTTCATTGGTCAGAGGACAGGTAAGGAAGGGGACAGAGCTCTTCGGGGTGGGATGTGGCCAATGAAGCTACCCAGCCAAACCTTCCTGCATACCTACCTTCAGTGCTCTGAGGCTGAAATTGCTTCTCAGGCTCCTGGAAAATCAAGGGCACAGTGTGACAAGGACAACCTGCACACCACTCGAAGGGGCCTGCACATGGAGGGCACTCAGATGGCACTGGACGCTGCCAAGGGCCTGAGTGGGGAGCCCTTAGCGCCGTAGGACACGAGGTGGGCAGGCAGCGCAGTAGGACACTGCCAGGCAGTCGGCAGAGAGACAAGCACCATGGCCATGTGCCCAGCCTTTCGGGTGGATGCGGAACTGTCTAGTAGATGTCCCTTTTGCAATCAGGTACACACATACCACGACCCCCATTGCCGGGTTGGCAGATAAGCTGTGTCTTATGTTCCACCTCGAATTGGAGGTATGACGGCTGCCTGCCATGCCGGACTGAGAAGGCCTCCCCCACGCTCAACTGCAAAGACCGTCCTGAGGACAGCGATGTCTGCCTTGGGCCCAAGAGGGGCCCAGTGGGGTGAGCACTTGTTGATCCCAGTCTTGACCCGTTGACTTGGATACAAGACCCTCCACGCTTGGACTCTCATTCAGGCCCGTCTTTCACTGTCTCCCTGCCATACCCCACATTCTGGCCACAGTTCAGACAATGTGTCAGGCTTGCCAGATGCCACCTTCCTGTACAGATGCTGACACCACCCACTCTCCAACCAGCCCTGTGCTCACCCACTTCCCTGCTGCTGCTCACGCTTTTTTCCTCCGCCTGCACGGAACCATCAAAGGACCAGCTCCAGTGCTGTTTCCTCCGAGACGCCTTTCTCAGTCCCTCTTGCCAGAAGTGGGTCCCCCCACTCAGCCCTCCCACGTGGCTTTGCATTTCCACCTCGCCTGTCTGTGGTCTGGCTCTCGGTGAGCTGCTCGAGAGCAGGGCCTGTGTTGTGTCCCCCGCTAACACAGCACATGCTGCACAGACAGACCACTGCCCATGATGACACCACGGATTTTTATAAAATTAACTAGAATAAAACATTTGTAATCCCAGAGGTTCTGTACCTGTCACTGTCTGGCATTTTCAGGAAGATTCGGAGCAAGAACTTAGCTGCATCTCTCTGTGTTTTAGGGACCACGACATAGGTCCCAGGGCTCAGATGGAAGGACGTTGTGAAGTTGCGCTTGGTTTGATAATTTATACCCTGGACAGCATTTCTGAATGGGGAATAAAACGTGGCTGCCAGACTCTCCTGGAACTGCTGGAACTAGAAGAAACATGATGATTGTGAGAACAGCCCCTCCGTGCATAGGCCCAGCCACCGGGAGAGACCCACCACCTTCCAGACCCTCTCTGTTCACCAAAACAGCATGGCAGGCCCTGAAAAGGGAGACGGTGCTTACCTGAACTCTCACAAAGCAGTAGGTTTAGACTGTTATTTCATCTAGACCCTGACACTACAGTGAACGCAAAGAGATATGACACACAGTTTTATCTCATTAAGTCTAACAGCACCCTGGGTTTCTGGGTTTTCTCTCTCTCTTCTTATATGTAGAGAAGACTTCCATGGAAACTAGTGGCATTGTTTCAACACTGATTTTCTTCTGGGGTCCCTAAAGCCCCTTCTCTCCTGAACCTTTAGAGAAATACTACGGACTGCTACAGTATTACAGAATTGAATTCTATTCACTTCCTCTATTGCATCTTGCCAATAGAGCCCCAAGATTTCTTCTCATTGGAGAATAATAGGCCCTGATGATTTTCCTTTTATTTCAATATTTTCTTAGAGATAAAACAATAAATATAATGCAGTTCCTATTACCAGATGTCACATACATATCACATAATAAAAACCCCTTGCTAAACAAATTTTCCCCACTACAGCCAAGCAAGGGGATTCCATTTAGAACGGTTATGGAGCAGGAAATGGTTATTTATGAGCTCTGCCTGGGGGAAGAAGCAGGGGGAAGGGGAGAGTTTCTTTTCAGGGTGTAGGGACAGGGCTGGGCTCCAAAGTGAGACAGGAGACAGGCCACTGCCCCAGGTGTATGGCAGGGGCTCGGCGGAGTCTCCAAAGCTATTCTGCTGACATTAATGGCAGCCCCGGTGGGTTTGGGAGTCTGACTTGCTTGGGCCCTTCTGGAAGAAGCAGTGACAGAATCAGTTCTTCTCCAGAGGGTCAGCAATGCCCTGTGGCTCTGGGTATTAGTGTGTGTGTGCTCGCCCGTGTGTGTGCGCCCGTGTGTGTGCACGTGGGGAAGCAGTGTGCGTGCAGAGGCATGTGGGTGGCGTGCCTCCTACAGTCTGGAAGGTAAGGACCTCCCTGCTTACCTGCTCTCCTGCCCTCCTCCCTTTGCCAGTCCCTTGCACCCTGTCTAGGCTGCTGATCCTGCACAACAGACCCGCTCAGTGCCAGCAAGAAGCGTGAGTGTGGGGGTGTGAGGGGAGGTCTCGGTCCAGTGCTCGCAGGACCCAGCATCACAGTAACACAGGGCTAGTCATGCCCAGGCCTGACTCTGCAGTTCTTGAGATGGGGCTTGTGCCTTTTCCTGGATTAAGTCTCACCCTGCCCTCCAGCTCTGATAGTGGAAATGCGGGCCTGTTCCTTGCACCTGAATGTTTCCCTAGTAGCCCTTCCAAACATTCCACTTCCATGGTTGGGGTGCTGGGGGCCAGGGTCAGATCCTAGCCCCCAGCTCTGTGGCTAGGCTGCCGCTGTCACAGACAGGCATCCTTGCTGTTAGCTTTCTGCCTGGACTTCTGAGTAGCCCCTGTTCTGAGCCTCCCTGCCCTGACCTCTGTCAACCTGTTGGGGCTTCCCTGAAGGCTTGGAGGTGCTCCAGGCACCATCTGTTGGCTGTGGCCATGTCCTGCTCCCCACTTCCGTCTGCAGTCCCCAGAAAGATGCGCCTCCCTCTTGATGGCTCAGAGCTCCCAACGATGGGAGGGGTCTGAGTGGCCCTGAGGATTGGTATTCCAGACTCCATCTGTCCTCAGCCCTCCTCATAGTCCTAAATCACCTTTCACTGAAACCGAGCCAGATTATCTGTTAGGAGGGGTGGCAATTTGCTTGCAAGAGGAGCTCAAGAATGTGCCTTGAAGCTGCCTTTGGAGAGCATGCACCCTATCTGTGGTGCATTTGGAGGCTAATTCAGGAGACTTAAGATCCTTCCAAGGTACTGCTTAGTGCTGCTCTCATCTTAAATAGCAAGGAACTGGCTGCATCAATCTTATCTCTGTCAAGGGCCACATGCTCGAAGATGTTTCACTTGAACATTAATCAAGAGAACAGCCTAAAGAGTCCAACCTTCAGACCAGGACAGCTAAACATTTTCCTGCTTTGTTGACCTGTTTGGAGATTCTAAGCTTATATCTGATATAAGACATAGCAAGACTGAATTTGTAGCCATGAACACATGAAGGCCATGGGCATTGGAACAGGTGTGGCACTTCAGCACTGGGTAGCAGCAAAGGTATGGGAAGCCCAGAGAGGGTGACTGGGAGCCATACCTGGGAGTCACCTTGTGGGGAAGAGGAAAGGCAGGTTCAGGAACCAGAACCCAATAAAAAGGCAAGCAGACCTGAGCAGCCTGCTCAGCCCTGCACTCCTTCCTGCACAGCCAGACCGTTTCCTGGCACACCTGGGGGTGAACCAGGACGATTGCTCACTCCCTATGTGGGTTGTAAAAAAGGAAAGCTACTCAGTTGTACAGAGCAGCAAGAGGAAGGACACTGAGGAGGGCAAGTAGGTGTCTGAGAGGAGGAAAGGTCCCTTTGCCAGCTCGGCAAGGTGTGGTTACTATTCACAGCAGTGACGATGACACTGGAAGGAAGAGAGACATACTGACAGGGCCTCGGATGAGACAGAACCTGAGCAAGTATAAATTCCCTGACATTGGGTGTTTCCGTGAGAAGTTGATTTCTTTTATTCCATCAGATAGAATAAAATAGGATGGCAATTTGTTCTAGGTCCCTGCCCCCAGCTTGTAGGAATGCCCGTACGCACACGATGGGGAAATACCCAGGTTCTAGTCCTTCCGGGCAGTGGAAGGAAGCTCTGAGGATGTAGTTCCATTTTTAAGCCACTCTACAGTTCGCAAAGCACTTCTATGCAATGTGTTGGAAATTCACAACAATCTTGCAAGTGACACTAGGCTCCCTATTTTTTGGATGTGGAAACTGAGGCTCAGCAGTTTAAGTAGCAGAGTTGAGGACTGAGCAAGCTGTGTTGCTTCCTTTGTAATCAAGGCCCCGCTCCAACCAGCAGGCAATGTCCTCCCCCGTGGGTGTGGGTTTTGCTTCTCTTCCACTGTTGAGCCTGGGCCCCACCCGTGTGTACAGACCTCTTGTTTGCCGGGGCAGACTTCTCTGGAGGCCAAGGGTGAGCTGGGAGGGAGGCGGAAAGTCTTGGCTTATGGGAGGAGCTTTGGGCTGAGGATGAAATGGTGCCTCCACCCTTGTCCCTCCCACTGTCCTGTCTTCTCCCTGCCTGTTCATACACCACCAGTGTTGGTTTGATGTAAGGCAGAGCAGTGTGCCCACAGCAAGTAGGGAGTCATGGGCCCAGCCAGGGCTGGACCATGATATCAGCTGTGTCAGCACTGCAGCCACAAACACCATTAGGGCCCAGTGACTTCCGAGAGCCTGGCTGCTGGCGTGTACCTAGCCTGTTTCTCAGCTGAACTGTGAAAGGAATCCAACTGTCTTTTGAGATGTCAAACTCTGGACTGTTGAGACTATTGAGTGTTTAACTCAATTAGGATCCTGCAAGATCCTCTGGGATCTTTAGGGAGCCCGAGGAGCTCTGGGTCTAAGTGCTCCTTCAGCAAAGTGGGAAATGGTGAGAAATGATGCATCTCTGGCTGAGCAGTAAAGAAGGGGCTTGGTATCACGTTAAACACGGTACAGTTACAATCTTGGTGGGGTTCCCGAACTGTGAGACTTTGGGCACATCAACACAACTGTCGCTCATAGTGTGATGGCAGCCCCAGGTGTCGTGTCCTGGGGAGGCTCTGAGAGCCTATCTGGGTTTTTGAGACAAGGAATGTGAACATGCTTATAATTCTGAAGTGCAGGTTAAGCATCTCTCATCTGAAAATCCAAAATGCTCTGATGAACATTTTTTTTGAGCATGATGTTGGTGTTCAAAAGTTTTGGAGTTTGGAGCATTTTGGATTTCGGATTTTCAGATTAGGGATGCTGAACTGATACATATATAATGCTAATATTCCAAAATCTGAAAAAGTCCAAAATCTGAAACACTTCTGATCCCGAGCATTTCGGACAAGGTATACACAGCTTGTACTATATCACTGCAAGGCCTCTTATTAGTGTGAACCACAGCTGGTGTGCAGGACTGTTCGGCCATGGGTGGAGGGCCCAGGAGCCCTGCTTGTCCATAAATGGGCTAAGACCCAAGGCTGCCAATTTTTCCTTCATCTCAGTGAACAGAGACTGGAATCACTCCTAGAAATATTGTAATTAAAGCTCCAGTCTAGTCTGTTAATGGACCTCTGATATCCAAGATGTTTACAAAGGTGATTTGTATGTTTGACTGAAGGCTTGGGGCATCTCTGGTACCCAGTCCCAGCTCTGCCATTAACTCTGACTGTGTCACTTTACCTCCTTGGGCCTCAGTTTCTTCAACTCTAATATGAGGAGAGAGGATCCCAGCATGTGATGGGTGCTGGACCTTAATTATCCACATGAGTGCAGAGACATCATGGCATGTATGATTCGAGAACCATCCACTTTATCTCTGCGATGCATTGAATTGTTTGGGGAAGAGGAGAGAGTAGAGGTTCCGTATTTTCTTTTGTAACTTTTTTCTTTTAAATGGTATTTTAAAAAATGAATTCCCTGATCCCCTACTCATGATTGGTTTGTGTGATGGCAACATGGTGGAGGGGGCACGCCCGCAGGAGCTGAGAAGCTGGTTGGGAGAGCCATGAAGGGAGAGGCCAGGTGGAGGGGAAAACCTGGTCTGGGATGAGTGGCCACACAGATGCTTGCACGGCCACCGAGCTATGACTGGACTTTGGTCTAAATGTAAGAGAAAAACATACCTCCTGGATTTATACCCAGGGCTTTTTTTTCTTAAACTCCTCCCAAAGTTTAGCCCGTGATTCTCAAACCTTAATGTGCATAAGCAGCCCCTGGAGAGCTTGTTAAAATGCAGATTTTCAGGCTTGAGAAGGTCTGGGGAGGGCCCAAGAACCTGCATTGTGACAACAGCTGGTGTTGGCCCACACCATTTTTCGAGTAGCAAGTACTAGATTCTATAGCATCCCAGGAAAGGCTGACAAGTGACACAGGCAGGTGAATCCCACTGCAAACATGGTCAAGTCTCATCTCCTCCCTGGTCTCAGGTTTTCTCGAAAGTTTAGAATTTGGATGAGAGGTATGCTTTAGGCTTTATCTCCAAGGTTTGGGGCAGTCAGATCTCCCAGCCTGGCCAGCTGCTCTCCCCAGCCCAAGGTTTAAACAAATTGCCAAAAGAGCAAGGCCTGAAGCAGGCTGTCTTACCTTGAGCACCTGGAAGTCCAGTGGAAATTCCTCATTTTCTCCTTGCATATTTGGTGGCATGGCAGTGACTGTGAAAGACACGACGATGTTGGTGCCTTCGGTGTGCTCTTGCACAGAGAAGGGGTAGTGAGCATCACTCTGAGGTCCTCCTACATGAGAGAGAGCTGTCACCAGCGCTGCCCCCACTCCTGGGACTCCCAGCTGGGGCCATGTCCAGCTCAGAGGGCCCTGTGGGGTTGTGTTGTGAGCTCTGGATTGGAGACCAAAGGCTTGGGTCCCGATCCCTGCAGTTACTAGTTATACTACAGCTTTCTTTATTTTCTAAGCCTTGGTCTCCTCTTAAAAACAGGGAGGGGAAGTACAGTCCCCACTGGGTGAAAATGTTTCTTAAACTGTGAAGCCTAGGGCTATTTTTATAACAAGTGAAATTCCAGAGTCCCCAGATACATGTGAGTTCACGCATAGCCAGTAACCGTCAGAGCCTTGAAATGGCGTCAACCACCCAAGCACCACTGGGGACAGAAAAAAGGGGTAGAGAGATGGCAATTCACGGTACTCTCCTACCCAAGCATGCTCGTCAAAGCCAGAACAAGAGAGAGCGAGCTGATGTGAAAACTGCCAGATTCAAATTCATGAAAGGATGGAGATAAGCTAAAGATGAACTGATCCACCTCAGAAGGTTTGGGTTGCAACCAGGAAGGTCTGAAGGGGAGTGGGGAGATGTAGAGGCCCAGCATGTCACAGGCTTTCTGTGAGGGCTGAATAGGATGGTGCGTTAAAATGCACCTAGCGGCATGGCAGGTGCTCAATCGCTGGCTCCCTTCCCTCTCTCCTTTGTAAGGTGCTATTAAAAATGGTCCCAATGTGTAGTTTGAGTAAGTTCATTGACATGCATCATATCCAGGGAAGAAGGCTTTGGCCGTATGGTCAGAGAGGTGCAGCTCAGGAAGGTGAATTGGTAAATGTGCTGCCCCGGAGTGACCCGGCAGTTCCTTAGGGTCTGCACGTGGCCTCCTGGGGGTGCGATTCTCCGAGCAGCAGAGTGGGAGATGCACTAGAGCCTGGAGGTGGGAAAGAGGAACACCTGGGGTACATGGGGTCATTCGAGCAAACCATTCTCGACAGGCAGGTCCCCAGCAGAAGGCACGCGTACCTCTCAGTACAAACACGCACACATGCACACTCACACGCACAAATACGTTGTTTACACAACCTCATTTATCAAGAATATAAGCACACTCAGATTCATCTTCACAGGGGGATGTCTCACTCATTAGTGTCACAAATAGGGAACAGGAGGTACAGTGGGGGAATGTGACTCTCCCAAGGTCATGGTCAACAAGATTCGTCTCAGGAGAGCCCAGAAATAGGCTCAGAGGCACTGACTTCTGGGACCTCAGCAGGATGCTCAGGTTACACCAACCAAGACAGGGCAGAAACTGTCCACCTTGTGTCTGGTGGTGCTTTGTGGGTTGAAGGGACAGGCAGGGATTCCTGATTCCACTGTTTGTAGTTGGGAAGGCTGAGGACAGAGTGACCACTTATAGTCCCAGAGTCATGAGGCTAATGTGTGGCAGAGATGATGGCTCAATCTGGGCTCTGCCTCCTGCCCAGTGTTCTGTCCACAGCCCTCCCTGCTGTCCTGGACACTTGCTGAAGGGCAGGGAGCCAGCTCTACTCCAGGAGGTGGGAGTTAGTAGGAGGACGGCGGTACAGCATGGAGGGCCAGGGGAGGCGTGTGGGAGACTCTCCTGCCCACCCCACCAGCAATCATTTCTCTGGAGAAGCAGTCACTGTCCCTTCAGGCTGATGGTTCAGAATCAAGGGCCGGAGAGAGCTGGAGCCAGGGCAGGGCTGGGCTGCCAGCTTCCGGCCAGGTAAGCTGGTCGCTAGGTCATAATTACCTGCAGTGTTTCTCAGGATCACTTGGTTCATAAACACTTTTAGGGACCATCTTTCATGGAGCGTGTTTCTATGGTCCAGGGTGATTGGAGTTTGGGCACATATAAACAGGCAGGAGAAATTCTCTTGGAAGTCTTGGTGTGACATCCTGTTAAAAACAGGTACATATCACTAAATGGTGACTGCTTCTCCCCACAGTGGCGGTTCCCATCACTTCAGCGTGTCTTTATAGTGTTAGCCAAAGAATCCATTGACTTGGCCACTGTCATACCCAAAGACCAGAGTCAGATTCTGGTTCATTCACCATCAGGCACCCCTCTGTTTTTTCCGTCCCTCTCCTCTAGTGGTTGGGAGGTCAAGAACAGAGTCAAGTTCTGCATGTCACCTGGTAGGAGTTTTATCACTAACCACGGTCTCCTTATTGGTCCAGCTGTGGGCCTTTTCATGGCCAGTGGGTCAAGAACAGAGTCAAGTTCTGCATGTCACCTGGTAGGAGTTTTATCACTAACCACCGTCTCCTTATTGGTCCAGCTGTGGGCCTTTTCATGGCCAGTGGGATGACCACTGGTCTGTCTCTGTGATGGGTCCTCCACACTGCCAGGAAAATCGCCTTTCCCCAGGGCCCTTTGCCCAGTTCATTGTTGAGGTCTTTAGCAGAATAAAATGGGTTCCACACCCAAAACCGCACATCCTACTGTGATTAAAGTAGAGATAATGGGACTATTTTCCTCCTAATTTACATTTGTCCCCCTGATTGTTAATTACTTAGACCCAGGCTCCTCTCCACACATGCTAAATTTCATTTAAATATGTCACTCAGCAAACCAGACAGCCCTCTGAGAAATGCCCATCTCATCCTCTAAGATGTGAGCATACACTGAGAACGTGTTTTTAAAACATCTAGTCCTGTATGACTTCTGGGTGACGACACCAGCGTCTGACCCAGAACTCCAGAGTCAGGGCTGGGAGATGAATGTCCTGCTGCTCTCTGGAGACTGGGGAGCTCCCAGTCCCAACAACATGGCACAGAAGATATAGGCACGACAACCATACATCCTGGTTTCCAGGAACCTGTTGATTTCAAACCGTGGGTGCCAATATTCCCTCTTGCCATTAAAATGTCCTGGGAAGGCCAATATTTCAAAATTGAAATGACTTTCCCACAAAGAGAGAGTGCACAATAACTCCCCACCTCCAGTTTTTGCATCTTGGTAGAGAAAACAGGCTCCCTCCAAATAGGTCTCTGCAAAGCTAATTCCCATCCTCATAAGAGTTTAGGGAAAGGGGTAGGGATTGAGGCCTTGGGCAATAGTTAAAGATCTAAAACATCATTTTAAAAGATAGATAAATACCAAAACTCGCCATCTTCCTTGTTTTCATACAGCTGGCTCTTCCTTGGGTCACTGGTTTCCTGCCACTCCCGAGACCTGAGCGTGAAGACATGAACCAGAGGGTGAGATTTCCCAGAAGATTTTATCAACTGTGTATGCGGCCCGACAGTGGCCCTTTGCATAGGCTGCCAGTAGTTCCTGGGGAGCGAGTGGAGAGTGCCATTCTACCTAGAGACAGGATTCAGTCACCCTCTATCTGCTGATGGCATCCAAATACCTGTTCCTTCCCAATCCTCTTTCCTGAGCTCTCGATGGAGCTGTGCTTCAGTGTCCTGCTCCTCTCCACTGGAGTCCCTACGGTGATCACAAATCACCTTGTCCCAGACCCTGCCCTCCTCCTATTGCCTGAGCGAGAACATGAGGAGTCCTGCTCTCGCACCCCCCATCCAGTCACCAAATATTCTTCATTAATTGATTCCACCTCCCCACCCCTTGTCAGAGCCACACACATATTTCCTTCCCTACTGCTGTTATCCCAGCTCAGGCCACCCTCACCCCGCCCTGGGTCTTCTAACTTTCCCATCCATTGGCCACGCTGCCATCCAAGTGATCTATCCAAAATGTAAGCTCGATGACACTATTTCCCTGCTTAAAGCAAATCGGTGCTTCCCTAGTACTCTCAAGGTGAAGCTCAAACTCCTTAAAGAGAACCTTGGCCTCTGCCTACCTCTCCAGCTTTGCCAGTTCCCTGCTTCCCCACCCCACCCGCACCCTTGAATTCTATACTCCAGCAATAATGAGTGTCTTCATTTCTTCGAAAATACCTGTCTCCCCCATCCCACCGGCTTTCCTCTGTCTGCCCGGAACACTCTCCTGCCCTCAGTTCTTTAACCTGCTAACTCCTACACATCACCCCCCAGGAAGCCTTGCTTGGCCCCTGTAGCCCACCCACTCCACGTCCTTGGAGCTCCCATGGCCCTGGTCCCACTGCTGTCTCAGCAGCCGGTGTCGCTCATGCTTATGTATTGGTTGCTGTCTCTCCCTGGACTCCAAGTGCCAGCATGTCATCACAGGCGTGTCACCCACACCTTGGCATGTAGTCAGCACACAATGATTTCTCACTTGCTTATTTATTATTAGTGCTGTCTGCTTCCTTGGATGATGTTCCAGAAGCCAGTCTTAGGGGCTGTGGTGCGGAGGAGACCCTCACAACAGCAGAAGGGAGCCCCTCCTGCGGCCCACTCTTTAAAGTGGAGGCATGCTCCTAGGCAGTGGGCCCCAGCGGCACTAGAGTTTAATGAGATCTTTTCCTGGAGGGGCTTGCATGGGGAGCCCGAGTCACCTCTGTGCTGCAAGGCAGGGACAGCAAGGCAGCGACCACCACTCAGGCTTCCGGCTGCAGGCTGAGGCAGTCAGATGTGTTATTGTAAAATGGCAATTTTATAATTAAGCGATAATTACATTTTCTGCAGTGTGTAAGGGAAAATAAATGTAGTGTAAATCAATATGCTATCGATTCATGCAAGTTTGCCTTTAAGTGTGTGCGACTGAAATTTCAATTATGGTGGAGATTAGACCGTCTGGCTCTCTCCATCCATCTCCATTTCTGAAAAGTCGGGAAGAAATCGACCACCTGCATGGAGACAGTGATTATGCGGTCCCCATCGCTTCCTTCCAGCCTGGTTTCTGGTGGGAAGTAGGTGACCCTCAGCACTCAGCAAGGTGCATGATCCTACAGAGCAGGTGCTGCTAGATCCATCTCCCCAGCCTATGTGCTGCACATGTCCCTCCCCTGTTCCAAAGCCTTCGTTCATGCCCAGGCCCACAGGGGAGACATCCGAACTGCTAAGCTGGCATCGGGCTCTCCAGCGCCAGCTCCCAGCAGTCTCTCCTTGCTCCCTCTGCCCAAGGCGGGCTTGTTGGCCCTGGCAGACTACGCATGTTCCTGGCCCAGCACTGTGGTCTACACTTCCCCTCCCACCTAGTCATCTCTGGAGTGAATCACACTCCCTCCCCCATAAGGCCAGCTCAAGTTCACCCTCATCCGTGAAGCCTCCCCTGAACATGCCAGGGCACGAGAAGTGTCTCTTCTCTGAGCTCTGGTGTCCCTTGTTGCCTTCACTGACCATTTGATATCTGCATGGGGGATGTGGGCAAACACACCCAGGGAACCCATCACTGCCATTTGCTTTCCCTCTACTCCTAGCCCCAGCAGGTGACCCCAAACCAGGGATTCTGGCTCATCATGTCACCCTCTGGGCCACATTGGGCAGCTTGGAGGAATGACTGGGAAGGAAAACTGGAAAGGCCAGAGGTCACTAGGATTTACACTGGACAGTGCAAAGGACACCCCTGGGAAGAAGGAAAGAATAGAGGCAAGAGAGCAGGAGAACAAGGGGAGGTGAGTGAAGACGTTGTCCAGGCTAGGCTGGTTCATAGTTTTGCAAGGTCATTTCCTTCCTGGGGGGCGCAATTCAGCTGCCCTGTTCTCCAGGGGGCATCAGATGTCACAGCCAGGTTTATTCCACAAATTCATTTTGCTGTTTCTACCTTTCCTCCCCCATCCTCCACCCCAATCGTGCATGCACCCCACATTTGCAGAGTGCCTCGTGTGCAGGCTCACAGAGGATCGGAGTGGTCTTGCCACGGCCTCATCTGGGGCATGGAGCCGGGGTCTGGGTGGCCTGGAATCGGCCTGGAACACAGGCTGAGCCTGCGTCTGCCTTCCAGAACATACTGTCCTGGCTGCACTGATCTTCACTATGCACTGGGCTGTTCTGTTTGAATGCGCTACTTTCCTTTCAGCTCATGTCTCCTGCCCCTACCCCTGCTGGCAACCGCTGTGGCCGCTGTGTGTCGCCACTTTCCTTGGAGCTACACGGACCCTCAGAGGAATCTGATGGGAGCGGCTTTACCGACTGCCCAGAGGAGCAAGTAACCTGTTGTGCCCCCTCTATCCTCTGAAAACCTCCATCTCATTCTCCAGCAGCAAGGGGGTGGGGGCCGAGGTCAGTCCCGCTGGCTGCTGGGAAATGGCAGCCCAGCTCCCCCAGGAAAACACTGACCACACAGCAGGACCCCACAGGACATGCGCATCGGGGGCATCTGAGACCCACTTAGCCCACTCGCGCCCGTGAGCAAGGGCAGGTGCGGCTGTATCACTTACACTCCAGGCACTGGGTCCGTGCAGAAGCCCAGATCAGTAGGTCAAAGCTGATGATCTGAGTAGATTCAGTAAAAAGATCATCTGGATCTTTGCCTCAGTTTCCCCAGTTTCCCCCAGATATGAAGCCTTTCTTCTCTTCCTCTCTCTCCCTGTCTTAGTCTCTCTCCCTGTCTCGGTCTCTCTCTCTCTCTCTTTCTCATCAAGTGGGGGCTTGGCTCCTGCCCTGCCTCCCACCCCTTTTACTAATTCTGGGCATGTGGGCTCCCAGCTCTAGACTATAACCTTCTGCAGAACAGACAGTGGGTCTTGTCATCTCTATACACCCCATAGCACCCACCCAACACAGTGCACTTAGTGCAGAGCGAACACAGTAGGTGTCTAACAGATGCCCAGCGAATGGCATCATGGGAGCATGAGGTAAACCAACAGCCATATGTAGGTGTGACCTGGACAGGCCTGCAGTGAGACCCTCATGGGTGAGGGCCTCATGCGCTCTCCGTGAAGGATGGAGAGAAGTTTCCAGAAGCCATACCCATCACTCCAGCGCCCTCTCCATTCGGTTTTGCCCCAGGGGTTCCACAGGCAGATAATTTCTTCCTGGCCCCTTCTGTACTGAATCTGTAAAGAAAAAAAAAGGAAACTGTCAGTGCTCTCCAGCAAAAGTCAGCAGAAAGAGGGAATATGAATGAAGCCGCTTTTTACCTCCAAGGACTAATTTAACTTCTGACCTCATTTGGCTGCAGCCAGAAAAAAATTGAAAGGAAAAAAAAA
>CM052437.1:20696016-20778021 GCA_028533085.1 Varecia variegata
GGGGTAGGGGAAGGGGGTGCACTTGTTCAATGATCCTTGGCCAGAGGAGACGGAGAAAACTCGGGATAGAATAGAACGTGGCCGCGTGGCAGAGGACCCAGTGTGGCTCAGAGCTGGGCGCCAGCTACCCCACTTTCCGTCCTTCAGTTCACTGACGTGGACGCTGATATAATCCCTGTCTTGCAGAGGAGGAAACAGCACCAGAGAGGCTGAGCAGCTTTCCAAGGCCACAGAGTTAGTGGAAGAGGCAGAATTCCAATCCCAGCCACTGTCAGTCTCCAAAGCCCAGGCTCTTAATTTTGGAATTGGGGGTGGATAAAGGCCCATTCTTGGATGCGGCTGTGACCTTGGCCTTGAATATAACCCTTGAGGCACCTGGCCTAGGCCCTTGATCATCAGTAGGGCATTGCCATGAAGGAGTGACACAGTCACACAGGGCCCGAGAGCTTGGCCTGGATAAGGTTCCTTCCCATTGCTTTCCTTGTCTGCTCCTCTCTCCGGCGGGCACGCAGTGGAAGGGGCTCAGGCTTTCAATTCCCCTTCTGGGGTGGGGGGTCCTGGCACAAACCCAGGTTCCCAGCCCCCTCTGCCCCACCCCCAGACCCTCCAGGCCTTGCCCACAGTTTATTGTTAACTGCCAGCACCTGACAGAGCCCCTGGAGTGGGACGTGAGAAATGGTCTGGTGGCCAAAAGAGCTTCGTGAGCCACCCTCAGTGCCTCGCGGGTAGTCGGGGGCTCCGCGGGGCCTGGGGGCTGAAAGCAGCCAGCGATTCAAAGGGGCTGAGAACAGGGCTAAATGAGGCATGCAGATAAACACTCACCCCTGTGCCCAGGGGAGTCACCGACTGAACTAGGTGCATAATAAAAAATGCCAATTTCATTTATCTTCCTGTCTGTGTCTTGCCTAGAGGGCCGATGAGCAGATTAAAAGCATGCGGCATTTATGGGCTGGTTGAATCTTAGCACTTGCGGTTCAGAGCTACAACCTCCTCTCTCTGGAGGGAGAATCTTGGTCCCCTGTGTCCCTCCTGTGTGACAGTGACCTACTGGTGATGGCATGGGCCTTGGCCAGGAGGCATGCGGGCACGTTCAAGGCCAAGGTCGTGGCTACCTGCAAGAGTGGGCCGCTGGCCGGCTCCCTCAGGAAGGGGCCACTGGGTGCCTACCCTAGAATGGTATTTCCTCAGATGTGTTCTCTTGAGTGCTAGTTCCACTGGCCAGTAATAGTTATTCCTAGAAAAAATGGTTTCATGGCTAATAGCAGATTAAAACCGAGCAGTACTTGTTTTGTTAACACAGGCCTTCCTGGATCCTTTAAAATGCTAGTGTGTACTGTGGAGCTCCAAGAGGCGGATGTGGGCAGCTGCAGTTTCCAAATGTATCTGGGAACCTGTTTTCACAGCGGCTCTCGCCTGGCCAGTGCTCCTGGGAGCACATTCTGGGAAGTGTCAGCTGCACGGAGTGCAGAGCGGGGCTGGACCATACAGGACACGCGGCCTTGATCACGTGTCATCGCAGGTGGGCTGTTGTGCTCAGCTGCAGTGTAGGCTGTGCGGGCACAGGTGTGCGGGATGTGCGGGGCCCTCAGCTGCTCACGCTCCGACTCTGCTTCCCCTGCATCACTGCAGGTGTTTACACAGCTGCCTTATGACCCAGCCATCACTGCCACCCACACCCAGCCTCTCTGGGGACTCACGCTAACTGGCCACCAGGACCTCTGGGCACACAAGTCCCTTCTGTCCTATGTTCAGAGGTGAAACAAGGGCTGTCTCAATGTCCAAAAAGGGTCTTATCCAAAAATGGCGAACACATACCATGGGCACCACGGCTCCCTCATTCCATGCCCCAGACAGATGCCACGCATTGATCACAACTCTCTTTCCCCAGATCTGGAAACAGTACCCTGATGACATTGGCTGTCCCCACTTGTGAGGGTGGGGCAGAGGGGATGGTGCTGTGGGACATGTCTTTGGAGCTCCTCACACATATGCTATGATGGGGGAGCAGTAATGTCGCCTTCCCGGGCCAAGGGCCAATGCATTCATTCACTCACACGTCAGGCCTCGCCCACTGATCCCGCAAGCATGGATTAGGGAGATAGCAGGAACCTAACGCAGAGGAAGCGTCTTGTTGCTGATTTATTTTAGGGAGACAGGGAGGGGACAGGAGAGATATTGTCCCCATCTGGTGACGGGGACACTCACTGAAACATGAAATAATGTTACACCTGGCCTAAGGCCAATGGACAGGAGGGCCAGGTTGCTGGAGGGTGTGACAGAGCCACACGTGGAACCCGACACTCTGCATTCCGTAGTCTTTAGGAACCTGTGATCAACGTGCCCTGGAGTTCGGAGCTGTGTCTCTCAGGGCCTAGAGGACATTATTGGATCACAAGAGTTGTGGGAAATACAGAGACGGGGGGACATGTGCAGGAAACCATGGCAAGGCCAGGAAGCACTGTCACCGCTCAGCTGCCTGACATGCACAGACGGACACTGAGGCCATTCGTCCGGGCCACTGTGTCACAGGTAACTGTCTGTGTAACCTTGTGAAAGGCCTCAGTTCCTCCTTTATAAACAGAGGAGTCTGGACTTGGGTAGTGTTTTCCAGCCCCAATTATACTGCACATAGTAATTACGTACATTTTGCCCACAGAGGTCCGTCCTTCCATCGAGGGGAAACACTGTCCTCCAATGCCATGCTCCCCCTTCCGTGAGAAGGAAGTTTCACCTGGGCACGTGGCGGCCCAGCCACACAGTGCATTTCCCAGGCTCTCTAGGGCCCTGGTGTGGCCCTGTGATTAAGTTCATGCTAACGGGATGTGAGAGGAAATGACACACGGCTTTTCCAATTCGCACCTCCTATACACATGTGCGAGTGTCCCCCGGCCTCTGTCTCTCCCCCTGGCTGGGAGCTGGGAAACCTGGAGCAGCTGTCTTGGGCTCACGGGTGGAGCCCACGCTGGGGATGGCAGAGCCACCTACCAGCCCCGCGCCACCTGCTCACCTGGGAGAGAAACGAGCTTCGCCTTGTTTCAGCCCCTGTGTTTTGGAGTGTCTTCATTACAGCAGCTTAACTTGTACACAACAAATAAAACCCCTTTCCAGGCAAAACATTCTCCCTACTTTTAGGGCTAGTCTCTTAGTCTGCTTAGGGACATAAGAGACCTGCTCTGACCTGCCTGAGATCAGCACAGGGACAGCAAGACCTCCGGTGGGCTCCCGGGGGAGGAAGATTCTGGGTGCCAGAACTTCTGGATGAACAGAGGAAATTGCGGCTGTCCCTGGTGGGTGCCATTGTTGAGGCAAGGGTCGTAAACACTTGTTTCAGCTTTGTTGGGCTCGCTGGAGGCACCCGGTTCTGGCTCCTGCTTAGAGGAACAAGAATGCTGGTTGCTGGGCAGCGGCCAGGGGAGAGCTGGCCAGGACGGGGAGCCCTCACCTGCTCAGCCCGGGTCACGGTGTAGGCGTGCTGACTCACCAACCCGTTTGCCATCACCTCCTGGTCTGTGGGCTGCAAACAGACAAGCAGACCAACCCTTAGACATCCACAGCTTCTTCCGAGAGACAGACACACACAGCTCAACACTGACTCACTTGGGGATGGCGAGGGCCTGGAGCTCTTTTCCAGAGAGGAGTGGGAGGGTCACTGGGTGGGCGAGGCGCCAGGGATTCCATGCCTCAGGAGACCACCCCCATGACAGAGCCTGGCAGAGTCCCGAGGACCCACTGCTCACTCTGCCAACCACTGGTCCTTGGTGAGACACAAACATGCCCGCTGTCATTTGCAGCGGTGAGGAGTGCCCAACCCCTGCGCTGCAAGTAGTTGGGGATTAAAGTGCATCTTGGATTTCTGGTGGCACTTTGGATCAGGGACGTGTGCTGCAAAGCCCAGATGTTTCAAGGAAGCATCCCCACGGATAAGGAGCCCGATCCAAAGAACAGACTCAAATAATTGGGAGGGTCATCCAAGCTTTCAAAACGGGATAGCTGCCCTTGGGGTGTGTCTTTAGAGCCAGAGAGAATTGGAGGGCCCCCAGGGCTCCCTGTAAACTTAAGGCAAAATGAGCTGCCTTCTCTGGTGGATGGGAAAGCCACCACCACTCTGGGCCCTATGGCTCCTGGTCACCAAGGTGCAACTGGTCGGGGCTTTGGCATCAGCACCATTGGAGGCCCTGCCCAGCCACTTACTGGCCGTGTGACAGTGAGCACTTTACATAGCCTCTCCGAGCCTGGTTTCTCTTCTATGAAGTGAATTCTGCCATCTCTGTCCCCGAGGGAGGCTGTTGCAGAGTTAAACGAGGTGCCTTGGTAAAGCATGCCGTCAGTGCTCCAGAGCGGACACTGGCCACTTCCTTCTCTAGCGGAACAGACCCCTGGCAGAACATGCAAGCCAGTACGAAGGGCCTCCTCGTCTACTCACCGCCTTTGGGGTGGAACAGGTCATCAGGGAGCCTTCCGTGGCCGCTGTCTTCACCGCCGTCAGCAGGTGGGAAGGGGAGGAGGGCAGGTCGATCTTGCTGACCACGCCTCCCGTGAGGTCCACCAGGGCGTCCGGGAGGTAGCCCTGGTGCAGGTGGGAATAGGATCCGAGCAGCCTGGGACGGTGAAGCCAGATTAACCCTTGGGGTGCCTTGGTGAGACAGTCAGGAAGGGAGGCTGCACACTGACCCTGTGCACATTTCCCAGGTGAGGGACTGCCTGACCCACTCCGGACCATGGCCACCAGCCTCCCATTCGCCTGGATGGAGATTCCAGTGATATCCACCCATCCAGGGACTTGTACTGTCCTCTCCATCTTGGACAGCCCCACAAGTGGCAGCACTGTGAAGAGGTTGGGAGGGCAGGTGCCGGAGCCACAGACCAGGGGTCAAATCCCAATTTCATCACAGGTTTAGCTGCTTGACCTTGGGCACGTGACCTACCCTCCCAGGGCTGTGCTCAGCGTGGAGCCTGGCACATGGCCAGCCCTTAGGGAATCCTCGATGTTGTTATGAGGAGTATCTACCGCTCCCTGTTCCACTTAGCAACAGTGTGAAGTACTGGCTGGGGGCCAGGGACAAGGCCTGGTGTGTGTCCAAAGGTGAGAAAGACCCCATTCTTGCCCTCAAAGAGCCTGTGTCACAACCCTGTGACCACGGGCAGCCTCTGTTCCCACTCTGTGCAAACCTTGATCCAGAAGTCCCGTCCCCAGAGTTACCCACTTACCCCCAAGTCATTAGGGAGCTAGGTTGACTTTACTGAAGGTAACGTAGGTAAGGATAAGTCTCAGGTAACACACCCCAAAAGCCAACCAC
Source organism: Varecia variegata (assembly GCA_028533085.1). NCBI lineage: Eukaryota > Metazoa > Chordata > Mammalia > Primates > Lemuridae > Varecia > Varecia variegata. The sequence goes on from CM052437.1 coordinate 20,701,314, forward strand.
TTAAAACCCTCATGCCTATTCTCCAAAACTCCTCTTCCTGCCCTCCCACCTACCCATGGGGTTTCTGCTTCTGGGGAGACAGGCAGGGCAAGACCAGGAGGCCCTGGGTTCCCTGGGAGAGGGGGTGGCTTGACCAGTCACAAGGGAACCACTGACGCAGGGGCCCGACAGTCAGGTTTGCTTTGACAACTCAAGTTGCTGTCAGTGGGGTGAACTGGAAGGGCTCCGGGGGATCCTAAAATACAGATAGGACAAGCCCACAAAGGACGTGGAGCTGAGGCCAGGTCCGGCAGGACCCCAGGGCTGCCTCCTCGCTTCATAGCCACCCCTCGGGGCCATGCTCACTGCCGCCTCTGCCAGGAGGGCTTCTCACCAGCGACCTGCGTTCCTGTCCGGGGTGGGCAGGCGGAGGCAGAGCCCTTCACTGGGCCGTGGGCGGCGGGGAAGCCCCTCCTGTGGCTTTGGTTCCAGTGATGCAAAGTCACACAGGGGCAAGGTCCTGGGTCCTCCCCGCTGCGCCCTCTAACGGGGTCTCAATCTTGGACAAGATCCTCCCCCTCCCTGACCTCGGCCTTTCGTCTGGAAACAGCAGGTCAACAGGATCAGCTCTAGAAGCCCTTCAGATACTCCTTTCTCTCCCCGTTTCCCCCTCCGTCATTCTCTCCTCCTGGAGATCACCCAGAATTCCAGAACGTTCACTGCACCAGGTACATAGCAAGCAGCCACTGTAAGCAGGACGCTTTCCCAGGCATGAAGGAACAGCTTAGAAAGCCCTTTATTAAAGAAAGCTAAGGATACAGGCAACAAAGGGGCAATTCTGCAGGAACTACCGTGTGACAGATTTGTCTCCACTTGTCTTAACACTGGTTCTGATCTTATCACCCTGCTCCCTCACTCTGACCCGGGTTATGGCGGGTGCTGGACTCTTATCCCCGGAGTGTTTGCTCAGTGAACCGCGGAGCCTGCCTTTGGCCATGGGTGTGCTCAGCGGGGTCCTGGTGCCGGACTCTGTTGATGTCCCACATGCATTCTGGCTCCTGTTCCTACATGCAGAGGGCTTTGCTGAGGTGCTGGAAGTGCACGAGGACAGGGGTTCAAGGACATTCTCCCCCAGTGCTATCGCCTGCTCACTGCAACAGCCCCTGCCTGGGGACACACTCAGGTGTCCTCCCTGGCTTCAAACGGGGCTGTGCTAAAGCCACTCCAGAACAGCAGCAGTGGGGACAGTCCCCTCCTTCACTTCACGGCCACATGGCCACTGTCTCAGTGTCTGGGGCCTCGCCTGCCGTCTGGCACCCACAGCACTCTGCAGTCACCACAGAGACACCGGCCCAGTGGGAAGGACTCCCTCAACTCGCAGCCAGCGGTCCCTGCTGGGCATCTTCCGGAGCCTTCTCTCACTGTCCCCGACGCCCGCAAAGCCTGTCCCAGCAGCAGCTGGGGGTTCTGACAAGGAGCTCTTTCTGCTTTGCAAACACGAGCTCACGGATCCTGCTGAGGCTTCAGGAACGCGGCAACTATTCTTAGCCCCCTGTGCTGACAGGAAATAGAAAGGAAAGGAAAGAAAGAACTGTGTTCACCACGGCTGTCACTATTCCTTGTCACCTGAACCAGGAATTCGGAGAGAGCCTGTCCTCATCCCTCTGCTTCACCCTCATTTGGGGGAAACGTCTCTCTGCTCGGCAACGATACGAAAGAGGGAAGGATTCGGATGTCTGCTCAGTGCCGGGAAGGACGCTGCAAAGCCACAGAGATCCCATGAAGGAGAGCTTGCAGCCTGCCGGATCTTGTCCCTCAATCTCCTCTCTATTTCACGACCTCGGGGGGAAACAAAACCACAAACATGGTTTTCTTTTCTCTGCATTCGACTGACTTGACCAATTCATTTTTCAACTCCCCAGCAGCAAGGATAAGGGAAAGTGCGCTCGGCTGTAGCCCACACCCTTGGGGGAAAGAGGACCTGTCCGTGTGGACAGTCCCCACGTGCCAGCACTGAGTTCCAAAGGAAGCAAGACAAGTCCTTTTCCCGCAGGGCTGGCAGCACCGATGGCATGGGAAAGCACATGACCTGGGAGAAGCAGGCTCGCCCCCTCCTGGCCTCACACACAGCGTGGTCCTGGGCAAGTCACTTCACCTCTCTGAGCCTCAGTTTCCTTAGGGTGCAGTGCTGACAGAGGTCCCTCTCTGATCTAAAATGCTACAATTCTATTTCATTCACTCCTGCATTCCAGAACTTCCTTCCTTAGATGGGGGAGGGGGATGTAAATCGGTTTAATAGTTTGCAACACTTTATCTTCTGCCGGGTTTCTCCAGGGGGTGCAATGTGGGTTCTGGGCCCACTTTCCCATTTCTGTTCAAGCTGAATGATTGCTTCAGGTCATCTGCTAACAAAATGGGGTCAAAGTCATCATTTCATCCTGCAAGCTTTCTAATTCTCCCAGCGAGCCACCACGCTACCTCCTTTTACGCGAGGAAAACACAAGGCCCTGAAGTGATGAGGGCTGAATTTATACTGGGAAGATAACAGCAGTGTTTGTGTAAGTAGCTTAGAAGTGAATTAACCTCCCAAGCTCGTGGATTGGCTCTACAACCTTGGCTGTTATCTGGGCTTCACTCTCAAATGCTAACGAACAGCTCTTCCTGACACTGGAAATAAGCAAAAAACCTGAGGTTGTCATGAGTTGCCTCAAAAGACAGAATGCACAGAAAGAGGTCTTGAGGCATCTTGGAGACTTCCAGAAGGGACAGGGTCTGGCCAGACTGTGGTGTTCTTACTACCCCTGGGGGCCAGGACCAGACTCAGCAAGGACTGATTACAGAACGTCTGAGCATCTTGCTAAATGACGTCCCCAGTCAGGTGACTAAAGATCCAGGCTAACCACTCACGCCTGCCTTCCCATCACTACCTGGAGACTCAGCGTCCCCACGTGTGAGATGGGGCCTGGGTAGGATGGTCTCTGGAATCTTCTGCCTCTGTGACTTACTCGTTTTACCCTCGAGGGTGTGGCCCTCTGCACTTTCATCTGTCAGCGATGACTCCAGCTCTCAGTGCATGCCTCACACACGGCCATTCTGAGCGAAACTGTCCCCGGCCGCCATCTTTATAGCCACTCGAGCCTGGTCATGGCTGATGGGACCAGGGGGGACCCGACCTGAGCTTGACCAGTCAGACTCCGACCCTCTGCAATTGGAGTCTGGTGGGGCACTGGGTGGATAGCAGCACAGGGACACAGACAGAGGCCACAAGGGTGGCTGAAAGAAAGTGAGAGCCCCGAGGAAGGTGAAGAGAGGAGGAGGAAGGAGAGGAAAGACCATGACAAGGATGGGCTACCAGGTGGGAGGAGGGGAGCTGGCCACAGAGCAGGGCAGATGCAGAGAAGCCCTAAGCTCGGCAGCCACAAAACCAACGCCAGGGCTCTCTGGTCACAGAGGCCAATCCACACTGAAGTCCCCACCCGTGGACTTCTGTGCGCACTTTCCTCTCCTGTTTCCCTGTGTGCATCTTTCCCCCTCCCCACCATATCTTTACTTCGAGGTCCTGCTCTGGGTTTTTATTCCCCCCATCTCATGAACTTTCTCTGTCTTTCTCTTTCTCCTTTCTTTCCTTCCTCCCTTCTTGTTTCTTTCCTTCCTTTTATCCCCATACTCCTTTCCCTCCACCCCCAGACAACCATGTCAGGCTGTCTAACATGCACCTTTTTGTTTGTAGGTGCTCTGGTGAGATGCATGTTGCAGGGCACACGGTTCATTCCAGGACTAGCTGTGTGTGACCTCACTCAGGGTTTCTCACCCCTTCACACAGCACCCTGCCTCTGGGGGCCACCGGGACTGATATGGCAGATGGAATCTGTGGCTCTCCGTGGAGGGCACCTACCCTATCACACCTGCCCACCCTGGTGATGGACACCCCACGCCACCCTCATCGCACTGCTGGGAACATCCTCAGATGAGTCCCCTCAGGGCCCCTCCAGGCTGCCTCGGCGCACACTCCCCCCAGTGTTGTTTGTGGATCACTGGACCCCCACATCCTGGCAAACATTTGGCATTATCCAGCTTTCTGATGTTTGCAGTCTGACAGGGGAGAGAAATGTTTTATTTGCATTTTTTTGATTGTGGAAGGCTTAAGCATCTCTTTATCATCTGTGTGGGTCTTTGTGACAGTGTCCTCTTCCAGTGACACACACACACACACACACACACGCACACACATGCACATCCATAGCCCTGCACACAGCCACTCGAGCCAGTCCGAGAGTGTCTGTCCCAGTGCCAGGCACAGTGCCTGGCATATGGTTAAATGCCCAATAAATATCTGTCAAATAACAGCAACCCAAAAAGTCTAAGTAAAACATGTGATTGGGATTGTGTGTAAGTCCTTGAGCTTGTCAACACCCAAAGGTAGTCCCTGAGTCACGGTGATTTGACCATATGAGAATTAGCACGTTCTGTCCCTGTCCCTACACATAAATGCCATCTCACAGCAGCCACACCAGGCCCCCTGCTGCCTGGACCTCAGTTTGAACTGTCCCACCCAACAATGCCTCCTCCCACCTACCTCCTCTGCCCCTGCTGAAATTCCACCCATCCTTCAGGGATGGTAGAATGCCGCCTCCTCTATACAGCTTCAGTCTGACTGTGAGTCAGAAAGTCAAGGATATTTACTCTCCTTTGCTCTCTCGTCAGGCTTTGACCTTGCTGTTATATTTCATTTGGACCCATATATCAGCCTTGCGATAATTCCATTGTCAGTTGCATGTTTCTGTCTAGCCCCTGCCCTGCCCACCCAACACTGGCCCTGGCACACAGTGACTGCTTACAGAGGATTCCCAGCCAGGTGGCAAAGCCTGCGATGCTCCGAGGGTCATGGCATGCATTCAGGAGAGCTGCTGGGAGCCCGAGGCCAGCCAGTGCAAAGCATCTGTCTGCACGCTGCTGGGCAGGCAGGGCTGAGGGGCGGGCCCCTACTTACTTGGCATAGGCTTTCTCCAGCAGGCAGGGCCAGAACTCTTGGTTGTCTTTTCGAGGATGCACAAAGAGGCATTCTTTGCCCATGGCAGGCAGGCGGTCGTCAATCACCACTTCCACCCACTGGCCACACTGCCAGAACTGGAAGAGAGCCAAGCATGTGCCTTAACAGCGTTGCGGCAGAAGGAACCCTCCAACCCAAGCCAAAAGCTAACCACACTGGCAACATGACCTCCACAGTACAACAATGAACTCTCTCCAGAACAAAATCCCAGCCCAGGTTGCTGGGCCAGACATGTCCTCTCCACTGGCAGGTGGAGAAAATGAGTCACAGACCAAGTTAGTCAAGGAAAATGCAGGTAGGGAAGAAGGAGACTTGGGTTCTAGCTTGACTTTGCTACTAACTGTGGCCTCACTTTGACAAGGCCTTTGTGAGCTTCAGAGACACACACGAGACTCTCCAGGTACTTCTCATGCACAGAAGGTGTAGGGAGCAAACGCTGATGATAAAGGGCTGGCGCGAGGGAGGCAGAGCCACCAGCAGCTGAAGGATTTAAGCAGGTGGCGAGGAGATAGGGAAGCATCCCAGACGGCGGGGACAGTGTGGGCAAAGGCCCGGAGGCGGATGACACGGATGGCTCGGAAGGACCGAGCAGTGACAGACGCGCGCTGGTCCTCCCCTCTCCTGTCAAGCCGGCCCTGCCGTTAGAGCAGCAGAAAGGAAACTGGCTGGCACCACTACTGCTAAGAGCGCAAATGAACCAGATGCTCCTCTCCCAAACAGACTGTTTTAATCTTTAGCACTCAACTCTAAATGGTTCACCCGGGGACATCGCCAAATGAGGAAAATTCATAATAAAGCCAGCCTTTTGGAGTGTCCCCTGTGCAGGAGAAGCAGCAGGGCTTCCGGCTTCAGGCCTGAGCCCTGATGAAGGCAAGTGTCCACCAGGTGGGCTCTGCAGAATGCTGGGTGGATGTGATCTCTCAGCCACGTGGCCTTTCTGCAGCTGGATACCCCAGATGTCGGGCTGTCGCATCCAGCCGAGGACACGCTTTTAGAGCAGAGGTGGAGACTGAGACAGAGATGTCAGTGGAGACAAAACAAAGAACAGGGTCTCACAGTCGCTAATGAGCCAGCACACTGTGGCAGGTCCCACACAGCTGTGCACTTGTGTTCCTATTACAGTGAGTGAGCAGTAAGAGGCACAGGCAGTGAGGCTGAGGGGCCACAGGGATGTTATTAAGAGGGAGATCATAAAACACGTCTGAACACTGAGCAAAGCAAAATCCAGCCCCCAGAAGGGGGTACTGGAAGGACGATATGGATTTTGTGCTTAATTGGGTAGCAACATAAAATAGACAGTGTCCAGTTGGTAGAACTCTGCTTGCATTCTGGTTTTGCCTCTTGTTACCCAAGCAACAGATATTGAACAAGACACTTAATTCTCTGTGACTCAGTTTCCTCGTCTATCAAATGGTAGGAAGAAGAAGAACTGCCTCATAGGCTGTGATTGGGATCAGATGAGATTGTGAAAGTGAGATCATAGTTTTGCAAGCAGAGACTGTTTTTCAATAGTTGTTTTGTTCAGCACCTAGGATAGCGCCTGACACACAGTAGGCCATCAGGAACCAGTGAGTCCTGGCTTGAATGAACTCTTCTGGTTAGTTCATCTTAGAAGTCACCCTCACCCTTATCTTCCTGCCAATAAATGCTGACCAAACTTGCTCTCCCTATACAAAGGGGACATCAGATAAGAGTGCCACTCCCAGAGAGGATGCAAGTGGCCTGACTGGTGGTTAAGAATGAGACCATCAACCTGCATTTCCTGGTTCACCTCTCTGGGTGAGAAGGGCTGGCATTTGGACAATGTCTGTACTCTCCAAGAACCATGCTGGTACCATTTTGCAAAAACTAAAGGGTCTGACAGGGACATCAGAAGTGTTTTGGGCAAAGTGTCGGAGGCGCCCCAGGCTGGGTGCCCCACTGTGTGCCTTCCAGAGATCAGTGCCTGAGCTCTCAGTGATGAGATCTACAGAAGTCAGCCCCACTGCAGCTGCTTCTGAGAAACTGTGTGACTTTCTTTGTTACCCAAAAGGGCATAGTGTGTCCTTCCTGGGTCTCAAGTTGCCCTAACTACCTAACTCCCACCAACACTGGTACCCCTGGGGTGAGCCTAGACACAGCTCAATCCTGGATCCACTAGCTCACTCCTTGTTAGGGTCCTTGGGCCAGCAGCAGTAGCATCACCTGAGTGCCTGTCGGGAGACCTAGTATGCAAATAGTGGGATGTCAGGAGGCAAGAACAAGATAAAGGAGGGGGCCTAGCAATAAGAGAGGGGAAACTTAGTTGAGCAGAAGGATGTAGCTTTTCAGGTTGAAAAAGATCACTAAATTTCAGGTAAGATTGATTTTTAAAAGGCATATATCTGGATATATTGTAGAGAAATGTCTGAACTCCAAGGAGAAAGTAAGTATGCATCTTATAGACTTACAGTTTAAAAGAACACGTCGCATACAAAGTCAAGAAAATACATTAACATTGAATTTTTCTTCTGTAACATTGGAAGCTACAAGACAATGGGACAATGTTTACAAACTTTTCAGGAAAAGAAATATGATCCAAGTATCCTAAACTGAACTAAACTATCATTCTTAAATGAGAGCAAATAAAAAAAACTCATGTATTCTGAGAAAATTATTCAAGGAACTACTTCTATCAAATGAAGGTTAAACTATAACAAAAATCTTAAGAAGAAATGAAGGGTAGAAGAAACAGTGGTAAACAATGAGTTTTAAATATGCTTTTTACAAGAAACATATACCTATAAAAGTAAAAAGGAAATTGATCACAAAAAGACAAGCAAAGATAAAACAGGGAAATACAAACAGCAGGAAGCTGGAGTGGCAGTATGAACATCAAATAAAAAGAAATTCAAGGACAGAAGCATTAAATATAACACATAGGGATATATTACACAAGTTTTATTCCAACAAGAAGACAGAAAGATCATAAACCTCTGGGCACCAAAGGACATACAGGAGAAGTGTAAAGCCACAACATCTGAAAGCTTAAGAAGAACTCTCCAAATAATAGCAATGGGGAGGAAATTCAATTTACCTCTTTTACAATTTGACAAATCAAACAAACAAAAAATAAGTGAATATAAAAGAAATAATTGCAGATAATACAAACTGCAAATAAGAAAGCTTGATTCAATATGTAAAACTCATAACCACTGGATAATATGCATTCTTGCATGTCCATGAACCATTTACAAAAACTTCCACGACTTGTCCATAAGTAAAACTGCTTTAATAATTTCCCCAAATGTAGACATTTTATGAATTATATTCTCTGACCATAATTTAATAAAACTAAAACTTAACAACCAAAAGATTACTCCTTGCAAAACTTAATCACTTGAAAACCAAATAGGTTTTAAAGAAACAACCCTATGTGGAATAATCAAAACTAAAAATACATTATCTTAAAAATGAATAAAATAAGACATTTTATATCAAAATCTGTAGATACAGGTAAGATCGCAGAGGAAAATTTATATTCTTAAAAGCTTTTACCATTAAAAAAAGACGAAGAATATTAAGTGTGCAGTTTGAGAAAATTAAAAAACAACAAAATTAACCAAGAGAAAGTAAAAAGGAATTAATAAAGATAAAATTGAAATTAATGATATAGAAAACAAAATCTCAAAAGAAAAAGAATGAAAGAATAATGAAAATCAAAAGTTGATTTGTTTAAAAAAAAACCAGTATAACAGATTGGTTAAAGAAAAACTGGATTAAGAAAAAAGGGAAAAATAAAAACATAGCACTGGGATTGAAAGAGCAGATTTAGCCACAGATTAGAAGAGATTAAATGTATTATCAGAGAGTCATATGAGTAACTCTATGGCAATATATTTGGAAAAACGGAAGAAACAGTTGATTTTTCTAGTAAAGTGTAAATTTCAAGAATTAATTTCAGTAGAAATAAGAGACCCAGGCAGATCAATAGCTACTGAATACATTGGAAGAGTTAAAGAAATCACATTTAAGAAGAAGGCAGGCCCAGGTAATTTAAGTATTGTCTATTTTACTTTCAAAGAACAAATAATCAATGATTAGTAATCATTATTCAAATTATTTCAAATCAAAGAAACATGTAGAGGTCAGTCAGTTATTTTAAAAAGCTAGCATAACTCCAACATGATAAAAATAACATAAACTAGAAACCAATTTTACCCATGCTATAGACACAAAAATTCTAATAAAATTTATAGCAACTTAAATCCAAGCGTGTACCAAAAGAACAGCATATCAGGAAAGCACATTATTAAAATCAAGAGAGGGTAGAATTTAACTCTAGTCACTCTTATTCACAATTGTGAGGCTCTAACTAACGTGACAAGGCAAAAAGAGCAAAATAAGTTCTATGAATATTAAAAGGAGAGACAAAATTATCTTTATTTGCAGATATTAAGTAACTAAAACAATCCAGATTCTGCTAAAGTAGAAAATGAGAAGTAATAAAAGAATTTGGTAAGGTGGCTAGATGCAGTTTAATATGTAATAAGTAGTAGCTTTGCTCTTTCCAGCAACATCTAGTTAGAAATAAGGGGGAAAAAACCTCATTTACATCAGCCACAAAATTGTAAAATATTTGAGAATAAATTTACCAAGAAGAGTACAGCAGCAGTATGAAAATGAAACTGTAACATTTTATTGAAGGGCATAAAATTAGTTCTGAATAAATAGAAAGGTATACCATGTTTCTGGAAAGGAATAATTAAAATAATAAAAATGTAATTTTTCCAAATTAACTCACAAATTTAGGTCTGCTCCATTCTGTATCACAGGGGATTTTCTTTTTAATTAGACAAAATGGTTTTAAAATGCTCATGAAAGAAGAAATGTGCAAGAATTGCCAAGATAGTTTTGAGAAAAGAATAATGAATAATGAAGGATAACTTATCCTGCCAGATGTTGCCACTTCCTATTAAGCTATTGTAATCAAAATAACACAATATGGCACAGGAATAGATACAGAGGCAAAAACTCAACGACAGTCACGGCGTTCTCCATCAATGCCTCTCGTGCTGATTGTGTCTGCCATTTATATTTACACGAAAACATTTTAATTTTCATCTTTCCTGTGTGTTGTCAGATCAAAAGCTCAAATCCTTTTTTGGAGGTAGGCCAGGTAACTTGAGTGTCCTTCCACATCTCAGGCTACCAGGCCATGAGAAAGTTCAAGACTCTCACCTCCCTAGTGCTCACGGAGAACCCCACCAGACAAGGAAAAATCTCAGCAACGCACGTACCCGGAAACGGAAAATCCCCGCATACTGGTGTGAAAAGCTCTGGACCATCAGGATCTTCTGCAGACACTGCGGGTTCTGAGTCAAGGAGCCCAGCGCCGCCAGGAACCAGCAGTCTCCTGTGAGGGGGTATGAGCTGGGGGAGGCCGACTGGACACATCTGGAAGTCCCATCCCATAATTTCACAGGTCCTTGCCTCCAGAGTCTGATAATGTGTTTTGTTTTGTTTTCCTCTGAGAGAGGAGAATTCAGGAAAGGACTCAGTGAAGCCAGTTCTGGGCAAGACAGAGAAGGGGCTGGTGTGGCCGTGGTGACAGGGGGTGGGGGGGATGGCTGGTGCCGGAGGGCAGGGAGCCCCAGCCAGGCTTTGGCAGAGGCGGGAGGGTCAACCTGCCCCCTGATCTTTTTGGCAGAGGTGCCCACAGCTAAAGTTACGGCGAATTTCACTTCCAGCCTCGGTGGCAATGGGGAAAACCGATTTGTGTTTTTTGTAGATGAAACCCTAATGGGGGGATCATTGGCTGTGACTAGGCAGGCTTTTATCGACTTGTCCAAGACACAGCGATTCCACCAGGTGACGTCCAAGGACAGGTATAGATCATTTGTAAGCCCACATTTTGAAGGCTTAGAGTGTTCTCTGAGGGGTTGCAGTCTTTGCTGGTTCCTCCAAGTCCACTTCCCCCTCCCTGGCCGGCAGCTCTGCCCTTCCACTCCTAGGCGTCTCCCTCACGGGCTTCTCTTGGCCACACCTGGGACCACCCAGGGGCCTCCTCCCAGGCAGACCCTCCTGTGTCCCCGTCATCCACATTCTCTGGCTCTGAGCAGCTCCTTTGCTCTGAGACAGTCTGGTGGGGTGGGAGTCAGGCATTCCTGTATTCTAAACTCTGTCACTTACTTATCATGTGACAGTAAGTAAATGATTTTACCTCCTGGGCTCTCCATTTTCACATGTACAAAAGGGGGACATTGCAAGGAGGAAATGGAACCACATGTGCAAAGTGTCTCGCGCAGCTGTTGCGGAACCTGGATGCGCGTTTCTTCCTTTTTTCCAGTCCCCTTTCCTTCCCCTGGCCCAGCACCTGATACCTCCCTGTGCTTAGTGCTTAGACTAAACACCAAGCTCCTTTTCTCTGTTCCTTTGGGAATCCCTCACGCCAAATGGCCCTGCACACCCACTGCTGAGCAGGCGGGCGTCCGGGCACAGGAAAGGGGCTGCAGGCTACAGGACTGGGCACAGCAGCACCGGGGAGCCAGCCTGGCCCCTCAGAAGCTGGCACAGAACTCTGTGGGTGGGCACCGTCCTCCACTGCCCCCAGCCGGTGCCGTGGCGCGGGGCAGCCTGCCCTCATCCAGGGCTGGGAGGGAGGATGTTGAGTTCTTACCTGCCTCTCCTTGCTGGATGTCAAATCTGCTTGCACCTTCCAGGATGAAGTGAGGGGGGCCGTTGGATAAATCCTTTGTGGGAAAGAGGGAGAAGAGCTATGAGTGTCTTTCATGTCTTTATGTCCCAGTGTGGTGTCTAAAACGGCATTCACTTTGTCTTTGAGGGGTGGAGGCTAATTCTTAAACAGGTGCTTAAAATCTGAGTTGGGAAACTTCCCCTCCTCCTGCAGGCTCTGCTGCTGTCAGGATGGCAGGTGACAAGGGGGTGTAGACATAATCGACAAGACAGGCCCTCAGTGCATTAGCAGAGCGCACGAGGAGATAACATAAATAAGGACCCGGGATCTTTGTAGCAAATAGCCACTCCTGTCCCTACAGGCCAGTGTTCTATTGAGAGGTTATAAACAAATCATCAAATATAAATAGAGCATATTTATTGGAGGAGACTTTAATAAATATAATAAAGTACTATCGCTTTCCATAATAAGGCTTTTCTTGGGAAATGGTCTCTCTCAGAAATCAGCTTAGGCATCCTGGACTCCAGGTTCAAGTCCTGCCGTCGGGACACAAGGTGCTCATGAGTCAGCTCTGTGGCCACTCCCAGGCTAACGCACAGTGTGAGCCTGGAGGCCTCAGCCCCTTTTCTCAGGAACTGTGACTCAGTGCCTGGTCCTTCCCCAACCTCCAACACACACAGCACCCTCCAGCCACAGAAAGGGCCCTGCTGCCAGGTCTGGGGAAAGCGGGGGGCGATCAGCAGGCATGAGGACTGTGAGTCCCTGAAAAGCATCCCCGGGCACCTTGGGACAGCACTGGGCCGGAGGTCTGGCTCCCGCCCCCACGCCAGCGGCTCTCTTGCCCCCATCAGGAGCCCACAGGATTATGCTCCGCTCTGTGCAGCACTTGCTGGGTTTCTGTGTATAAGCTTGTGTAATGTGGTAACTGGTCCTGTATCATTTCTTTTCACATTAACAAATAAGTCCCCAGAGAGCAGGCCTGCAAAGTGGAAACGGATTCATTCGCTCAACAGCTTAACGAACAGTCACGCTCCTCGTGGAACCTGCCAGCTCTTTACAAACTGCCAGTTTCCTTGTGGAGATGCAGATGAAGGGGCGAAGGAAGGTGTGCCCGCCTGCAAAGACACTGGCCCAGCTGCGGGTGACATCTCACCAGGCTTCCTCCCACCGCTTTCGCCACCAGTGCCTGATCCCACCAGGTGCCAGGAGAGGCTCACTCAGGCCCAGGCCGTCTCAGCGAAGGGACTCTGGGGCAGCACCAAGCCCGACCCCCTGCAGAGCCATGATGGGCAGGACGTGGGGTCTCCCCGAACACAAGCAAGCGGGGAAGGACTCCCAGGGAGGGGCTTTGGCTGTGTGTGCAGGGCCCCTCGTGGACCCAGTTTTAACACAGCTTGGGGCACTTCCACAGCCTTTGACTGTCTCCTCTCCTACTGGAAAAAGGGACTCAGGTCTCAAAGGAAGTCTGTTGCCACAAGCAGGATGCTTAAGATCCTCCACGCACAAGAAGTGAAGAGGAGGTGGAGGCCGTGGGGTTTTTGGACCAGGAGTAAAGACAGCTTTGCTGTTTCCTTGCCCCCAGCCGTGGTTCTTCTTCTTCCCTCCGGGGGTCCCCAGGGCAGGGGTGGGAGGCGGTGCTTGGAGAGCCTGTCCAGACAGACCCGGTGTGGAATCCTGCCCCGCATTTCTCCCTGGGTGACCTCGAGACCTTGAGCCATTTCCTTTACTTTGCTGAGCCTCTGTTTCCTCATGTGTAAAATGGGAACAATAATACGAAATATAAGGACAGTTGGGAGAATCGAATGACGAGACAACCAGGCAGTGGTGGCCATTCATCAAAGCCTTGCTGAGGGCTGGGCGTTTGGCCCTGGACTTTCTCTGGCAGTCTCCCAGCGGCCTTGCCAAGCAGGACAGTCCCTTCATTTACAAATGAGGAGGGATGTGAAATCCTCAGTGCAGCCTCTGACAGAGAACGTGTTCAATAAATATTGATTTCCTTCTTCTAAAATATTTGCAAAATTTAAAAGGCTATACTCAGACAAACCCATAGCCTCAAATGCATTCATTATTAAACAAGATAGAATAAAAACATGAATTAAGCAGTCAACTCATAGATCTTAGAAAGAAAAAGACGAAAAAAAAAGCCTTACAAAAATAGGAGGAAGAAAATAATAAAGAGAACAATTAGTGAATTATAAAATAAACCAGAAAACCGGCAAGATTAATAAAGTAAATAAATTGTTCTATTTGGGGGAGTGAGTTTACATTGACCCAACCTTTGGCAGATACAGTAGAGAAACTCAAATAAAATTAGAAATAAAAATGGGGTTTTAGAAATATAAAAACATGATGTAGAATTCAATGCCAGTCGATTTAAAAATACTGTTGGTTTTCTGACAAAAATGAACATGTCTGAAAATGAATCAAGTTAATAAATAACCTGAAAAGATTTATAACCTTGAGATGTATTTTAAAGTTATCAAAGAATGTCTCCCTAATATTCTGAAAAGGCTCCTCGGGATAAGTGATTTTCCTATTCTTCAAATTTTCAGGGAATAGACAATTCCTATGTCATTTATAGTTTCAGTGTTAAAAAAAAAAAAAAAGAATTCGTCCACCATTTAAGAAGCCAGCATAGTCTTGCCGTCCAATCTGAGAGAAAACACACACACGCCCTGGAATAATGTTGCCCAATCTATCATCATCAAGTAGGACTTGCTACAGAAATGCAGCATACAAGGTCTGTTTCATATCAGGACATCTAATCATGTGAAACAGCACTTAATGGGCCAGAGGGGAAAATATTTATATTCTTTTAATAAATTCTATGAAGGCATCTGATAAACACACAACTTTTTATAATTTACCAAAATACTAAAAGTTAAACTTAAAAAACAAAAATTTTAGCTAGTTAGGAACAGAAATGTTTTAACATGGTGAAAATTAAATGGCAATTATTTCAAACCACAAATCAATAGTCAACATCAAGTTTATGGGGAAACACTGGAATAGTCTGGATCAAAGGTGGGAACAAAACCAGCACCTGTGTCTCCTGTACTCTAAGCTGCCTGTCCCTCCCCAACCCGGGCTTCAGAGCTGTGGAAAATAGTCCAGAGCAGGAAAGTAGGAAGGGATGGGAATTATACCAGGAGCATTTTAGTCTGCCAGGCTGACTTCTTGAGACAAGGTCCATTAGAAAACAGGTAAAGATGGCTGAGAAGATGGCAATGCTCTGGCTCTGGGTGTGTCATCTGTTACAAGGTGGGCCAGGCACATCAGGACAGCGGTGAAGCCAGAGTGACAAGAACCTAAATCAGCTTCCTGCAGTCTCCAGCTGCTTGTGACTACCTGCTTTACAGATAGGGAGACTGCCGTGCCCGCCTCCTGGGACTTTAGTCAGTAGGTCAGTCAGAGGAGGCCTTCAGGATTTACACGGTTCCTCCAGCGATTCTGAGGCCCAGCCAGGGCGAGAAAACAGTTCAGAGAAGTTGAGCAATTTGTCCCAGGTCACACAGGACGCAGACTGTGAATCAGGTGTCTGCCTCCACAGTGCCTCGCTCTTCATCTCTGACCTCACCGGCGGTCAGAGTCTTCCCAACTTTAGTGATTTCTGACTCTGGGAGAGGGACTGGGCCTCGGAAACATTGTTTGTACAGAAGGAAGCTGTGATGGTTAATTTTACATGTCAACCTAACTGCATCAATGGGGCACCCAGACATTTGGCTAAACATTATTTCTGGGCCTGTCCATGAAGGTGTTTCTAGATGAGAATAGCATTTGAATCGGTGCATGCAGTAATGCACATCACCCTCCTCGTGGGCGTGGGAGTCACCTAATCCACTGAGCGCCTGCATAGAACAAAAGATGGAGGAAGGGAGAATTTGCCCTTCTCTGCCTGGATGCTTGAGCTGAGACATCAGTCTTTTCCTGCCCCGAGACTGGGAATTACACCATCAGCTCCTCTGGTTCCCAGGCCCCCAACCCCACCTTAACTACACCCCTAGCTTTCCTGGGTTTCCAGATTGGAGATGACATATCAGACATCTCAGCCCCATGATCATGTGAACCAATCCCTCATAACAAATCTCTCATAATAAATATATCAATAGGATATATATTAGGATATATAAAAATATATCAGTAGGATATATATTAAGATAGAGATAATAAATTATCAATAAATATATCAATAAGACACATATATAGTAATACATATGATATATATATATGTATACACACACACACACACACATCACTAGGATATATATTATTGGTTCTGTTTCTCTGGAGAATCCTGAATAATATAGAAGCCATCAGCAACAGTCAAACTAAGTAATCTCAGTAACTTTGTTCTAGATTGTGGAGCCCTTTCTCCAGATAAAGTTTGGAGATAATCTCTGTTATATTAGGTATGTCAGAAGCTCATATAATGCAAAATCCCCTGGAATCATTGAAAATGCCCTCTCTGAAGTGGTACTAAACTAGCCTCCAATTGCCTCTCGAGGTATGTTTTCCAATGTGACAGCACTTTGCATATTCCTGCGTTCTCTCCAAAGGCTGTTCACATACCTCGTCAGACTGCATGCCGCCCTTGGATGAGGGAACACTATATTTAGCATCTTGGCATTCAGCCCGTTCAGACAGTGGCCAGAGTTCAGGCTGGGACAGGTGGCAATATCACTCCCTTATCTGTTTTTGCTGAAGGGCTTTGGTTTATTGGCATCAAAGTTCTTTGGCACAATGGCAATTAGCTGTTGGCACGGCTACTTCCTGTCATTTTCTGTTACCTATAGCCTTTGGTACATCTTCACAACCTCACTGACACTCGTATCTCCAACTTGTTAACCTCTTCCTTTCCTGAAGTACACATTTTGGTCCCAAGGCGGATCGTTTCTAGTGAATGATCCTTTCAGAAACTGCTCTGGCTGCAGGGAAGATGAAGGCTGTTACCTGGATAGCCAATGCTTCCCTCTGGCATGGCCACAGGCGAGAGTCCACCATGGGGCTTTACGCTGAGCTCTGAGCTCCCGTGGGGCAACATGCTTTGGGCACATAGGCCATTGCTCAGCTGAGAGGTGAAATGTTCTTCACTATAGAATGGGGACGCACATGAAGTTTCAATCTCTCCATCGGACACACATTGGCAACTGCTGTGAAGATCCACCATCTACAGTTCTGCACTGTCCAATATGGTAGCCTTAAGCCATATGTGGATATGTACATTCAAATTAATAAGTTAAATAAAATTAAAACTTTTAATCCCTCAGTCACACCAGTGACATTTCAAGTGCCCAGTAGCCACAGGTGACTAGTGGCTGCTGTATTGAATAGTGCAAAAAGAACATTTCCATCATCCCAGAAAGTTCTATTGGACAGTGTTGATCTACTTAACGAGGATAATAATATTATCTACCTCACAGGACTATTAGGG
Organism: Varecia variegata; assembly: GCA_028533085.1. NCBI lineage: Eukaryota > Metazoa > Chordata > Mammalia > Primates > Lemuridae > Varecia > Varecia variegata. The sequence continues at coordinate 20,718,429 of CM052437.1, forward strand.
TAATTAAATTAAATATTGCATGTGAAGCACTTAGGATAATACTTCACACATGTGCACACTTGATAAATGGGATTTATTATTTTCTATAAAATAAAAAATCTCCTAAAAGGGAGCCACGCTAAGCACCAAATTTAGTTCAGGAAAATATCACTCAGATGCCCTGTGAATAAGCGTAATTCTTAGCATTGTCTCTTGCTGAGACTGGGCGCTGCAGGGAGCACTGAGGAGTGGTGTCCTACTCAATGAACGGCCAAAGCTGCTGCAGAACGTGACTGGAGGAGGGAGGGTTGGAAACTCCGTAAACAGAGAAGCAGAGTGAAGCAGGATATGAAAGGGGCTTCTACCTCAAAGAAAGTTTCAGCAGCAAAATGGATTAATTTAATTGTTAGAGGGAGGAAGGAGAAGAGGAAGAGGAAGGAAAGGGTAGGTAAAGGCAGGGGGGAGAGAGAGAGAGAGAGAGAGAGAGACAGATGGGTAGGTATAAAACACAAAACAGCTTTTCTGCACCAGGCATAGAAAGCTGAGCCTGGTTCTCCTGCCTCAGACTCTTGAGCTATTCTTGAACCTACCAAGCTGGGATGCACATTCAAGGTATAGTGATGTCCATCATGGTATAACAGTTGCCTAGAGTCGGAGCTTCCTCATTGTCTGGAAAAGCCTAGAATGTAGAGAATGCCCACAGAGCCTTGGCAGCCACCTCAGCCATTAGGCAGTGGGAGTTTGAGGAGCACCAGTGCAACCTCTGAACAGGCACTGAGCAAGCTGTATGTTGGGAGTCAAGCTTCTAAAAGTAGCAGTAGGAAGGAGAACATGAGAAGAAAGGCATTTTTCACATTCCCGGCCAGCATCCCCTTAGCCCCCAGATGGTTTTCTCTGAGCCGCCTTTCTCCCTGAAAGTATTTGCTGAAACTGGCCGAGGGCTAAAGCTGAGACGACTGTGAAAGCCTGCGAATCCCAGGGGGTAGCCCTGAGGATGCTAGCCTGTGGCCTCCCTCCCAATTCAACCACAGTAACAACAGCTAGTGTTTAGTAAGTGCGTACAATGTGCTAGACACTATTCTAAGTATTGTATTTATTTTTCCTTAAAGTAATAGTATACGGTACAGGTACCATTTTTATCCCCATTCTTTTTTTACCTAAAAAATGGACAGAAGGGCAGAACATAGACAGGGAGATCTGCTTCAAAGAGTGATTGATTTCCTGGTTATCTACATGAGGCAGGAGATTCTATGGGTGCATAAAATACTATTAGTGGCAAGCAGGAGCCCAGAGTATGACACAAATTTATGAAGAGGCCTTACGGGGGGCAATATAATGTGGTGTTAGGAGTTCAGGTCTTGCAGCCAGACCCCAGGATTCAAATCCCTGCTTTGCCACCATCTAGCTACAAGACTTTGGGAAGATCGCTCTACTCTCTGTTTCTGCTTCTCATCTGCAAAATGGGGCTAGTAATGGTACCTCATCCTGGAGATATTGTGAGGATTTGGTGAGTCAAAGCCCCTGAAATCAGGCCTGCCACGTGGTCAACACTGTGTGAGTGGTGGCCATTACAATTAGGCCTGGGCCTGGCTGGCCGTGGCTCCTCTTCCAAGGCTCTTTGCTGCGACAGCTGTGAGCTGTGGTAGTCAAGGACATCACAGTGCCAAAGGGGTGAGTGCAACAGCTCTTTCCTCTGCCCTCCTACTTGGAAAACAGGTCAACCCAAGGTTTCTCTACTACACATATGAGTTTGAGACCTGCAGCAGGCACCCGTAGATAGAGTCTTTCATTCATCCACTTACTCATTCATTCATTCACCCAAATTCGGACAGTCCCTACTAGGCGCTCAAGTCAGTGTGAGGAGAAGTGCAGCGTGTGGAAGGGATCTCAGTGTAAATCCTGGCCCCCTCTCTCGCTAACCATGTCATTCTGGCAAATCATAGCACCTGTCTGAACTTCAGTTTTCTTTCCCACAAAATTAGGAAAGAACAAAGGAGGCAAGGTAAGAGAAGACGCATGGAAAGCCATGGAAAGTACTATACAAATGTAAGCATTGCTAATTCTGATAAGGGACACAAAGAAATAACAGTGCTTATAAAGAAATGCTGGAACGAAAAGTGACACCCTGGCCGAGTTCGGATAAGGCTCTGAACGAGGAAGGGAAGGGGAAATACATATTCGGCCCCTGGCTGCCTGTATTTTGGGCTCCTGTCATGATTCTGTATGAGTTGTTTCACCTCTGTTTGCCTCAGTTTCTCCTTGCCCCCCAAAGCTGTCACCAACAAACGTTGCTAGCATTAGATAATAAGAAACTCTCAACCTTTTCTAAATAGAAATGTTATAAATTCTTCAACACTATAGATGTGGTCTCACATCTTATGGCTCAGCACCTTGTGAGAAAAGAAGAAAACACTTTCCAAAAGAATCTCAGCTTCCGAAAATAACAAAGGAAAAGAAAAATGACCCTTCGGAACTTCTTTAAATAGAGTTCTCTGCCTCGGCTCTCCTCAGGAGCTGAAGCCAGAAGCGGGAGTTTTGGGGGACTTATTGCTGAAGGCTGAAACACCCCCATCTTCCTCTAAGCAGTGCCCCAAACCCCACCTGATTCTCACAACTCTTCTCTTCCCCAAAGCCACAAATCTGTCCCTGCTTAGTGCAAGAGGATGTCACCTCCAGAGCTTGATGTCTGGAGTTGTCCTTCCCATGGGCAGAACTGAATTAGATTTCCACAGACTGGGCAGATACTCTAGAGGACCTCGGAGCCCCTTAATAGACACCATCAGAAACACCTTTTCTGTATGACCCGACCTGTCTTTGTGGAAAGTGCTCAGCGGAGTGCTTGGCATTTCATTAGTGTCTGATAATAGCTGCTGATATTGTAATCATTAGCTTACTAGACATTATATTATTTTTTCTTGTCCTAGGTCCTGCTGGCAGCTTTTGGAAACATGGATAGAAGTTCGGGATCAGGATCCTCAAAGTGGTCCTTACCCAGGTCCTTTGCATCAGCGGTGGCCCTGATGAGATTACAAGATTGTTGCATCTGCTGAGAAATTTCCCGTGAGCTTCATGCCCTAAAATTGAGACAGTTCTAGAAAAACCAACAGGGTTCACCTTGCTGCAAGGTGGAGTCAGTGACCATCTGCTGGGGTGGGGGAGTCAGAGTGGTTTGAATGTTGTCCTGCAGTGTCTCCCTAATTTTACAGCAGATGTCTGCAATCCACATACAGGTGATCAAGCCTTTATAAGATTGAGAGTGTGAATATAAAAGAGAGAGGCAAGGAAATCATTTAAATTCACCCTATCGTATAAATGACCGACATGAGATCTTCCCTTTGTGCAAGTTCTAACAGGGAGGGAAAAAAGAATATAAAGATACCGACACGTGACGAGAATAAAGGGTGACAGACTGACAGACGGGCTCAGTTGTGGAAGTGGTGGAGACTCTAAAGACCAATTACTACAATCCTCGTGGCTTCCCATTTTTCAGATGAGAAAACGGAGGCCTTTTAATCTAGTGATGTGCTCAGCGTTAGAACTGAGTTAGAGCCCAGGGGGTATGGGGTCCTGGGTGCTGCCACAGGGTCTTTGCTTCCCACTGAGTGGATATATAATAACACTGTAGCAGAGAAACAAGATGAATTTCACTCTCCTTCCAGTGTGGTTTGGGCCAACTGGGAAAATCAGGGCCGAGGCCCACCGTCCTTTCAGTGGGAGGTCCCGGGGCGGGCAGCTCTGAGGGCCTGGGGCCGGGTGTGTTCCTGGGGGTCACTTACCTGGGGCCGCTTCCACTCCAGGTTGGAGAGACGTTTTCCCTGGAGCAGCTTCTGGCCTATGGAAGAAGCCACGGGAGGGAACGTCTCATCCTCAAAGAGCCAACCCCTGCTTAGGCAACGATCCCGCAAGGAGTTAAAGTCCTGGTCCTTGAACTTGATAACGGTGGTCTCTGCTAACAGCTCCTGGTTATGCGCCATGACTTTCCTTAGAAGACTTCTGAGGTCCTTTCCTTCTGGTGAGAAAAAGGGATATTCTTAGGGGTGAACCATCAAGCCCTTTGTACCATCAAGATGCGAGACCCAGAAGGGCACCCTGATGTTTGCCCCTTTACAAGTGGGGGCACTGAGACCAGATCCGTGTGGTCCCTGGTGACACAGCCATTGGTGGGCAGGCCTGAACTAGAATCAGGCACCCTTACTCCCTGTTTGGCTCTCGATCTGCTGCACTGGACAGCTCACCATGCTCTTACGTGCATGAGGGGCTGTGGGGGTACTCGTACCTTCCACAAACAGTTATTGAGCACTGACCTTGTGCCAGGCACCCTTCTGAATGCTGGCAATCCAAAGATAAATTCCACATGATCTTTATCCCTTTGGGGCTGATTATCGAGCAAGAAAGATGTCTATCATTCAATAGAACAGCTCAATTAAAAACGTGTATATAGTCCTGTGGACACTGAGAAGAGCAGCTATGAACTGCCATGGAGGGTCTGGAATGACTCTCCTTTGGGCAGTGACTTTTGAATTGGGCCTTGAAGGAAGAAGAATTTTCCAGGCAGAGAATGAGCAGATAGATTTGAAAAGAAAGTGCCCATAGCTGCCCTGAGTAGCCGGACTGGAAAGGCCGCTGGCTGCTGGAGGGAATGGGGAGCGACTGCAGGGTTTGGTGGGGTGGGGACCGGGGCTAGGGAGTGCTGGAAGAGACGGCCAGAAAGGCAGGTTGGGAAGCTGGATGGTGACATGTTTCATACGCTGCAAGCTCTGCATGGCATTGAAGAGGTGGGCGTGGTCAGATCTGTATGTAGGATTGTGCGGCAGGTTGGGGGGCAGGCGGAGGGGCTGGGCAGGAACGGGAAGCAGGGAGGAGGCTAGGAGGCATCTGTCCACGGGAGAGCTGGTGGTAGAGCAGCTGAAGAGAAGCCAGAGGGGAGACAGATTCGAGTCATTTTATAGGCGAAGAATTGAAATGAGGGTAGGGGAGGAGGAGGAGTGTGGTGATGATCTCACACGCCAAAACTCATCAAAGTTTACACCTTAAATATGTACAGTTTTCATATGTCCTAAATAGAGTTGTTTTAAAAATTCAATACAGTATATAGTTATACAGTCTTCAGTAACTTGCTTCCCCCCACCATAGGTAAAAATGTAGCTGAATATCATTCATTTTCATAGCCGCACAATACATTATTTTACAATTTATTTATACTTCTCCTCATGATGGACATTTAACGTTCTCCTCTTGGTTTTAATAAAAAGTATGCTATAAGTGTTCTTGTGCACCACCTCCTGATAAACAGGAGTAAGATTTTTTGTAGCTTATATTCCTAGAAATAGAATTTCTGGGTTTAAGATATGCACATACTCAATCTCACTAAGCATGCCAAATTATTGTCCAAGGTTGTACCAATTTACAAGCTCGCCAGCAACATGAAAGAGCTCCCATGGCTGTACATCCTCACTAACTCGGTATTGGCAGCCTTCTCATCTGCACCCATCCATGGGAGTCAATGGCCACTCCTTGTGGTCTTAATTTGTTTCCCTGATTATGGGCAAGACCGAGTGCCTTTCAATATGCTTATTCTTCATTCATGTTCCCTCTCTTGAGAAATGAATATTCATATCTCCTGCCCATTTGTCTGTTGGGTTGTGTTTCTCTTATTGATTTGTAGGAATTCTTACTTACTCTGGATGTTTGTCTTTTGTTAGTTCCGTGTGCTGTAAATATCTCCTCCCAGTGTGTGGCTCATCCTCTTAATGCCTTTACCGTGTCTTTTGATGAACACAGATATTCTTCACTTTACACAAATATGACTGTTTTACAAGGATTTGCTTATATGTTTAAGTATTGCAAGTTGTACTAAGTGTTCATTCTTATGGGAATTTAACATAAGAAGCTTTGTGAGAGATTCTTTTTTAAATAAGAAATTTGTTTCTAATTAACACATACATTCTTCCAAAACACTGATTTAAAATTTTTTATAGCTCTATAATAATATTTTTAAGAAGTCTGAAATTTATAGGAAAATTCTGAAATGGACTTGCAAAGACAGGAGTACTCAGGAGATAAAGCTGGTATTTCTAAAAGCAAATATAGTAGTACTAAAGCCAATTACTTAACTTTCCCTCTCGTTTTCTTTCTCCCCTCCCCAGTAGAGTCCCTACTTTGGAGGAAGAGGAGAATTTTATATATCTACACACACATATACACATACACACATATATGTATATATACACACATATGCATATTTTGATTTTTAGAAAGAGTTTGATAAAATCTTGATAAAACCACCACCTATTCCCTCCATATAGACTCGTTTAGACTAGACTGAGTAGATTGTATACCCTGTGGTAAAGGGTAGCACAGTATAGCACAGAAATAGACTTCACAGTTTGACCCAGAGATCACGGACGAATGATTCTGGATTAGCTTGGAATCGTTGCACTATGATAGTCACAGACCTCTGTCCTGTGTACTGTCCTGTTTAATATTTTTATCTTGATCCTGAAAGAAGATGTTGAAATGAAAGCGAAGATCCTTTTCAACTCTTTCATCATTTTTAGTACTAGAAAGGAAGGAAGAACAATTAACCAAGCAGAAAACAGAATCAAAATTCTAAATGACCTCGGAACCAAGAAGACGGAATTTAACCAAGGAAACTGCAAACCTGTCTTCACATTTCAATGTTAACTGTGCAAGTAAACACTGCACAGGGTCTGCCTGGACCCTGATCCAGGCAGGGTCCAAAAATGGCATTTTGAAAATATTTCGTCTGCCTTACTTGACTTCCTATTAAAAATGAGGCAAAACTATGAACGATTTGACAAGGATCTGAATGGCTTCGATAGCAGTACGGTGCTGTTCTAGACGGAATAGCCCAGTCCCCTGCACAAAGTCACTCTTGACCCCCCGTGGACATCTGCGTTCAGCTCTAGGGGCCGTGTTCACAGAGGCACATCGACACTGGTGCCCACAGGGGAGTGTTTGAGCAGCACAAGGGCGCTGACCGGGGAGGCTCACACTCTGCTCGCAGCAGGGGCTCCCGGCATGCAGTTATCGCCACCGGAAAGAGGGGGGCACTTTTTCAAATTGGCACAAAGATGCCACACAGGCTGGAGGCACTCCAGCTAAGTATACAAGGAGCCTGGAAATCCCTTCCTCGGAAGGAGAATTAGAGACCTAGAGACGTTTATTAGGAGAAAGGCAGAGTGAGAGCCTACAGTGACCATCAGACATGGCACCTGCAGCCCCGCTGCCCAGCCCTGCAGAGAGCAGGGATTTAACCACCTCTGGTCCCACGACTGGGCTTCCCACTCCCGAGCATCCCTGGCTGCCTTTCTGGCCCCCAAGGTTATGCTCCAGTTTGGAAAACCAGGCCCTGCCTCATCCCTTGAGAAAAAGAGAAAAGAAAAGACAAAGAGAGGCTGCGTGGAACGGTGGTCAGAGCATGCGGATCAGGGTAGAACTTTGGTTTGAGTCCAGCTGTCACTGACAGAACGATCTCGGGCAACCCGCTCAGTGTCTCTGTGCCTCTTTCCCTTACGCATAAAATGGGCTGGAGGTGGGGTAATAAAACCAGCCTCGCAGCTGTAGGTGGGTATGAAATGAGAAGATTCTTGTAAACAGCTTGGCGTGGCACATACTAAAAGCCTGTGCCTGTCACCCTAACAGGAACTCCCTGAACTTGAGCCTAGTGTCTGGGGCCCTGTACCAGGTGGTGGGCACCCCTTGCACTGGCCCGTCACCTCTGCACTTCCACCCTCAGGGCTCTCCAGGTTCCAGAGTTGTGTTCTTCCCGTGTGTCCAGACCCCTGATGCTCCTATCTGCCTGGAGGAAGCTCTGAGTACGCATCCTCATGAGCCGTGCTGTAAACCACGTTATCCTTCAGCACCGACGGCTGGGCCAGTGTCCCACAGCCTCCCCCCTGTCCGGGGGCTTTTCCCTCTCCCTGCCTGCCCTGTCCTGCCGTCATGGTCAGGCTGGCTGAAGCCGACCACATGCCCAGTGGAAAGGATTTGAAAGCAAAGGAAGAACACATGACCTGTGTGGTCCAGAGGGTGAACTAGTCCCCAGATATTTGGGGAGGGGTGGTTTGGATCAGAGAGCTTTGCAATAGGACCCTCTGCGATAATGGACGAGTTCTAGACCTGTGCTGTCCTACACAGCAGCCACCAGATGCATGTGGCTATTGAGCACTTGACATATGGCTAGTGCAATTAAGGGACTGAATTTTAATTTTTATTCAATTTTAATTCATTTACATTTAAATATTACATACTCTCCATGCATCCCTACTGGCCAGCACAGAAGAAAAGAGCTGCTAATGACAGGAATTACCACGGAACAAGCAAGGAAGGGCGTGAGCACTTCAGTGGAAATGGTGGCGCAGAGGCTGGATGACAGCAAGAGGGTGGCACAGGAGGGCCCCTGAACAGGGCGGGTCACTTTCACTTCGACCTGCCGGGTTCTCTCCACTCAGTTGCTTTTCTTCAGCATTGTACTTTGGCGACCAAACCACTCATTCACGTTCTGCCAGTGATACGACGGCACCTCCTCACCCACCCCCGGCCCCACGGTGACAGATGCTGGAGTGGCCCTGGGGTCCCTGCCTGCAGGATACACTCAGCATGTTCCAGCAACAAAAGGGTGATTTTGTTTGCCTTTTTTTTTTTGCAATCGTCTAAGAAACAGGAAGCAGCACTCAATTGTTCCCTGCCCAGGAGTGCTGCACACAGCCCTCTCCTGGCTGGTGTTTTTCAGAACAATGGAAATAAATCTGATGTAATGTAGCAGAACACGACAAGGGACGGTTTCCCCCTTAACAAATACTCATTTGAAATGGTGCCCAAACCCTGCACGAGGAGCGATCTATTTCCCACAACAGTGTTCCAGCAAAACCCATTACTAATTCCACAACTCAAATTAAAACTAACAGAGCTTGAAGGCTGGGGCTGACACTCTCTCTGCTGACAAGGAACAAGGAAGGGTGGGGGAAGGGGCCCGCACACTTGTGTGCGTGTGTTTAATTACACTGTTTAACACATCGAGAATAATTTAGCTACCCGAGTGGAGAAAATAAGGCACTTAACTGCTCTCTGGTGGAAAGAAACCCCGTGCAAACCACTCTCAGCTATACACCACCTTGGTATACCTCAGGGTTTTGGGGGCAGCGGGGAGAGAGGGGAGTGGGGAGAGGAAGAAAGAGAATTTTCTATATATACAAATCTACTACGAATTGGGAAAATATATGACTATTTCTCAAGGAGAGCTGATAGGAGATGATGTAAGTGTGAGAATGAATACAAATGTCAGATTTCAAAGATGGAACTTAACCCCCAGAGCAGCGCTGCCCTGGGCCATGCCCGCTCTTCAGAATCATGGCAGAGTGTCCATGCCTTTGTGGCCTGAAGGCCATGGGTGGGGTTTGTGGCCTCTAAAAGTCAGGTCTCAGGGGAAGACTATGCAAGACTTATTTTGCAGAAGGGGAAACTGAAGCTCAAGATCAAACAGGTGAAGTTTATGCAGTGCTTGGACTCAACTCCTGTCCCACTCTCAGCTTCAAGCTGGTGGTCCAGCCTGCAAGCAGAGCATGCCACTGTCCCCATCAAAAGGCATCTTACTTCCAGCTTAACCAGGGCTGGGAGTGGTACCAGGTAAGCAAGTATCTCTTATCCTCTGAGATCATCTTTAATCCACCAAGGGCCATGGAAGAGGGAGAAATAAAATGAAAGAAGCATCTCATAGTTTCAGATTTAGCTATGAAGTCTCCCAGATCTGGAACAGGTGCCAGAGAAGTAAGTGCTCAGAATAGAACTATCCATCGCCTGCCAGCCACTCTGAGTTCAGCATCAGGGCTGACTGCCAAGGAGATCAACAGCTTGGCACAAGAGAGGCAGAAAGCAGAAGCTACTTTCTGTGGTTCCATAGTGAGGCCAACCCTGACCCCGTCTCGCCCTACTGCCCCGGCCACGCGGACCCAGCATTTTCCTAGACGTGCAGACTAAGGGAGCTCCGAGAGCTCAGTGGATGGGTCCCTCCCAGGAGACCCTGCAGAGTAACAAAGAGAACGTTTGTCCAGCAGAAAGAATCTGTGCAGCTCCGCCAAACTCTGTTTGTCTTGGGCACATAGCTCCCTCCTCTAGCCTCAGTTTCTCACTTGGAATACTAAGAAGGTTGGACTTACTGTTTTAAGCGATTTTCACCTGTAATGTTCTCTGTTTCTGGAATTGAGATTATGGGTTCTTATGTACCCTAAATGATACTGTTAGACAATAAAATAGGAAGCCACAGAATGATTATTCCTTCAATTAAGTTTAGGTTCATCCTGTGACAACATTAAAAAAATGAAATTTGTCTTTGCATGAAAGGATCCTCCTCTCCTATCCCCAAAGGGCTTTGATATGTGTCATTCAATTATGAAAGAGGCCTAGAAAGTTCTTGAGTAGACTGTCAACTATATTCTATGGACAAGGCAGAGTATTCTTTCTGGGTTCTACAATTAAATGTGTCTGAGGAACTGTGTAATATTTGATATGTTCTTAGATTTCTGAGCATGGATTTTTTTGGTTTTCATCCATGAAGAAGAGATGTTCTTCCCACTTAGCTGATTGGAATGTTCTCTGAAGCGAATCAGGTGGACTTAGGAAGCTGGGACCTGCCATGTGTCATGTTAAAATCCTGGGTCTTAGGAGCCACCATCTCAGACCAACACTCCCAGGCAGATCCCAGATCCCGGACCTGCTCACGTCCCAAAGGCATGAGCCAGACAGGACTAGGTTTAAGGTCTTTTTTCTTTCCTTTTTTTTTTTTTTAAAGGATCTTTAGAAGTTGAGGCCACATTTAGATAATCCATTTATTCTTAAAGGATTTCCTCCCGGACTATCTTAGGATTTTCGTTTAAGTGAGACAAAGAGAAACAGAAAACAGATGAGACAGCAACAAAGACAGAGGGACCACACAGAGAGACAGAGTGGCGGGAGACCCAGACAGAGAAGGGGAGGGACAGAGAAGGACAGGGACATCCAGTCTGGGGGTGGGGGGACTGAGGAAGAGGGTGGGAGGAAGAGAGGGCGAGACACAAGGAGGACAAAACCCACTGGTTTTTGGCATTCTCACGCCATGCCAGCATCCTAGGGCACTGAAGTTGGGTCCAAATATTGCCCTACTTTCTCATGCCTCACATGTGAATACTCAAGGCACAGCTGGAAAACGGAGATACAGTTTCTGTGACTCCCCGATGGAGCCTGTGAGACACCCCCATCCCCGGCACCACTATGGCCACACACAGGGGAGGGAAGAGGGCAGTGGAGGCTGCAGCTGGACCTCTGGCCCGGCCACTGGGACATCCCAGCCTGTGTCCAGCCATCCTGGGCATCCCAGGCCAGTGGAGGCCACAGAGGTGAGTGGGCCGAGCCCTGGACTGGGGGCCTGGTTCTGGCTCTGCCAAGGGCCCCTCCCACCATGGCGTGGGGCACGGTGGTGGGGAGACAGACCCTGGAGCGCCAGCCGCCAAGCACGCTGGCCAAGGGAGCCATTGACTTTCCTGACCAGGAGCTCAGGGACACACGGGGGAGGCTCCCGGGAGGCCCAGGCAGCTTCCTTGTGCTGAGAGCAGGCTTCCATCCAAGCAGGTGGGGTCCCGCCTCTGGGGTCAGGGACAGGGCATGGACCAGTGGGAGGAGAAAAGTTGTTCGAAAACAAGAGCTTTCTGTATTAACCATGTCAAAAAGCCGCACGAGAGAGAGTGTGCGTAGAACGCAAGCCTGTGTGTGAGTGTGAGTGCAACAGGCGCATGAGTGAGTGAGTGAGGCAGAGAAAGAAGGCGGGGAGGGGCCAGGCCTCTGAGGTTTCCCCTGCTCCCCCCTTTGCCCTCCCCCACCCCTAACAAATCCAGGCGGACAGAGCACCTGCAGGCGGGGCTGGAGGGAGAAGGAGAGGCAGTGGGGGGAGAGGAGAAAGAGCAGCTCTGAGGCCTGACGTGCAGGCGGTGGGAAGGCCAGGCCCAGGCAGGGGCAGGGCTGGGGCCTCCACCCAGAAAAGGTGGAGACGCTGTCACAGGAAACCTCCACCCCTCCGCCGCCTGGGCCACCTTCTAGAACAGGGGAGGCAGGCAGGGAGCTGTGGGCAAGCCCGGTGCCCATCTGGGGAAAGTGACCTGGCTGAGTGGAAGCACAGGTGAGGGGGGGGATGTGGCACTGGGTCAGGATGGCCTCTGAGTTGAGGGAACGTGCCTGGGGCGCCTGCCGGCCAGAGGCCAGGAGCCAGCCCCCTGGAAAGCCTCTGCCCTCGCCGCTCCCGCAGGCTGTGCTGTCTGAGTCTAACTTTAATTCCTGCCAGGAGGCTGCAGCTTTCTGAGAAGGGGCTTCACTGTGCAGTTCAGCTGGTCTGGCAGCCACTTCTGGCTAAGGATTAGAGTGGGCAGAAGACAGTGTTTGACGAGGGGAATGAGGGCAAACATGCCTAGGACTCAGGACCCTGTCACCTCTCCTGCCGCAGGTACTTGGGAACAGATCCCGACGTGGGCCATCCACTGCGTCTCCTAGAGGCAGGTGTGTGGCCAGTTCTGATGTAGACCAGCCCCTCAGCGTCTCTGGCCCCAGGCTGTCACGGGGTCTGCCTCAGTACTCTGCACTGGCTGAGGGGTGCTGGTCAGGAAGGTGGGCATGGCAGGGCTGACCCCATGGTGATCAGAGGCCAGAGTGCTGCCCAAGGGACATTTCTTTCAGAGGGAAGGCAAGTAAAGGTCCTGGCCACTCTCATTTTTAAAGGTCCCTTGGGGCTTATTTGGCCAGAGGAAAGACATTAACCCCAGAGCCCTGGCTCTCTTCCAGCCCAAGCACTTAGAGGCAGCCCATCACCCGGGCCACTACCTCGGACGCGGTCTGCCTCTCGGCCCATGTGCAGCTCCATCAGAGGGGGCAGCAGTGGGCAGACCTTCCCTTCATATCCCTATGCCATCTGTTAAAAATTTGGATCTGTTTATTGGCTAGATAGTTCGTCTCTGAGGCTATGCAGGAGCTATATGGGATGGTCGTCAGCTGCCTTCCAACATCACAGATGGCCAGAGGCTGCAAGACCCCATTGGGATCACCTTGTTCAACTCTCTTTGTTATTAAGATGAGGAAACAAGGCTTGGCCGGTTGTTTCCTGGGAGAATCACCCTTGCAGATTGGTGAGCTTTCCATGCACTGCACAGCCTCCTATTATACTGCAAACTTTTTAATTCAAAATGGTTTGTGCAAAGCAAAAGTGGTGCATAGCAGAGAAGAATCCACTGAGAATTCAGGGATCAAGACAGAAAAGAGGCTGAGCCCAGGGTTGCTATGGTCCAAAGCAGCATTTCCAACCAGTGTTCAGTACCGGAAGGGTTGGTGCGTTCAGTTCGACCAATTTCTTTCTTTTGGCCTCCTCAGAGCCTTTACGTGCAAACCTGAATCATGACTCTCCAAGGAGGGAAGAGCAGAAAGCAACATTCATCCAAACATTTTATCACAGTATCTTTATATCAAGGCGCTCCTAGCAACAGCCCCCAGAATTTGTGTTCTATGTACCATGCTACGGGAAACACTTGTTCAAGAGATGGAGTCCCAAGGATGGCAGAAAACCAACATCCTCCTCTTGATTTCGCTCTGGTCTTTTGCATGGCCTTGGCTTTCTTCCCAGCTGTCGGTGGCATGCCCACCACGTGAAGTTGTGAGAGTGTTGGAATGCACCCAGCCTGACTTCCTCCAAACCCTGGGGAGAGAGGGATGGACCAGCCTACCTGAGGACTCAGGGGACGTGCCAAGCCTCAAGGATTTCCCAGTGGCAGCCGAGGGGCTCAGATGACACAGCTAGAAGCGCAGGGGGCAAACTTTGAACAATAAGAGCTAGGAGACAGAGGGAGCCGGCATGTAAATGTCCTCTCCACGCTCTCTCTGATGCACTATTCCAAGGCTCAATGCTTCTGTAAAGCCAGTCCAGAGGTGTCCTGCTTTGGCCACGTGAAGTTGTGAGAGTGTTGGAATGCACCCAACCTGACTTCCTCCAAACCCTGAGGAGAGAGGGATGGACCAGCCTACCTGAGGACTCAGGGGATGTGCCAAGCCTCAAGGATTTCCCAGTGGCTGCCGAGGGGGTCAGATGACACAGCTAATAAAGCAAGTGCATCAGCACTTACGCTCTGCCTCAGGCTGTGTTTTATAGAGAACCCGGGCTAAAATAATATCAATAGTAATAACTAAAATTTTGTGAGCATTTACCATATGCCAGACACTGCTAAGTACTTTACATGTACTATCTCAGTTAATCTTTTCAGTAATCTTATGAGGCAGATACTGTGGCTACCACATTTTAGTGATGAGGAAACTGGGACCCAGAGAAGTTAAGTAACATTCCCAAAGTCACACAGCTAACACATATGGCAGTATGAAGCACAATGCTCAACACTGAGTATGCCCTCAGTGCCAGGAGGTGGGTCATTCATGTGTGTATTTCTTGGTAGCACCTTTTCTTCTAAGGTGTTCTTTCAAATAGTTCCCTGAATGCAACCAAGTAACCAGGGGACAATGTCTTGAACTAGCTCTGTCTAGCTCTGTCATTTGCACCTGGTACAAGCAGCTTAGTAGCAAGTCATTCACCAGATAGTTTACTTTTTCCATCTATAAATTGGAGATAATGAGCTCATGCTACATATAACTCTTGCTTATTACAAAACTAGTAAGTTATTATATTTTCATCAATGAATGTACTAATAAATGAGCCTTCCTCCAGCCATCACTCCCCCACCCCTTCAGAAAAAAAAAGTAACTGAGGTCAAGCAGGTTACAAAGTAGGGCAATTCAAGAGGATGTGCTGACTGAAGATCCAGTTAATGCTACTTGGGGGTAAGCAAAGTTCTGTTTGTGACCCAAAACAACAGGACAGTCACTAGTTCATGACCCAACTATAGCTACAGAGGGGAAGTATCTGCATTTACTCTAATCTGGTTAGCTTGGGTTCAAGCTAAATAGCTGGAACTGTCCCCTAGAGAACAGCATCACATCCCAAAGATTACACAATTTTAGCAGCCACAGAGACTCATGTATGTGACATATGGTGCAGATGGAAGGGTATAGAACTGTCTGAATCTCTAAAGGGGTAGTCATCTGTCTTTCGTGATTAATCAGATTTTTCAACTTCATTCATCTAACTATTAGGCTATATCATTAGAAAACAAAGGGCCTGTGACCCATTCCTTCTTTTAGCAAATATCTATTAAACCCCTACTACATGTCAGAAACTATACACCAGTGAACAAAGAAGACACAATTCCTGCCATCAGGGTATCCCTTATGGTGAACATGGCCCTCAAGGTCGTGGCTTTGAATGAGCAGAAAGCAAAGGTGATTCAATGATTAAGAGATCCTCTCTGCATGAACCATGCAAAGTTTAGATTAGCTTCTCTTAGAAAAATCAACTCATCCTTTGTCCTAGTTTTTCTTATAGCATATCCTTGGCCCACTGCATCAAAAGTACCCAGTTTCCAGAGCTACTGAGTACATACCTCTGGGGTGAGGACTCAGAATCAACATAACTAAGAAGCTCTCTGGGGACATTCACCTGCTCACTAACGTTTGAAAGACTGTCTTGGTCCAAGGCCCTGGGAAATGACCACTCACACCTTACCTGTTTCCTAGACAGGTGAGGCCAATCGTGTGTTGTCAGCAGTATGGTGTGGGCGGGTCCCACAGGCTCCTCCGCAACAGTTTTGCAGAACAGAGAGTGGCTGAGGGGACCGATAGAAGGGACTGGCGGAGGACAGGGCCGTGTCCTGGTGAAAGGGCTGCAGCCGGCAGTGCTGACATCTGCTCCCTCCTTTCCCAGGGCTCTTCCTTATACGGGTTCAGGTGTGGCTCCACCTTAGTTAAACAGTGACTCCAGCTCTGGGCCCTGGTGCCCCACGGAGAGAGAGAAGATATTGCTGTAAACAGCAAGACCTTGCAGATCCTCCACCCCCAGTCTACGTCTTCCTGATCCCGTCTCACTTCCTGGGGCCCCGGGCTGCCCATTTCTTGGCTGTTTGCTTGTGGTTTTCATTGTTTCCAGATACTTCAGTTTCTTTATTCTGCTTCAGGGAATTGTTGTTTTGTTTTACAACCCCCCTGCCAGCCCAGAAGAAGTGCTGAGGAAAGACCCAGCAAAGCAACCTTCCTTCAGGCCTCACTTCCACGCAGGGAAGTGCAATCTCCACGTCTTCCGTGACAAGAGTGGCCACTCAAGGGCAACCACATGGCACGCGCCTTCTACTGGAGAGCATCTTCTTTCTACAAATCAACTGCACGGTTCTAACCCCTGGGCATGGGGAGGCCCAGGGAAGGTCTCTGCATCTCCCCTGCTTAATGGATCAAGAGAAAGAGATGAGGCATGTGGAACACGTGCTTCCTGATTCCAGAACCCCCGCAGCACAGCTCACCCTGTGTCGCGGGAGGTAATGATAAAATAGGGAAAGCAAGGAAACAGCGTGAAAATCACCAGAAGCTGATATGACTGCTCCATCCCCAAACTGAGGAGTAGAAAGAGATGAGATTGGGAACGTGGAAGGAAGAATCAGAGCACCTGGGAAGCATGGACGTGGGTCTTAATCCCAGCTCTACCATCTTTGGCTCTGTGACCTGGGCGAGTCCCTCTCCCTCTGAGGCTTAGTTCACTAACCTGTGGACTGAGGATTGAGATGCTTGCCCTGGCTGCCTCATGTTTGTTTAGTGGGATGCCTGCACCCCAGGGAACACCTTTTATTAGAACTTTCACTATAAATACGGTAAACGATACATAATCATTATTATATACATATAATTAGTGAATAAATATGCATATATTTGTAGTGCATGTTCAAAATGATTTTACTAATAGGATACGTAATCAAAAATGTTTGAAAGCCATAGTTTCATAAAAAATGGTGAGAGAATGCTTCAGAAAGCCCTACCCGCAGGAATGTATCTTAAGATGTTGTCTCAAAAAAAATAATTGAGAATTTTCCTGCTTACTGATGATGATTTTGTCTTCTCCCAGCTCATAAAATATTTCTTTTTTCCACTAAGAGCAGGAACTCCCAGAGCAGTGCCCAGAGCAGTCTTAGGGAGTACTGAGCTAAAAAAGGGAGATATCTCTCAATGGGATGTTCTTGGTGCCAGGGTAGGTGTTCACAGGTCCAAGGGGCTGTTTTCCTTTTTTGGTTTCTTTGGTTCTTGGTGTTTCTCATCCCCATTCATATGTTCCAATGAATGGGGAAGGGAAAAGAAGGGCTTCTTAAGGGAAAAGAAGGGCTTCTTTAGAAGCCAATTCTCAGTGATTTACGTTTTCCAGAAAATTCCAGCCTAGGGCTGTAAACTGGGCAACACCTAACAGGAAATTCCTAGCTGTACTTGCTCTAGCTCTGGAGGAAGTGTAGCATACCCTGAAATCCTTCCCATGCCTTCCTGGCATTGCCTGCTGGGCACTTCACATCTGCCCTGAGATACAGCCCGTTGGTCCCACATGGTACCCACCACGGCCCTCCCCTGCCACTGAACCCCGTCCTCCCACACTGCGTATGATG
Source organism: Varecia variegata (assembly GCA_028533085.1). NCBI lineage: Eukaryota > Metazoa > Chordata > Mammalia > Primates > Lemuridae > Varecia > Varecia variegata. Next base: position 20,735,957 of record CM052437.1, read on the forward strand.
GCAGCTGCATCACAGGGGCCTGCTGAGTCCTCCCCCATCACTCCCTGTGTCTACCAAATGCACAGGTCCTGCTGTGGCCGTCCAAGCCTGGCCTGCCAGGGTAGTTCCTCCAGTGCCACCAGGCGGTACAGAAAATGCTGCTGTGGCCATAGTGCCACGGCCATACCCCGCCCTTCTTTTGCCACACCATGGCTGCCCCTGCCGTGGCTGGCCCCTGCACTCACGGTGCTGACATGTCATGCTCAGTGTTCTACAGAAATGACACAGAAACAGCTTATCTGCAGCCTCCTCTGAGCCAGAAGAAAATTGGAGCCACCCTGGGCACAGGGGCCCCACCCTCCTCGTTTGGACCTGGGATACTGTCCTTGAGCCAGTCTTGCCCGTGAGAGTCCACCTTCTCTTGGAAAGACGTCTGTCTCAGCAGACTCTTTACTCATTCACGTCCATACACTCCTGAGTGTCCCCCGACTTGCCACCCTCTAGCCATGCCCCCAAATACCCAGATCTTGAGGGACACAATGCTTCACCCTCCTCCCTTCTCCTTCTCCTCTGCGTCTCCCACCCCTCTATTCTGCCTGTCTCCCTCTCTGCCCGCTCTATCATTCCTTTACAAGCTGTTTCTTGTACCAGCATCTGTGCCAGGCGCTGTGCCAGGCACAGGGGACCCAGCAGGTGACGCCATGGAGACAGCAAGCCTGGTGGTTTCGAGTCTAGTGAGAGACAAACATGAAACCCATAACCACAAAAGCAGCCAGATAATTTCACCTGTAACCAGTGCCGTGAAGGGGAGTTGCAGGCTCTGTGAGACCCCAAAACAGAGAACCCAACCTCACCTCGACTGAAGAGTCTCGGAGTGCAGCTTCCCAGGCAGTGAAGGATGCCGGGAGCTCGCCAAGAGGAGGGGGTGGTGGAGGTGGTGCGGGCAGGGGTGAGAGTGGCGAGAGATACAAATCCCGTGTATGGCTTGATGAATTTGCACAAAGTGAAACCCAAGTTCCCGGCACCCAGATTAGGAAACAGCATTGCCGGGACCCAGAAGCCCTCTGTGGCCTCCTCCCTATGCTGTCCTCCAGGACGCCCACGAGGTACCGTCCTCAGTCCTGTTCCTTTTGATAAGCTTCATCCTCTTTGCCTTTATGAGAAAACAAACCCTGTGTTGACTTAGGGAATTAAATCAAATAATCCCGTAAAATATGACAAAGGGCACTACTTTTGGCAGGGTAAACAGGTATACAGACAGAGCATTTGCCACGTAGGTAAATGTATCATCAAACAGATTTCATGTGTTGTTACATTCCTCCGTGGGTGGAAATAGCAAAGGCAACAAAGCACTGTGGTTTTTGTTAGTGCCAAAAAGCATGAAGTGCCTGGAGGTCACCCAGCTTGAGTTTGCTGTGCCGGGGGCTGCGTGCCGGGAGGATTGCCAGTCGCCCAAGTCAGGCCCGGGGCTATTCTACTCCAATTTCTTCTCCTGCCCTGGGGGACAGAGCCCCAGCAAAGGTTGGGGGTCCCAAAGCCCCAGGGTTGCCATCCTCATGCACAGAAGAAGAAAATGAGAATGTGGAGTCTGTTTGGGGGTGAACAGGAGGTGAAGGCTGGAAGAGTAGAAGGAACCCAGGGTTGGTTTAAAAATGACTGGTATTCCTGATTATGAAATATTCATAACATAAACATTTGAAAAACTGTTGAAAAGTTTTTAAAAAACCATAGATATCCAGAGATAACAACTATTTCCTGTCTTTTTTTTCTAGACATATCCACACATAACTCAGACATTTCAGTCATTAGAGCCTGCAGACGCCTGTGAGAGATGTCAACCTAGTCCCCATGTCCCTAATGTACTGGCTCAGAGCCTTCTCCCTGATGATGCAAAGTTTCCCCCAGTAGTTCTAGAAAGCCCTGGGAGTGTCTTCTGGGTGTCCGCAGAGCATTGTCTGCTCCTCATTGGGCATTATGGCCTCTGGGCACCCTATACCTTCTCTAAGAAAGCTCTGCCTTGGTCAGGATTCTAGACTCTTGACTGATTTGTCTCTATTGGCTCTAGCCCACTTCTTCCACTCCCAAATTTCTTCTTGGGACCCTCTTCCCACGCAAATCACTCGTGCAAGTATATGCCACTGAAGGGAGGTGTTAAGAGTATCAAGTCTTAGCCAGGCATGATGGTGCACACCTGTAGTCCCAGCCACTCAGGAGGCTGGAGTGGGAGGATCACTTGGGCCTAGGACTTTGAGACCAGACTGGGCAACATAGCAAGATCCCATCTCATAAAAATAAAAACTTTAAGATAATAAATAAATAAATTCAACTTTTATTACTTAAAAAAGAGTATCATCTCTAATCTAAACTTATTCTCAATAGGATCACCCTATTTCTCTCTCTCTCCCCCCCACATACATCTTTTCCTTATTTTTTTCACAAAATCTAGATTACAATATAGACTATTTTGTATCCTACCTTTTTCACTATAAATTAGATCATAAACCTTTTTCCATGTCATTATATCATCTTCAAAACTATGATTCTTAATGACTGCATAGTATTTCAATACTTAAATATAATATTGTTTAACCAGTCCTACATTTTGGACATTTAGATTATTTCTAACTTTTGGCCATTACAAATCCTTGTACATGAATCTGTCCAAATGGTTCCAATGAATTTCTTATGATAAATTCCTAAAAGTGAAATTACTAGGTCAAGAGCTATGAACACTAGAGGATTTTGATTTGTAATGCTGAAGTCCAAAAGACTGCTCCAGGTTACAGCCCCACTGGCAATATGTAAAGGCCTTTCTCCAATCTATTATAAAATGGGGTCACTTATCTAGGGTGGGAAGGTGGAGCACTGGAGAACAGAAAAGTGAACTCCAAACCCTCAGCGAAGCCTGTGAGTTCTGATGCCCTCTAGATATCTCTAGCTATCACTTCCCCTCCCGGCCTCATCCTCTCCCTGATACCCTGTGCTCATGCTACCAGAGTACTCACTGATCCCCACACTATACACTCCCATGTTTACATGACTTCAAATGTGCTAGTTTTTTATCTAGAATTTCTCATCTCTCCTCTGCCCAAACCCAAACGAGCCTTTCAAAGCCCAGTTCAAATATTACTGCTGTTCTTACTACTTACCAACAGCAAATGCTCAGTAAATGTTAGCAATTGCCACTAATATTATGACTTCTTAATGGAGTACCGTGTCTAGGCCCTGGGCAAACATTTTACATGACATACACCATTATTTTAATCTTTATAACCCTACAGGAAAGGTATCATTTTTCCTATTTTACACACAAGGGACTGGCTTTGAGACATTAAATAACTTGCCCAAGATCACTGAGATTTGAATGCAGTCCAACCTGATTCCAAAGCCTAGGTTCCTATCCTCTACGGAGCTTCCCCAAACTCACGGCTTCCCTCACGTCTCTGCACTATACAATCTCTCATTCTCTCACTTAGGGTATCGTACACTTGATCATTTCCCAAGTGGTTCAGGAGCCACTTACAGAACATGGATAATGTATCCTTTGTATCCCTAAGTCCTAGCAGACACGTGACCCCATAGTAGGTGCTCAATAAATCTGTGTGGAATTCAGGCAGTTGGTAAATCACGTGGATTACCTGAATGTTGAAGAGGGAGACTGTTAATTTCTCCTGAGTTGTAATAATTATTTTACTCAGGCAAATGAACTATAAGTTAGAGGGAGTCCTCAGACTAGAATCTGGAACTAATGTGGAAGGCCCAAGAAGGTACCACTGGAGGGAGGAGGTGTAAGTCATTTGCCCCGAGAAAGACAGTTCCTAGGGACTTTTATGGCCTATGGAAAGGATAGGTCTTATCATGCTCTTAAATGCAGAGCAATAGATGATAGGCCCAATATTACCTTCCAGAGAAGCATTATAAACACTCAAGTGGCCGGGTGCGGTGGCTCATGACTGTAATCCTAGCACTCTGGGAGGCCGAGGTGGGAGGATCATTTGAGCTCAGGAGTTTGAGACCAGCCTGAGCAAGAGTGAGACTCCGTCTGTACTAAAAACAGAAAGAAATTAGCTGGACAACTAAAAATATATAGAAAAAATTAGCTGGGCATGGTGGCACATGCCTGTAGTCCCAGCTACTCCGGAGGCTGAGGCAGAAGGATCGCTTGAGCCCAGGAGTTTGAAGTTGCTGTGAGCTAGGCTGACGCCACAGCACTTTAGCCCAGGCAACAGAGCCAGACTCTGTCTCAAAAAAAAAAAAAAAAAAAAAAACATTCCAGTTTTCAAATCAAACTGTCCTGGCCCCACCACTTACTTATTATGGAATTTTTGACAAGTTATTTAACTGTAAGCCTATTTCCTAAACACCAAAATGCTTATAATAACAGATTCTAACTTGTCAGGCATCATGAGAATGAGAAAAGCAAAGGCAGGTAAAATGTTAATACTGAGCCTGGTACACAGTAAGTATCTAGTGAGTAATGGCTATTCTTAAGTGAAATTAGACCATTACCTAGCTGGTGGAAGTTTAGGAGAACCAAGTTAGGAGGGAGGCTGGGACTTCCAGGGTGGGAGCCAAGGACACTTTGGGAAGTATGAAGACGATAACCCAGGCTGAGCAAGTCTAGGAGAAAGTCCAGAGTGGGAAAAGAACTCATTTTCGTTTGTTTCTTAAAGTTTCTATTTCAAGAACAAGTAAGTCTGTATGCTGTGAGTATTGTCTGAAGAAACCAAGAGACGGGCAACATATGTTTGTGTCTGGCGTTGCCACATGTTGCGGTACCTATAAAAGCAGGAGAATTCAGCCAACGAGAGATGAGCTCAGCTACTGATGTGGAAACCTCAGTAATAGAGGCGCTGAAAGGAAATGAACTCCTTCCTCCCCTGATGTGGTGGAGTCCTGCTTGTGTTGGAGGAGCAGGAAGCAACACTTGGAGAGCGGTGTGTCTGCACCAGGGCAGGGTTCACTGGGCGCAGCTCTGCTCCTTTCCATGTCTTAGCACCTTTCAGGGAGAGCACCTTTGGTGGATACCAGATCCATGAAAGCATGGTCCAAGGGTGGTCACTGTCACTGCAGCCTGAGGAGGATGCATGGACCAGAACCCTATCCCATCCTGGGACTAGAACCCCAGGGGAGGTGGGGAAAGGCAGGATAGAAATTGTTCTTGCTAATTCCTTCTGTGGTTGCATCTCCCAACAGAGGTTCTAAGAAAGTTGAGGCAAGAGGGCTTAGGTCAACCAACGCGTGTGATGGGCTAAGGGCACCCGGTGTAAGCTTTATTCCCTGCTATCATTCTCTAGCTGTTACCGAAAGTCTGGCACTTGCCCCTGAGGCTGCATCAGAACAAGGACAAGAGGTTTGAAGAGAAAGAAAGGGAAGTTTATTAATTTGCCAGCAAATGAGGAGAATGTCAGACTCTCATCTTAAAGTACCATTGTTCTCTCTATAAGCAGAAATACAGAGCTTTTAAAAGGACTTTTCAGTTTGGGGCTATTGCTGTTTAACTGTAGCTGATGGTCCTGATCGACCCCATCTCCAGCGAAGACAATCTTGTGACCTGTGTTCAGACAATTGCACTAAGCCATCTCCTGTGGAACGAAGAACAAAGGATACCCCCTGCCCCTCTGATTACTGGCCTCGGGCAGGGATGCAGGCTTTAATTCCTAAAAAGAGTGTATGTGGGGGTGGGGGTTTAAAGAGACAACTTGTAAAACATTTTACCCTTGTTCAGGCCATTCCCTCTGTTACGTAGCTAACTCAGGGGCCTCGTGAAAACCCTTCCTTCTTCCTGAAAGGTCATGAATGGGGTGGTAGGGACAGGTACAGATTGGAAGTGTTCATAGTTGGTGCAGAGTGGCTTGAAGATGGAGGAAGGGCATTTGGGAAACAGGTGGGTAAATGTTTCATAAGCTCAGAAAAGTCAAAGTGACCAATGTGGTGGGGGAGTAGACCTCAGGGAAGAAGAGGCAGGGTGGACAAAACAAAGGAGTGCTGAGCAGGTTCTAGCAGATACTGGTGCCAGTGCCAGCCCACATCCATGGGGGGCTATGGTGTGACAGCTTTGCTTTTGAGTCAGTCACCTGAAAAGAGCCTCTTGGTCCCAATGGGAGAGACCTCCAGGTAGTCTCTAACTAAATGACCCTGGAGAGCGAGGGTGGGCCAGAGAAGCAGCTTCTGTGGATTCCTGGGCTCACTTCTCTGATCCCCAAGGTGATGAGCAAGAAAACTAATTTAAATGATGCCTGTGCTCATTTGGGGGGACAGAAAGAAAGCGATGTCCTGAGGAGACTATTTCCATCAGTAGCCAATCTTGGGGGTGACCAAAGCAACTCTAAGAAAGCAAATATACGAATCCCCATGAGAAAAGAGGAAAGCAGGGAGACCTGAGCGAAGGGAGAATGGGGGAGCCCTGGGCGTGGACCAGCAGAGGATCTGCATGCGGACCCCTCATGTGGCTGCTAAGTGCCCCTGACACGCTCTCTATGAAAGATAGTCCGGATGTTTTCAATAATATGGATGCTGGCACCATCACAAAGTAATTAAATGAGGAAGTTAAAACTGCCAAGTACAACTACGGATGAGGAATACAGAGATGCCTGAAGGAGCTCAGGAAATTTTTTTACCCCAAAATTTGACTCCTTGGTATAAAGAGCATTTTGAATTAAAGGCCCTTAGAAATCAACAGGCCTTGGAAGGGGCTTCCCTCTTTCATCATAAAAAACCAAACTCATAAAAAAGAATAATTAACTTCCTTCCCCTCATGTTATCTCAATATATTACAGGAAAGAAAATCAAGAATGCAACCAGACCTGGCCCAAATCATTTTAAATATAATACCTGCCTCTCAGTTTAATTTAATTTCCAAAGAGAGTCATTTACAAGTCGATCTGTTTCCCCCATCCATTCACTTTCCCAAGTATCTATTCATCCTCCCTAGTAACCATTTATTGCCCTTAAACAAAATTGCCTATATTCCTCGTCACCCCCTCCCCTCTATATAAATTTCTGGATCCCACTGGGATACTGGGTAATCACTCTGTGATTCTCCCCATGTGCACAGTAAATAAATTTCTTTCTCTTATTAATCTGCTTTATTGTGAGTTGATCTTTCAGCGAACCTTCCGCAGTAAAGGGGAAGTTCCCCCCACCCCCACATGCCTCATGAAGATCTGGCTTCAATCACGCTCAGATACACTAGTTATGATTATAAAAAGCCAAGATAAGTGGCCAAAGAAACATTTGTGCTTCCTTGGTAAGATAATGCTACTGGCAAGGTGTGTACAAGTCTATTAATATCTATTTTTATTCATCTGAAAGCCATTCTTACATCTTAAGAGGACACTCATCAGACAATGGACCAAGCATGAAGATAAGACAATGAGCTCAGTTGCAAATACTGCGTCTTAACTGAACAATCAGGCTTTATTCATTTCTTATTTGGCTCATTATGTTAACCTTTTATTATGCAAAACTGTCAATTCAATTGTGAGATGATAAAAAAAATATTTGGGACAATTCACAAGAGATGTTTACCATATCTGCTAAAAGGAAAAAAACTAACTAGAAAGAATTTGCTGAAGAGGGTTCTCGTGCTCTTCTCAGATCCTCATTGACAAGCTGACTTTTCCATCCAGGAACCTGCAACTACTCCTATTGAGTGTGCTTTAGAAAACACAGGAGCAGGGAGGGCTCCTCTGCTACACAGGAAGCAAAGCTTTCTTATAAGTGAACTGGTGCATATGAGAAAGGCCGCCCAGGGAGCTCTCAGTAGCAGTTCTCAAACTTATGTGCATAAGATTCACTCAGGGAGTTTGCCAAACAATGTGAATTCCTGGACCTCACCCCAGAGATTCCAATTTAGTAAGTCTGGGTTGGGACCAGAGACTCCATGGGTTGAACAAGCATCCTGGATGATCCTGCCTTGAGAAGCCTTGCACTCACTCTGGTTGTGGTTGGTTTATTATTTGGAAAAGACACCCCCCAACCTCCCCTTACAAATGCCGTCAGAGGGTCATTTGGCCTCTGAAGGCCAGGAGATGGGGCTTCCCTCTGTGAGCATTGGCCCTGGGGCCCAGGAAGGGGTCTTCAGTGGTAAACGAGGACCTGTGGTGGGAGTGAACTTGTGGAGCAGATGTTAGAGGAGATGTCAGCCTTCCTTGTCTGCCCATCTTTGTTGGCCCAATGACTCTCAGTCCTGGCCGCACATCAAAATCACCTAGGAGGATAAAAGATGCTTGTGCCTGGGCCCTACCCCAGATCAGTCAAATCAGAATCTTAGGGGCAGACCGAGGGTGCGCCCGGCAATAGTAGATCCCGAAGGTCCCCAGGTGATTGTCATGTGCATCCGTATTGAGAGCCACTGGGGAGTCCTGGGTCCCTTTTCTCCTGCCTCTCAGGGGTGGGGGCCCCTCCAGGAGCTCTGTGCTTGGACCACACCCTCTAGCTGCTTAGACACCCCAACTCGGCCACCCCATCCATCACCACCTGCTCCCTCCTCTCCTTTCTTCCAGAAAAAAACCCTCTTCCCTCAGTGCCATCAGTGCTCGGGGTGGAGGGGGGGGAACATGGATTTTCAGGAGTCCTTGAGGGGTGGTGTGCATTTTCATACATAAGCTCTATTCACAGTGCGGAAATGACTAATGGTCTCAGGTCAAGTTACCTAAGAAGCAAACACAGAGAAGGAGGTTTCTGTGCAGAAGGTTCACTGGAAGTGCTGTTGGGCTCAGCACCTAGGAGGGAACGAAGACAGAAGTTCTAGACAGAGGGAGGAACCGGGTAGACCTCACAATAGAGGCTGCTGCAACAAAGGCCTCAGCTGATCCATGGGCAGTCTAGAGTCTGGTGACCCCTCAATTGTCCCACGGTGAGGCAGGGGCGAGCCTTTTATAGCCCCCCACAGACTAGTAATTGGATGTGGCTGCCTCTGGGAAGGGGTTGACCTTGGATGGGGCTATTCTCTACAGCTGAGGGAAACTGAGGCCATGGCAGGAGGGGCCATCAGTCGTTACATGGGAGCAGGTGCGGAGCAGGTAGCCAGTCCTGCACGGGATCCACCGGCCATTCCTCATCATCCACAACACCAAACACACCCTCGGGTCTTTATGTTTTGAGACAGGCTTGCCAGTGTGAATGAGTATCTAATTCATTACCTTGGGGAAAGGAGGCTTCTCAGTGACCTTGAGAGGCAACTTGGGTGTGGTATAAAACCTTTTGGATTTGGATTGGAATCCAAGCTTGGCCCCTTACTGAATTTATTACCTTAGGCAAGTCGCCTAAAATGTCTAAGCCTCAGTCAATTCATCTTTCAAATGGGGCTGATGACTTGGTACCTTGCAGAGTGGCTGAGGACTAAACGCCACGGTGTGGGTAGTATCTGGGGTGTTGGAGAACATGTGAACATGAGCTCCCCCCAAGCTGGGCCTGGCCCGCCTGGGTTCTCGCTTCCATCAGACCCCACAGGACGCTTAGGACAGGACTGAGCCACTTCTCTCCAGTTCATGCCACTTGTCCTGGTAGCCGAGATGCTGAGAGAAGGTTGGTAAGATCCCTGGTGGAATGTTTGGTGCTGGGCTGGATTCTCAGATTTCTACTTCTCCCACTGCAGTACCAAAAAGTCTTGGCCAATTTTCCTTTAAGTGGTGGCCAGGCAGGAGGTCTTACAACTAAGGGAAACATTGTGATGGTAAACAAGACCCCTCCTGGGCCTTAAGAAATCCCCAAATCAAAATGGAGGACAACCACCAGTGGGGTTTCTGCTTCACCAATAGGGCTGCCAGTCTCCCAAGTAATATTCATGATGAGGCTGATTAATGACCAGCCTTTGCAAAATGCTGTGGGAATATCAAATATCAAATGCAAAAAAAAAAAAAATGGGACTCAAAATAATATATTCAGTGTGATTTTGACTATGTTATATAATGGTTTAGAAAAATTCTGGAGGCAAAACTGCCAAGATGTCACAATAATTGCCTCTGTATGGTAAGATCGTGGCTGATTTTTTTTCTAATGCTTTCTTTACACATTTCTATAGTATTATTTCTACAATGAGTGGGGGTGGGGTAAGAAAAGGGAAAAGAAAACAGAAAATGCACTTCCCGCAGGGGGAAGGGGCACACACACCAGCGCCCCCCCGCGGGTCCCTCCCCCAGACGGTGATGGCCTGCAGAGGGACGTGGTGGCACGGGGTGTCCATCTGACTCACCCCTCCTGGAAATGTCTGCCCAGGGAGATGGGAGCAACAGGCGCTGGCACTGATCATCCTGCGGAGCTGGGCTGCCGAGTGTTTTCTGGGAGGCGCGTTGTCAGCTGGGGGCTGCCCGCCGCGTGGGGTGGATTTCCCAGCCCTCGCAGGATAATTTTATCACGAAGGACAACATTTGTGGTTCTGCGTGAGCAGCTCTCCCGGCCGGATACAGAGGAGCCGGTGAGCCGAGGCTGAGAAGGCTGCGTGTGTGCTGGCTGTGGGGACTGGGAGCTGTAAGCAGCACAGGGGCACAGACAGCCCCATGGGGACAGAAAGTGGGGCTTGAGGGGTCCTGGCTCTCCCCCTCTGGTGACCCCCTGTCCCCTCAGTTCCTATGAGCCTCACCTTGGGACCTTCAAGGGCACAGGCCATGCCACTGGCCTCAAGAGCTTTTCAAATGTTACTGAGAGACCCCTCAGTAGACAGCCGGGCGCACAGGGAATGGACCGCAAACAGGCAGGTTTTCATGAAGGGGAAGAGACATTTGCAGACAGGAGGTTTGAGAGCCAAAACTCAGTCTTAAGATCACCTTTCCATACCCCCAGTTTTCCAGGGGAAGAGCTGAGCTCTGGAGAGGTTCCCAGTGAGCCCGGATTGGACCCATCCAAATCCAGACGAAGATCCTGCAACTACGCATTGCTTCCGTGTGTAGGGGTTGAATTGCATTCCCCTCTCACTGCCCCCCAAGAATAGATATATGGGCATCCTAACTCCCACGACCTCCGAATATGGCCTGATTTGGAGAGAGGGTGAGGTCATCAGGATAGGCCAGATGTCGACCCAACTGGTGTCTTAGGGGACTTTCCATTTAGAGACGGGCACGTGCACAGGGAGCACGCCAGGTGAGCACTGAGGTTAGTGCTGCCACCAGCTTCCTGCTAGACGTGCAGAGAAAGGGCCTGAACACGTCCTTCCCCGGTGCCTTCAGAGGGAGCACGGCCCTGCCGCCACCTTAATCTCAGACTACCGGCCTCCAGAACAGTCAGACCACAAACTTGCGCTGTTTAAGCCACTCGGTTTGTGGTACTTGGCTATGGCAGCCGTGCGAAGTTAACACAGAGAACCTTCCTGTCCGAGGAAGGATTTACAATGCTGGCCCTGTTAGAAGAGGCAAATCTATGAATCCAAATAATCTATGCCATCCCTGCACCTCACAATCGTTAATAACTGAGACTGGAAAACTCGTAGACAAACTAAAGCCTCTGAAGCAAATCTGGAAACTCAGCTGATAGGACCTGAGAAGCCAAACCCTGCGGTTTGGTACAACCAGGGAGGAACAGCGCTTTCAGGAGGCTGCGCTGGCTCCCTGCAACGTGGCTGCCTACGGAACTCAGGCCAAGGTAGAGAAATAAAAGCAGGATTGTACCTTTTTTCTGTTCCTTCTTATATTTCAAAGACAGGTGTCATTCGGAGACCTAATAAGCTCCCAAGTGCCATTAACTAAGGAATCAGGCTGGACTGGCTTGACTCAGTGACCGGGTATGTTAGCAGGAGACGTAGGAGAGGAGCTTAAGGAAGGCAGATGATGGATCCAGTGAAAGAAACATAGTTCCTTTCTCATTTTCAATCGGAATTTTTCTTAAATCCCTTCAGTTCAGCACTTGAATTCTTTTTTATTAGTAGGAAGTGGGGCAGAAGGACACCTTGCTATCAGAGATGCTACCTGGCCAGGAACAATCTTGGGGACAAGGGGTTCAGGCCACATGTGTAGTTTCTCTCCTTTCCTCCCTTAGCTGGCACATTGCATCTGAAGTCCAGAAAGCAGTAAGGGGACAATGGATTAGAACTGCCTTTGTCCCAGATACCTTTGATTCCAGGAAAGCGGTCTGAAATTGTGATCTGTTGACACAGTGCCAAGCACAGTAATTTAGCTGGCAAAATGCCATATCACAACCATGGGAAAGAATTAGCTCTAATGATTGGAAAGTAACATGGAAGTTGAGGGTTTATCTGCATAAAGAGGCACGTGTGGATAAGCCAGTGCAGAGCTCTCAAAGCTGACTTCTGGGCCCAGCTGAAGGGCCCCGGCATGTAAAATGGGAAATGGAATAGATTAATCATTTTTAAATTTTTCCCTCTTTTTTAAATCAGTGGAATTGTTTCTTCAAATCTTAGTTGGAAACCCAAATAAACAAAAATAATAATTTTTTAAAATGAGTTGCCCTGTTTAAAAAATGGGCAAAAGACTTGAATAGACATTTCTCCAAAGAAGGTATTCAAATGGCCTATAAGCATGAAAAGATGTTCAACATCACAAGTCATTAGAGAAATGCAGATCAAAACAACTAGATCCTACTTCACACTCATTAATATGACTGTTCCCCAAAACAAAACAAAAACTAAAAACAGAAATGACAAGTGTTAGTGAGGATTTGGAGAAATTAAAATATTTGTATACTGCTGGTGGGTGTGTGAGATGTGAGGACACTGTGGAAACCACTATGGTAGTTCCTAAAAAAATTAGGAATAGAAATACCATATGATCCAGCAATTCCTCTTCTGGGTACACACCCAAAAGAATTGAAAGCAGAGACTCAAATATTTGTACAACTCGTGTTCACAGCAGTAGTATTCACAATACTCAAAATATGAAAGCAATTCTAGTGTCCATTGATGGATAATCAGATAAACAAATTGTGGTATATTCAGACAGTGGAATATTATGCAGCCTTAAAAAGGAAGGACATTTTGAATCTGCTACAACATGGATAAATCTTAAAGATATAATGCTAAGTGAAATAAGCCGGTCACAAGTGGGTAACTACTATGTGATTCCATTTATGTGAAGTACTTAGAGTAGTCAATTTTATGTCATATATATGTTACCACAATTTTTTTAAAAGAGGTGTTTTAAAGGGGAGGGGCAAGATGATGGACTAGAAGCAGCCGGTGTGAGCTGTTCTCAAGGAGAGGATGGAAAGTGGCAGGTGGATGCCCACCTAGGGATGGGCCTTCTTAGGAAGAGCGTCATCAATCACTGAAGAAGCTATGGGGCACATGCAGAATGAAGGAGATGGGGATTTGAGCAGAAAGGACACCACAGACACCACCTGAGAAGCCTTGCAGCGACTGCCTCCATGGGACCTGGGCTGGGGAGAGCCCTGGCTGCCCTGGGCCTGGCCCCAGAGCCCCACCCCCATAACCCACATGCTGCCATCCAGCCCCGTGTGGCTCCATCTCCATTGTTCTCACACTGCTGTCCGACCCTGTGGCCCTGCCCACACAGCTCCTGCCTTGCCTCCAGGCTGCTCTCCAGCTCCATGGCTCCATCCCCAAGACTCCAGCGCTGCCACCAGGCCCCTGGAACCAGCTCTGAGGCTCCCCACTGCTATTGAGCACCATAACCATGCCCCTGAGGCTCCCACTGGCCATGTGGCCAGAATTGCCCACACAGTCCAACGCTCCACCAGCGACCTGCCAGCCTCAAGCCACCATCAAACCTGGACCTGGGTGGAGCAAACACACACAGCCCAGACACCCATGACCACTGCCTAGATAACCTCAGCCAGCTGCCACTGTCACTTCCATGGGGAGACCCAGGCAGAGCAATCCCTTGCAATGCCAGCCTGGAGAGGGTCTAGCCCAGTCCCCAACCTAAGCTTTCTAACAGCAGTCTGGAGAACAACCCAGCACTCCACACAAAGATCACCCAGCACCAGCTTGAACTGTGACAATAGCAGAGGAATGGGACAAAACAGAACTGATGCATTACATGCTCTCTGTGTGCCCACCCATTCTTTGTCAGGTCAATCTTCCACAGTAAGGCACAAAAGTGCCATCCAGGGAACTCTCCTTCTTCCCACTAGAGAGGAGAGTTCCCAGCAAAGGAGAACAAGTGCACTGCAAACCTATCGGCCCTGAACTCAGAGGAGAGGATTTAGTGAGAAGAAACCAGAAAAAGAACTCAGATTACACACATGCACACACACACACACACAAAAAACACCAGTTCAGCACCCTCAAGGGATCACACTGGATCTTCAGCAATGGACCCCAACCAAAAAGAAATTGTTGAAATGTCAGAAATGGAATTCAGAATGTCGGTGGCAAATAAGATGAATGGAATTGAAGGGAAAGTTGAAAACCAACAAAAAGAAGCCCCCCAAATTTTCAGGATATCAATGAAAAAATGAAAAAGTCACTAAAGATCTAGACAACATAAGAAAGGATATAATAGAATTCTATCAGACCTACAAAGAAGAACAGGTACTTATTCTACAAAAATTATTCCATAACATTGAGAAGGAGGGAATCCTTGCTAACTCATTCTATTAACATGAAGACAGTATCACCTTGATACCAAAGCCAGGAAGGAACACAACAAAAAGAGAAAACAACAGATGAATATTCCTTATGAACATAGATGCAAAAATCTCAACACAATACCAGTAAAGTGAATTCAACAGCACATCAAAGAGTTAATTCATCATGATCAAGTAAGTTTCATCCCAAGGGTGCAAGGATGGTTTAATATACACAAATCAATAAACATGATTCACTATATAAACAGAAGCAAAAACAAAGATCATATAATCATCTTAATAGAAGCAGAAAAAGCATTTGATAAAATCCAACACCTTTTCATGATAAAAAGCCTCAAAACTAGGCATCAAAAGAACATACCTCAACATTGTAAAAGTCATATATGACAAACCCACAGCCAACATCACAAAAAATGGGGAAGAGTTAAAAGCATTCCCCCAAAGAACTGCAACAAGACAAGTGTGCCCACTGTCATTGCTTGTATTCAGCATAGTACTGAAGTTCTAGCCAGAGCAATCTGACAAAAGAAAGAAAAGTTATCCAAATCTGGAAAGAGGATGTCAAATTATTACTTTTTATGGATGATATGATCTTCTATCTAGGAAATCCCAAAGACTCCACCAAAAGACTCCTGGAATTGACAAATAAATTCAGCAAAGACTCAGGTTATAAAATCAATGTACACAAGTCAGTAGCATTTCTATATACCCATAACGGTCAAGAGGAGCATCAAATTAAGAACTCAATACCACTTACAATAGCTACAAAGAAAATAAAATACTTAGGACTATACTTAATGAAGGAGGTGAAAGATCTCTGCAAAGAGAATTACAAAGCACTGATGAACGAAGTAAGTGGAAAATGAATGGAAATATATCTCATGCTCGTGTATTGGTACAAAGAATGTTGTTAAATAAATGGAAAAACATCTCATGCCTATGGATTGGTACAATCAACATCATTAAAATGTCTGTACTGCCCAATGTGATTTACAGATTCAATTCAATCCCATCAAAATATCAACATCACATTTCACAGATCTAGAAAAAATAATGCTACACTTCATTTGGAACCAAAAAAGAGCCCAAATTGCCAAAGATATCTTAAGCAAAAAGAAGAAATCTGGAGGCATCACATTACCCGACTTCAAATTAAACTGCAAGATTATATATAGTACCCAAAACAGTATAATAGTAAAG
The DNA here is from genome assembly GCA_028533085.1 of Varecia variegata. Lineage (NCBI taxonomy): Eukaryota > Metazoa > Chordata > Mammalia > Primates > Lemuridae > Varecia > Varecia variegata. Next base: position 20,751,638 of record CM052437.1, read on the forward strand.
ACATAGACCAATGGAACAGAACAGAAAACCTAGAAATAAAATCATCTACCTGCAACCAACTGATCTTCAACAACACAGGTAACAACATACACTGAGGAAAGGAAGCCCTATTTAATAAATCATGATGGGAAAATTGGATAGCCACATGCAGAAGAATGAAACAGGATCCCTATCTCTTTCCATATACAAAAATTAATTCAAGATGGATTAAAGACTTAAATGTAAGACATGAAACAGTAAAAATTCTAGAAGAAAACCCAGGAAAAACCTCTTTTAGATATTGGCCTAGGCAAAGAATTTATGACTAAGATCCCAAAGGTAAATACAGCAACAAAAATAAATCAATGGGTTATTGTATTGGGGTCTATATCTCTCTTTAGGTCTGATAATATTTGCTTTATATATTAATATTTGGGTGCTCCAGTGTTGTGTGAATATATATTTAGAATTGTTATGATCTCTTGCTGAATTGACCCCTTTATCATTGAAAATGACCTTCTTTGTCTCTTTTTACAGTTTTTGTCTTAAAATACAAGGGCTGTCCAGAAAGTATCCAGACGTAATATGTTCTTGTTATATTAACAATGGCTGGATACTTTCCAGATAGCCCTCATATATTTTATCTGATAGAAATATAACTACTCCTGCTCTTTTATGATTTCCATTTGCATGGAATATCTTTTCCCATCCCTTTTATTTTCAGTCTATGTGTGTCTTCACAGGTGAATTGTGTTTCTTGTCGACAACATATGGTTGGGTCTCATTGTTGTTGTTGTTTAATCCATTCACTTCTCTGTCTTTTGACTGGAGAATTTAGTCCATTCACATTCAATGTTATTATTGATAGGTAAGGACTTACTACTGTCATGTTATTACTTGATTTTTGGTTGTTTTGTGGTCCTCTCTTTCTTCCTTCCTGCCTTCCTTAGTTAAAAGTGATTTTCTGTGGTAGTCTGTTTAGTTTCTTGCTTTTTATTTTTTGTGTATCTGGTGTAGGTTTTTTGATTTGAGGTTACCATGAGGCTTGCAGAAAAGATTTTATAACCAATTATTTTAAATATATGACAACTTAACTCTGCTCACAAACACAAAACAAATAAGCAAAGAGAAATCTAAAAGAAATTCTACACTTTAACTGCATCCCACTCCTGCTTTTAAAATTTTTATTGTTTTAATTTATAAACTTTTATATTATCTATCTCTCAAAAATTTGTTGTAGTTATTATTTTTGATAGGTTTGCCTTTCAGTCTTCCTACTGAAGACATAAGGGGTTTATACCACAATTATAGCAATAGAGTACTCTGTATTTGTGTATTTCCTGTTACCAATGAGTTTTCTACCTTCAGATGATTTCTTATTGTTCATTAATGTCCTTTTCTTTCATATTGAAGGACTTTTTTTAGCATTTCTTGTAGGACAGGTGTGGTGTTGATGAAATCCCTCAACTTTTGTTTGTCTGGTAAAGTCTTTATTTCTCCTTTGTGATTGAAGGATATTTTTGCAGGATATAATATTCTAAGGTTAAGACTTTTTTCTTTCAAAACTTTGGATATGTCATGCCACTCTTTCCTAGCCTGTAAAGTTTCCACTGGAAAGTCTGCTTCCAGATGTATGAGAGCTCCTTTATATACTATTTTTTTATTTGTCCTTGCCTCCCTTAGGATCTTTTCTTTATTCATGATGTTTGGGAGCTTGATTATTAAATGCCTTGAGGTAGGTCTTGTTTGGGTTAAATCTGCTTGGTGTGCTGTGACCTTCTTGTACCTGAATACTAATATTTTTCTCTAGATTTGGAAAGTTCTCTGTTATTATTTCTTGGAATAAACTTTATACCCTAATCTCTCTCTCTACCTCCTCTTTAAGGCCCATCACTCTTAGATTTGCCCTTTTGAGGCTATTTCTAGGTATATAGAGGTGTTTCATTTTTTTAATTCTTTTTCCTTTTTTCTCTTCTGACTGTATATTTTCACATGGCCTGTTCTCAAACTCACTAATTCTTTCTTCTGCTTGATCACTTCTGCTGTTGAGAGGCTCTGATGCATTTCTCTGTTTGTCAATTGAATTTTTCATCTCCAGAATTTCTGCTTGATTTTGTTCTTATTATTTCAATCTCTTTGTTAAATTTCTTTGATAGTTTTTTGAATTCCTTCTCTGTGTTGTCTTGAAGGTCACTGAGCTTCTTCAGGACAGATGTTTTGAATTCTTTGTCTGAAAGGTCACATATCTTCATCACTCCAGGACTGGTCATTGGTACCTTATTTAATTTGTTTGGTGAGGTCATGTTTTCCTGGATGTTCTTGATGCTTGTGGATGTTCATCAATGTTCAGGCATTGAAGAGTTAGGGATTTATTCTAACCTTTGCAATCTGGGCTTGTTTGAACATGTCCTTCTTGAGAAGGCTTTCCAGATATTCAAATGGAATTGAGTGTTGTGATATAATTCTTTGGTCACTGCAGCCAAATCAGCACTGGGAGTGCCCCAATTCCATTAATGCTGTGACTCCTGTGGACTGCTGGTGGTACCACATTGGTGGACTTGGGTAAGATACAAAAGAATTCTCAGGATTACCAGGCTAAGTCTCTCACTCTCTTTCCTCACATTCTGTGCTGGGCTGTTGGAGTTGGGGGAGGAATGATGTGGGCACTCCCTCATGGCCACTACAGCTAGGGCTGCACCAGCTTCAATCCAGAGATTGAAGCCAGCCCAATCTCACCCAAAGCCTATGGTGACTGTTGCCTGGTTACCTCTGATGTTTATTCAAAGCCCAAGGGCTGTTTAGTCTGCAGGTAGTGAATCCTGCCAGGAACGAGTCCTTCCCACGGGAGGTTTTCTTCTGGCCCAGGGCAGGTCTATAAATGCTGTCCAGGAACTAAGGCCTGGAATCAGGGGCTTCAGAAGTCTACCTGTACTTTATTTACTGTGGCTAAGCTGGTACCCAAGTTACAAAATAAAGTCCTCTGAACTCTTCCCTTTCCTTTCCCCAAATGGAAGGAGACTCTCTCTGAGCTGCACTGTCTGGAGTTGGGGGAGACAAGACACGGGCACTGGCTTGGCCACCACTGCTAGTGTCTCACCGGGTCATGTACACCTCAAGTCTACTGGCTCCGAGCCAGCACAGCCACAAGACTGGCCCTTTGTGGCCTGAGTGCCTTATGAATTTATTGCAGAGCCCAGGCCACGTTTTGTCAGTGAGTCGGGGGAGCTAACTGAAACTTGAGTTTGGAGATTGAGGTTTTCCTCTGGCCAGGCTGGTCTAGTGTTCCCTCCATGGGCACTGGCAGAATTCTGCACTGTGCTTGTGCTGTGTTCCTCTGTGACAGTCCAAATTCCCACAGTCACTCCACTCTCCTTCCCCCAGGAACATAGATTCTCTCATGCTGGAGCGGCACTGCCGGGCATGGGGGAGGGGTGGCATAGGCAATGCAAGACTGTCTCTTTTTGCCCTCTTCCATGCCTCCTTCCTTGATATAGTGTTAAAACCAGGTGATCGCTCACCTGGCTTTTGGGGCTTCTGAAGGTGCTTCCTTGTGTGGATAGTTGTTGAATTTGGTGTTGGTGCGGAGGGATGATCACTGGAGGTTTCTATTCAGCCATCTTGCTCTGTCTCCTCCCTGTTTGAATTTTTAAATATGCTTTTCATGTATTTCGGCTTCCAAATAAAGTTTTCCCCTACTTCTCCCCTACCCTGAAGTACCTCAGAGGAATCTGAAGGAAGCTAGGTGCACAGCTTACAAACCCCTGGACTCCAGGACCCGGAAGTTCACACAAACTCTGACCTCACAGAAGTTTAAGACCTGTAGCCTGTGCCAAGAGTATGTTGCCTTCTGGGATGTATCATCAAAAACTGTAACCAGGAACTTCTGTTCTCACCCTGACCTGTCTTTCCTTCTTTCACTAAATATAATGTTTTATTTTTCCAAGTACAAAACAATATGAAGCATTATAAAGTAAATAAAGAATTCTTAAGAAATTCACTATCTACAATGAGTCCAAAGTTTATCACAAGACTTATGTTAGCATGCAAACAGCATCAGTTGTATCCTGTTCCTGAGAAATACTTCTTTCCTCATTAGAGATGTATTTGTTTTTGAGTTCACCCACCATTTAGATAAATGTTATCATCTCTGATTATCAGATTGATTGCAGCCGGACCTGCAAACAGTTTGATCTTGATCATTCAGGGACTGGTATGATTTAAAGTTGCATTTTTTCCCTGAGATAAAATTGTGTATGGACTATGGGGCAGAGGGCTTTCTCTTGGTTTCAAAATTTTATGTGAGAATGAAGCTTCTAGAAGGTTTCATATCAAAGATCTTTTTTTTTTTTTAAAAAAAGGAGTGAGTCTAAACTTGATGATCCAAAGATCTGTGATCTACTCATGTAAATCCTTTTGAAGGAAATTATTTTATTTTGTTTGAAAAGATCTTATAAGATTTTGTTAGATTGAATTTGGATGCAGCTTGGAAACTGGTCTATTATATTTTGATAGAGACATAATATTCATATTTCCCAATGGCATTGTTCCATTTCTGAAACTTCTTTGTAAATGTGATTTTTAATCTACTTGGGTCCTACAGAGAAGAATATGCCAATAATAATATACAACACTGGTTAACATTCAGGGCTATCCCCTTCTAAATGGTATATTATCTTCTCTGGTGATGATGCCAGGTGTTCGGGGGGCTGCCCACATATACAATCCCTTAAATGGAGATTCTATCAATGAGAGCTTTGTTTTGGAGAACACTAATTTGAAGGGAATTTGCATTTCAGGAATATAGACTCAGTATTCTTTGTAAAATTTACCCTGAAATTTGTTTCTCTGTTTATAACGTGTCTCTGTTTGTGTGTATATTTAAATGCTAACTGGATTGGAAAGTGTGTAGGTGAGTTGTGTCAAGTGGGATCAAAGAAAGCTTCCAAGAGGAGAGAAAACACATAGGCAGTGATTTCAGGAGAAGAGAGACATGGTTCAGCAGGAAAGAACGAGGAAGTACTTTCTGGAAAGTGTGAAAGCCCATAGAAATGGGTAGTAAATCAGTTCACCAAAATCACACAGACCCTGAATCAAACAGGGTTCAAAGGTAGGTAAATATGACACATGCCCTCAGGGTGATAGTATGAAGTCTTTACAATTAATTTTACTGAGACTGAAGTATGGCAAATGCACACATAGTTTGATAACAATTAGGTAAATAATCATATAGTTTTATAACAATTATGCAAAAAGAAAAAAGAAACAATAACCTAGGACTTGTAAAACAAAAGCTATTGTCTTTTCCTTAGATATTAGGATGGTAGGTTATTTTCCCCTTATTTTAAAAGTTTCATTATGTATCTTTTCAGGATGAAAATAGCTATTTTATTTGTTTTCGAATCAAAGAGGTAGGGGGTACAGATGTTGGGTAGATGCTTTGAGTTTTAGAAAACCCAAAATATTTTTAAAATTTGGATATTTGATTAATTTTACATTCTTAAAAGTGTCATGGAACTTTTCTATAAATGAAAGCTAATTTTATAGAAGAATAAATCTTAATAAATACTTTTAATGATATAATTTAGCTATCCACACTAAATAATGGTACATTTATATTGGAATATTGTATAGTCATTCACACACACACAACATTTAGCAATAGGGGGAAATGTTCATAGTATAATATGGAGTAAAAAAGTCAATATTATATGGACAGAATAATTCTATTTGAAAAACAAAAGTAAATCAGGTAAAGCCATAAATGTAATGTTATGGAGAGAAAGAAGATTGGACAGAAATATTTCAAAATGTAAACACTGGTTATCTCTGAATGGCAGTATTATCAGTAATTTATTTTCATTTACAGGCTTTTCTATATTTTTCAAATTGTCCATAAAGCATGTGGATTTACCCTTAAAACTAGTGAAAAGAAATTAAAAAAAATTTTTTTGCCACTATGAAAAACAGTATGGTGATTCCTCAAAAAAATGACATATAGAATTACCATATGATCCAGCAATTCTACTTCTGCATAAACACACACACACACACACACACACACACACATCCCCCAAAGAACTAAAAGCCGGGACTCAAATAGATGTACACCCATGTACATAGCAGCATTGCTCACAATAGCCAATGGTCGGAATAGCACAAATGTTTATGGATAAATGAATAAACAAATTGTGGTATATGTACACAATGGAATATTATTCAGCTTTAAAAAGAAAGAAAATTCTAACACATGCTTGAACATGAATAAATCTTGGAGACATTATGCTAAGTGAAATAAGTGAGTCACAAAAAGGCAAATACACTGTGATTCCACTTATGTGAGACACTCAGAGTAGTCAAAAGCACAGAGACAGAAAGTGAAACGGTGGTTGCCAGGAGCTGGGGAGAGCAGAGTTCAGGGAGTTAATGTTGAATGGGAACAGAGTTTCGGTTTTGAACAATGAAGAGAGTTCTGGAGATGAACCACCGTGGTGGTTGCACAACAAGGTGAATGTACTTCATGCCACTGAACTATACACTGAATGATGGTTAAAATGGTAAATTTTATGTTATGTATGTTTTACCACCATTAGAAAATATTTCCATCTGATTTTAATTCAAATTCAGATAACACTAGGGTCCCAGATAAAATGATAAAGTTGGTGAGAAAGTTGGAAGGTGGTGGACCTTGGCCTCGCAGCTGAGCTGTTGGGTAAACAACGTAAGGAAGAGACGTGGAGAGAGGCAGCTTCACAGGGACCATCTGGTCCCCGTGCTCAGGATGAGTCGAGCAGGACTAGCAGGTGAGGAGAAGGAATCCTAGAGTTATCCAAAGCCTTTACTTCCTGGATGCTCTACCTAGGCCTCCATATTTAGGGCTAAGGAGATAGGAAAAGTGACTTGCCCAGTGTCCCAGAGCTGGCACATGGCAGAGGCCTGTCTTGCACTCAGACGCATGTGACCCCACATCTCTGCCTGTTCCTTCATACCATGCTCCCTCCATGTATTGTAAACAAAAGAAAAGGGGGGAAATGGTGGGAGAGGAGATGACAGAGAGAAGGGGAAGGAAGTAGAAAAAGAGAAGAAAGTGAGGGAGAGACAGCAGACAGGAAGATGAGGTTCAAAGCTGCAAACAAGAACAAACTTTTAAATAAGGCCGTGAGTCTGCATTGAACTTTGACGATTATGGTTTGTCAGCGTGGTAACCGATTCATAATTATTTTATGGGAGTTTAGCAACTCTACATGTAACTGGCGCAGAGCAGTTGCAGAGTTGTTAATCCTGAATGCTTATTACCCACCATTCAATAAATAGCTTAATAAATCTAAAGAAGTCCAATTTATGGGGATGGTTATGGCATGCATTCAACTTCCAAGCAATTACAATAAAACCATCTCTATTGAGGGTAGAGGAGTTTTGTTTTTTTAATTTGATATTTGAGGATGCCTGAGACTTGGCATTCCTTTAAGCTAGTTTTTGCTCCCTGTCTGGGCCACAGGGGGTGGGGATAGGACAGGGATCAGAGGCTGTCTTTAGGCTGTTGTCTGCCAGGGAGATGGAGTGAGACTGAGATGCAGGCTTATCATTTGCCATCGTGTTTAGGGATCTAGGTTCCTGGTGACAGTGACATTTCAGGCTCATCTTGGACCCCACTGCAGTAGAGTCTGCCATAGCCCAAGTAGGGTAGGCATTGGGCATTTTCTAGAAGGTGAATCATTGGGAAGAACCAGGAGGGATGACTTCTCTCCTTGTAGCTCCTTTCATGGACTTCCTTGCTCACTGCCAGGAGCCCAGTGCAGCCACACAGAGGGTTGAAGGTAGAATCAGAAAGAAGGAGATGATGCCCACCCACCCCAGCCCTACACACAAATGTAATGGTAGTACTCACCCCTTGACCGTGGCTGTCCCCTCATTCCCAGCACTCTGCCTTCCACTGTCTCCCATTAGGTGATGCAAAGAGAAGGCTGGAAAGAGAGCAAAGTGGGAAAGGGCGGGCTGGAGAGTCAGCCAACCTGGTCCTGGGCTTGGCTCTTCTCCTTCCTGTGTGGCCTGGGACACATCACTTCAACCGCTGTGCCTCAGTGTCCCCTTTCAGTTCTGATGTTCTGTGGTTCTATGATTCAAAGAAGGGGAACAGCAGGTGGATTGGAGACAGGCAGGAGAGGGGACTACAGAGGAGGATCCCTGTCTGAACTGGAGACAAGACTTCACATCATCCAGAGGTAGAGGTCCAACTCCACCTGCCCGCTCAAATGTTTATTGAGAACCTGCCTGTTCTCTGTGAAGTTCAGTGTCTGAAACTATACGTGAGCAAGACCCATTCTCCTCCTCCCTAAGAGTTCAAATCTAGTGAAGTAGGAGATGCGTATTCAAGGAGGTAATGCTACACTGGCATTTTGAAGAAAGTGTGTTTTAGGTGTTCAGAGAAGGAAAGTCACTCATTTTGCATCACAGAAGGATGTATTTAGGTCAGCCTTCATGGAGAAATTGATTCTAGAGTTAGGCCTTCGGGGACGGATGAATAGGCATTTCCTGCCAAGAAAATAGGGGAAGGACACTCCAGGCCAAGGCAAAGGAGAACGGAGGAGAATTTACTCACCTGCTGTATGGCAGGCACGCGTGCAGTCACTGCGAACATAAAGGTAAGGAAGACAGAGTCTCTGATCTGGCGAGCTGACAGTCAAGCTGCGGGAAACGTATTGCACAGGTATTCATGCACGTGAATGAGGTGGTCGTGGGAAACGGAGACACCCATGTCCCTGTGGCGTGGGGAGCATGGAGGGAGAAACCAGACACATGCTTGGAAAGACACAGACTTTGCGAAGGGCGTTGAGCGCAGCGCCAAGGAGTTTGTATTTCGTCCTTTAGGTGATGGGGCGCTAAGGAAGATTTTTTTAGTGATGAAACATTAGCATATTTACGTTGTAGAACTACAACAAGAACTAAAACCAAGTAAAGAATGCATTAGGAGGCAAGAGACTGGATGCTGAGGAAGCAATTAGAATGTCATTACTATACTCTCTCAGTAAAGGATGCTGAGATTGGATGTAGGGCCCTATCTGTGGGAATGAAGACAAGGAGAGAGATTTGAAAGGCATTTCAGAGGCACAAACAAGATTTGTTAATGTGAGCAGTGTGCAAGAGAGAGGTAAGAATGACACCGTTTATGGATTCAGTGACTTATTCACACCCTTCTTGAAGACAAGGAACACAGAAGGAAGGGGCTTAAAACATGCAGTTGATTGGAGGTGCCTACAGGACATCTAGGAAGTTGATGATCAGAGATGTCATCTTGGAATTCGTAAGTCCAGGTGGAGCTAGTGATTGGGGAATCTTCAATCTAGAAGTATCTGTTGAAGCTATGGGCATGCATGAGGCCACTCAGAAGAATAAGAAAGGAGATTAAGCCGAACTAATGAAAGTCACGCAGAAGGCGATTAAGCGAAGAAATTTAGAAGGAGACTCTAAATGAGGAAAGCATGAGGTCCTACAATCAAGGAAGGAAGTAAAAAGATAAAGGAGATTAACAGGGGAAATGCTGCCTAAAGGTCAACCAAAACCAGGAAAAAAAGAGCCATTTAATAATTCATCATGAAGAAGGCTGTTGGAAACTCTGGGTCAAGCCATTTTATTGATATGGTAGGAGCAGAAGGCATTAAGTAAATGGTTACAAGGGACCAACGGTTCAGAAAGTAGAGAAAGCAAGCAGAGGAAACATTCTGAGAGAGTATTCTAGCAAAAAAAAAAAAAAAAAAAAGACTTTGAATAATAATTGGATATTACAGGATGTCATTCCTTCACTCATTCAATAAATAGTTTTTGACCTCCTAATACAGTCCAAGCACTGAGCTTGGGGCATGGTAGAGGCCAGTAAGGTGTAATTCCTGCCTCCAACGTGCTCACAGTCTTGTAAGAGAGGTAGATGCAATAGTGCAGGTATATAAAGGGGCAGGTAGAGCTCAGAGGAAGAAAATTTGTTCTATCTGGTGGAGAAGTTGGAGTAACTTCCTACAGGGGTGCCATAAAACTGGGTTTTGAAAGAAATTTGCCAGGTGGAAGAAGATGGGATTCATTCCAAAGAGTAGGAATAGTACATGCAATAAAATAAAGGCAAGAAAGAGAATGTATTTTGGGAACTACAAGCAATTTGGAATCCTTGGAGCAGGAAGTGAGATGAGGAGTGTTAACTGATGGGGCAGACAGGAATTAGAACATGAATGGCTCAGGTGTCCTGCTCCAGGCTAAGAACTTGGTCTTTGTAGGTAGAAAGAAAAGACATAAAAGCAAGGAAAAATTGGGGTTTTGAAAGATCTGTGGTTTCCACTTTTTTGTTTATCGATTCATTTTTCCTGATTATTTGGTTTATTTCATTGTTCTTTTCCTAGTTTAAGATGAGCACTTGGTTCCCTTATTTTTCACTGTCCTTCTTTAATAATTAAGTACTGCTTTGATAGCATCTCATATTATTTTTATATGAGGTGTTATATTTTTCATAGGTATCTCGGTAGTAAGTAACCTCTTTTTAAATTTCCTCTTTGAAATCAGTGAAATGAAAATATTAAAAATAGAAAGGATAAATATATCCAGAATCTGATTCTTTGTTTTTCAATAAAACAGATATGCTTCTTGCACACTTAATTAAGGAAAAAGAAACAGAGCATAAGGGTAGACAGGATTAAAAATGAAAAAGGAGACACATGCCGGAGTTACATGCTTGAATTGTATAGTAGCAAAATTTAAAACCTAGAGGAAATGGATTAATTGCAAATATAACACATCCTACTAAAATCAATTTAAGAAGAAATGGAAGTCTTTACTTGATCAATTATTAGAGAAGAAATAGAAGAGCTGATTCATGAGGCTACCCTTGAAAAAGTCACCAGTTCTCAAAGGTGAACTTTTACATAACTTAAGAACAGGTAATTCTAATGCTATTTAACTAGTCCACATGATATGAAGAAAAATAAGCCCTCTCTATAACTCTAACAACAAAATCTGACAAAGACAATAAAGAAGTAAAACTATACACTTATTAATCACTTATTAATATAGGTACAAAATTCTAAATGAAGTATTAGCAAACAGAATCTGGTAATGATCTAAAGAATAATAATTATGATTAAGCAGATTTTATAGTAGGGATGGTTGAATATGAGAAAATCTATCAAAACAATCCATTATGTTATCATAAATCATTATATGAATATATTAATTATATCAATTTATACCATTATATAAATAAATTGACTATATGTATACACACATATACATATAATACATATATTGTTTATATATATTATATATACATGTTATATATTTATATATGCATGTAGCTAATATATGTGGTATTATATATGGTAATTATCTATATATTAACCTAGGATACTACAGTATAAAGTTGGGGAGACTTTACTAATGAAAAATGGATGCCCAGAATAAATAAAATATAGCATAGACATACTTGACTATATACAAATTAAACTTTTATATGAAAATGCAAATTTAAATTAAGCCTTTGCATGAAAAAAAAAAAGGAGGTAATAGAAATGTCAGTAAAAATGATAGCATAAAGTCCTCCAAAAAGTCTCTCTCCCATAAAGGCAATAATAACACTAGCAAAAATTATCAGATTCAACTTTTTCAGAACTCTGGAAATTAACTAAAGGCTTGCAGAAATTCAGGGTGCATTTATATAAGAAAAATGGCTGAATTTTGGTAAGAACAATTGGTAAGAACAATATGGCATTTTAACTTCCCCTATTCCCATCTTCCTCTCCCCCAGCTCTGCAGTAGCCATGAAAATCAATACCCCATGATCACATTGAAAACCAGCATCCTGGCAGCTAGCAAGGCAGCTACTTTGAAAATAACTAAAAAATATAGAATAAAAGAAGCAAAAAGGGAATTAAAAAGATACATGAGAAAATATCTATTTAACACAAAAAGAGACAGTAGTGGAAGAATAGAATTAACAAAAAATATATAAGATACATACAGAATAAATAGCATTGTGGCAGATAAAAATTGCATCTCAATAATTACATTGAATGCAAATGAATTAAGCTATTAAATGTAAATTATTAAACTTGAATCAAAAGGCAGAGATTGGCAGAATGGATTAAAAAAAAGTTCCATTATATGCTTCCTACAAGAGACACAGTTTAGATTCAAAGACACTAAAAAGGATGAAAGCATAAGAATGGAAAAAATATATCATGGCTAGGCATGGTGGCTCACTCCTATAATCCTAGCACTCTGGGAGGCCGAGGCGGGTGGATTGCTCAAGGTCAGGAGTTCGAGATCAGCCTGAGCAAGAGCGAGACCCCCTCTCTACTAAAAATAGAAAGAAATTATCTGGCCAACTAAAAATATATATAGAAAAAATTAGCCAGGCATGGTGGCACATGCCTGTAGTCCCAGCTGCTCGGGAGGCTGAGGCAGAAGGATTGCTTGAGCCCAGGAGTTTGAGGTTGCTGTGAGCTAGGCTGATGCCAGGGCACTCTAGCCCAGGCAACAAAGCGAGACTCTGTCTCAAAAAAAAAAAAAAAAGAAAAGATATATCATGAAAACAGTAACCAAAAAGAGAGTTGGAATGGCTAATACTAATATCAGAAAATAGACTTTAGGACAACAATTGTTACTAGTGTCAAAGAAGGACATCAAGAAGCTATAACAAGTATATAAACACATATGCACCCAGCGACAGAAACCCCAAATACATGAAGCAAAATACATGATAAACTGAGAGGAAAAATAGACAATTGAATCATAATAGTCGGAGTCTTTAATACCCTACTTTCAATAATGCATAAAACAACTAGCTAGAAGATCAACAAGGAAATGGAAGACTTGAACAATACTATAAGCAAACTAGACCTGACAGACATCTAAAGAACATTCCACTCAACAAGAGCAGAATATATTCTTTTCAAGGGCACATGGAACATTTTTCAGGACAGACAATACATAAGGCCATAAGACAAGCCTGAATACATGTAAAAGTATTAAAATCATACAAAGTATATTCTCCATCCACAACGGAATGAAATTAAAAATCAACAATAGCAGAAAATATGGAAAATTCACAAATATGAAGAAATTAAACAATAATTGGCTAAGTAGCCAATGGGTCAGAGAAGAAATCATAAGGGAAATGAGAAAATACTTTAAGAAGAATGAAAATGAAAACATAATTTTCTAAAATTATGGGATACAGCAAAAGCAGTGCTTGGAGAAAAATTTATAACTATAAAGTACTATATTTTTAAAAAGTCTCAAAATAATAACCTAAACCTCCATCTCAGGAAACTAGAAAAAGAAGAGTAAACTAAACCAAAAGTTAGCAGAACAAAGACAATGATAAAGATTAGAATAGAAATAACTGAAATAAAGAATAGAAAAATAATAGAGAAAAATCAATGAGATTGAAAGTTGATTATTTTTAAAAAATCAACAAAAATTGATTTTTGATTAAACTTTAGTCAGACTGATCAAGAAAAAAAGAATGAAGTCTCAAATAACTAAAATTAGGAATGAAAAGGGGGACATTTTTATTGACCTTAGAAAAAGAAATAGGATTATAAGGGAATACCAAGAACAATTATAGGACAACAAACCAAATAACCTAGATGAAATGAACATATTTCTAGAAACATATACACTACGGAAATTGACTCAAGAAGAAATAGATAATCTTAGTAAACCTGTGATAAGTTAAGAGATTGAATTAGTAATCAAAAAACTTCCCAGGAAGAAAAGCCCAGGACCAACACAGGTGAATTCTACCAAACTTGTAAAGAAGATTTAGCACTAATCCTTTATAAACTCTTCCCCCGCAAAAGAACCAACCAAACAACAACAAAAAAACCAGAAGAGGAGGGAACACTTACCGACTCATTCTATGAGACCTATGTTATCCTGATAACAAAATCAAAGACATCACAAGAAAACTAGAGACCAATATCCCTTATCAATATAGACTCAAAAATTCACCCCCAAAATACTAGCAAATAGAATCCAGCATCAGAGAAAAAGGATGTTACAACATGACCAAGTGGTATTTATCCTGAGAATGTAAGGTTGGTTTAACATACAACTACCAAGCAATGTAATATATTGTCTTAATAAATTAAAGGACAAAAACCACATGATTATCTCCAGAGATGCAGAAAAAGCATTTGAAAAAAATTCAGCACCCTCTCATTATAAAAACAAACAACAGATTGGGAGTAGAAGGAAACTTCCTCAATCTGATAAATGGCATCTACAATAAATCCACATCTTACATTATACTTAATGGTGAAAACCTGAGATCTTTCCTATGAGATCAGTAAAGATAGGGATACCTGCTTTTGCCACTTCTATTCAACATTGAACTTCTATTCAACATACAATGGAATGAAGGTTCTAAGCAGGAAATTTGGCAAATAAAAAAAATTCTTCCAGATTGGAAAGGAAGACATAAAACTATTCTATTTGCAGATGGCATGATCTTTTATTTTAAAAAAATCCTAAGGAATCCACTCAAACACTGTTAAAGCTAATAAATAAGTTTAGCAGGCTTGCAGAACAAAAACATCAACATACAATAATCAATTGTACTTCTATACACTAGCAAGGAACAATTTGAAAATGAAACTAAGAAAACAATTCCAGTTTTAATAGCATCAAAGAGAATAAAATACTTAGAAATCAATTTAACAAAAGTAGTGCAAGACTTGCACACTGAAAACCACAAAATATCATAGAAATAAATTAAAGATCTAAATAAATGGAAAGACATCCCATGTTCATGTACCGGAAGATTTAATCCTGTTAAAATGGCAGTACTCCCCAAGTTGGTCTACAGGTTCAATGTGCAACCCTACCTAACATCATAAACACAAAACTTAACTCACAATGGATCAAAGATCTAAATGTAAAAGCTAAAACTATAAATGTCTTAGAAGAAAATATAGATATAAATCTTCATGATCCTGGATTAAGCAATAGTTTTTTAGCTATGACTCCAAAAGCACAATCAACCAAGGAAAAAATAGATATATTAGACTTCATCGAAATGAAAAACTTTGGTGCTTCAAAAGACACTATCAAGAAAATGAATACAGAACACACAGAATGAAAAAAATTTTTCCAAAGAAGATATACAAATGGCTAATAATCACAGTCAACATCATTAGTTATTAGGGAAATTATTAGGCAAATCAAAACCACAATGAGATACCACTTTATACCCACTAGGGCAGCTATAATAAAAAAGATGGACAATGACAAGCATGGAAAAATTAGAACCCTCATACATTGCTGGTGGGAATGTAAAATGGTGCAACTGCTTTGGAAAACAGTTTGGCAGTTTCTCAAAAGTTAAATGTAGAGTTATCATATGAACTAGTAATTCCAACCTTAGGTATATACCCAAGAGAATGGAAAACATGTTTGCACAAACACTGGTATAGGAATGTTCATAGCAGCACTATTCATAACAGATTGAAGGTAAAAGCACCCAAATGTCCATCAACTGATGGGTGGAAAAACCAAAATACCGTCTATCTATACAATGGCACATGATTCAGCTATAAATAGGAATGAAGTTTTGATACATGGCGAACCTTGAATACATTATGCTAAGAAAATAAAGCGGACACAAAAGGCCACATATTGTGTGATTTCATTATATGCAATGTCTAGAATAGCCAAATCCATAGAGACAGAAATCATGTTGTGCTTGCCAAGGGCTGGGGAAAGGGAAAAATGGGGAGTGACTGCTAATGGTTCCTTCAGGGTGACGAATATGTTCCAGAGTTAGTGGTGATGGTTGTATGACCTTGTGAGTATACTAAAAACCAATAAATTTGTACACTGAAAAGATGAATTTTATGGCATGTGAATTATATCTCAATAAAAATTCAGTATATGCATTTCAGCAAAAAAGATATAACAAAGACAATAGATAATAGATTTATAAAAATGTTTGTAATTCAAATGGCAATTAAGCGGTTAATTTCTTTACAATGCAGAAAATTATAAATCGACAAGAACACTAAATCATAATAGAGCAAATTATATCAAAATACAGTTCATAGAAGGGCATATGCAAATGGCATAAAATATTCTCAACTCACTGACAGTCATAGAAATCCAAATTAAAATAACAATGAGAGATCTTTTTGCACCCACTAGACTGGCAAAAATTAAAAAGACCTATCATATCTATTGCTGGCAGGGATGTGGGGGAGTAAAGTGCTCTCATACATTGCTGGTTGGGGTAGTCATGTAGTTACAGCTATTTTGGAAGCTAGCAAGCAACATCTATTAATATTCAAAGTACATATATCCTTTGATCTAGCAAACCTAGTTCTGTGAATCTAACTTATCTAAATAAAAATGGCAGTTTCTAAGGATACCTACAGAAACACACATATATATTGTTGCTGAATTGGCCATTGATGTGTATAGTGGCCCCAAAGTGAATAGACTGTAGTACATTTACACTGCAGAATATTATGTGACCATAAAAAAGTATAAAAAAGTCTAAATCTTCTACCCAAAGATTTAGAGGGAATTTCCTGGATTTTATTGCATGAGAAAAGAAAGATACAGAAAGGTATGTATCATACAATCCCCTTATAGTAAAATACCTAGAAAGAGGAATATATATGTGTATATATACATACATATATCTACATGATTATGCTTTTCATATACCTATAAAAACAGAGGGGAAAAGTTACTTTGGTGGTAGATACTTGAAGGGAAGTAAAAATGGATGGTACAGAGATCAGAGGAGAGCTCCTGCAACAGCCCAGGAAAGACAAGATGAAAACCTCGGCTAAATCAATGTTGGAGCCCAGGAGACAGAGCACCTCCCTATGGTCCTACTGGGACCCCCTCTCTGGGACTTTCTTCTGGATGTCAGAGCTACCATGTGCCTTTCCCTCTGTATACCAGGTGACAGGCCTGCTGGTCTCCGGCTCCACTGCTACGACTGCTGGATTGTCTGTCCCTACAAGGCCAGTGTGGAATGCAAGTGCCTGACAGCTTCTCCCCATCCCAACCCCTGCCCCAGTCACTGTCCTAGGCATGTTCTCACATCCTTCTGATATTCTCCATGAATCTGGACTGTGGAACCCCAGAGAAACAGACAGGGCCCACGAGACACCCGTGATGATATCTTCATAGCTCTTTCCTAGTATTTATCCTTCTTCTTTATGGACAATAAAGAGACCCAGCTGTGACTTTCCTTTACTTCTGGCTTCTGCATGTTCTCTGTCTTCATCCTTTCTCTGGGAGTCAACCCTGCTACCTACCTTTGCTGTCCAGAGCTTCTGAGTTCTCCCAGAACTCCATGTGCTCCTTCATTCCAATCCCACTCCCTTTCCTTCAGACCTAGACCAGAGGTTCTCATGTTGGGGGTGGGCTAGAATTCTATGGAGAAAGCTTTTCAAAATACACATGCCTGCCACTCTCCTTCATGTGTCGCTGCTTCCGGAAAAGTGAACTTTTTTTTAAATGATAATATTAGGATGTACTATATACTATCCCCATTTTACAGGTTAGGAAACCAAGGACCAGTGAGATTAAGTGGCATTCCTAGGATCTGCTGACTCCAGAGCACATACTATTTCTACTGCACTCCCAGCTTTTTATTACAGTAGAATTCACCAAAGACTCTGACGAGGTACCTTTGCTTCTCAGAGGACCCTTTGGGAGTCTAATCCCAATGGCTTGTTTTAGTGTTCCTTTATTCTGCAAACAATCGTCGAGCTTCTCAGATGTGCCAGGCTCTATAGCACATAGGCACTTGGAGTGGGGGGTGAGGATGTTGGTGGGGAGACGTGGAAATAGATGAACAAAACAGGGCATCTGCCTTTGATGGGTTGCAGCCAGTGGGTGGGGTAGATCAGTGAAAAGAGGCACTTACAGTCAGTGTGAAGGGCAGCTTTACAGGCTGGAAGAATTCAGAATTTACCTGACATGGGAACACCTGTGAGGGCTCCCAGGGAGCAAGTGTTTAAGACCCACTTAAAGTGAATGGGTCTGTTCAGATCTCCCTGTCTCTAAAAAGGAGTAATCCCGTCTCTCCCTCGGAACTTGTATAGCACACTTCCTTGGGACCCATCACGTTTCACACTTAACTTGGGCACAACCCAAAGTAGAGCCAAGTCACTATTTTCTCCATGGATTTCCGAGGGCGCTCCGAGAACCAGCCTGCCCATCAGGCTGATAAAACAAATGCATGAACAAACACACAAAGTGAGTGAGTGGGTCTTTAAAGTGTTCTAAAGGAGTGAGCGTGATGTACAGGAAATAACAGGATTTCACTGGGTGAGGAAAAGAAAGAGAAGAGAATTCTGAAAGAACGGGAGTGTGAGTAGGGGCAAACATTCAAAATGCTCCAGGAAGAGATGCACATTTCTGATTCTGAAACAGAGAAAGTGGAGGCAGGGGCGGTGGTGATGCTGAACTCGTAGGTTGATCCGGATTGTAAAGATTCTTACGGGAGCTGGGGCTTCAGTGGGGAGAAATTGGAAGCTAAGGTAGACATTTTTAAGGTGAGTGGTTGCAAGATCAAAAACATTATTTTTAATCATTTCATCATAACTTCCCAGTGGTTTGCCTACCTGGCAGGAACTTCTGTGAAGTATTTGAAGAATGCCTGCAAGTGAAACCGGCCACAGAGAAACCCATGTCCGACATGGCCCGCGTGGCCCGTCCCTTCAAAGCAGAGTGGACGCCGGAGGGAGGCATCCGGTGAGCGCCGGAGGCAGCCTGCAAAGCCTTTCGGGCCCAGGGACTTCTGAGACTTCTGCTTTCCCTCTGTGCTTTCAACCTATAAAACCTGCCTCTTTGATCTAAAAGAGAAAAAACGGATTCAGCCTCTAGGTTAATGCTGTTGGCTGAGCATTTCAGAGAGGCTGCATGACTTAAGTATGAGCAGAGAACAGGCAGCTGTGGGAATCAAGGCCATCCACTTAACCTGTGTGAACTCCAGTGTTCTCGTCTGCAACAGCGGGGAGGTATCCCCTGTCCCACATTCCTGCCCAAGGAGGGGACAAAGGAGGTCATACGAAGCAGGTCTCTTTATTGGATGTCTGTTGCCACATTAATGATGCTGAACAAAACCCGAAAAACCATGGGCGTGCATACAAGAGCATGCATTGAATTAGCGCATGAGTCCGGGCACAGCTGCTGTGGATTTGGCTGCTCTCAACTCTGCTTGTGCGTGTGATCGTGCTCAGCTGCGGGTCATCTAAATGGCCCTGCCCATAAGGGCTGGGCTCGCTGTCATGCCTGCGAGTGGGCTAGCTACTGCTGATCTCGGATGGCCACAGCTGGAACAATGGGATGCCTGGGTGTGTCCTTCTAATGGCGAGGGCATAGGGCAAGGATAGATGGAAACACACAAGTGCTTATGTCACATCTCCTAACATCCCAGTGGCCAAGACAAGCCACAGGTTAAGCCCAGCGTCAGAGTGAGATGGCGTGACAAAGTTACAATGGCATGAGGTGAGGATGCAGGGTGTGCTGCAGAATTGGGCCATTTCCGCCATCTACCACAGCCCCTATGAACTGTAAGCCATGCAAATAAATGTACGGCGATATTACTATCCAAAGGCAATTTAATCAATGTATGCTTGTTGAATTGATTTACATGGGCATTGGCCTGTCTCAGACCTGATTACTTTCACAAGTGTTTTCCAATTACCCCATAGTTTTTCATAGCTAGAATAAAACTCCATTTAAAAACTATCTGTAAATTTTTCTTGGACAGTTGAGCTCTCTGCTTTCTCTCTGTCTGATATTAAAGCGTGAGGGTGGGGAGGGTGTGAGTGGTGATTTTCTGTTTCCATTTAGCTTAAGTCATCAGCGATAACTTTAACTTGGCAGTTTCATCAGGCCTCTTTCTAAATGTGCTGACATTTCAATTAAATGTCAGTGGCATCATTCTGTTTACCAGCTGGAAGATTTGTAATGGGAAATATTGGTAGTGCCAGCGACTAGAGATTTCCATTTGGTAAAATGCCAGCCAATGTCTTTTGTCTCCACTACCCCCGAGGGTCCTCTGCACATAGTTTCTGACAGGCTGATTGGCCCTTCAAGATGTCCCTGGTGCTCTGGGTCAGGAATTTTCAAACTGTTCCCTGAACCCTAATGGGGGGTGCTTTCAAAGTTAGGGGTTTTTTTTAATTTATTTTTTGTTTAGAGCTTGGAATAAAAGTACTTCTGCCCTCCCATTTTAATTAAAAAATAGCCTGAGTTTGCAAGGCAGGCAATTAAAAAGTTATTAATTGCAACTACATATATATATAGATTTTAATTGAAGCAGCAAAAGAAAATAGTTATTCACTTCACAGACTTTGGGACTAAACTGCTTAAGTTTAAACCCCAGCTCAGCTACTTGCTAGCTTGCTGTGTGACTTTGGGTCACTCATCTGAGTCTCTGGGCCTCTATTTCCTCACTGGGGAATAATAGTATCCCATAGCGTTCTGGGGCTTAGATGAGTCAACATGTTCGAAGCAGTCAGAGCAGTGCTGAAATACTATTCTCCATTATTAATACAATGCAACCAAAACAAAATGCAGATAGAAGTCAGGTACTCAAGCTGGTACCAAAAAATGCAGCTGTCATCCATGGTCCCTGACTTAATCTTTTTTGTTAAAACAGTCTCATTATTGTCACTGATTGACTTTGTAAAAATTTCTATTAGTTAGAAATTATTTTTAAAAATGCATAAAAAGTAACGACCATTTGTCTGTTTGATATATATTGAGTTCTAAATGAGATTCCATCCGAGGAAAAACATTCTGCTGCTTACAAATTTGCAAAGCCACCATCCTTAGCATTTCACACGACTGTGAGGTGGGAGCCTTAAAAAATACTCAGATACTCAAATACTGACCCAGCCCCCAACCTATGTGGGCCTGGAGGACAAATCCCAGGTTGAGTATTTAGACACAGAGCTACAGTCACTCCACAGTAGTGTTTCTACTAGCACGTCCAGTTGAACCGAACAATTGTAAGAGCATTTGGTGACAATAAGTAACCTCCTATGGAAATAATAGTCGCCTTGCTCTTTGGCCAGGGCTGGAAATGGTGCCCTGAATGGTTGCTAAAGCATGAGAAGCCCCTGAAGCATGTGTGGCTGTTACTGTCATTCCTATGAGGCCCAGCTCTCCTAGTCTGCTTCAGCAGAAGTCACAAATACAGTAGCAGGACTCCAGGGGGAGCCCGCGGCAGATCACTGTCTCTTTGCTCCTGCTACTGTGTGCACAGAGTGCTGCAAATCAGTTTGATCCAGGTTAAGAAAGGGCCTGCGGGCCAGCAAGTTCAAACAAGGCAGTGACCACCCACTGGGTCACTGCCTGCAGGAGGCCTGAGTTCGAGGCCCCCTCTCTGCTTGCACAAAGGCCCTGAGCGGTGCTGCTCTCTCACTGAAGGGGCATCAGGGGAGACTTAGCGACTTGGCGACTTAGCGGGAGCACTGCCAGCCACCAGGTGTGCTCAGCACGGCTCCCTACAGGGAGCAGAGCCTCCCCATTTCCCAGAGGGGCACGCTCGAGCCCCAGTGCTGCAGCTGGGCTTGGAATGCACGGTTTCTGACTCCAAATTCTTTCTGTATTTTACTCTGCCAGCTACTATGAGAACTGCTTCAAAGAACAGCTGGCAAGAACTGGAACCATTTTATAAAGTAATGCAAAGCTTGATTCATCTATATTATCATTATGTTGCCCAGGAAAACTTAAGGAGATAAAAATCTATTTTCCCTTCGCTATTCCTGTAGTGGGGAGTCACATGCTCCCAGGTCATGGACTATTCCATTTTAGTGGCTTTGTACTAATCTACAGAATAGAAGTGCTTTATTCTTAACATGTCTGTTGTGGTTGACCATGCAGGTTGTTTTTACTTTTCACTGTAAGGTATATGGCCATAATAAACATCTTTGTGTTTAATGCCAAAATACCTTCATCGGTATACAGGGATATAATTTAATTTTACATGTTTTTTTTTTTTTTTTTATCATGGCAAGGAGAAAAAAAAGCTCAACTCTGGAAATGTAGAGGAATACAGATATTGGCCTTGCTCAGACACCTCTCTGGACTGAGTAGGAGGAGGGACGGTTCAGGGAAGATTGGTACCAAATCGTGGAAGAGCTTGAATGACAAGTGAAGGAGTTTTCATTTTTTTCTGGAAAATAGGGTGTTGCTAAAAAGTAGAGGAGGGTAACGCACAAATCTGAGGCCGAAGGACACGAGGCAGGGACAGGTGTCAGGCCCTGGCTGCTGTAGTGATTACAGCTCTCTGGGCCTCTGTTCCCTTGTCTGTGAAACGACTAGAAATCTTGGAGAACACGAGACGAGCCCCAGCTTCAGAGCCAGATAGACCTTGGTGTAAATTCTAGCTCAGCTACTTATCCACTTACCCATCTGTACAATGGGGATAATTTTACCTACCCCATAGGATTATGGTGATAACTACAATTATCAGGCTAAAGAAACGTTCTGATGGTTGGCACAAGCTTGGGTACAATAAGCAGTAACCATTTCGTCCTCATCGGTTTGATGGCCTGGAGATGGCCTAAGCTCTCTGCCAGCTTAGAGGTGCCATGGTTCTATTACGTGATGAGAAAACGGTTTGGAAGAATGGGGGCCTAAAAATTAAATTACTAGTCAATGGATTAATGGTTTAATCTATTTAAACAGAAAATTCTCTCCTGGCAGAACCCAAAGGAAAATAATAGTTATTAAAGATCCAGACATTTCACGGAGAAAAAAAAATGATGTTGACTAGAGAGGTTTTCTTTAAAGTGTGTTTAATTCACCTCTGGAATGACATGAGGAATGCACCTTGAAATTCCTGGGTGATAAAGGATTAAAAATCAATAGTCTTTCTGCTTCAACTCTTTCAATTTTGTTTTCCTCCCCTTTCTGTAGAAAGGAGCACAGCCACTGAAGAACTAGTGATGCATTTGAGGGGACCTGGTGTGTTTTTTGCCAAGGAATATAAGAAAGTGTCCCCAAGTGCCATCACTGAATCCAAAATTCACTGTGTCAATATGTGGCAGAAGTCACAGTGCCGGGCTTTGGGGAAGGGAAGACGCTAGACCTGTGCTGTCCAATATGGCAAAAATTCAGCTCCTTGTCCACACTGGCCACGCTCCAACTGCTCCATGGACACACGTGGCTACTGGCTCCTACTCTGGACAGCACAGGTATAGAACATTCCATCACTGCAGACAGTTTTGCTAGACAGCACTGGCCCAGAGGCTAATTTGCTGACCCAGAATCAGAGTCTCCAAATATTAAACAGCACAGAGGGATCATGGAGATTGTCTAGTCTTGCTCCCAGACTAGATTGCGACGCAGAATACCTAAGTACCAGTCCCAGCTCTGCCATAACCCATACGTACCTCCGTCTATCAACTAAGGATCACAAGCCTTGATCTTCTCATCTATACAAATGGGTTTAATCATTCATTCAGTCTGTATGATAATTATTTTTTGAATATCTACTAAGTTTTGGCTGTGCTATACATTGAGGACAACAAATATAGGTTCTGCCAAATTTCTAGCAGATTGAAACACACCGGTGTGCACAGTGCTGCCAGCAAGAATCACCCAGATCGTGTGATTTGAGTGCTTTCCGCTGGGCCTGGCACAGAGAAGGTGCTTCCTGTGCTGCTAACTGTGCTGTCAGAAACCACTGGAGATACAGAGCTGCTTTCAGAGAACTCCTTGTGGGTTTTTTCTTCACACTTTGCTGGTCTTTTGTACATTTCTACAAGCTGAAAATGGCTTAGAGAAGAAAGAGTTCAGGAATACAGAAGCTGTGTGTCCGGGCAAGAAGCTGGAAGCACACCGGGTAGATGTGGCCCTACTCCCAGGCCACCTCCACCCCCGCCCACCCCTGGCCCAGGGAGGTCACTGACTCCAGACCCAGGGGCTCCCACTCTGCTCAGGTGAGAAGGGAGGGTCTGGAGGAACTTCCTCTACATTCCATCTTGGCCCGACAGCATCTCAGCCGTGCTGGCGTCTCCTATTTAGATAACACAGGTGAGGAGGTGGGTGGAGCAAGGGAAGGCCAGGCAAGATAAGAGATGCCTACCACCCATGAGTCAGAGACCCTGGTACTCAGACCTCCTGCAGGAGTCAGCACAGCCCATGAGGACCTCGCTTCAGAGGCTGGGGTCTTTCTGGCCCTTCCTGCCCACGTCAGTGCTGTCTGTGTCTTGGTCGTGTGTGTGCCCAGGTGAGGACAGAGCCCTGTGCTTCCAGAGCAGGGTTCTGGGCTAGAGCAGAAGATCCCTTGAGTTCCCGGGTCAGCCCCGCCACTCACTTAGCTATGCGACCTTGGGCAGCAAAATGACCATTATCCCTCTCTCATGGGTGTGCCTTTTAATGCGAATTAAAATTTGAAAGCTAAAAGGAAATTGTTTACACAAATGAAAGCCCGGGCAAAAGTATCGATATTCTGAGACGAAACGGGCTGCTCTGGAAAACTACAAGTGCCTGGAGCAATATCCCACGTGAGGAATCTGTGTTTTCAGGACCGCAGACTAAAAGCAAAGAACAAGGACAAGCCTCTCAAACACTTCCTCTATCACGAACCCGAAGCCTGCCCTAAACGTCGGCTTCCTTCCCAAGCCGTCTGTAACCACGGAATCTCGGGGACAGTCAGGTCTCAGCCTTCACCTGCGACCACACCCCATGACAGCATCTCTGCGCTCAAACGCTGCCAGTGGCCGAGCGCCCACTACCTCCTAAGTCCACCCATTCTACCTTTGAGCAGTCCTAGCTGTTAGAACAGCAGAATAAAAGGGGTTCTTACTGAGATTTGTCTCTAATTCGTTGCTACTGACTGCCTGGAAGACTAGTTAAGGAGGATTCTGAGTCTGTGTCCAGGGTTGGGGGTGAAGAGCGATTGATTAGTTAGCTGTGGCTGCCACTGGTAGCCAGGGGGGCTGTGGTGGAACAGACACAGCACACCTGCCCTCCAGTGCTAGAAGCCCTTTTTTCTGTGAGTCAGATCTGCTCCTACTTACTGGTCCCTGTTTTTCCCTAGGTGAACATTGTTGGTGGTCTTGCCAAATAGCACCCCCCTTTTCTTCCTTCCCAGTGGAGCCCAACATTGCTCAGGCTGCCACTGCCACCGTTCCCCGTGAACTCTCAGCAGACGCTGACCTGCCGCAGGGCCTGGTCAGGTTCTGTCAGGATTAGTCTTAACCAACCAGAGTAACCCCAGCCTCCTAACCACACCGAGTAATTCAGAAATGGGCATGGAATCCAATTCCAGCCACTGAGATGTGATCCGAGACGTTTGCCGAGGGCTTCTAAGATCTTTCCTCATTCTTTTGAGAGTTATGGGAAGACAGTTCTTGCTTTCCTAGTGGAAGTAAACAGAGACTGTGTGACCCGCATTGCTACTGGAGGCCGTCAGGATCATCCTAGAGTGACCAATGTAGGAGAAGGCCAACGCCGTGCATAGCAGAGTGGAGGAATGGAAAGAACAGGAGACCTAGAGAATGTCACCGAGCCCCGAATCAACCGTCCACCTCTGGACCTCCAGTTATGCAAACTAGCACCTGCCCTGGTTATTTAAACCAATTAGAGTTGGGTGTTCTGTTGTCTGCCCTAACGGACTCATTCCCCTTGAGCGTGCACATGTAACAAGTCCGATTCATGTCGTGATGTCTAGAGATGGCTGCCCTCTGCTCCTGTCCTCTCCAGGTTCAACTCCTTTGGTTCCTTCCACTATTCCTCATAGGAAATGGCTGGGATTAATTCAGCATTTTGGAGGCTCTCTTCTGAGTATGTTCAAACTTGTTTTAAGTCATTGTGTAACACTTGGTAGCCTCTGTTTGCACATCTAGGTGCCCAGGGAGGCCAGTAGGAAAGCTGGCAGCCAGTGCACGCTCTGTCTCCTGACGTTATTCTAGGAACCCGAATGGCCACATGGGGTTTCTCTGTCCTCGCTTTGGCTGAGGCAGCCCGGCCCGGCGGCTGCCTCTCTTTCCTGGCTTCCGGGTAAATAACTCATGTTCTCGTCACTGCGCGTCACAGATAGAGAGTTTTCAGTGGGGTTCAATGTAATTGCTACCATCTATCACTTTAATAGCCTAATGAAGGTGAGATGTAATTAGAAAGGGTGTCAGTGGAATATGGAGTTTGTTTTACAATTATCTATACAGCCAGAGGGACCATCAGCACAGAACATTGCCTTTTAAAAGCCCAAGAAACATGTGGCATAAATGTTCACCACTGAGCGACTTAAAGGACCCATGGTCAAATTCCACTGTGTTTTCTTATAGCTTCTTTGAGTGCTGGTGCAGGTTTGTTTGGGCTCTGAATAAAGTTGCATAGAAACTGAGCATTTGTAAATCAAACCCTCATTTCTTACTGACTTACACTAA
>CM052437.1:20778521-20798804 GCA_028533085.1 Varecia variegata
GTAAGTGACAGGTTAAAGCACCAGATTATACTCTAGTTGGGATAGGGGAGAGGGCCTTAGATTTGGGAACAAACAGATGTGACCCTCATCATTATCTTGTGATCTTGAGTCAGTCATTTAACCTCTCCAGATTTTAGTTTTCTCATCTGTAAAATGGGGGCATGCTCTACTCAGAATTGTTAAATGATACGATGCTGTGGAAACACCTCGCCCAGTTCAGCACGTTGGGCCCCCAATAATACGATCCAACTACAGAGTTGCTCGTGATGTACCTTGGCTTTTATTGGGCTTGATTTGTCCATGTGTGAACCTATAAACCCCAAGAGGCCACACAGACTAAATCACACATGCCTCTCGATTCCCCAGTAATCTGGTGCAGCCTCAGCCATATAGGAGTCTCTGTTAATTAACAGACTCATTACTCAGACTGTAGCTTTCCATCTAAGACCAAAAGGGGTAAAGTAACAAAGAAGGCCAGACTCTAAGTCAGCAGGGCTAGCAAGATGGTACATGACAAACAGCCTAACAACATCAACAAAAGGCCCTAGACTTGAACAAGGACCACAGCAACTTACAAGTGGAGAGTACTCTATGGTCAATACCACATTTTCTTATATATTATCTCCATTAATAAACAAGCTGTGAGAAAAGGATCATTCTCACTCTCGTGTGCAGAAGAGCAAGTCAAGGCTCAGAAAAGTTTAGAGACTTGCCTGAGGTCCAGAATCCAGAAACTGGTGGTGCCTGGACTTGCACCTGGCTCTTCTGACCTCGGCTGCTCTGGTGACAGTTCATTCTGAGCTCCTTGACTCAAACCCATTCCAGATTCTGGTTTGACAGTAGAAGGCAAGCAACAGAGAGCAAGAGCCACAAGAGCCTGTTCTTTTACCTCCCTAACACTCAGAATTCCCCATCCGGGTACTTAGCAGGATTGTCTGTTACCTGAATGGAGGAAGGTTTGCTGAGTAGGAATGAGGATTCTCCCTGGTACTGTGTCTTCCATATTCTCCTAAACATTCATTCAACAAACCCTGGTCAGAATCACAGCTCAGGCCAGTTTCTCTGGCTCAACCGTGGCGCAACCACCTTCCCTAACCACCTTCTCTCTCCCCGTGACCTGAGTTTGAATGTGGTTTATTCCACAGGAAGAAATCAGTAAGAGACAGGCCACTGGATGCCCAACCCTCACTTAGAAGATACTGTCAGTGGGAAGAACATGGGCACCAGATAACGATCACTCACTGCTGGATTAATGCCAGGGCTTGTCTCCTGATGGATGTTGTGCAGGAAAATAACAATTACTCAAGGTAGCTGTGTTGGAGCTCTGTGGGGCTCACCCTTGCCAAGGGGCACAGGCATCCTTTTGGGGACTGAGAGCAGCCTTAGTTTAACCCCTTGTGTCCAGACTAGGCGGTGGGAGATGCTAAATGGGCAAGGGGAGGGTAAAGAGGAGGCTCCATCTCTGTCTCTCTGCATGGCTCTGGGGTGCTTTCTTGATTTGACTGTGCCTCAGTTTCTCCAGCCTATATTATAGTGGATGTCACCTGCAACCCCGAGCTGTCTTAAGGGTTTGGAAAATACTTGAGACCAACATTAGGATGTCAAATGGCACTTCTGATGCTGGTAAAGTGCCTCCCTCAGTTCTGCTTTCACGGCTGGGCTGGCAGTGGGGCCAGGAGAGTTGGAAGGAGAGAGCAGGGTATGCGACTGGGGTGTTAATGGGTGGTGAGAGCTCCCCACATGTGAGGACAGCGATGACAAAGTAGCCCTCACCGTAACTCTGAGCTGTTTTCCTTCCTGGGCAAAACGAAAAAAAACACAGGATTTAGAATCAGATGGATCCAGATTCAAATCCCAGGTCAACCGCCTTTAGCCATGTGATTGTAAGCCAGGTGATCCTGCCGAGTTTCAATTTCCTGATCTGAGAACAGGAATGTGACTCTGTCCATGCCTGAGTTATTGCAGTACCTCCTAACTGGCCTCCTGCTTTCCCCTTAACCTCTCTTTCGTTGGAGCAGAGTGACCTATCAAACGCAGGCCAGATCGTGAGACTCCTGTGCATACCCGCAGTGGCTTCCCGTCCCATGGAGTAAAAGCCAGTCTGTAATGGCCTAAAGGCCTCCCAGCACCAGGCCTCCCGTTGCCTCTCTGACCTCATCCCCTTCCACTCTGCTTACTCCACTCAACCCCTGGGCCGCTCCCTGAGGCTCAGCGTCTTTGCACAGGCTGTTCCCTCTGCCTGAAGCACTCTGTGCCCACATACCTGGATCACGCACTCCTCATCTCCTTCAAGTGTTTGCCTGAACGTGGTCGCAAGGAAGCCTGCGATCACCATCTTTTCGACAACTGCACGCCTAACCCACTCTCACCCTCCCAGCTCATCCTGCCTCGCTGGTTTTTTCCTTAGCGTCCCGCATACTAGACACTTGCATCCTACGAGACGCTCACCGTTCACGACTTCGTTATGAGTATTGCCTGTCTCTCCTCACCGAATGTTTGACTCCCTGAGGGTGGGCATTCTTGTCAGTTTTATTCAATTCTGTCACCCCAGCACCTAGAAAATTGCCTGGCACACAAATCAGGGCCCACATTTAAAACATAATAATGTTTTGTGCACAAAAATTAGAAAATAAGGCAGCAAAGACAATAAAAATCACCCACAATATCACTACCCAAAGTTAGGTATGGCCAGAATTTCAGTATGTGTTCTTTCAGCCTTTTGTTCTATATATAAAATATATATATAACTCTATTTAATCAAAGTGGATCTGTTATGTAAATGTTATCAATCAGTTTGGGTTTTTCTTCAAACAACTACATTATGGATATTTTTTCATGTCATTGCATTCAGAATAACTTCATTCTTTTCAATGGTTGCGTAGTACTCCACAGGATGGTGGGCCATGACCTGCTTAATGAATTAAGTTTCTCTCCAGTTTTTCACCATTGAAGATAATGCCACAATGACCATCTGTGTACCTATTATACTATTTCTATGGGATAGCAACCTAGAAGTGGATGTTCTGGATTGAAAAGCATTCACATTTTAAACCCTGTCACTTTTTGTAGAGATGGGGTCTCACTCTTGCTCAGGCTGTCATATTTTCTTATTACTTTATGCACTGTGCCTGATCAACTCATTTCTACATCTATTCTGATCACAACCTATTTGAACTGGCTAGTAAAATAGCTTCAATTTCACACTTGAAACAGACATAGAGAATAGCCTCAGAGAACATTTGCAGATGGATCAAAGACAAACATAAATGTGGAGTTAAAATTCACTTCCAGGTGGTATCTACCTACACATTATTGTGTAAGCCTCCGTATTTAGAACTTGTAGTGTCCTCATTGCTGGGTACACATGACACAACCGTCTCTGTCCCTGGACCAATTTGCCTAGACTATTTTTCTCACTGTAATGTTCCATCCACTGTTTTAGCCCAAACAGACTTTACTCACCATGGTGCATGTAGAACAAGGATCATGGCTAGAGAGTCAGGAGGCCTGGATTTTAATTCAGGCTCTTCCACATCACAGTCAATTTATAGAAATCAGTTCCTCCAACTTTAAAATAGTCACAATAACAGAGCATTGTGCTGCGAATAGAATGAAGAAAATGAAAATGTCTAGCATAACATGTGGCACACAAGAACAGCTCAACAAAAGTTGAGTCTAAATTCTTTCTTGAATTCTGAACTATCCAAAAGTGGAGAACAGAGGTGGAGGGTTCTTGGCTGCAGGTGCTGCAGAATGCTCTGGAGGAGGCGTGGACATGGTGGAGGTAGCGGCCCTGCACAGATGCATGACAGAGAAGGGGCGGGCAGGAAATTTGGGGCTTGATTCCTCTAACCACTAGAGTTTGTATTTGCTCTCTGGAGCAATAATAAATAGTTAAGCTTTAACCAAAACTCACTGCTGAATTTCACATGGTGAGTCATGTAGAAATATCGTGGAGATAGAAAACAAATACGGCTGCCTTACTCACTATAGCGAGGCTAGTAAGGGGAACCCTTGCATTGGATTTCTGGCCTGCTTTACCCGTGATGCCATGAATTTTCACATACACAAATGCACATAAGAGAGAACCCGGTTTATAAGAGGAGCTCAATAAATCCTAATATCTGAATCTGAATCCGACTTTGTTTGCAAGTGTCTCCCAATGAGCCATGCAGGGTGAGACTGGGGACCCTGGAGGACAATCTCAGCCACAAGGCCACCATGCTTCTTTGCACCCAGACTGTGCTGCTCTGGGTGGGGCTGGGGCCTGGGGTGCTGGGCAGTGAATCCCCAGGATCCGGGACCCTGGAGCGCCAGCGCTCCTCTCTGTCTGCCCCAGCTGTCCGAACCATGAGGATGGAGAAAGTCCGAGCCATGGAACAAGCAGGAGAGGTTCAGAGGGGCCAACGGGCAATGGCAAGGCTCCCCGAGAAAGAGCACAGCCAGCCATGGGTCCTGGTGACACGGAAGCCTGGTGTGTGCACAGTCACCCCGGCACTGGGCTGGTCAGCTCAGGTACCACAGGTATGCAGTTGGTTCCATGACGCCACCTCTTTCTGTGCAGTGCAGATCAAACAAGGCCCTTCCATGGACCAGAAGGTGCCCATAAACATGTGCTTTCTCAGGCAAAGAAAATTAAAGGAAACTAGAGATTGTTCTGAGGATCCCCCCAAATATACGAATGAGGTAATGACCAAGTTCCTGAGGGTCTAATAGGAACCTGTGCAGAGCTGAGGACACATCGTATTTGAAAGCTCTGAAGAATGTGCATAGGCTTAGGACAAACCTGATCTAGCTTATGAAAATCAAAAATTAAAAACGAAAGATGAGGAAGGGGTGATTCAGTCTACAGTAAGATTCCTCATAGGGTCCTTTTATCAGCAAACTTCCCTGCTGCCGTTAAAATATTATTGGATTTGCAAAATTGTAATTAGATCTAATTTTTCCAGAACATGTCTAATGTGAATCTGGCTACCCAGGTTTGATGTCGATTTCATTTGCTCACATTTATTTGGGCATCTCTTGTCATCAGGCACTATGCCTGGCCTCGTGCTGGGCACAAGGACGTTGAGGTGAGTGGGAATCAGATCCTGAGCTCTAGGAGATTAGAGTTTCACAGAGGAGCTGGCCAGGTGCACAGCTGACTACAATGTAATCATACAAATGTCACATATGGTGCTCCGAGGACACAGATGACTTCTTTGGTAGCAATGGTGTGGACATGTATCCAAGGAGCCCTAAGAGAAGAGGCAACACCTGAACTGGAGTTCCATTCAACAATTTAGCCCACAAATATTTATTGAGCACTAAGCACGTGTCAGGCATTGTGTTAGGGTCTGTAGTACCACAGAGATGTTGGACAAGATTCCTGCCTGCATGGAGCTTCCATTCTAGCAGCAGAGATCATTATACATTGTGGACGAGATCATTAGACATTGTGAAACATGCCATGGAAGAGGTAAGAGGGTGGTATGGCTGCCAGTAGGTAGGGGAAGCCTATTTTAAATCCTGTGGGTGGAAGGGAAGTGTTCTAGGAAAGGGAATTTGAGTTGAGACTTGAAGGATGAGAATAAGTCTCTTACAATAATCACTGGTGGAAGTTGCAGACAGAGGAATCAGCATGTGCAAAGGTCCTGGGGCAGAGAAGAGTTCACATGTCCTGGGAACAGAAGGCAGGTTGTCATGGCTAGAGTGTGCTGGGCAGTGAGGAGGCTGCACTTGCATGGTGGAGAACTGGTTTCTGCTTTGAGGAACAAGAGAAGTTTTTAAGCAGAGGAAGGAAACTCAATCAAATTTTATCATTAGAAAGAGGGGCATGCCCTGGGAACAACCTCAGCACTTCCCACCTGGTTTGGGGCAACTCTCACCCTCTGCCTCTCCTGATCTATTGATCCTGTCTTTAGTTAAAATTGTGATGCTTTGTCATCATGAATCTTTGCATTAATCTTGATTTTTAAAATAATATTGCATTAAAATATGATTTCTCTTAATAACCAAATTCTTTGGTACTTCTTACATTTTGTGCCTGAGACGAGCTCTTCGCTCTCCTCACCCCTTCTCAGCCCTGCCACTTGGGCCCTTACCCTCTGCCTGCAGAGACAGCTCCAAGGGTAGGGAGTTGGACGGTCCTCAGCTTTTATTTTCCTGCCAGGAGTTTAAATATCTCCCCTACCCCCAAACTTGTCCCTTGTGTGTTATCCTGTGAGCACAGAGATACGGTTCTTCTCTACCGTCTTCACTGCTCTCAGCTGCAAAGGATAATCACAGCCAGCCCCTCCCCCTTTCCCCCCCTCCTCCCTTCCCCCCTCCCCCACCCCCGCCGACCCTTCAGAGCAGACAGAGTGAGAATCAGGACTCTCAGACACGTGGGAACAAAGCCCCAGTCTGTGGGCACCACAGAGTCCGGCTGAAATGCTCTGGTCCCTCACAGGGGACAGCAGTCTTAATGCAGTCTTTGCTCTGAACCTGGAAGAGATGAGGAAACCCCGGGGGGTGGGGTGGGCAGAGAACAGTGCAAAATGTTAACAAAGGGCCTTTGGTGAGCTCTAACCCCAGTCACTGCTTTGGTGCCTACAGCCCTGGCGCACCTCCAGATGCTGAGCCGGCACAGGTACACCTGTGCGCAGTAAGAGGCCTCTGTTTGAGCCGAGGTGTGTGAGGAGGCCTGGGGCTTATGGGAGGAGCCCCCGCCTAGGTCAGGGGCTTGGGGCTCAGCTCTGTCTAACCCCAAGCAAACCACTTCGCACCCTGATCCTCTGTAATGAAAGGCCTCTGGGGGCTTCAGAATCCCCGACCTGAGCTGACTTCCCAATGGCTTAATTAATGTGTCTTAATTTTTTTTTAAATTCTCCAACATGTCCTGGCACATAGTACAGCCTTAATAAATTCTGGTTAAATGAAATGTTGAATGAAGGTTAAGATTTTTTAACATGACAACAGTAAAGTCCTACACAAAAGAGAGAGGGGCCAGATGTGCCTTCGGGGCCCCTTTCAATTGTCCTTAACTCATCAATACTTGTCTTCTGCCCTCGGCCTTCTCAACTGGATTTATCCTTACTAATAAACTCTTCCTCCCATCAGAGGCTAAATTGAAAGTTGTTCATTGTTCTTCAACACCTTTGAATAATGTTTCAAGTACATTTAATACACTAGAGGGAAAGGTGTATTTAGAGAAGAAGATGGATTTTATGCATAACAGGCCTAGGCTTGGAAATTGCTTCCATTTTTTTAAAAAAAAATGGTTTCTCAAGTATTATATAATTTTTGAGTGCAAAAGATATGCGTTTACATAAATTCTTTAAACTCTTGCCACGGTCCATGGTGACGCCTTTGTGTGAAATCTTCTGCGCCCCTCATTTTAGGGCTTCTCTGCAGCCTGTGGCATCATTAAACACCCTTCCCCTAATTCCCTCCTCTTGCAGCTTCCACCATTATTTCTGATTCTCCTTCTTCCGCTTGAATTGCTCCTTTTATTTTTTATCTCGGTCTTTCTTTGCTGTGTCTGTTTCTTCCTCCCACCCCCGAAAGGCTGGCATCCCCTGGGGTTCCTTCCTCGCCTTTCTTCTCCCCCAGGAGGGTCTCACTCCCGCTGCACTGGCCTGACACACCCCTGTGACTTCCAGATCTTTCTCTCCTGGCTCTTGCCTCTTTCTGGGGTTCCAGGTTCAAATTCCCAACCTCCTGGGATAGCTCCAGCTGGATTCTTGTTGTTGCCTGAAATTAAATTTGTCTGAGAAAAAACATTTGCTTTTCTTCCCAACCCCCGTAACCTCCTGCCCTACCTGTACTCCTTGTCTCTGTTTAAGGTTTCACCACCGAGGCAGGCCTCCTGGAGCGCTCTCTGAGGCTGCCTGCCCATTCATCTCTCGCCTTCAGATCAACTTCAGTCCTGTGGATTGTCCTTGGAAATGCTTCTAATCCTGGCTTCCTTCCCCGTGGCCATCAGCCTTGCCCTAATTCAAACCCTCAAGTTTTTTTTTTTTTCTCTTGCAAGAACATCATGAAAACTCAGCCTCCTTCCTCTCCACACTGTCCTCCATACCCTGGTGCATATCATTGTTGTTTTACTGGCTGCAGCTCCTACTAGGATTGTTGTCCTTCCCCTGGCCGCATGAGTGGACTTGGGGAGCCATAGGACCCGCAGGTGGCTGGGACGCCCCTCTGCCCCTCAGACTGTCCCTCCCTTCCCCTGCTGGGGAGGTGGGATGAGTGCGTAGCCTGTGTTCATGCTGGCCTAGATGTGGCGGGGTCGGGGGTGACAAGAAAGCCTCCTTTAATTATTCTCATTCCCTCTGTAAGCTCCCACTCAGTTGGAAGTAAAAAGTCAGTTTTTAGATCCAGCTTCAGAATTAGGACTTTAAAAAAAATCTTTTATTAAGGAAAATTACAAACACATATGGAAATGAAAAGTCTAATAAGCCCCAGCGAGCCATCACCCAGCTTCAGCAAGTCTTAACTCTGGGCCAATCTCCCTTCCTCTCTGCTCCATGTGCTTCCCCTCCCCCACTGAGGTATTTGGCAGCAAATCCCAAACTGAGGTTTTCACTGAGCTGAAGTCCCAGGGCCACAGCCCTTTGCTGAGCCACAGCCTTGGTGCCCAGGCGTGTATCTTTTCAGCACCTCCTGGTCTGGCAGCCCTTGGGGACAGGGCTCCACGTGGGACCTTTGAGTCAGCCTGCGGCTAATCACGACTCTTGTCATCCATGGGTGGCACCACTCCCCTCTCCACTGAGAGAAATAGTTGGGGGCTGCCAGCCTGGCATCCCTGCACTTTGCCGGGTCCCCCCAGCCAAGTCCCATAGCTGCCCCTGCTGGAGGGTGCTGGGGCAGCCAGCAAAGCACCCCCCCACCCCCCACCCATCAGGGTGCTCATCAGAATTCCTCCTGCCAACTCCAGAACCCATTCCTGAGCCTGAAGGAGCAGCAGCAGAAAGGAGGGGAGGAACCCAGATTCTTGAGAGTTAAAGTGGAAAATATGCTATCTGGGTACCTAGGGACCCTTTGGAGGACCCAACAGTGCAGTTTGAGGCCGGAACAAGGGTGCCCAAGCCACAGGTGGCATAGCAAGGGGATATTGTGTCTGAGCTGCTGGAAGAGAAAGGGTGTCAGGCCAGAAGCCACAGTGAGTGGCTCATTTATCCAGGGCCTCTGTGTAGCCTTATTTTGTAATCAAAAGCACTTGCAGGGCTCTGGGCTCAAGATACAAATTTGCATATTGCTTTACATAAGTCAGCATATGGAGTTCACTCACCCCTAACACCAAGAAAGGGAAATTAAATTCAATTAGATTAATTAGTACAACTGATTGCAAATTGTTTTCAGACCAAATATTAAGGGTGCTGCGCACAGAAAATACAGAATAGATTTTTTAATTGGGAGGGGGTAGGCGGGGAAGGAGGCAGCTTGGGGAGCCCGGGGTGGTCTGCTAGAGAGGAGCAGGGGAGGGGGAGGAGGGTGCATGCACTTCTAGGGGATATATTAGTCTCCCTCCCTTATTGCCCCCATCCCACCCCTCCCTGGATACAAACTGCTCCTGGGCAGAGGCTGATTGACCTGGAAGGTGATAAAGCTTAGGTTTTGGGCCACTCTCTGGCATGGATCTCTTCCAAGGCTCAATATTCAATTTTGCATTTGTCAATTTTAAGTGAGCCCTCCCCCTCCAAGGTGCCCAAGTTTGAGGTCCCTAAAAGCCTATATCTGCCTTTGCTACCCTCCCACCATTCCCTCTCTTCTCTCACCTTCCTCCCTTGCTGGTTCACTTCTCCCCATTGCTGCCTTGCTTGTTGGAATTCAGGGGTGGAGGAAAGGGCTCAGGGGAAGGGAGGTTTTGGGGGAGCATGCTAGGGACAGGCGCTCCTTCCCCTGTCCCGCAGAGCTGTGGGTCCCAGGGGCACAGGCCTGGCCCTGTGCCCTGAGCCACTCCTGACTCCCAGCCAGGCACAGTGGTAGCCTCTAGCTTAGACCCCAGGTCAGGAGTGAAGCTGCCCACCCTTATCAGGTGTCTGCCCTGACCCCATCTGTGGGGGCCTGTGTGACATTTGGCTTATGAGGGCGAGTGTCTGCCATCCATCCTGAACGAGCTCCCAGGGCCTATGCTGGGAAAGGACCCTGATCCAGAGGCCCAGCTCACTTGGTGGGTGCCTGGCCCTGCCCCCAGCCTCCCTGTCCCACCTGGCACACTCCTGCCACCCAGGTGGACGATGGGAACTGGGAAGCTGCTGTGCCCTGAACGCTCCTGCCACCTGTCCTCTCCCTCAGGTCCTGGCTCTCTGCCCTTCCCCAAGGGTTTATGTACTCGAAGTCCCAGCATACCGAGGACTGACTCGTCTCAGTTTTTATAAAAATAAATTCATACCCCTGTTTGTGTTTGCTTTCCAGGCCTTGCCCCTTGTGATGGCGTAGGGGGG
This sequence comes from Varecia variegata, assembly GCA_028533085.1. Lineage (NCBI taxonomy): Eukaryota > Metazoa > Chordata > Mammalia > Primates > Lemuridae > Varecia > Varecia variegata. The sequence continues at coordinate 20,788,928 of CM052437.1, forward strand.
GCAGTGTGCTCGCCGGGTCCCAGAGCCTCTGCCCTACTTCCTGCTCACCCACTTTCTGAACGAGACTCTACAGAAGGGCTCTCTGCAGGATGGGCCACAGTTGGTGGCGTAAGAATTCCTGGATGGCTCAGCAGTGTTCTGGAGGAAGGAGTCATGCATTCATCTATCCATTCACCCAACGGACACCTGCGGTCTCCCACGTGTCAGGCCCTGTGCAGGTGAGACGACCAGAGGTGGATGCACAAAGCCTAGTAAGGGGGGTGAAGAGAAGTCCAGAAATAACCATAATATGAACCAGAACAGGACGAGCTTTCCAGAGAGGCACAGACAGGTCCCGGATTGTTCAGAGGTAGGGACGGCATCTCTGGCTGGGCCGTCAGGAAAAACCTTGAAAGGAAACCAAGCAAACTGGCCCTTCCGAGGGGGACAGATGGGCTGGGCCCAACACGCAGTCACAGGAAGAGGTGCTGGGACCACCCTGGAAACAACAGCCATTCAGCTTGGCCACCGCATTAGAATTTGGGTAGGGAAATAGTTGACGAATTCGGAGAGATTTGTGGGTAAAAAACAGACCAGAGGGTAATGAGGAGGAAGCAATGACCTTGGCAAGGAAGTGGGGGGAGAGTGGAAACATAGGGGTAGGGGTGTCAAAGGCCCCCCGCTCCTTTTCACAAATTCTCCTTTCCTGCTACTCCCAACTGATGTTAACGAGGGAAGTTGGAAGACCCCCAATCTCTCAGTCCTGGCTGATCCTCCATGCATGTTTCAGGCTGGACACTCTGTCCTTGCTAGCAGCCAGGGGTTCCCCCTGGAGCCCCAGAATTCCTCAGCTGGGCCTTGGCCTTTCTGAACACACCTCCTCAGGCACCCAAGGTGGAGAAGAGGCTCTCCAAGCAGACAGCGGCCTGTTCTGCCTAATGACGCGCACACTCCTGACATTGCTAAATGGTCGTCTGCTTCTAATAAACCCCATGCTGGTGGGTGCAGCATGAGAGGGAATAACCACTCTTCCTGGCTGGCTCCAACTGTAGTCAGGATTATAAAGACGCTTGAATCAGAGATGGCAGCCTGTAACAAAAGCTTTACCTCCAGCTGTTTTCTTCATTTTCTAAACAACAACAGAACATTCCCTCCTTCCCCACCCCTCCCGCTGTTCCTTTGTGATTCAGATTCATCACCAGCCCAATGCATTGGTCTAAACCCCCAGGCTTCTAGGACAACGTGAGAGAGAGAGGCCAGAGATGCCCGGCTGTGCCCAGTCCCTTGGTCACTGGCTTTTGGAGCAAGGGGGTCCCAGGTTCCTCTCTGCCCAGCTGCACACAGTGCACCTGCCCCGCTGGCTCTGACCCTGCCCCCTCCCAGGGCTAAGCCTGCTCCGGGACCCTGACCCTATGTGGCGAGGCTTAGCATGAGGTCACCTTTGCAGCGAATAACTGGGCTGCTGCCGGGAACAGAAGACTTGCCCCCACCTTGTTTATACCACCATTAAATACCTGGCAACCTGTCTCAGCCCCTGCCTGATGCTATGATTGTTCTAAGGTCCTAATTACTCTTTTTTTAATATATTGAAGTAATATTCACAAAACATAATATTAACCATTTTAAAGTGAGCAATCTAGTGGCCTTTAGTACATTCATACTGTTATACAGCCACCACCTCCATCTTGTTCCAAACCATTTTCATCACCCCAAAGGAAAATCCTGTACCATTAAGCAGTTACTTTCCTGCCTTCTGTCTCTAGGGCTTTACCTGTTCTGCCTATTTCTTATACATGGAATCACACCATAGGAGACCCTTTGTAACTAGTATCAGTGCTTCATTCCTTTCTATGTCTGAGTAATATTCCACTTTGTGTATGTAGCACAATTTGTTTATCCATTCATCTGCTGATAGACATTTGGATTGTTTCCACTTTTGGCTACTGTGAATAGTGATGCATGTATGTGTATTTGCTTAAGTAGCTCTTTTCAGTTTTTTTCTGGGTATATAGCTAGGGGTAAAATTCCTAGATCAAATGGTAACTCTGTGTTTAACTTTTTGAAAAACCACCAAATTGTTTTCCACAGCAGCTCAACCATTTTATATGCCTACCAACAAGGCATAAGGGTTCCAATTTCTCCACATCCTTAATACTTATTTTCTGTTTTTTTTAATTTAAATTTTTTAAAAATTATAACCATCCTAGTGAGTGGTAGCTCATTATAGTTTTGATTTACATTTTTATAATCACTAATGGTGTATTCAGCATCTTTTCATACGCTTGCTGGCCATATATCTTCTATGGAGAAAAGTCTATTTAATTCTGCCTATTTTTTAACTTATCTCTTTGTTGTTGAGTTGTAAGAGCTCTTTATATATTCTGGATACTAAACTCTTATTAGATATATGATTTGCAAATATTTTCTCCCATTTTGCAGATTGTCTTTTCACTTTCTTGGTAATGTCCTTAAATGCATAAAAGTTTCTAATTTTGATGAAATTCAATTTATCTATTTTTTCTTTTGTTATCTATGCTTTTGGTGTCATATTTAAGAAATCATTGCCAAATCTGAGGTCATGAAGAATCATTCCTATGTTTTCTTCTAAGAGTTTTTGGTTTTGGCTTCTATATTTAGGTCCTTGATCCACTTTGAGCTAATTTTTGTATATGGTGTGAGGTAGGGTCTCCTAACTTAATATTGACTCCTGCTCCCAAGCCCACCTCAGCTAGGGGTCCAGCCTGGGCCTTGTAGCCTGCTGGCAGCTGTCCCTGATTCTGGTACTGCTGAGGGTTTCTTGCCCTGCCTGGCCTATTGGTCTGGGACAACTTCCACCTTGTGCCAGCCTCCATGATGTGGGTTGCTTGCTTGGGCTGCTACTACTTGACCTGCATTGGAATCCACTAGATGGGACTTCCTCTCAGCCAACCAGCAAGGTCTGTTCCTCCAGTTCCAGCCCCATCCCTGTCATTGGTCTTAGCCGGGCCCCTTGTCTCCCCTGAGACTTAGCTATCCTGCTGCTGCACCAGGCCGCTCCAGCAGTATCTTGAGGCAAAAACAGGTTTCATCAATAAAGTACAGTTGCTAAGGGCGTGGACTCTGGAACAGGGGACCAAATTTCAGCTCTGCCACTTACTACGTGGGTGACCATAGAAAGCTGTTTAACCTTTTTGTGCCTCAGTTTCCCCATCTGTAAAATGGCAATACTGTAATGATTACACCTACTTTGTAGGGTTGATATGGCAATGAAGAGAGTTAATACACCAAGAGGGTTAAGAAGAGTGGCCAGCACATAGTAAATGCTCCATAAGTGTTAGCTCTTGTTATTAATAGTAACGTCTAAAAATACCACTGGTCCCTGGGAAAGGTATTACAACTAGAAAAACAATTTAATATGGATGAGCTCATCATTTTCCTAGGTTCAGGGTTGGTGGTGTGGGTTGGTCACCTACCAGAAAGGAGGACAATAAATCTATCTTTGCCAGTGGCCACAGGCAAGCAACTAGGCACAAGGAAGGAAGGAGAGGAGGAGGAAGGTGCAGGTCCCCAGACCAATCTTGCCGGTTGCAAAATTCTCTTGGTGCCTCCCAGGTTAGATAAATCTACAGCAAATTCAGTCACATGATACCTGTGATCTAATAAAAGAGGCAGAAATCAGGAAGCTTATTTTGTTGAGTTGTCATGAGTTGTCCCTCCTTCCCAGCCCCTGTGCCCCTGATTTGCCTGCTGTGGGGTTCGGGGGTGGGCTGGGGTTGGGCGGCATTATGTTATCTTCCGGTATAATTACTTGCAGGTTTGTGTCCTGGGGGTAGAATCGCAAAGATTCCCCAGAGTTGGCTGTAAGGAAGCCTGGGAGGAGGACCCCTCCTGTCACCACCCCTGCGGCTGTGTCCTTTTCAGAGTTGCAGATGATTCATTCCCCGGAGGGAGGTTAGCCACCCGGATTTATTGTCTGTCGAGTTAGGCTCTGTGCAGCGCAACCAAAATAAAGGGGGAAAAATAGAGCTGTCTCAGCAAAATCTGCTGAATCAGAATTAACAAGAAAATCTTGTAACTAATGATCAGAAATTAAAATGTACTCAGGAGCTGCAGTGTTTAACTGAATAGCAGGGCTGCGGGATGCTACTGTGCAGGATAATGGAGCCTGGAACAGCTCCTATTCCAATTGCTGTGGGACCGAGGCTAGACTGTTCACAAGGTTGACTAGGTAAAAGGCTGGCCCCCAGTGACCTGGCAGTACCACTCCTGGACAGAGACCTCCTCCTACCCCAGCCCTCCACTTCTCCCATTTCTGTAGCATCTCCCAGCTTACAATCCATATCTCATCGGATTCTCATTCTCATGACAGCCTGGGGGGACAGGAGAAACAGCTTAATACTACATCTCTCCGTCTTGCAGAGATGAACACTGAGGTTCGGAGAAGTTACGCCAGTAAGCGGTAGGGCTTGACCTGGGATTCAGGTTTGTGAATTATTGGAATTATTGGAATTATTGGAATTCCTGTACAAAGCCGTCCTGTACACAAATAGTCTCCTTTAATTTAGCTTTTCTGTAAACCTAGATTTTCCTGTAGTGTGTGCTTAGAGGCCTTTGTAGCCTGCTGGCAAATATTGGAGTCTGAAGTGCAGAAGTGTGGTTGTTTTCTATATTTTAAATGTTAAAAATAGCTTTCGTTACAACAAAAGTCAAACATTTTCTTGCCTGCCTGACTCTAATAACACTTAACACGTTTTACAAAATAATTCGGATCTGGGGCTGCATCGAACCGTGAGTATTTTTAGTCTCGGAGCAGGTGTCTCAGATAGCTATGGAGGATGAAAAGCAGGGGTGTGGCAGGAAAGGATCCTGCAGTACACCATGCCACCTAGCCCTTCAGACAACTGTCGTGGCCACCGAGTTATCAATGTCACGATTGGCCACATCTCGCCTACCACAGTAGGCGAGCCAGGGAAGAACCTGCCGGTCTACCTGCTGGGGGAGACTGTGATTTGACTTGAACTTTATTTGCATATGTCTCCCTGGGGAGCCGGAGAGGAGATGGTTCCTCCCAGAGGAGAGAGCTCCTTCTTCAATTTCAGGGAAGCCTTGGGAGCATGCTGAAAAAAGAAAAGAAACCCCAGGAGACTGGGCTGCTAGTCTTCCCTTTGGTACTTAGTAATCTTGAGGTCTTGAAGAAACCATTCTCCTCTGTACCTCCTTTTCCACATCTCTAAAATGGGGATAATCATGCTTCCCTTATAGGTTTGTTGAAAAGTCATATAAATACTTACATATTTATATATGTAAATAAATATATGCATAAATAAATATGCAACTATAAATATTTACATATTTATATGTGTAACTAAATATATATGCTCTGCTTATCCTATACTAGGGATCCAATGATGAGATACATGGTTATCAGTAGGAATAGTATTGGTAGTAGTACCTGTATGATAATAGCAAGAGGCATTTGTTAAATATTTTCTAGATTTGACTTCCCCTTCCTCTATGAATATGCAAACATGTTCTTCCACTAAAAGTCTAACTCAAATCCCATTTCAGTGTGAAACCTCCCTGAGATGCCAGTCTAGAGTCATCACTTCCTCCTCAGTGGTCCTTGTCTGCATCTCTAGACCAAACGTTGTTCCACCCAATAGCATCCTTTCTATTTATGGGGCCTGGGGCACAGGCGGCATCGGGATGGTCCAGGCAGAGTGGGGAAGATGTCAGGACTTGGTGTGTGGGTGGTGGCAGGTAAGAGGTGAGGGGTCAGGACAGGAGCCTTGGCAAAGGCAGGTAAGTCCATATGGTCAGCCCGAGACCAGGAGGCAAGTGTGAGGACAGGGAAGAGTCAGAGTGGGAGGGCCACAGCTGAGTGATGATGCCAAGTTCAAGGTCTGGTGTTCAGACTCGGTCCAGCCAGGGCGGTGGGCCAGAAGAGGTTCAAATGGGCAGGTGGTTGGCATCAGAGCCATGTAGCCTACGGCATCAGAACCCCAGATTCAGGCATTAGGCATGGGAGGCGAGGGCACGCAGCCCCCTGTCGACTAGCAGGCCACCAGCATCACTTAGATACAGGTTCCCAGCCTCCAGCCTCGGATTCTGAGAGTCAGACGCACTGTCAGGAGCGATCCCGGCTTTCCTGCTGCGTGAGTGCCTGTACTCACCAGGTGATGACTAGAGAGGGCCCCGTGATAGCAGTGGCCTTGAAACTTAATTAGAGACTTAATGAAGGTTTACTGAGAGGCAGGGGGTCTTCAAGGCACATCAACCAGATGCTCACAAAGTGAGTGTGATAAAATGAACATTTTGTGGGGAAAAAAAAATTTTTAAAAGAAGAGCAAACAACACCTCAAGGCTCGAGAAGTCAAGGTCAAGGTCAGTTTATATAAAAATAGAAAGGGCAGCAGCCATTTTCTGAAGAAAGCTGCACATGGAAAGGGAGTCCTGAGGGCCCCAGGTCTCGCTTCAGGACGTCCTGCCTCAGATTTGCCCCTTGGAACAGACCCACGAGGAACGGCAGCATCTGAGTGAGAGAGCGCAGCTAGAACAACGGGTAAGGTTTGGAATCCTACCCCGTCGACTCAGTCAGTTTCCAGGTGATTTTCTCCTCCTTTACGACAGAAGTCGAAGGCTCTAAGCCCAGCCCCAGCCCCTGAGAGGCTAGGAGTGAGAGGAGACCACTGTGAGGACACCGTGTCGAGAGGCTTTGGTTTCTCGGAAGTGTTTATTTGTTCTCCTTCATGAAAATGCACCTGCTGCAGGGTTGCAGTCTCAGCCTCTTTCTCTCCCTATGTCCAGAAAACACAGCCTGGCACAAAGCTCCCAGGCAGGAAACTGACAGACGGCTCTCTAGAGGAACTAGGGGCAAATGCCCACCAATACTGACCACTGGGGCCCCCGACTAAATGGCCACATCGCCTTTGACCACGCTCCGGCCCCGCTCCCCAGACGCCACGCCCTGCCCAGCACACAGAATTCCTAGCTGTCCTGGTGTCTCATGCTGCAGTGGACACTTACTGCCATAAATTATTAGAAATTTGAGGAAATCCTCCAACCTGAAACAGAACAAAGCAAACCAACAAATAAAAGACAACCAGAGAATTCCATGAGGGTGTACAAAGGGCAAGAAACCATCTAACAATCAAAGGAATAGTATAACAACAACAACAACAAAACTCCAGAAATATAGCATGTAAGGGTTTCCGAATTGGAATTTGGAAAAATCAGAAGCCCAGGTATAAAGAGATAGTTTAAAGGCTTCCAGGGAGGGGAAAAAAATGGTAAGAAACTAAAGAGAATGATTACACTGATACCAGACTGCTCAGGGGTGGTGGTGGAGGCTAGGAGGTAATGAAACCATTTTTGGCAGACGATCTATCATGTCTTGTGCATGTCTGAATGTCTTGTGATCGTGGCATTGACTGCCCTTTGTCTTGGACTATCTTCTCAAGCACGTTTTATAGGGAACAGCCTTGGAAGACAGAGATAGTGTTTTTCTCCAGAGCGAAAGCCAGGCATGCCCACTATCAAAGATTTGGGTTCCTGAAGCTCAGGGTTCCTCTCTGGCAATGCAACTCATCATGTGTGTGTGTGTGTGTGTGTGTGTGTGTGTGTGTGTGTGTGCAGGTGTCATTTGGATCTCTTTACATGACCCCGTGAGAATTGGGGTTAGGGGAATTAGTACCAAAAAATGCTGATATCCTGACTTGTCCCATTTCTGTGAGTAACAAACCGCCCTTTATCACTGACGCAGGGGTCTTGTGTCATCTACCAGCATCTACGAAACTGTGGCAGGCTGACTCGTTAGCTTGCAAGTAGGGCAACACCTCAACACTCTTCACAGTACTCGACAACAATGCCTTCAGGATTCTGAATGAAAATGATTTTCACCTTAGAATTTAATACACAACCAAAGTAGAAAACAAATGTGAAATAGAATAAAGACATTTTTCAGCTTCAAAATTTTTACCTTTACAAATTCAAAAACTTTACCTCCAACGTACCCATCCTTAGGAATGTACTCAAGGATGTTGTATGGCAAAAATAAAAAAGTAAAAGAAATAAATCAAGAAATAAGAAAATATATGATCCAGGAAAGAGGGAAACCAAAATTGGAGGTTGGAGAAGGAAATTCCTAGGATGTTCGCTATGCAGCATGCACAGAAAGCAACCAGTAACGTTGGACCCTTTGATCAGAGAGCCTCTGGCATGAGGACTCTCTTGAGGTAAAGAAAAAAAAGGGCATGATGATTTGATTGAGTTTATGGAAAGTATTAGGATTATTATGACATGTTGGAAAATTTGGAGAAAAGTCTAAAAGATTCACAGAAAACCAGGGCAGTGAAAAAAAAATTGAGGCAATTATTAATTCCAGGAAAAATAAAAAAGATTGTACAAGCAAGGAGCTTTGGTTGTAATTCACTATTTGGCTCAGTATGTAAATGCTGATTATTGATTTTACCAAAAATTATTTTATGAATGTGTGACAGGAACACAAGGAGAAGAATGTGGGAAGCGGTGTGGAAAAACTAAATCCTTCTCTACCATGGCATCAAGTCAATAGATGAGGTCTAGAACTTATATTTCAAGACACAACAGAGTAATTTTTAAATTACGGAGGTAAATGCCAAGAGAAAGACCTAGAAGTGTACAGGGTGGTTGTCTCTGGGGAGAGTGAGTGGAATAGGGAATTTCTGTATGGAAACATTACTTCAAACAACCATAATTTTGATAAAAATAAAAATTTGAGCTTTCTAAAGAGACAAAGGTAGCTGTTACAGCCTTCTAGTGGGGCCAATCTACTTTTTGTCAGTCACACTAGCCAAGTCATTATCATCTCAAAACCTCAGTTTTTCTTCTCATGAAGGGGAGAGACAATTTTAAAATGTGTTACACTTTGACCTTCTTAGTTACACTATATATAATATTGTTGTCATGTTTTTCTTGATTAGGTTTTCTAAAAAGTGAAACTTTCTTGAAGAAAAGGAAGAACAGAGGCCTGGGATCTGGAGCCGAATGGGTTCCAGCCCTGCCTGCTGCTGCCACCCCGGTACTTACTGTGTGTCCCTGGAAAAATTACTGCCCTACTCTGAGCGCTGTGGGTCAGGATTACGCCACCATCCTCCCAAGGCAGTTACAGGCAGGCCTGAGGATCTTAGCCCACTGCAGCCTCAGTAGACCTGGTTACGTGCACGTAGTAGGCATCCACTAAGTATTGACTTGATTCGAGAAAGTTAAGAATGACTTCTAAAGACGTTTTAAAATGGAAGCAAGTAGTTGCTATAATTTGGGCACACTCCTGTCAAGAAGCTGGGGTTGGAGTAGAGATGCTCGTTTCAAAGTTCTGTTCATGCTTAGTATTCTAGACTTTTCTTTCATTTTGCTGTAGAAATATAGTATTCAAGGTAATACAGTTGGGCTGTTGAAATTAGAAAGAATTGATAGAGAAGATGCAGAGATAATCAAATCTGGTTTTTACAGGAATGGCTTGATTTGTAATGGAGAATTCTCAGCAGAGGAAGGGACTTAACCTTCAAGTCATGCTCCCGGCATTGTAGCGTCTGTTTCTGGAATCTGAACTACTCCCTGTGGTTGGAATGTGCCTGCCTGTGCCCACTGTGGTTGGCAGTTAACCTGGAAGCTGACTCGGTCTGCGTATTCCAAAGCCAGCTGCGGCAGGGGAGGGTGGTGTGCGGCCATCCCTCTGCACTCTTGGCCTACTGCTCTGCCGTCCTTAGGTGGTCAGCCTGCTCAGGGAGAACCCTGGGGAGCCCCAAGGACAGCAGGGAGCACCCCTCTGGCCCTGCTCCCTGCGGGCAGCTTTGGAAGGCCCTGAGGTTCCTGAGAGATTTGTGTTGTCAGGGCTCCAGGGCAGCGGCTCAGAGCACCTGCTTGCCCATGCACAGAGGCT